>CM073134.1:28661765-29261765 GCA_037039145.1 Fundulus diaphanus
ACAATGATGTATGTGTTAGAATGTCCTAGTCAAAGGTCTGAGCTAAATCCAGAGAGGAATGAGCAAAACTTTCAGTTTCTCTATGAGCAAAGCTGGTAGAAACACACTGTAAAATGCTTGCACTTGTAATTGTAGTCCAAAGTGTATGGATGCTTTTGTAAGGCGCTGTATTTATTTCAGTGTTTAACAAAAGAACATAAATAATCTTATCTCTTGGCCATTTCAGTTGTATACTTAGTTCTCTGACTTATGTAAAACACTTTGTCAGTGAAAGCCTTTTCTTATACCAGAAGATATTGCATCATAGATAATCCTATTGGCTAATAAACCTTGTAAGTGTTGCAAAGTAATTTCTTTTCAATAATGGATGACATGATGCAACGGAGGTTATCTTTGTCAAAACCAAAAGGTGGTTGATTACCTCCAGGTTATTACCTGGAAGAGCTTTCATTCAGCTCTACATTACAAGGAAAGCTCACAGAGACACAGCAGCATGTGTCCTTGCTCCTCTTCATGAATGCCCACACAAGGCCTCTGTGAAGCGCACACACACACACACACACACACACACACACGCACACACACACACACGCACACACACGCACACACACACACATGCATACACACACACAAATAGCAATAATTGCAGATTGATTGGCACCGCTTGTCCCGTGCAGCCTGTGTCCCACTCTTGAAGGCTCTCCTCGGAGCACCGTCATTGTCACACAGCCTTTTAGCACCTTTGTTCCTGCCTTCCCTCAGGACCTCACAGCACACCATTGGCAGATGAGTCCCGCTCTGTGACAAAAGGGTCCCTGTGCTCAGTCTCATTTGATGCAGTGATGAACCCCACCCCACCCTTCTCTCACTTTCACTTTCTTTCTCTCTCTCTCTCTTACACAAACACACACACACACTCCACCTCCTTGAAAGATGCAATGCCCTGTTTAGCAGTGCAGGATGTGGGGGTCAAGACCCAGGGGTGGGCTTTTAGGAGATATCCTAAAAAAATAAACATCCAAGAAGAAGAAGGGTGATGTCTTGTTTATGCATTAGAAACCATTTAGGAAGGCTTACTGTTTTCTCAACACCTCTTCCGTGGCCTCTCAAACAGCTGATCCTTCTCTTCCAGTTCCGCTTCAATGCTGTGGAGTCACCTGTGCGGTCCATTCCTGCCTGGGATCAGCCATAAGTGACAAATCCAGCAGCCTGACACCCTACAACATGGGAGTACAAGCAGGAAAGATCCATAATAATTAGCCTGCAGCACATTTTTCCTTAAAAGACAGTCTTTGTTATTGTCACGCCCAATCAGGAAAACACACACGCTCACAAACTGCATCTTTCTAACACCATCTAATGAGGTGATGACCAACCACTTGTTATAATTGCTTCAGTCTCCTTTTAATTTTCAAGCTTATTAATCATATGTAGAGTATTTAAGAATGCATAAATTAATCTTAGATTAAAAAGCCTATCAGAGGCTCAAAACAATTAAAGAGCAAGGTAAGATTTCCCCTGGGCTGCCACTTTTATTTTAATAGAGTGTTCAGGTGATTATCATACTTTGATGCAGCGCTGTGATTAATACAGAGACACTTTTAAATGAGCTGTTCTGCCTCACAGAAAGCTGGAATCAGCTCGAACCTGACACTGACCTCACTAAGTTTTTTTTTTTTTAGTTTTTTCTTTTTTCTTCGTTTTTTTTTTTTTTTTTGGTCTGTAGTCTTTTTTTGTTCGTTTGTTTTTTCCAGTAAACATAGTTTCCTGCAGTAAAAGAATATTGGATTGTTCTTTTCTTTATCTTTTAAATTATGGGGCAAAACTGGAAATGTGATACTGAAGCGAATAATGTTTTGCAAAAAGGTTTCTTTGGATTGTTTGGTGCACTTGAGTATTTAGGAACCTTGAACTTCATTTAGATTGGACCACGTCACTGTTAATGAAACCCTCAGTTTTTACAAATAAAACCCTTAGTTTTTACAATGCATTGTATTGATGCTCCTCACTGACATTCAGTGATCAGTAGATAAATGGATGAAGGGCAAAGTTATACTTTAATTTGTCCACCTTATTGGTTTCTTACAAAGACTTTTATTTTGACCAAGGTCTTCTTTTTCCAAGCAAGTTAATATCTGCTCAGTTATTTATGTGCAAAATCATATATATATATATATATATATATATATATATATATATATATATATATATATATATATATATATATATATATATAACGTTTTTATATCTGTTTTTTTCAAGATGTTGTGGTTTGCATGAGTCAACACTATGTGCCTTAAATGTTGGAAGCAACATTTTATTTTTCATTTATTTATTTTTATCTAACAATTTATTCAAGATCTGCATACCAAAACATAGAAATATAACAATAGTTTCTCACTATAAATAAATAAATAAAAAATTTCAAAACCCCACCATAATGTTTAATTTAGTCTTTATTACAGTTACTAAGTGATTGACTATTTGGTCATCTAACCCCAATCACTTGTCACTTGTCATCTGCAATCTATGTTGCTGAACGAAAGGTAGATTTTATTTATTCACGAAAGTTTAAAATAATTTTGGTAAAAATACTATATCTATATCTATCTATCTATCTATCTATCTATCTATCTATCTATCTATCTATCTATCTATCTATCTATCTATCTATCTATCTCTCTCTCTCTCTCTCTCTCTCTCTCTCTATATATATATATATATATATATATATATATATATATATATATATATATATATATATATATATATATATAATATATATACATACATATATACGTGTGTGTCCTGCTCTGTGCTGCTGAAGTCACCGAGGTCAAGCAGAACGTGTCCTGTTACCTTCATCAATATTACATCAGCAGCGCCTGTCGCAGCGTGGACGGCCACATGAAAACGATTAAACCCAAACCTTTTATTGACTTTCAGAAACTTTAAATGTCGGTCGCTTATGGCGTATTGTATCTGATTCCTTTCTTCCATCTGAAGGGGGGTCAGCAGCAAGAGCAGTTCGCACAGGGGGACCCTGCGAGCAGCTGCTTAACATTATTGTCCGGGGCACGTGCAGTTTGTAAATGGCGAATACGTGGGAACTCAGCACGTGATAGAGGCCTGCACCAGGCATTCATCCACGCGCGCGACAATGTGTCAGAGGGGGGTCTGCTGTTTCAGTGAATCCCAATGCAGCTCGGTTCGTTTTTGCATGAACAAATAAATCCAGTTTAAGTGCATAAAGATCGTTTAGCTTATATCGCTCAGAATAAACAGCTTACTTTGTTTACTTGGTTTCTGCTAGAGTTCACCGCAGACCTTCAGGCTCACACCAAATCATCTCCTTTGGTCATAAATCCATATTTAATGCTGGCTTCCTCTGTGAGTGGGAGTGCCTTGCCCTAAGTTTTGCTGTCACTTGATTGCTGTCGTTGTTGTAAAGGGGGGGGGGGGGGGGCAAAGGGTGGCGGAGAGGGGCTGTACTACAGACTGCGTGCCATGTGGACACCGCTGCTGCTGGTGGCGCAACACAAACCGTCCGCGTTACGCAGAGCGCACAGCACAGAGAGACGGGAGGACAACGAGCAGGAGGGAGGCGTCCCACTCCTAAGCGAACATACGTGCAATCCTCCGGCATATATTTATTATTACTTCTCCGGCATTCATACGATCCACTCAATTTTGGAGGAGATCTGAACAGGGACGTTAAAGGTGAGCTTCGGAGGCAGATTTCTGAGCACAGATGCGGCGTGGGTCGGACATAGGCTACTTTTAGAAGTGCACTTAGTCTTCTCATCCTTGCAATACTGAAATGCTCAATCAAAAAAATCGTATCTGGTAAATAATTGCATTTTAGTAAGACGTGAATAAAACGCGTATCTAACCATTTGTGTTATAATGTCCATTAGCTGAGTTCTTAAAAGACAAACTTTAAATTAAAACTATTCGGAAATGTTGTAAACATGTATTCAAACTCAAGTGTTCAAATGGAATGCCCTCTTTGCAGCCTCCAGGTCTCCAAGGATGGACTCCATACCTGCGGGACGAGACTCAAGCTCCTCGCCAAACTCCAAACAAGAACTTCCCTACCCGAGCACCAATTTGAAACCCAACCAGGTCGGAGAGACGATTCTGTACGGAATACCCATCGTGTCTTTGGTGATAGGTGGTCAGGAGAGACTTTGCCTTGCGCAAATATCAAACACTTTGTTGAAGAATTACAGCTACAACGAGATCCACAACCGACGAGTGGCGCTGGGCATCACCTGCGTCCAGTGCACCCCGGTGCAGCTGGAGATCCTGCGGAGAGCCGGGGCGATGCCAATCTCCTCCAGGCGCTGCGGGATGATCACCAAACGCGAGGCAGAGAGACTTTGTAAGTCGTTTCTAGGAGCGCACTCGCCTCCAAAACTTCCTGAAAATTTCGCCTTCGATGTGTCCCACGAGTGCGCCTGGGGGAGCCGGGGAAACTTCATCCCAGCCAGATACAACAGCTCCAGAGCCAAGTGCATCAAGTGCTCCTACTGCAACATGTATTTCTCCCCGAATAAATTTATATTTCACTCCCATCGCACACCGGAGTCCAAGTACACGCAGCCGGACGCGGCTAATTTCAACTCCTGGAGGCGACACCTCAAACTGACAGACAAAAACAGCCCCATGGAGATCATGCACGCGTGGGAAGACGTGAAGGCCATGTTCAATGGGGGCAGTCGCAAGAGGACGCTGCCGGGAAGTGGATCGGGGTCCAGCTCTCCCCTAAAGCTGCAAGGGCCTAACCGTTCGCAAAACTCGCCCGAAATCCCGGCAAAAATCCTCGGCTGCGAAGACACTCGGGGTGCTATGACCAGCGCTCGCAGCTACCCGGTCATCCCGGTGCCCAGTAAAGGCTTCGGGATGCTGCAGAAAATCCCACCGCCCCTCTTCCCTCACCCCTACGGCTTCCAGGCTTTCGGTCTGTGCCAGAAGAAAGACGACGGGATGATGGGCGAGCAGAGCAAAGCCGGGCTGCCGGGAGTCCTGTGGCCCGGTGCAAAGGACAGCGCCTATCCCTCCTTCCCCATGTTCTGGCCCGCGGCGGGCCCGCTCCCCATGCCCCCATACGCACAGACCCCTCACAAACCCCCGCCCGAGTTGCTGTGTCCTTCCCGGCAAACAGAGTTGGACATTTCCGAAAGCAGCGACCGCAGCACCAACACGTCCAAAGACAGCGTGGTGGACACCGACCGCTGCTCCAGCACCCAGTCCATACGTAACGAAGACGACAAATCAGGGGACGAGGGGAGGCCGGCGGAGGGGATGAGCCTCCCGGCGCGGAAGATCAGCTACGTCTCGGCGTTCAGGCCCGTCATTAAAGACGCCGACTGCATCGCCAAGCTGTACGGCAGCAGGGGCGCGTACAACGGCTGCCGCACCGGTTACCTGTCGCCCGATTTTTTAAGCGAGAGCTCGAGCTACCGATCGGCGTCCCCCTGCGTGGACAGCGAGGGCGAGCCGGACGTGGACGTGGAGACGAACAGGACACCAGAGGAACAGGAGGAGCCCGGGCCCCGGACTCCTCTCGGTTTGGCGCACAGCGTTTCACCGAAAGACTCGGAGTCCTCCAAAGGCACGGAGGGCGCTCAGAACGAGGCGCAGAAAATGAGCCTTCGGGTGACCCAGTCCTCTGACAGAGAGCTGCAGAGCAAACAGCTTTCAGAGCACCACATAGCTGCGCCCTTCACAGAAGTGAGTGGCTTTTAACTCCAATAGAACAAATAAAATAAGGAGTTTCTCTGTTTTTTTTTCTTTATTATTTTTCCCCCAGTGGCATGTCCTTACTTTTTCAATAAATAACTATTTCCACGTGGATGAAATTTGCTTTTAATAAAAAAAATCTAATAAAAAGAATACCTTTATCTTTTTAATAACAATATAAATGTTAAACGCTGCAGTCTAATTAAATATCTTTGCTTTTTGTCTTTGCTGAATATCGAATATTGTCCTAAGCTTGATTGCTTCTGCTTCAGGTTTACACACCGGACAGAGCAGAGCAGCAACAAAGGAGCAGTCCGTATCAATTCAGACCCACCAATTACCTGACGGCAGTAGGCCTGCTGACAGCACATGGTAGACAATTTTTTTTTCATCATTTTTTTAAATGAGTAGCAAAAAGATTTTTTATAATCATTATTTTATTTTTATTAAAAAAATCACTCAAGATGAGAGCGCAAGTAAAGAAGAGCCGTCGTCCACAGTGGAGGAGATTGAAACGAAATCTTTTAATGGACAAAACAGCGAGGAGAGCCACCGAGAACCGGACGAGGGTAAGCTTCTAGGAGAAAGGTTTTATATCCAGTAGAGGCTCTGTTTCAGGACATTTCACTTTATTTCCAGTAAAATAAAAAAATGTTAAAACCTAATTTGCGTGGATTTAGGTGATGACGCAGCAGCCAGAGGCGCGCCATTACAGAAAGAGCTCCAAAGTTTAGCAAAGGGTAAGATTATTATTATTTTTTATTATTTTTATTATTATTATTAGTAGTAGTAGCAGTAGTAGTAGTAGTAGTGGCAGTAGTAGTAGTAGTGGTGGTGGTGGTGGGGGTGGTGGAAGTATTATCTTGTAGTGATCCAGATAAATATAATCATCACCCTGCAGCCAAACTTTGGTAAAATAAAAAATTAAAATATAAATCTTTCTACCTCGAACAATCCTTAGTTAGGAGTAAGTTGCAGCTTGAACAATTTCTTATAACCTTTACAATGAAATCCTGAAATGTCCTCGGCATAGAAGGAGATGCTTCCCTTTTTGTGCCTTTATTTTTAGACAAAGATTAGGCTCAGCAAGCTGTGCTCTGAATACTCATTCCAAGTGACGATGATGGGGATATCATCCTCATCATCGTCGTGATTAAAAATAGAAAGCTGTCCTAGATGCAAGGTAAAAGGCTCCCAGCGCCTGTTTCTCTGCTCCTCCACTAAATGCTCCCTCTTTTGCCTGCTTTTTTTTTAGAGGAGCTGCAAAAGCAGCTGCTGGAACAAGTCGAGCTGAGGAAAAAGCTAGAACGTGAATTTCAGAACTTAAAAGGTAAGAAGAAATGTTAAGGCACTGGTGTTTGAATTTTTTTTAATCCCCAATTGGTGGAGGGGTTTAGGCAGAAGGCTGCTCATTTCAAATCCTCCAGCGTGTACAAAAGTTGTGCCCCAAAATAAGTTTCATTTCAGGGTTTTATCTAAAATGAAACAATAAAAACGTAACATCTCTCTTTTATGTTATTGGTGGTTAATGTGCCATTAGAGATGGTGCTATTGGAATTGCATAGAAAGATCTACTTATGACCTAAAATTATGACCTATATTCCCCAATAGGTTGGTGTTAAATACTCACAGATCTAGAAATTATATGCACACAAGCTAGGGGTGAAATTCAGGAAATAGTTATTTTAATGCCAAAAACAGTCTTCGATTTGTTATCAAATATCTAATTTTACTATCTACAATTCCTCCCCCCCCCCCTTTTTTTTCCCTGTGAAACACAAAAACAGACATAATTCCATTTAAAAGTCAATATATTCTGATAGGGAAATGTTATGCCTTAGCTTGGAATATTTATCCAGTTAATAAAAACGCATGACTTGTATTGCATTTTACGTTTCTCCAGCCTTTGTGAAACACATATACGAAAGAGGATAAAGGTACACCTGGAGAATGATTCTGAACTTTAAAATCGTTTTAAAATGTACAAATCATTGCGTATCATATCTTCTCGGTAAAAGCTGGAACCATCTTTCTGAACTCGTTGGGGTGATTTATTTCTTGCCTTTTTGTATTTATTTTTTTATTTGGTTAAACTGTGGTTTTTAACTACATGGAAACATGGAAATATGTGTGATATTATGCATTGTGATTTTTATTGAATCCTGTTTTTTAATGAATTGCAGCTTCTTCTTTTTCTTGTAAGGATTGTTTTATTTATTTATTTATTTATTTTAAGTTAAAAATGAGTGCAATTTGTATTGGTGCAGCAAAACCCTCTGTCCAGTTTTTCTCAATGGAGACAAATAAAATTTTTATACTGGAGTTATGCAGTTTCAGGAGACCTCTGAACAGGGTCCATTTGTCTACAAACAAGACTGTTGCTGGAAAAAAACAGTACAGCATCTACAAAACTGCTACATGACAGAATTTGATTTTCTCTTCTTTCCGATTTGTTATGTATATTATTATTTTAACTGTGAGGCCCTTATTTCAACATAACTCTCAGCAAGACATACATTCGTAAATAAAAATTAAAATAAGTGATACGATATTTCTGACGAATACCATAAGCCTCCTCCAAAAAAAACCAAATAAAACAAACAGACAAAACACAACACGCAATTGTTTTAAAGCCGCGTTGCGAATTCTGACGCATAGCCACAGTCCAAACACTTCGTGCAGCTTAAGCTTGAAAACAGCGACACCTATAGGCTGCTAAAGTGTCCGACAGGGAATGGTTGTAATCCGGTTGGTAGAAGCCTCCCGGTGATTTACTTCAGTCTTCTTGGGTTTTAACATAAAACAATAAAAAATACTTTAAGAAAGTAATCAACATACGTACTTCTTTCTTTCTTTCTTTCTTTCTTTCTTTCTTTCTTTCTTTCTTTCTTTCTTTCTTTCTTTCTTTCTTTCTTTCTTTCTTTCTTTCTTTCTTTCTTTCTTTCTTTCTTTCTTTCTTCAGATAATTTCCAAGATCAAATGAAAAGGGAGCTTTCCTACAGGGAAGAGATGGTCCAGCAGCTTCACATCGTCAGAGGTGAGAAAAATAAAGCAAAAGACGATACCCTTAGCATAAGCGCTCTCTCTGTTTAATTCCATGATTTTATTCTTATTTAAAGATTTTTTTAGTGTATCTATCCCTGTAAAGAACAGCACATGCTCGATTTGTATGGATGATTAGATACCCCAAGACGTGTGTGTAATTTAGGCTACATAAATTCAGTGCACCTTGCCACATTCTGTCCATTTTCAGCATGTTTTTCCCCAGTAAATTGCCCCATGGTATAGTTTAAAATGTGTCTGAAACATCGTCTCTTAAATGACGGCACAAATAGTTTGTCTATAGTCTAGAATTTCCAGGATGACCTGTCCACGGTTGCTTGTGCACTATTGATTGTTTTTCTCCCTCTAGAAGCTCACGACGCTTTACACCATTTCTCCTGCAAGATGTTAACTCCTCGCCACTGCACAGGATCCTGCACATTCAAATCTCCCCTACTGCCGCCCTGAGCGTTGGACATATTTATTTGAAGGGCGGAGGACGGGTGAAAGGGGACCCATCTGCAGCTGTTGTCAAACAGCAGTGCTTGAAAAAAATGGAGGGGGGGAATAAACCTCAGCGGAAACTCGGGGGAATCAAACTGAAAATAGACCACCCTGTAACTATTTGTAACATTTGAAAAATGTGTATTACCACACTCAGTATTTATAAAACCATCCTGCAATATGCTGTGATTTTGTTTTACTGAAATTATGCCATCAAGTCTCATTTTGTTTTTGTGGCAAAGTGCAATGACAGTGAATTTCCTATCTTGAAATGGATTATTTATTTATGTATTGTTTTTTTCCCCTTTTTGTTCAGAAATGTTTTGCTTTTTCCTCTATTAAAAATAAGCCTGCTATTTCTGTATTATGTTACTTTTTTTTGGCCAGTCACCCACATTGGATTCAATGCACTTTAAATGATGGAAATTACAACAAAAAACTCACTGTTTGTAGTTGTATTTGTTTTCAACGAATTAAAAAAACCCGCAGAATTTAGCAAAATTTGTGAATCTGCGTCCATATGAGGATATAAGAGTAGCTTAATTATTTGTCTCTGTAACATTTGTTGTCATTGCTGAAGAATAAATCATTTTATTGAAACAAATGTAGTTGTTTGGCGTTGTTGCGGCTGTTACTTCCAGTTCTTTAGATTATTATTATTTTTTAAATCTACCCAATAATTTAATCCGCTGTAAGAGCTAATTAGACGTAATACAATTAACCTGTTGTTGATTGGTTAAAGTAATCGTTCAATCGTGTCTTGCAGTACATTAAAATAACAGAAAATGAGCATGATTAGCCAACGTATCGATTGTTTAATCTAAATCAGTCACTCAGCTTTTATACTCAAGTTTTCATATGTTGATAACCTGCAAATTTTATGATGTTTTCCTTGAATAATAACTTCTCACAACCGATATGAAGTGACTAATCCACAATCAATAACCTAATAATTGTGTGATCTAATAATTTTTAAAACTATTTTACCGCTAACACCCAGTGTCGTTTTCTTAAATTGTACTTCCACCTTTAACGCACGTGAATGGCACAAGCGTTGCAACAGCGCCTCCTGCTGCGAGATGTGCAGCACCGTATTCCGTGCCTCGAGGGAGGCTGTGTTGCGCTTGCGCACCCAATGTACCGAGATGGCGGAGAGTGCGGAACTGAAGGTAAAAATGCTCTGTGCATTAGCTTGACAAGTAGATGTTTCACTCACTGAAACTTGAATATTAACGCCACAGCACTCTTGGTAGTCGACGGCAGAGGCATGAGTTGAGTCCTTATGAAAGTGCATGATGAATAAAGAGCTGAGCAGAAGGAACTAGAATACCGTTAGCTTGCGGCTAGCTCGTTAGCATTAGCTTTGTTATTGTTGCCGACGTTCCCGTTATACTGCCCCAGGGGTTCACCTGATCAAAATCTAATACATAGCTTTCATTAAGGATGACACCTTGACATTTGTGCGGTTTTTAAACGTAACAATGCGGTAGTATCAGCTACCCTTTATCATCTTACACGACTATGCGAGCGTGTGTGTGTTGAAAAATGGGCCGTGTCTATTGCCTGGAAGACAACCGCATGTTAACTTGAATTCTTGCTACATCTTTCTGCATAAACTGGAAGTATTTAATAGTAAATGTAGATATATTGTGACGCTTGTAATTCATTTATGTTAAAACATGTCTTGCAAGCGTAAAAAGGAAAGATTCGGTTTCTTTTTCGGCACTGACACTAGCATCACATAGCTAACGGTAGCTAGGGTAGCTAACTAAATATGTTATCTCCCTCTCCATTCCCTTTCCATATTGTTATTGTATTATTATTTGACAGAGAGTACATACCTAACTTTTCAAAGTGCTTTTTTTTTTTTACTTTTCTGGAGCCAAACTAACGGGTGCACAAACGCAGCTCCTGCTTTATAGCTGACAGTTATTTTGACTTAACAGTAAAGCGATGTTTATTTTTGGATAAGACAAAAAGACTTATACATCAATGATATAAAAGTGCTAGTTTTATATTGGACGCTCTTCAACAGTCTTTCAAGTTGGCTTTAGAGCGTTTTGAGCGTGTTTACATTTAGATTCGTTTCGAAATAAAGAATTGCACGTTTACAGTTTGTAATAACTTTAGAACTGTGTAAATAAACAGACAAGCCTACAAGATAACATATTACCGTTGCCGTTTTCTTTTTCAACCACTCTTAACTATCAGTTCATAAATAGAGATGCAGCATTTAATCAGCCTGAGATAGAATAGTCTATGTCCTTGATCGACAGGTCAACTGTATACAAGCTTTTTATTCATTAAATAAATAAATTCATCAAAACTAAGAACTCGCTCCATTTTTGTTCTATAAATGCACCAATCAATAGCATGTATTACGATGCTCTTTTCGAAAGAGTTGAATAAAAATCAGATAAAGCTTGCAGACATATGCTTTGATGCAAAACTATGGATAATGTTTTGATTTGTTTTTTTTCCCTTAGATTTAAGAATACAACCTCTGTCAAAGAGTAGCACTTTTTTCTCTTTAATACATTTGTCTTTTGTTTAAAAAAAGAAGGTAATTGGTAGGTCAGACCTTAAAGATAACCCAAAATCGACATTGTCTAGAAAAAAGCCTTGTCAAAACATCTGTTCATAAATGTCATGATTATTTACGATTTTTTTTTTCCTACGACTGTAATATATTAATGTAAAAAAATGTGCTGCATGTTCTATGATAAAGGTAGTAGTTCTAAATTCAGTTGATAATTAAGACATTACACGATTATATCTTTAATTAATTTCATTTATTGACTTATAAAGGACTCCAAACATCCAAGTAAGGAGACCAAAACACGTAACAATAAAATAGCACCCAACAAATATAATTAGGAACATTAAAAGCCTTTCTGAACAAACGCTTCTTTAATTTGCTTTTAAAAAGACCCGGTTTAGTGATTACACAGAGGTGTAACGGAAGAGTTCCAGAGTGTGGATGCCTCCACTGAAAAGGCCATATACAGTCATATTCAATAAATTAGAATACGCAATTCTAAGAGGCTTGTTTGTCAGATTAAAAGTACCTTTTGAAAAAAAAAAACAACAACCTTTAAGCCAGTATTAAACATACTTTTTACTAAGCCCCCATTTCTGCATGAAAAATGTGGCTATTTATTGGTCTGATGCATAATTCTAATCTTCAATGCTGTTTCTATTAGCTGATTAACAGAATTAACAGAAATAAAGACTTTTAAAACATCATCAGTCTGTGTTAATCTATGTAATGTGTTTCCCTTAGTGAACTAAGTAACTGGAAGAAATTTACTTTTCAATAATATTACAATTTATTGAATATAACTGTATGTGTTATGCATATACACAAACGCCGAGTCCTTAAATTATAAAGGGTACTTAGTAGTGCATCCAGTTGGTTGATCCGATTTTATTTGCAAGAAGCAAGGATTTCGCAAGAAAGTAAAATATTAGGGGATTTACAGGTAACATGTACTACAGCAGTAATCTTTGGAGATCTTAACTCAAAAGGAGCAGAGAACCCGTTCTTTATGCATAGTGGATTAGAAAACTGCGTTTTTTTTCCAGTTTTTATAGATCCTTTTCCCCACTCTTCATTTTTTCACCAGCAAATGGTAATGAGCCTTCGAGTTTCTGAGCTCCAAGTGTTATTGGGCTATGCAGGACGGAATAAGCATGGGCGCAAACATGAACTTTTGACCAAAGCTCTCCACCTACTCAAGGCTGGCTGCAGTCCTGCCGTGCAGATGAAGATCAAAGAACTCTACAGACGGCGGTTCCCAACCAAAATGGTTTCGCCAGTGGACCTAGCTCTTCCTGTTGTTCATTCTGCGTCCAGCTTACCCACTGGGCTCGCTCAGCTAGGATTTGATGGCCACAGCTCTCCTTCACCACTGCTGCCTGTTTCTCTTCTCGGACCTAAGCATGAGCTGAGTCTGCCTCACCTCTCCTCCGCCCTGCACCCTGTACACCCTGACGTCAAGCTCCAGAGATTGCCATTCTACGACGTTCTAGATGAGCTCATTAAGCCAACGAGCCTGGGTGAGTCCACGACCAGCTGTGTTTGTAGTTATAACATTCCTCCTGCCTGAGCATACCAGTGAAGCTTTGAGATCACAGGTATTCCTAAACAACGGCTTGTGAGAGAAGTGTGTAACAGTTCCTGTCGTGTTTTTCATCAGACTTTGTGCTTTTGGTTTCTTTTTCCAAAGTTTCAGACAACAGTCAGCGGTTCCAGGAAGCATGCTATGCCTTCGCATTAACACCGCAGCAAGTTCAACAAATCAGCAGCTCAATGTAAGTGTGAAAGCTGCCTGTTAAAACATGAGCAGAGAGAAATGCACAATCGGTGAATAATTTCGCCCTATTTCAATGTATAAAATCGCTTTATGTTTTAGTTATTGTATTGTGTAATAAACTGTTGATTTAATTTTTCAGGGACATATCTGCGACCAAATGTGACTTTGCTGTTCAAGTTCAGTTAAGGTACATCTAACACCCTCTTTTTCCTTTAAGCGTCAGTCTCATGAATATTTTTGATATAGATATGCTTTCAGGTATATATTAAATAGACAAAAACAATAGCAGTGTCACTGAAATACTGCTTGTTATTATAAGTTATTTTAAAGTACACATTAAAACCATTCATCTTGAACTTTTCCACATATTGTCATGGTAAAACCACAAAATTCAATGTGTTTTATTAGGCGTGGCAAGTTTATTTACCGCAGGTCAAGAAATAAGATATAAGACAACTTGGACTACAAACTTCAACAAGACTTCAAGATTTTTAATACGCACATACTTAGAAAGTATAAAGGAAATTCTACACGGTTTTCCCATTTTGTTTCACAAATAGGAATCTGAAAAGTGTTCCGTGCATTTGTGTGGTAGACTTTACGTTGATACCCATAAATAAAATCCAGTGCAGCAAATGTGAATTATTGTAAAACAATGTTTGGTCCTTAATCTGAACGTGTAGTGTGACAAAACCACATTTAACCAGAGCACCTTCCTAAACCTTCCGATGGTAACTCGAGGAGATCCAGAGATCCACAGCTCAGGTGGGAGAATCTGTTGACAGGATAACTAATTGGCCACGCACTCCACAAATCTGGCCTTAATGCAGTGGTGTCGAACTCCAGTCCTCGAGGGCTGCAACTTTTAGATGCGTCTCTACTTCAACTCACCTGACTCCAAACTTAGCTCATTAGCTGAGCTCTGCAGAGCCTGACTGCATGCTAGTACGGTAATTTAGCCAATTGATTCAGGTGTGTAGGGCAAGGGACACATCTAAAACGTGCAGGACACTGGCCCTCGAGGATTTGAGTTTGAGACAAATGCCTTAATGGAAGAACTCCAAGAAGAAAAACACAGATAAAAATAATAAGAACATAAGAAGCCGTGCTTGCGATTTCCCACAAGCCATGGAGGGAACAAAGCAAACATGTGGAAGAAGGTGCTTTGGTTAGATTTGATCCAAATCTAGTCCTCTGACCTACAAGCAAAGTGACATTTATTGCGGGAGATGGTGTTCATCACCCTGAATACACCATTCAAACGGTACAATGCAGTGGTTGCAGCATCATGCCGTGGGCGTGCCTTTATTTAGTAGGAACATAGAAGTTGATCAGAGTTGATGGTGAGCATGGGTGGGGCTAAACCCTGGAAAAAAACCTGTTGGAGGCTGCAAAAGAGTTGAGTCTCTTATAAGGGTTCACTTTTCAGCAGGAGAGCAACCCTAAACATGCAGCCAATGCTATATTGGAAGGAATTAGATTAAACCCATATTTATGTGTTAGAATAGCCCAGACACAGTCCAGACCTATATTCATATTAAAGTCTATGGTTAGGCTTGAAAGTTGTTCATGGGTTCTCTCAGTCCCATCTGACTGAGCTTGATATATTTTGCAAAGAAGAATGGGCATTCATTTTAGTTTGAAATTTTTTTTTTTTTTTACTATGCAACCATATGGCACTTTATATTGATCTATCTATGCCATAAAAATACATTAAAGTTTGTGGTTACAATGTGCCAAAACATGAAAAACACCACGGGGGTATAAATGTAGTCCGGCAAAGCTTTTTTTTTTATGTCCCTTTAGGGTTTTTCTGCCTGTCATTCTGAAAACCTGTGGTTTATCCAGTTTGAACATAAGAAGTTGTCCTTTTTAGATGAAAGCTTTGAATGCTTTTAATCGCAGTTGAGTCCTTAATTGTAAACCAAAAGATGCCCAGTTGAAGGATGATCAGCCTCTTTCCCCGGGGTTCCACTGAACGTGGAAGCGGCGTGGTGCGGCGGCGCCTTCGCAGCTGATCGCACCAACTCTAGTCAGTCATAGTGGTTCAACCCAGCGTGTTGTGTGGCATTTCTGAAGCGTCCCCGGCGCTTCTCACCGCTTCTGTAAAATATGCGGCTGTTCTATTTTCCCCGCTCACCGCTGCTATTCCAAGTCAACCTGGAGCAGAGCGGATCATTCAGCGAGGAAGCCTGTTGATGAAAATTAAGTTGATCCGGTCGAGTTTACAAGTAAAAGACTACATGCACAGAGTTTGGAATGCATTTTACTGTGAAACATCAATAAGGCTCTTATCAAATGACGTCACCTTTGCCCGGAGACGGCTCGAGTTTCTCGGATGTTCGGACAAGCAGAGTACAAACTAGAATGGCAACAACCGCAATACCAATCATTTTGACCAAAATAGACTTAAAAGCAGATTATTTTCTAAAGCTGTAAAGTCACTCAGATCCCATCACACTTTCACACAAGCCCCTCAGTCACACACCAACAAGATCACCAAACTTGTGAGTGAAACAAGCAACTTGCTCCATGAAAAGAAGCCTAACAAGCAAACCACCATATTGTAATACAGAGACTGCTTCTAATCGTAATACTAATGCATGTATTTAGTATGGTATTTATACACACCAGGACTTTTTCTGCTTGTAAAATAGTTGTCAGGAAGGGTGGGGTGGTTGATATTTTAGCCTGGCTAATAGCTCTTGTTGCGCGATAACCAGAAAAAGGGGTTCTGCTTGAAAAATATAAGCAACTTCACGTTCAAAAACAAACTAAAAAAAACACAGCTGCCGACTTACAAAAGTTGCAAGTAACTTTAGAGAAAAACAAGCCCAAAGTCACTTATAATAAGTGGGATAGGCAACTCTGAAGTGCACATACACACATAAACACCCCTGCTGACAATCAAAAAGACCATCAGCCCATTTCATAGACTGTTTCAGCACAAGTGTGCCGTGTTTACGATCATGATGATGAGGGATGTCATGGATTGTATGAGGATGTTTTCATTCTGGTGAGAAATAGCCAAATAATCATTCCTGTGCAAAAGATGCAGTTGCTGGTATGAGGTCTGGACATTCAGTTGTTGGCTCTTTGCCACCGATGAAACAGAGAGAGCACATAAAGGTGTCTTTGGTCAGAATTTCCACAGTAAAGTCCTCCTGCTAACAAGCTTGTTTCTTACAATGAAATTTCTCGGCATTCCTTCAGGGTTTAGGGAGATGAAAGAACACTCCCTTCATGTGGTCACGATCATGTTATCGCAGAGACGGTTACCAACGTAGCGGTGTTTTGTTGTTACCATAAAATGTCTGTTGAGGCAATATTCAGGACAGATCTCTCCACTGTTTCACTCATTCAACCATTACCGCTCAAAATTTGTCCCACTCTAACATGGCCGCGGCGCATGTGCACTGGGCTGTTCTAAATTTATCAATTTTAAGTCATTTGAGAAAAGCCCTATACATCATTACCTGTAGCTTCAGCACCAAGCCCCAAGAGGATCTTACTTGATACTTCACACCATGGACGATGCAACATTTATCTTGGAGGTGGAAAAATCACACCATTTTATACAACACCACGCATCTCTTTTATAAATATCTTTTTACCTGTGGTTTATTGTTCTATTTAAAGCCTACAAGTACACTATTATCACGCAATCCTTCTAGTGAGCCGAGTCCAACTGCACAGAGGCGCTCCGCACTGAAACATCCCGGTTGGATAGGGTGCCTGGCAGAAAGCACGGGGCAGCCTCACCACTTCCACATTCAGTGGAACCCTGGGGGCTTTGTTCACACGGAAGTTATGTTTGGCCATGTTCTTAAACCAATCTTAATAGTCAAAGTATAATATCAGTAAAGTATAAATAAAAAATATGTATTTTTAAATCACCCATTTCAGCCAAGGAAAAATACTGAAATTATATATCTACACAAATTGTAATTAAATGCATTATTTAAGAAGTGCTCCCCTGTAGCACAAATAAAATCATAAATTAAATAAGTAAACCAAGTTTATAGGGAAAATTTTACCCTAGTAGAATGCGGTTGGAACATTTGCCCATATCTCACATTATTAAGATTCAGTCTAATCATTACAGTCCTGCCCCTGTGTTTTCTGGCCCTAAAACTCCATCTACCCTGTACCTACAGCTGTTTTAAAAGTGTCCTTTGTCACCTGTTGGACAATGAAATTGTCAATGCTTCTTTACTCTCTGGAACTTCTGTCCTCAAACATGCTATTGTAACACCATTGTTAAAAATGAACACACTCAACCCACTGTCCCTGGATAATTACAGACCAATTTCTAATTTGTCTGTATTTCTACCATTTTTAGGTAAAACACTTGAAAAAGTCGTATATCATCAAATATATACATATTTAATCCAAATCAGTTTATTTAATACTTACCAGTTTGGGTTTAGAACCAACCACAACTCAGAAACAGCCCTAGTTAGGGTAGTAATTCCGCTTTCCCATTGACATTTTCAGCTCCACTCAGCTCTAATCTGCACGGAGGCTGTTGCCGTTTCACAGACTCGGTAAAGGAGTAAACACAGCGGACGCGTTCCAGCATGTAAGCGCAGCAAAGCAGCATATGCGTGTCCTACGCTTGGGTTAGCTTTTAATTTTAATCAGTCAATATATTTACACTAGAAGCATAATATGCGCATATTTACGCTACGCAACGGCTAAATTAGATTCAAGTTTTAATTTCAGACGCATATCTGCTCCTGTTTGGCAGGGAATGAACGGGAATACAACATCCTGTGTCAAAGTTCACTTCCGAAAGTATCAAAAAATAATCGTCAAGTCTCAGTTCAGCCACAAGGTGGCAGAAGTCACCTTGTTGTTGACACTGCGGATTGATGCGCACTCTTCCTTTCCTCTCGCAACACTTTGTCAACTAGCAGAAGGAAGGCCACGGTGCGCTGTCTACTTGGTGCTCTTTCCATGTGGCGCAACATGCAGCTGTGGAGCGTACTTTGCAGCGTCTGGTGTGAATTTACGTTTTTAAAAACGCCCGTAAGCCGCACCGTTTACATTACGTGGCCAGTGAATTTCATGCCTTACAGCTAGAGCCATTTAAGCCCCACCTCCAGCTGTCAGTGCTCTGCTGCTATTAAGCATTACTGTGTGACATTAACACTTCAAAGAGATCTGTGAGAAACGGTAAAGAATAAAAAAGTTAATAATTATGAATAAAAATGTAAAAAAAAAATACAAACCAAACACTCTTTAGAGACAAAATATTTTAATAGATTTCAGTGTATGTGTGACACAGTGATACAAAACTAATGTCAGATCATTGTGCTAGATTACACAGATGAGACATTTACAGTTACTTAGAAAATGATAGCTAGCATTGGGTAAAATGAGAGAAACCCCCGCTGAGTCTGAGGATCTTATTTAGGTTATTAAATACAGCAAACCCGTCTGGTATAGAAAGCTGAAGTGTCCTTTTTCTTTTCTTCTGTTTCTGTCAGGCATGGTTTATGGTTTGTACATATTAAATTATATTGCGGTTTGACCCACTCCGTTCAGGGTGGTCCTTAATATTAATGTTACTGCTCTTCAATTTAACTGTTCCCTGTATTTCCTCGGCGAAAGCCTTCTCATTTCACCCCGTCCCTTGGTCAATCAGTAAGCAGCAGGCTGTTTACGTCACATTTCAGCCCCACTCAGCTCCGGTCATACCATCTCCTTAGCAGGTACGGAAAAAGCCAGTCCAGTATAGAAGAAAAATGTAATCGAAATGCTCACAAAGCAGGTCGAGCCAAGTAGAGCTGGGCCAAGTGGAGCAGGTGGAGAAGGGGCATTAATGCCTTTATAAAATGAGTCTTGATTGTCATAGAATCTTTTAATTCTCCTTCACCTCAGGGGAGCATTCAACACCACTTACCATGCTGTCCTCCTACCCTTTCAATGTCATCTAGGTCTTAATGATTCTGTTCTCAATTGCTTATCCTCCTATCATACTGGTTGAATGTTTTTTCGGTAACCTTGAATATGATAGGGTTATGGTTGCTCACGGTGTTCCACAAGGATCTGTTCTTGGTCCTCTTTTTTTTTTTTACTCTCTATATTATTTCCCTTGGCTCTATCATTAGGCACCATGACATCACTTATCATTCTTACGGAGATGGCACACTGTTCTATATCTGCTTCTGCTGACATTAACCTTGTAAATAATCTCCTTATATGACTCACTGAGGTCAAATGCTGGTTATCCGGGAACTATCTTAAGTTGAATCTTTCTTTAACTGAAATCCTTCTCGTAGGCTCTGATTGCCTTAAAAAACAAATTTATCCTCTTGTGAATATGTTGTTAGTTAAGCCCTATGAGCATGTTAAAAACCTAAATGTGATTTTAGACTGTGATCTTACTTTTTAAAAACACATCCATAATATATCATAGTCTACATCTTATCACCTCAGAATCATATCCAAAATCAGATCCTTACAACAACTTAACTTAGAAAAACAGATTCATGACTTTATTTCCAGTAGATTAGATTACTGCAATACACTCTTTGCAGGAACATCAAAACAGTCCCTCAATAAACATCAGCTAATCTGAAACACTGCAGCTAGGCTTTTAACTAAAACCAAAAGTTCTGAGCACGTCACTCTAGGGCTGGGCAAAATGGCTTAATAATAAAATCTCCAATTCTATTATACCAAATCTGGTTAATCGATTTGAAAAAAAATGGAAGAGATAATTTTAAAAACATACTTTTATGTTGAGCATTTCGTCTCGGAGTAGAGCCGAATTCAAAGTGCAACTAAATACAAGCTGTTAAAAATGCTTGTAAAACAAGATGGCCGCCCTGCCATTGTAAACAAAGAAAATATAACAAAATGTTTGCTGCTAGTGATATTGCACAATGAGCTTAGAGTTTTCACTTGTGTAACTTCAAACTAACTTAAAAAAATAAGTAAATGAGTAAATTAAAGTGCCTCGTATTATGGTTAAAATAAAGTTTTCTCTGTACAATATTTTGTGAATATATTTTTCTAAACATATATTCAGCATTGCAGGCTATTTTCTTCATGGAAGCTCAATGAGTGCATTGGTAAAATAAAATCCTGATTTCCAAAAAGTAAATCTTAAATCAAATTAATCGATTAAATCGATTTATTGCCCAGTCCTATTTCATCTAAAGAGGTATGATCCTTTGTTATTACAAAACTGAATACTTAATATGGTTTACACATCACTGTCAGTCTTTAGAAAAGCTCAAGCAAACAAACAGCTTCATGAATAAGAATTGTTAAATGTTAAATAATAAAGTTCAATTATTATTATTTTCCATGTCCTTGCTGGCACATTGAGTCTACAATTATTGTATAAAATGTGCCCCTTGAATACATCTGACTTGGCTTTGGACATTTGCCACGAAATATTTAAACATCATTCATGTAATTATTTTTTTTATATATTATCATTTTCAGATTTTGCTTATCAGAGACGAGCTGTCCACAAGAGGACCATTTCCCCCATAATTTGTGTGTGAAAGTTAATGGCAAACCATGTAATCTCCCAGTAAGTCTGAATGCCTTATTTTACCATGTGTTTTGAAGTATTAGTGTTTTATCCAATTTCCTGCAGTGAAATAAACTTTTTGTTGTCTTCCTGTTTGCAGGGCTATCTTCCTCCCACAAAAAATGGAGTGGAACCAAAAAGGCCCAGTCGCCCTATTAACATAACGTCTCTCGTCCGGCTATCTACCACTGTCCCCAACACCATTGTTGTGTCTTGGACCTCAGAAATTGGCAGGGTGAGAATGTTGCGTCAGAACTTTGGTAAACAATTAACGAAACAGTATGTGAGGCATCAGCATGACATCCGCCTTTTGTTTTATTCTTTTGGGGTTAGAGTTTTTCTATGGCAGTGTATTTGGTAAGACAGCAGTCATCTGCAGTGCTGTTGCAAAGACTACGGGCCAAAGGAATTAGGAACCCTGACCACTCAAGAGCCCTGAGTAAGTAAACACTTCGCTGAATATTAAAATGTATTGAGTAACAGAGGCGGCGTCCTTTGAAGTCCTCTATGAGCAGCTAATGTATGACTTGCCCCAACTTTCTAAAGCTTTCTATTTTTTCTTCCTTGAAAAATAATGCTCCTTTTTCCATTGTAACTTTTAACATATTTTTTATGTAACTTCTATTTTCATAAAAGCCTTTCATACAGACTCTATAGCTGGGAAGGAAGAAGTTAACTCTGTACAAAGTAAAGGTTTTAGGGAAGTTTAAATGTCCTCCAAAAGAAACACTGCACACAGAGCAAATGATTGACTCAGTGTCACATTACAAGTTACTAAGAATCTGAACAGAATATGACGTTTTGGGTTTTCCAGTCTTGCCTTGAAGGCCAGAAATGGCTACATATGATGGATTATAAAATTTGCTGCTGTGTATAACAGCACTCTGATTCATCACAAGCCTTTAATGTCTTACACACCACTGCACATTGGTATATTTGGGCTGGACAGTCCGTTTCCTTCTTCTGTCCATTTACACATTTAACAATTCTTATTCATGAAGCTGTTTGTTTGCTTTGAGCTTTTCTAAACACTGACAGTGATGTGTAAACCATATTAAGTATTCAGTTTTGTAATAACAAAGGATCATACCTCTTTAGATGAAATAACTTCAGTGAGACGCTTCGTTTATTTATCTAGTTCCTCAGTCATCAGCCCGAGGAACGTTTGCTCCACTCCTCACTTTCAGCTGTGAGGTGTTTGAGGGGCTTCTTGTTTGTTCGGACTGTTTCAAGTACAGAGGTCAAGACCTTGGCTTTGACTCTGCCTCTCCATGACTTTCTATTTTTTCATTTTCACTGATTCTGTATGGATTTACTGGTACGTTTTGGGTCTTTGTCACGTTGCAGGTTCCAGTTCTGCCTCAGCAATAGTTTAAAAAAAAATGTAACACTGATATACCATAGAACTCATTGTGGCCTCTATGAGGCTCCGTTTAGGCAAAACATGTCGTTCAATGTGGTGTCCAAATAATTACATTTTGGACTCTTGTTTTGCTAGAACATTATTCCAGACACCCTTGTCTTTGAATCTGGCAAACTTCAGTCTGGCCTTAATTTTATTGTAGGAGGGAGGGAGTGACGTTAAACTTGTGCAATCTCTTTCTGATTGTACATTCAAGTACTTTCATATCAATAGTTGCAAGAGCCCGCTGTCGGTCCCAAGATGACATTTTAGGGTTTTTGGATTTTCAGCATCTGCATTCTGCTCTCTGGGTGAACTTTCTTGGACAGACAGACTGGGGAATATCAGTTAGGGATGGGTACCTTTTAAATTTGAACCGATATGGTACCGCTACCCGGTACCTGGGAATTGATACCGGTACTTAACGGTACCTATATTTAGTACTTTTGTGTGTTTATGTAGTTATAAATATAAAAAAATATTTAGCCTATTTACTTCTCAAAATATAAACTTGTTTGGAGCTACAAATTAATCTTATTAAATAATTTATGAATTTAATTAATTGCCTGAATTCACAACACATAATAATTTTTTTTTTTTACCAAAACAACAGTTATCAGAGGCACCGAGTGAATGAGGTGAATATCAGGGAATGGGTTTAGTTCAACAGTTTCTGAGAAGAAGAATAAAACTACATTAAAAACATATTTTATCCAGCTTTATAAATCAGGGCGGGAGAGATTTGCAATGAGGGAACAGAGAGGCTCTGCTCTCTTTGCTCTGACTACAGGCAAGTTTCAGGGTTAGCTGCCTGTGAGAAGGAGTTTGTTGGAAGGTGCTCACAGCAGCGCTCGTCGCTCTCCCAAGACTATAAACCTCAGAACAGTTGTTGCTTTCACAGGAAATCACCAATAACAGAAGAAAGCAGTTAAGATATTTCGCTAGTCGCCTTTTTGAGAAAAGTTCACTGGATGGGTCTGAAAAGTCGCTAAATATAGCGAGAAATTTGCTAAATTGCCAGCAGTCACCAGGTGCTTCCTCAGAATAGAAGTATTCCCGCCACTTGCCTTGCCCTTCACATCACAAATATTGCAGCGAGCGTAATCTGCAGCGCATTTTGAAAAGCGGAGCCATACTTTTCAACGTTTTCTAAAAGCCATGCTTTCTTTGTTGGACCAGCGGCAAATGACGTCATCTCGCTCTTGTGTGCGCAATGCTGTGTTCGGCATGGAAAATCGGTCTCTCTTCCACTCCTTCAGTGTCACAGTGGTGCGTTTAGGTACCAAAACATGGTACCGTTTGATTTTACGTGAGTCGGTACTCTGGATTCGGCCGGTACCGATTTCGGTACCCATGCCTAATGTCGGTAGTTGTTTTCAGTGTCTTCGACTTGTAGACTGCTGGGTTTATTTTTATTTTGAGGCCTCTTTAAAATCCTTACTAGACTGATAAGTTGTTACAGTCCTTTTTCTGAAGGCCTCAGGCAGCTCTTTAGCTCTCACCATGGTGTTTACTCTCACTCCCAACAGTCAGGAGCTCACCAAACCAAATGTCTGAAGTTTAAACAAGCAACAATGTTCTAACCATGCGCACGTGGCCAATTTAAGGTAGATTATTTTGGTGGTGGGGTCCTAATGGATTCCTCATAACAAATTCCTGTTTTTTAATGATATTGTAATTA
Organism: Fundulus diaphanus; assembly: GCA_037039145.1. Lineage (NCBI taxonomy): Eukaryota > Metazoa > Chordata > Actinopteri > Cyprinodontiformes > Fundulidae > Fundulus > Fundulus diaphanus. Next base: position 28,686,008 of record CM073134.1, read on the forward strand.
TGTTTAGGGGTGCACAGCATCGGCCAATGTTAGACATTTTCAACATATCGGTATCGGTCCAATAACTAAACCTTGGCCGATATTAACAGCCATTGTTTATTTCCCTCTTGTTGCCCTTTGTGCCTGTGTTTCAAGAGGGGGAAGGGGGAGGGTTGGCCATGCAGTATTTGTTGGGTCATGTGACCATGACAGTGATGCATCGCCGCCAGGATTGGGGAGTTTTTAAATGAAGCAGAGATATATTGTCAGCAGAGTGGTCGTTGTTCACGGTGTTGAAAGAAGACGTATGAAAATCAGTGTGTAAGTCTAGAGTAGATTATTACTCACTTCTAAAAATTCAGCTTGCATAGTTTTCAGTACGTACATAACTTTGCAAACTTTGACCATCACAGAAACGTTAATGCATGTGCACACACACATTGGTAAATATCAGTTGTCGAACATAACAGTAATATTAATATCGGATATCGAAAGCGGCCCAAATTTTCATATCAGTGCAGCCCTAATTAATTTAAATATATAAATAAAGGTTTAGTTCTCAAGACTTTTTTGTTTCAAATTTTGACCATTTATCGTTCCTTTTTAATCGGTACCTACAATAGATATCACTTCTTTACATGCTACTATATTATTACTGTTGATCTGATCTGCTACTTGTCTTAGCCAGGATATCTTTAATTGTTAATCTAAAACGTTATTCTTCACTCAAGGTTACATAAATAGCCTTGCGATAAAAGAAGATGGCTTTAACCATGTGTGTTTAACCTTTTTCTCTTTTTCCGACAGTCAAGGAGAAGCTGACGGCAGATCCAGAGAGCGAGATTGCTACTACCAGCCTACGAGTCTCTCTCCTGTGTCCTGTAAATACTGTTCAACACAATCCTGCTCAGTTTATTTTGCATGCCTGTTTTTAGTTTGTAAGCAGTAGATTGATTTTAAATCCTTGTGACCTACAGAGTTTTCATTTAAGAAGTGCATTATTTGTGCAGTGTAACAAATAGTAAAAGAAAGAGGAGGTAATTATTGACTGCTTTTAAGGTTTGCATTTGAAAGTGATGCTTCATTAACTGCTGCTTTCGTGTGTGTCCCTTTCAACAGCTGGGAAAGATGAGGCTGACTATCCCTTGTCGATCGATGACATGCTCACACCTACAGTGCTTTGATGCTACACTTTATATCCAAATGAACGAGAAGAAGCCGACCTGGGTGTGTCCGGTTTGTGACAAGAAGGCACCGTATGAGCATCTTATTATTGACGGGTCAGTACGATGGTATATCAGCTCAAAGGTTTGGATTAGAAAAGGGCTGGAATTGGAACTCCCTATCCCCTTATTTCATTTATGAAACTTTTTTTAAAATCATATTCCTGGTAGACTGTTTGAAAAAGATAATTGTTCAGGTAACTGGGGAATAATATAGCTGGCGATTAAGATCTTCGTCATGTATGGAGCACTTTGCAGTCTGTAGACTTTTAAGGCACATGTAATTCTCTGTAGCCTGTTGTTGCATCATTTTAGAAAATGTTGCAATATTATTAAATAATGCCTAAATTATATCAGTTGAGATTAATCCGCAGCTTCTTTCTCTGTTTTCAATTGGTCCATCCAACCAACCAAATTAATTATTTACCTGGCAGAACATTAATGCATGTTGCTCCAAGTACAATTACCTCCTAAATATAGCCAAAAAAATGTGTGTAAACATTTTGTCCTGTTGTGTTTGCGTGTTAAATGTTATCTGTGTGCACCCTGAGCCGGTGTCAGTATGGTGACAATAAAGATTCTTGATTCTATTGGTCGTTAGAGACGCCGCTGTCACATATGCTGTTCTACAGCGCTACACCGTTAAAAGTTATGTTGAATTGTTTTGCTGATATGGAGATCATATTGAGGGTTAGGTTTGTCTAAATAGTATTTACAGGTAGGGATGGGGCTGATCCGATCCAGTATCAGCATCGGGTTCTGATACAAACATGATTCACATACAGGAAATTTCTGCCTGCAGAGGTTTACAATCCACGAGCCAAGTCTGTGCTTTCTTGTCGCCTGCCGGCTGCAAACTGTGGAATGGATTTGCAGCAATGTGGCTAACCTTCCTTTAATCAAAAATTGTTGGCTGTGTATAAATATTTTACACTTGAACCACACAAAGCAAGACAGCAACGTGTTTTGTTTGCAACACCGTTGTACCGAAAAGGCGGAAGCGCTGCCTCGGAACCTGCAATACGACAAACTTAATCAAACATTTGGAAAAAGCACAACATTAATTTTAGCCACGGGTCAGAATGATGAAAGTAGCCGACAGGCGTCGCTTCTGGAGTCATTTCAAAAACAAGGCAAACTTCCATCAGACAACGTGAAAGCTTCAGGATTACCGAGAACTTGCTTAACTTCATCTATCTGAATGACAAACCGTTATCAGTTGTAAAAAATGAAGGCAGCCTGATTGAACACTTGCAGCCAAGATATAGTTTATCCTCCATTTATCAGAGACTACGCTACCTGAACTATAGAGCCGATTGACAACTCGTTATTCCATTTAGAGAGGGATGGTGTTTCAGTAGTTTACCCTTGGATTTAATAAATACTGACAGTCAATTTTTGAAAGCCTTACAGTTGAAACTTTTTTCTGCAATAAGATATTTCCTGTTAAAAAGAATTTCATGTTTTGCTGACTTCCTTTTCTGACCTTATATTCACCTCAAGTTGGCTTTTAGGACGGACATGCAAACATTTCAACACAAAATACTTGCCTGTAGAGAAGAATTTATTACATCCTCATAAAATCAACAATAATGATAATAATAGCATTAAAGCAAATAGAGCTCTGGTAGCAGAATAGTAGACAGATATCTATATTCAGGTATCAGATCGGAAGTGAAAAAACGTGGATCGGTGCATCCTTATTTACAGGTGGATTCTTTTCACAGGTTGTTCATGGAAATCTTGAACAGCTGCTCCGATTGTGATGAAATCCAGTTCAAGGAAGATGGAAGCTGGGCCCCCATGAAGTCAAAGAAAGAGGTGCAGGAGGTGTCTGCTTCCTACAATGGTGTGGACAGCGGTGGGTAGCCCGTGCTTTTCACAACCCTGCAATCTAATATTCAGCGTGGTCTGTGAACGAAGAGTGAGTCTTCTGTTATACGTTTTCCTCTGGGTAGATTTTTCTCGAACAGACTCTCACGAGCCGAAGCGGGGCTCGTCTAACGACAACAACAAGAAAGTCGACGTGATTGATTTGACACTGGATAGCTCCTCAGAAGACGAGCAGGAGGACGAGCCTCCTCCAAAAAGGGTCTGTCCCTCACTGTCTCCAGTCTCTCCACCTCCAAACAAAGGGTAAGCTTCAGAATAACTTCATTAGTTTTCATTTAGAAACACATCCCAAAACATTGAGGATCATCAGGTGTTTCGTTATTTCAGTTCCAGAAGTGAAACTCGTGTATTAAGTAGCGCCGTTACAACTGGGGTAATATGATTAATCTGGTTATTGTAACCTTACAGTTTATGACAAAAATCAGCATATTGGAAATTTTGAATTTCATAGCGGACCAATAAAAATTTGTTTTTAATGCACATGACAATCTGACATTAATCTATATAGTAAGTTTCACTTTTTAAATTGAAATACTAAAATAAGAAAACTTTTTTTTCCTGAAATTCACTCGTAATCTGTTGGTTTGTCTGATTACCCCTGTCTCTGACTTTCTGTTGCTTTGTTTCTGATCAGAGTGCTGAACCTGCACAGCCAAGCTTCCCCAGTGGCCAGAGCTCCCAGCATGCCCCCCGTGGAGAGCAGCTACATTCCTCCCCCACCACCTCTTATTCAGGACTACCGCCACTATTATCACACAAGCGATCTGCCCGGTAAACCTGGTGCTTTCTGCAGTTTCGCTTAATTAAAAACAAATAACTATTAAAGTACCTCTTCAAGTTATTTGACTGCTTGTTTAACCTGGTCATTGTTAAAAAGGTGAAAGGTTTATTTTTATTCTTTTTACAGATCTGAATTTTTTCTCCTTCCTCCAAGGTGACAATCAGGTATATCATTTATAAATCTTGTGGAGTTTTTCTCCTATGTCACTTGATTTTTACTTAAGTGGTGTTGGCAGTTAAAAGCAAAGAGTTTTCATTTTATATATGCTTTCAAATATTTCTTGACAGGAAATGAATTGTTAATTTTGTAAAGAGCAATTTGCAAACTTTATATTCCTGTCTGTGAAATCCGGTTGCTGATCATTTTGCCTCTTTGCCATCCTGTACCTTTGTAGTATTTGCAGACTTGCCTTCAATTATAGGCCCCTTTCCATTACATGTGAAAAGCCCCAGCATGATGCAAATTGACACGGGGAATTTTAGATTCCCCGGGCTTTAGTTTCACAGAAAAAAGGTCCTGGTCCGAGGGTAGAACTTTTCAACAACCTTGGGGCTTTGTTTAATGGGCGGAGTTGTGAGCGGCAAGAACAGTCCGCCGCTTATAGGAGTGAGGAGCAATAAGCAGAGGCTCTGTGATAATTGATCACAAAAAAGTAGTTTTAAATGTTTTTAGGTGAGGAAGTACACCTCTGAACTTCATCAGTGCAGTCAGTTCATCAAGGTTATGAGGCGATTTTGAATCTGTTTTTGGAGTCGTCTGGAGCGGCAGAGCTCCGCTGACAGGCTGGTCTCACTGGGGAGGAGCTGTGGGAAACCCTCGTTGGTGCAGCATTTAGTCGGACAGGCAGTCGGTGATTTCCCGCAGGCTGGATCTGTTCGTCGCAGTTGAATAGTAAAAATAAAGCGTTTACTAAGTTAGTGAATTTTAAACTTTTTCACCACAGTTCTATAAGACTGGTGTAATTTTCCTTGTACAATGAAAATATATATCCCTAACACTGACTTTTCATGTAAACCCAGCTTACTAGGCTGTAAACTCTTTTACTATTCACGAACATGAACCACGCCTAAGGGGGAAAAAAAAGAAGAGCTATAGGACACTTGAGCCTTCTGTATGCAGAAAGGTGCGATGCATTTAATAACCTAATTCAGATCCATGGATTTAGCGCGGCTTTCTCTCATTTTACACACACTAAAAGCTTTTAAGTTTTGTCTCACTGTGACAACGCAGGCTCTCTGCCTTCCTGCAGCCTCAGGCGTGGAGGAAGAGCCGAATCAGCCTATAAAAATAATTTCACCGCGGTCAAAAGTATACGTTTTTGCGCCTCTCGTCATTCTCTCCATGGCTGAGGCACAGAAACCTCCTCATGAAGGCCGAAGTTTTAACTCCGCGAGGCAAACTTCGGAGCAGATCAGCGTCGTCTCCCCTCTCCGATTCTGTCACCACCCCATGCCACTATGCTGCCTGTGCAAGCAGAGAGAAGCTGTGCTTTATTTTTCTTTATTTATACCAGCAGTAGGATAGAGTGGAGCGGGTAGAATAGGTTAAAAGAGGCTTATGAGGTGTAACGCCAGCTGCAAAACCAGTTGTGCGCTCTGCATCTTGTTCTGTTCAGCTTCTCAGTCTGCCTTTGTGTCTTTGCCCTATGGTGTCTTCTTGTCGCCACCCACTGGGGCGGAAGTGTACTACAGTTTTCCTCACAACTTCCCCATTTTTAGAAATGGCCTCTAGCAAACAGAAAGGCATCAAACCCAAAAGTCCCAGGCTTTGGTGTACACTAGGAAATCAAGACCTGGGGCTTGCCATGGAAAAAGGTCGATATTGATTAATTGAAAAACAAATGCTATTTACTCATAGCCTACTGTAAGCAAATTAAGTGGTCCATTAAATAAAATCTGACAGCAAGAGATTGTGTTTAGTTATTCTCTGCAGGGATATTTCATTTGAGCACTTGAGCCCAGGAGAGCTACTATCCTAGCTGCATCCCTTCTCCAGCACACCAGTAGTAAATTAAGGTATTGTTAGCAGACCTCCTCCGTGCTGGATGACTGAATACACTGCAAAAAGGGAACTAAAATTAAATTTTCTTGAAATTAATGTATTTTCCCTTAATTTCAGCAAATAAATAAGATTATCTGTCAATGGAATGAGCATTTGACCCCTAAAATAATGTAATTAGATATACTGCACTTGTAATAAGATGATGGAGATGAGTTGTTCCTTTTTTAAGTACAAAAATCTTATTTACCTGCTCAAATCAAGGACAAATACACTCATTTCAAAAACATGTTTTACTTTTAGTTCCCTTTTTGCAGTGTGCTGATGATTGAGCTGTGTTGGAGCAGTAATGCATCTAAAAGTTGCAGGATAGTAGTTCTCCAGGACTGGGCCTGGGTACCCCTGCATCAGAGTAAACTCCAAACAGATGGAAAAAAATAGATTATAATGTTTTTACATCATAAAGGTATGTGAGATGTAAGGATTTTTTCTAAGAAAAAGTGGTTGCACCGTCAACATAGTAACTGGTTGTGTCACCCTCAGTGGCAACAGCTATCATCACAATGTTCGCTCTACCTGGCGATGAGTGTTTTACATCTCTGGGGGAATTTTGACCCACTGCTCTGTCCAGTTATTGTAATTTAGCTACATTTGTTTGTGTGGATGTAGGGTCTGTTTAAAGTCATGCTACAGCCTCTCACGTAGATTTAAATCCGGGGGCAAGTTGTTTTGTCACAGAGCTCCAGGTTGGGTTTGGAAGGCTTTTTTTCCCCCCTACAATAAATGAAGGTAGTATTATTTGCTTTGGTTATCATTGTCAAATCTTAATATTAGTTTGATTTGAGACATTTAACTTCAATCAAGAAATAAAAAGAAAACTCTTAAGGAGGCAAAAACCTTTTCACAGCACTGTACGAATTGGGTTTGGCAAAGCAGCAAATTGAGTCAACGCTATTAAAACATTGTCTGACTGGAACCCTCGCACCTGGAAGACGGGGGTGGGGGGCTGCGCTGCTGGTGACTAACGCTACCCCCTCTGTTTCCTGTAAGCATTACAACATGGTGATGGCTGCTGCAGCGGCTGCGTCGGCGTCTGCCCCAGAGGACCACGACCTGCTCCTCAACCGCTTCCTGCCCTACAGCTCCTCCCAGATGCTACGAGAGCAGTCGGCCACCCCCGGGGGCAGCACTCTGGCAACCACCAACGGGGGCAGCAACAGCGGCAGCACCAGCAGTTTGGTGTCTTCCAGCAGTCTACGGGAACGCGAAAAGGAGAGAGACAGCCACGGCCTTTCAGGATTGTCAAGGTCCTCCATGGAAGCGGCGGCGGCGGCGGCCATTTACGGCTCCCTATCTGACGTTATCTCTCTTGACTAGATCCACACCGAACTGAAGCACAAGGGAGACCTCGAACAGGAGTTCTTTGTAAATACGAGACAAAACATGGAAGACGAAAGAATACAGTGCTATGTACAGAGAGGAAAAATCTATTTTCAATTTTACTTATATGTATATAAACTTGGGACACTTCTTGTCCAGTGCGTTACTTCCGTTGATATTTTTGTGTGAATACTGAAGACTTTTTCCACACCTCTTCATGTGGTCTTTTGATTATATTGTAGCTTTTGTACCTGGTTTTTACAGTTTGTTTCAATATTTTATGTCAACGGCATTATTTCACAGCATAACATGCACAGTCCCCAGGCAGTCAACACCCAACGGGGCATGTTTAGAATATAAAGAGAACAGGCTTGTTGTTGATGAAAGGTGAGCCTCAGCAACACGGGAAAATGTGTAGCACTTTATGTTCTAAATGGTGTCATCTTTGTCATAATGTTTTGACAGCAGAAAGATTTGGCCATTATTATTATTAGACCTTTTTTTTTTCTTTGCCATCATTGTACATTTATTTTTCTCTTAACACATTCATGCTGTGGTTGTTATTTTTAAATGATTATTTATGATGTAAGTTATATTAGGTGTGTGCTATTTTTAAAAGAAGCATTCCCATGCCTCTTGGAACTGTTGCCACTAGAAACGCGGGGAGAGGGCGCGCGATCCTTGTGTTGTCATTACTGCGCTCTTTCTCTTCTTGCTCACCTTAGTCAAAAATCAAAGAGCAGTGAACTTGCTCAGACTCTAACGTAACATACACATGAATTGGGAGAAAGTCGGTTGGATCGGGTTGTCTCAGCGTGTGAATGAAGGGCACTGGTCCAGCAAGCACCCACGATTGGACCTTTTATATATGGTAGATATAAGTATATATATATCAAAGACTTGCAAAAGTTAGCATTTTTCTTTAATGTATAGCTGTTTATTTCGTGTATTACTCAAAACGTACATAGAGAACTAGACAGAAGTGACCAGCTGACAAATCTCTGCTCCACGTACAAGACACGGCTAGTTTCTGGTCAGTTTGAAAGGCTGTATCTTTTATTTTTTTTAATCTTCGACTTTAGGTAAGTTAATTATATTTCATTCTGTTTTTTTGTTTTTTTTTTTGGTTTATTTGTGCGTCAAGTCTGTGTGGAGCAGTTGAGCGTTACAGTTCCCAGTTAGTCGTCTTAAGCTTTCTCTGTCCGCCGGTTACCCGAAAGCTCACCTATTTGAGTGCTATGCTATTCTGTAGTGAGACCCCAGGATACAGTCTGATTTGCTTCGGTGTGTAACGTATTTGCATCAGCCTTCAAGATTACTGTGATAGCCTAGGCTTTAAAGTGAATCACAACATGCATTTTTGGCCCAGAGGTAAAACAACTTTAAAGTCATTATGAATGCCTCCCTTTTGTCTTTTTTTTTTTCTTCAGCTTTTCCTTGACTTGTCTTTATGATTAGGATTATTTATTATCATATATATTTTCTGCATTGGTTTGATTTGTGAATATGCATTGCTGTCATTGTATGTGATATTTCTTTTGTAATTATATAATTATTGCTATTTAAAAGTCTCACTGTTGCTTGACATGCATTGTAACATTTTTAGTTTCTGTCCGTTTTGCTATAAGATGATGTCAATAACTCAATAGACGCTTGATCATTTTGAAAGGAGACGCGGTCTACTGTGCTGATTGATAATGGTGAAGATTAAGCCCTTTGAAGAAGTCAAGTCTTATTCGGCTCTAGAGGTCCCTCAGTTACATGAGGCATTAAAGGAATTTTACATAATTATTTAAAAATCCACCCAAGTAAAGCAATTGGTTGTTTCACGTCCTACTAATTATGATCCCTATTTTGACTACAGTTGTCGGACAAAAGTCTTATGGAAGTTTCTAACTGGATGGGTGTAAGGAATGTTAAAATCCAAGACCAAACTTCAAATAGTTCTTAGTGGAACCTTTTTAGGACACATCTCTGATAAAGATGTGCACCATGCCTTAAGATCCTTGCTTTATGGCAACGGCTAATCGGGGTAACACCTAGTCTCGTCCTAAAACAACGGTGAAACATCCCTCTTTGCGCAGTCTTTCCACATTTCTGGGTAAGTTGTGTACTGTACAGCTCACTTTGCAGTTTTTTTTTTTTTTTTGGTTTTTTTTACGATTCAGATCTGGATACTGAGGTAACCGATGCAAGAAAAGTGATTTGATAATTTTTCCTTCTGTTTCTACTAGAGCTTGGTTCCAGCGCCCTATGAAGAGAGAAAGGCCCGCAGGATTACAGATCCTCCGCATACCTAACAGTGGGTATGTGGTGCTTTTCTGCATATTTATCCTTTGTTTCACTCCAAAGACACCTGGTTTGCTCAGTTTTAGTCTAATGTGACCAAACTACACAGTTCCACTTAAAAGCCCCGGTTGCATTGAGCAAAAGCTACCTGTTCATGTTTGTGATGGTAGGAAAGGTGGTGTTTTTTTTTTTTTTCTCCCATCTTTCCCAAATGACTGGTTGGCATGTGCACATCATCTAACGCTTGTTATGGAGAATTGGTGAGCCCAAGATGCCTCGCTTGCCTGGAATCCTTGTCACGGAGAGCTTTGGAAATCTTTCCCTTCACTGCATGGTGGCAGAGTTCTGGATCCGCTGTAGCTGTCTTGACTTTTTAGGCAGACCTGTGGAGACACTGTTGCAGTATTTAGTTTTTCAAGATCCAGCCGGGACATTAGTCTTTCAATCTTGGAAATGCTCTGTAGGTTATAGAAAGCCAACTTTGTAATGGTCCTGAAGGTTCACGTCTGAGTCCGTACCAAGCAACCTGATTCTGGGCAGGCTCTGAGGCTCAGTACTGCAGTGAGCAGGGCAGCTTGGCTGGAAGACGTCAAAGCGTCTGGTCGTTGTTAAAAAGGTGGTTAACCTGTTGAAACAGCTTTTTCAAATAACCTTACTGATCAACGGAAGATTTGACACGGGCCTGTAATTTTGCAAAAGAAACTTTTCCAGGTTGTTCTTTTTCAACAGTGGTTTGACAATTGTTTGTTAAGGCCTGGGGGAAAACTGACAAAAGGGATGAGTTTCACCTTTTGTTGTTGATTTGGTAGACACACATGGATACAAGCGAAGAAGTCAAAATTGTAGCCAAACTATCATCAGAGCCAAGGCAATACAAAGAAATTCAATTATGCAAAGCCAAAGTCGAGGTTGTCATTAAAGAAAGTGTTCATAAGTAAGAATAGTGGGATATGAATGGTACTTGAAGGCACTTTTATCATATTCAAAATTATGTAGGCAAAGACAAATATGGGTTATAAATACAAAACAAGAAATTGTCATTACTTGACTTATAATTCACAGGGTTGAAAGACACGCTTCATAAAATATGTAAAAACAAGCTAGACTATTATAGCAAACAACCAAGCATGGGTTAGGGTTAAACATGAAGTGATGGGAAACAGATACAGGTTGGATAGTGAGTAAGAAATATTAAAATAGATTTTTTTATATGACTGAACTGAAGCCATCAGAAATGATATATGGTTTATTAGTTTAATATTTACATATCCATGGCGTGAAATGTAGTTTGCCTTTGTCATTAATTTACTGTTTTACACTCCAGTCCAGTAGGCGGCGGTAAAAAATACCTCACCTCGGTAGGCAACCGCCAAAAAAAAAACACCGACACAGGAAGAAGAAGAATGACGTCATTGGATAGCGGCGCCGTGGTGGACTGGAATGGGACCTGAAGATTTTCCCCAAATTTTGATAGCTTAATCCATGAATGGCGCCGAAACAGGACCCGAAACCTAAATTTCAAGAAGGTACGGAGCTGCTTGTTCGATGCGCTGTTTCCGTCCGCTGCGCAGCTCCTGCGTGTCGCAGTAGCTGGAGGTGGAGCGGTTAGCCGTCATTGTTGTGGCAGTAAAGACAAAACTGATTATTATTATTATTAGTCAGGTTCGCCTTGCGTAATTTCAGCCCTGTTTCCATGGCACGTCCTGAAGCTTCTCGTTTAAAGTGCATCATGTCCATTTTAGGGAGAGTTTTGACTTCACCCAGATAGCGTTAGCTGCTGAGACTTCACCGCCCATCCCAGTCAGTGTTGTACCAAGCTAGCCGTTAGCACAGTCCCTGCTAACTTTACTCTTTCAAACCGTTTCCTGGTGCTGGCGTTTTAACCGCCTGTGAAGACCAGTAGTATTACAACATTTTATGGAAAAGATATCTTAGATATAAAAAATAACATTCCCCAGTGCGGTAGAAAGTCCATTCTTAGCGATTCAAACTCTGACACCTAGAACCCGCTAAGGACTCAATGTTTTATTTGCTGTCCTGCTCCTCATATCAGCCTGGAAGAACATAAATATGTGGTCAGCATGTTATTCATTTAAAGTTAAGGCTGAAATAGAGGTAAATGCCTTGCTGTAGTTAAACACAACCCCGTACGGAAGCCCTGAAAGACATTAATTACGGGAGCTTTGGTTTCAATCAAATATTATACTTTTTATCCAGGTATATTTTTAAAAAATTGCAATAAATATGAAGTGCAATATCTAATCGATTCCAAACTTATTTATAAAACACTTTAAAATCAAACAGACCAAAGTGCTCTATATCTATCTATCTCTCTCTCTCTATATATATATATAGAGAGAGAGAGATAGATAGAGATACACACAGATAAAATGAATAAGATACAAGTAAATAAAGTATTCTGAATTCAACATTAAACCAGTGCCCTGGAAAGCCTGCAAAGATGTGAGTTTTTAAAAGAGATTTAAAGCCTTTCAGGGAGGGAGCCTGCCTAATGTTTAGCCGCAGGTTATTGCAAAGCTTGGGTCCAGCTGCAGAAAGAGCGCGGTCTCCTCCTCTGAGCTTCTGTCTGCTTCTCTGCACTGATAGGAGCAGCAGATCTGGGAGAAGAGGGGCCAAATATGGCTGTGACAGCTCGGAGATCTAGAGAGGGGCTAGATGATTTAAGGGCTAGCCCCTTTAAATGTTCTAAAATAAACAGGCAACCAGTGCAGTGAGCCTAAGACCTGTGAAATGGCTGCAAATTTGAATGTGTTGATTAAAAGGCGTGCAGCAGCATTTTGTACCTACTGTAGACATGGAGTGGAGGACCTATGGACTCCAAAATACAATGTGTTACAGTGATCCAACCATGTGGTGATGAAGCCATGGCTTACTGTTTCAAAGTGCGTTGCAGTACGCATCAAGTTTATTTTGGCCAGCTGTCAGAGCTGAAAGAAACTCAATTTGACAACCGCCTTACCTTAATTTGTCTATCAAAAGTAAAGTTTTTAATTTAAAAACCAAGGATAGTTGCTGATAAGTTCACATACTGGCCATGATGACCCGGATCTAGAAAACCAACATCTGATCAATTATTGTAGTTTTTTTTAACTTGCCCTTTTTCTTCTTATTATCTTACAAATAACATTACTCAGGCCTGAAAAGGAAGCGAGAAGTTTTTATTTTGTGCACAATTTTCTTGATTTTTTTTTTTTTTTTTTGATTCCCCGTTCTAGTCTCAAGTGAGTAAGATGCACATCTGCCTTTCCAGGATTCCTCAAGCGGGGACGGACCATTTTGTCTGCTTGTAGCATCGGTCGTTTTGTACCCGAAATGCAGGGGAAACTTATTCAGTTCGGATGTATTTGTGTTCTCTCCAATGCAGGTGAAAGAGTGCTGTGTTTTCATGGGCCATTGCTGTACGAAGCTAAGGTAAGGCTTAGCTAGCCTGTCCTTCTAAACTCCCTCTTGATGTTATAAACAATGTCAATAGTGACAGGTGCTTCTCTTTGCAGTGTGTTAAGATTAATATCAAGGACAAACAGATCAAATACTTCATTCATTACAGTGGTTGGAATAAGAAGTGAGTGTTCAACTCAGATATTCAACGTCTAAACTTGTATGCCTTTAACGCTGGCCTGAGTACTGCATTGATATTTTCCCTTTCAGCTGGGACGAATGGGTTCCTGAAAGCAGAGTACTGAAGTATGTGGACAGCAATCTTCAGAAACAGAAAGAGCTTCAGAGGGCCAATCAGTACGTTCGTTATCGTGTCCAAACTTTTCCAGACTGTTTAATTCACTCTCCGTGTAGGAAACCGGCTCATTGTGTCAGGGCAACTTGTTTCTAAGAAACCCAACTATTGTTTTTTTTTTGTTTTTTTCTTTCTTAATTTTAGAGACCATTATGTAGAAGGGAGAATGAGGGGAGCTGCACCGAATAAGAAGATCCCTCCTGCATCGCAGAAAAACGATTTGTGAGTGATCTTTGCCGTTATGGCTTATTTTTTATTTATTTATTTATTTTTTTAAATAAAAAAAATAAAAACCTCTTTTCTTCATTTAACTTAAAAACAAAAACTTTGTATGTCTTTGTTTTGACAGGAAAACCAAAAAGAACAAACAGAAGAGTGAGTGTATATATATATGTTGCTGTACTCTGATATGTTAAAAAGTACTAAAGCCCATAAAGTTATCCAGTGTTAGAGATGTTAAGTAGATCTGTGTCTGTGCAGCTCCTGGAGCAGGAGAAGGAACAAGTTCAGGAGGAGATCCAACCCATCCGCCGAGGAAGAAACGCGCACGAGTTGACCCAACCGTTGAGAGTGTAAGTCCGGGAGTTCGTTGACACACTTGGAGCTTGTTCACTAAGAAGCAAGACTGTGTTCAGAGCCTCAAAACAACTCCCAGATTTTCTAAATGTGTATGATCCTTATATCGCACAGTGCATGTAAGAAAAGGTCCAGATAAAACAACGTTTTCTCTTTGTTTCTCTCTGCTTAGGAGGAAACTTTTATAAACCGAGTGGAGGTTAAGGTAAAAATCCCAGAGGAGCTTAAACCATGGCTCGTGGACGACTGGGATCTGATTACACGTCAAAAACAGGTATCTAATCTGCATTTTTTTTTTCTTCATGTATACATACTGGACACAGCAACCTCCCCCACTTTGGGCACAGAAACAGGAAGGTGGCGATGTTTAAAAAGCCTTAAAAGAAATGAATCATTTATTTCAGTTGGCCACACAAAAGCAGCCCTAAACCTGTCTTATTTAGGTCGTATAGTGTGTGTTTGGGTCATCATTCTGCCGAATTCTGCCGATGATGAGCCGTTTCCAGTGGAGCCTACCAGACTTTTATTTAAAATGGAGTTATAGAAGAGAAAAGTCCACAGAATCATAGATCCTCCCCAACGGTGTGATGGTTAGATGGTTTTCCACACACGCCTTAAAGCTCAGTCTGGCCAAACTGAAGAGTTGAACTTAAAGTCCCAGTAGATTTTAGCCAACTCCACTCATTTGGTTTGTAACGGTTGGACCGAAAATCCTTTTTCCTGACATGCCTCCCAAACAACCAGTTGGTGCGTAGGTTGAGTGTAACGGGTTAATTGAAAACTTTGCAATAAATGTTTCTTAAAGCTCATAAACTAAAAAAAAAACACATCCGTTTTTGGTATTTGATTATTTTCCCCACTGATTAAATCAATAAAGGTTAGACTTAAAAAAAATCAGTGTGCGATTGAGCTGCAGCAAAAAACAAAAAGCGGAATTAGTTTTACGGCTTTTAGGGCGGTCAGCCGGTGAGCCACGCAGCGATATCTGCAACGGTGATGTTTGAATTTGTCTCTCTTCAGCTTTTTCACCTTCCTGCCAAGAAATCCGTTGACGCCGTCCTCGAAGACTATGGAAACTACAAGAAATCAAGAGGAAACTCTGACAGCAAGTAAAGACGCGGAGCCAGCACATTCGTTTTTGTTTTTTTTTGGATTTGTTTTGTAGCTAGCACCAGAAATGCCAAGACAAACAAAAATGTAGGGATGTTTTTGTCTTTCCCCCCCCCATATGTGTCTATGGCGTAATCTGTTTTCCTCTGCCGCTCAGGGAGTTTGCTGTGAACGAGGTGGTTGCTGGTGTCCGGGAATATTTCAACGTCATGCTGGGGACGCAGCTTCTCTACAAATTTGAGCGGCCTCAGTACGCAGACATCCTGGCCAACCACCCAGATACTCCCATGTCTCAGATCTACGGCGCCCCTCACCTACTCAGACTCTTTGGTAAAGGCACACCCTTTATGGAGCTAAACCAGAAAAAGAGATTTGGCTCTGACATATCAAACACTGAAAAGTCAACCATTGTCAGAAAGTAAAAACTTGCGATGATATTCTCATTTTATGCTGCAGCTTTTTTTTTTTTTTTTTTTCATTGAGAGATGTTTTCAACGTCACTGCAGAGTTCCTTCAGCTACAATGTCACTGCAATCATTAGCTGTATAAGCCATAGAAGATAATATTAATGAAAATAAGACCCGTTCTTGTGGTCAAACAGCGGTACTTGAACCGGAGCCTTCCATAAATTCACTGCAGGTCGATGACGAGGAGTACCGGAAAAATAGAAGGCCCGTGAAGGAGCCTTCAATTTAGCCCCGCCCCCGACGGCAAAACAGTGCCAGCTTGTAGTGGCGTCATAGCTGAAGGAACTCGTTAAACGAGAATATCGTCATATGGTTTCACTTTCTAGCAATGTTTGACTTATCGATGCTTAATTTTTCCAATGTTTTATTGTTTCGTTTTTTTAATGTTTAATTTCACAATGCCAGATCTCTTTTTCGATGCCATTGCCAGCTGTCACCGGTTTAGCTCCATAACCTTTTGGATAATTTACGTAACAAAAAGGCATCTTTATACAAGCTGGTGGTGAATAGCAGCAGATAACCATTGTAATCTACGCAGAATCTCCAGCTCTAAGGCTTTTAGGGTCAGTTTGAGCTCAGGCGTTTTAACAAGAAATAAAACATCTTGGTGCTACAACAAGTTAAATTAATTTAAAGCATAGAGGAAGAAAGTTCTCTCTGGTTTATAGCTTAATTTAAATACATCATTTTGATTATTTGAAGATTATATGAGAAAATTTGAATAAAAATGGGTTTTAGTTTAAAATAGCTGTTCAGATGTCAAAAAGGCCACAATTAAAGTAATAAATAAGTAATTGAATAGTTATGTACAGAATAATAAGTTAATAAGTACTTAGAGGTTGTTCACAACTTTCAGACTAAGGGGGAGGACTGGTCGAGGTGTTTTGCACGCTAAAATGATAACTTGTTGTAATATGGCTGCGCTCGTATTTTAGCCATGGCGGGACAACACGGTATCACTTTATGGCACAAGAGCGTTTCATAACAGTGTTGTGCGAGCAGGGGAACAGTTTCCTGCACCTGCACAACACAGGGAAGAGGGGAGAGCGGCTGCCTCCAACTGTTTATGGATTGTTTGTTTTTTTTCCTACTCACCCGAATAGTTCCTGAGCGGTCCGCCTGTGCTGGGTTTGAGCCTCGGTGCTGTTTGCCCTGCTCCTCTCCCCTCCCCTCCCCGCGGAGCCCAGGGCTATTGCCAGCTTTCAGAACGTGTATCCCTGCTTTTAACTGTCTTCCTGCGAGTTGCAAAAGCTCCCAAGTAAAACCAGGAGGAGGGTAGTTGCGTCATGTTATTTTGAACCACTTTAACAACACATAACAGCTCGGAAAAGCTGCTTGAGCGAACGACTTAGAAAACGAGGGCATATCCTCATCGACTTCCGAAACACAGGTCGCTTAGTGATTGGTGCGATTAATGCAATGGGACGTTTTATACAACTGGATCACAGATGTAAAAAAATAAATAACTGCATACAAGACGAACAATACCGCCAACCACCACGGATGATGCAAGTTATAATATTTATGTCTCTGTATGGACTAAGTATATTGATATAAAGTTTTCTGCTCAAGCAATACATGTAGTCTACAGTAAAATATTTTTAAAAAATTTGGATGTGGACTTTGGTTTTTAAAAATGTATGAATATCCAATGTTTTCCTTTTTTGTAAAATGTGCAATGAGAATTTTGTCAAACAATAGCCCCGTATGGACATAGGTCCTTTCTATTTTAAAAGCAGCATACCATTGTTTCATACCATTGTCGTTTTTGTGTGACGGTGCAATATGAAATGTTTTATAAACTGTCCCTGCGGCTCACCGGGCAGACCCAAGCATTTGATTGGTTGGCCTGCACAGCAACCCTTCGCCACTGCGTCTGATGGGCGGGGCTAAAAGATAAACTCCTAATGTGTGCAGCATAAAACTATAAAATTTACATGAATGTAATTATTATTATTTTTCTATGGAAATACTGCAGAATTTATTTGACACCATTAATGTTATACACGTTTAATAAACACTGCATTTTTCTTCTCAACGTTAATGATGTTTGACAGACTTAACTCCTTTGAATGATTTTGGTTGTCGAGCTTCTGGACTCCCTCTAAATGTGCTGGTCTGTTGTGTTTTGACAGTGAGAATTGGGGCCATGCTGGCGTACACTCCCCTGGATGAGAAGAGTCTAGCTCTGCTCCTCAGTTATCTGCAAGACTTTCTCAAGTAAGTATTCGCAACCATTTCGACGAGTCCAGAAATGAAGAGTCTGGAGCAGCAATGGCTGTTTGTTCCTTTTTCAGGTATCTTGTTAAGAACTCTGCGTCACTCTTCAATGCAAGCGACTACGAAGTTGCCCCACCAGAGTATCATCGCAAGGCGGTCTAAGATTGCTTTTTTTTTTTTTTTTTTGGTCTGAAACCTTTTGTGTGTTAATGCTCGGAGAGGGATACTCGTTATCAGTTGAAAGAATGTGATTTCAACATTTGAGGAGCAGATTTTGTAAAAAAAATATTTTCGATGACTAGATGTGTGAATGAAGTTTTTTTTTTAATTTTTTTTTTATTTCCATGAGTAAAGCTGCTGAGAACACGTTTTCCCCCTTTGTTTGGTATGTTTTTGATTACCACTGTTATGTTTGCCTTGTTCTTTGTCTAACGTTAACCAACATCTTTTCACATTTGGACGTCACCGTTATTACTTCTGTTTCCTGACTTGAAAGGGATGTTGGTTACAAATGTCCTGCAGTTATTTTCTAATAAAAGTCTTTCATTCTTTACCTGCTGGGCTGTCTTCACTGGTCAAAAGCCCATAACGGTTCGTTGAGTCGCGTTGCTTTTACTACTGAATGAGCCTGAACAGGTCGTTACTGTTAGCGTGGCCTGTTGATCACGTAGACTATAGTTTTCGATCTAAAACCATAACCTGTATTGTCAGAACATCATATTCACACATTTGTTAGACATTCTGAAGATTGAGTTGTGAAGCGGAGGAGAAAACATGCATTTTATTTAATTTTTTACAAATGAATTCTGACAGGTGGCATGAGTTCAATTCAAATACCAAAATACTTTATTTATCCCAGAGGGAAATTAAATGTTGATGTAACTCATTTGGTCAAGGAGTTATAGATGGTGACGGCTGTGGGCAACAAAGATGTCCTGTAGCGGTCCGTTTTACAACCAATCTGAAGAAGCCTTTGACTGAAGAGACTCTGTTTTCCAATGACAACGTGATGAAGAGGATGTTCAGGATCGTCCATAACTTGCAACTTGCTGCAAACCTTGAAGGACCTAAGCTTCCTCAAGAAGTACAGCCTGCTCTGTCCCTTCTTGTAGATGGTTTCACTGTTGCGTCTCCAGTCCAGTCTGTTGTCCAGATGAACACCAAAGTATTTATATTCCTCCACCACCTCCACTTCTTTTCCCATGATGGAAATCGGGTTCGATCTAATCCTGTTTCTTCTAAAATCTACAATCATCTCCTTTGTTTTGTTCACATTCAAAATAAGATGATTGCTTCCACACCATGCCACAAAGCGGTCCACCAGCTCTTTGTACTTAGCTTCTTGTCCATCTCTGATACATCCGACAACTGCAGTCATCTGATTATTTCTGGAGATGACAGGAGTCACACTTGTGCTGGAAGTCTAGAGTGTAAAAGGAACAAATTTGTATTCAGCTCATCCGATTCGGTATTTTGCTGCACATTTCTAGGTATGTCTGCCAGCATTCATGTCTAGAAACTGAACTTTAGTCCATATTCTTCCATATTTATATAGAAATTGGCTCAAGCTGAGTTCGAGTGGGTGGGAAAACGCTGTGAACAGCAATTTTTAGGTGTTTTTGTCCACTTTAACTGGTTTTCTCCCAGGATTGCCCTTAAATCTCTCCATACTCTCTGTCCAGCGTCCGTGTCCCCACTCGGGGAAAAGCCTCCTTGCAGTACGATGCTGCCACCACCACGTTCCACTTTAGGGATGGTGTCTTCTTGTTGTGGTGATACTTTAGTGTTCCGGTACGCAGATGTTGTCATGATGAGTATTGTTCACTTCAGTAAGACTCCTTTGAACTAACTAGAAAAGATGGAATGAACTGTGCTTTTAATAAACCAATCTCCAAACATCTAGCTCATGTACTGATGGAAATCATGTGCTGCAGAGTGTTTGTACTTCATTAGATTATCTTAAATTGATTTATATATATATATATATATATATATACACACACACACACAAAAATTAAGCCAGATCCTTCCTCCTCTTCCTCCAGCCGGCTTCTTTTCCACTGTTGGGACTTCATGCAATGAAAAATAGAGAAACCGAATATTAGCTTCGGGCTGATTTGTGGTTTCATCTGTCAGACACTTGCATTTGTTATGGCAAGAACAATCCTTTTTTTCTTTTTTTTATGTTTAATCCAAGTTTCCCCAACTTTAACCAGAACCAGATGTGTTTTTATTGGAGAGCGTTCTCCCTTCACAGCACCCTGACAGCTTAAAAAAAAAAACACCATAAGGAAGACTGACACGCACAGGGGCCTCCCTTGGAAAGACACGTTACCTGTTCTTTGTTCGTCTCATTTTACCGCCACAGTTAATCCTTTGTTCAACACTTGCCCTCTGGTGTTTAGGTTGTCATGTAAACTGAGTGACTGATTATCCAGAGAGGGACATATAACACGCTCCACAAAACAGACAACCTTTCTGAGGCCCCTTTAAGTGTCATGGATGTTTTTTTTAGCTATTATTTTCCCACCTAGTTGTGTCTGTTCACAACAAATTTGCAGAAACAAACCAAATCTTCCGGTTCCGAAACTCACTGACCCTTAGGAAAGATTAGTCCTAATCCAGCAGTATATTTAATCAAACACGCTGACCACATTTGTTAGCACCACTGCTAAGCACATGTGTAAAACCTTCATATAACTTAAATCTTTGATTGTAGTAGCGCTGAGTCCAGCATTGATCCGCTTCTTGTAATGATTTGAATGGATTTTACCTTACAATCCTCTCAAGGCGGCAGTTCTCCCTGTTGCTGGTCCACCTTTTCTTACCATACTTTCTTTTCCCCTCCACTCAACTTTCTTTGAAAATGCTCTGATACAGCACTCTGTGAACAACCTCCTTGTTTAGCAATGACTTTTATGTGGCGCAGCCTCCTTGTGAAGGGTGTCGATGACATCTGTCCAGTCAGCGGTCTTCCCCATGATTGTGTCGCCTACTGACTGAAGAGTGAGAGACTGTTTAGAAGCTCAGGAAACGTTTGTAGGTGTTTTGAATTATTTAGATGAGTAGGATTTGGCACCACGTGTTTCAAATATTCCACTTTTTCACAATATTCAACTTTTCTGAGACATCAAATTTTGGTGTTTTCCTTTTCTGAGAGCCCTAATCGTGAAAATTACAAGAAATAAAGGCTTGAAATATTTCACTCTTATCTGTAATGAATCTACATAATATTCAGGTTCTGAAATGACTGACAAAAACTAATTTTATCAAGAGTTTTTTTTTTTTTTGATATATCATACCTGTATAGATGTTGCATTTTTCAAATTGGAGCAAATACCATTTTAATAGTCGTAAATTTCCTATGAAGTTAAAATAATTTACAAGAGTTATTCGCGTTAATGTCTAGCAAGTTTAAATGAACAGTTTTAACGTACAGTTAAGACTGACTGAATTGTTTTTTATCAGCGTACAACAGTTTAAAACAATACATGAGAAAAATGGGCACCAGCAATTTAGAGTTTAAACTTTTTCTTATTTTATTTGGGTGTGAATAGGTTAGACGTTTCTGTTCATGGAAAATCATAGATGCAAAGTTTGGTTTTGTTCACCAAAAGCCATGTTTGCCCTTCATGTCGCCTGATTTTAATCCTGTTTACGTCTTTATTTCATCAGCCAGTGCTTACTGTTTCTTTCGGACGCTACCCAGCCTTTTGCCATGAGGAAATGTTGAGCCTGTTCAGTGAAAATGATCTCAGGAGCTCAGTGAGAGTGAAGCGCATCATGGGATGGACAGTAGGCCAGCGAATGCAGATCTGAGTAGATCTGCAGATTCTGGTGAGGAGAGCTTTACAGTTCACCGCTAAAGGAAATCATTTTCCCAGTCACTTGTTTTCACATTGTCAGCTTATCCTCTGTTTTATAGCCACTGTTGCTTTAAAAAAGCTTCCCACCAATAAAGTTTTGTTTTTGTCAGCTCCTGCTTGAGCCACCAGATGGCAGGTTTGTCATGCTTAGAACGACACCCAATGTTTCTTTGTGGCTTCCTCGAATGGTTTTCTCATAACAGGAGCACATTGATGCAGCGTCTCTGGAGAAAGATGATATTATTTGGGCTATGTTATGCCAATAAAAATTGACCGTTAACCCACCCAGGCCGCAAACTTGAAAGAATATCTAGCAGGGACCCCAAACAGCTTGGTCTTATTAGACATGGAGTGTTATCAGTTTATCTTGCTGATGAAAGGTATTTGTGTTACACATGACTCCTCCAGAGCGTATCCATCTGCTCCGAGCTCAGTCTGTGTTTAATGTGGTTGTGAATGTTTCCCCAGACTGGGACTTAGTGGTAGACTAATTACACAACGGGCAGCCAGCCTTGGTTGTACACCGTTGCCAGAGTCTTGTGTGACTGTATGTCATTAGTACTGGAAAAGTTCCTTAGCCACAAAGGGTTGTGGTCACCCTGGGCCTTTAAAACATGAAAGCTACCATACCGCCCCTCTGTAGAAGGAATTTGCGAGACATAAACAGCCTGTAAAATGGAAAATCACATCTGAGCCCATTTGTTTTCCTGAAAGGAGGCCAGATTTGGTAATTCTTGCTAAGATTCTTTCCAATAACAGTGAGCACCCCAAATAAAGGACAGGGACTATTTGATCCATCTGTTTTCACTGTGGCGTAGTAGTGGTTTTATGCTTAAGATCTCAACTTGGCTGGGCAGAAAGAAACTGTGGAGACTTGAGAACATGTTGAGGCCTTATTTATTTAATTTGCACATTGGGTTTACGAGCTTTGTTGTGACAATATTTCTTATCTACATTGAAGCCAGCTGGAGCGCACATAGTTACAAAGACATTATACTGGGAACATTATAACATTTCACTATGCAGCATCATGTTGGTTTGAGCTAAATGTGACTGAAAAGAGTCTGGAGTAAAATATTCATTTTAAATCAACTACGCATCACGTAAAAAAGTCTCAGCTCAGCTCTGCTGTTCAACCCACAAACCATTTCTCTTGCAAACCTGGTACAATTTACAGGGAAATGAACAGGGTTTCTAAAAGTAAAAGATTTACTGCCAAGAAGCATTGTTGCAACGTAGAAATAATCAACCAGACATAAAAAAAAAATTGTGCTAGATTTATTAAAGGAGGGAGGGAATGTAACAGTGTTTTAGTTTTTTTTTTTTTTTGGTTCAGAAACTAGCAGAATGTACAACAATATGCTGCAAAAGCCACATTGGGATTCCTCATTTTTTGTCCAAGGCTTTATCTACTTTGCCCACCTTGAACCTCTTTGCTGATTATTCCACAATCACGTAAAAAAAATAAATACACAAATTATACTAACTCACCTTTGCATGAAAAAAAAAAACATTTTAAATTCAACTTTTTGAAATTTATAACTTTTAGTTGTAATTTCCTGACATACACAAAGCTTTTTAATCAGCAGATCACCTGGTCTCGATTTCCGAACTATTTAACAGAAATATCTGTCTAAAAATGTTGACTGAAATTGCTTGCAACCACATACGTGCTAGTTCAACCAAAATTACCCGAAAGTTGGAACTGTATCGTAATCAAGGGATGCATGATTTTAGGAATACACTTGATGATATTTATGAATATGTCGTTAATGTTATGTGCTTAAAGGAGCAATAAGCAAAATTTCATTATTTGAGATAGAAAGAACTAAAAAATAGTGATGTGAAGAACTAAAGGTATCTTTTTAGATGGACTATGGTATGATTTCACACACCACCCCTGTGTTGTTCTCCAGTCTCTTGTTTACATAGCCCGGCCGGCAGCGCATGCACGTATGTTTACGCGAACAGCTGCCACTCAAGGCTCCGCCCCTCCCTGTCCATAAAATGCTACTGCCAGGCACAAAATGGCGGAGAGCACGGCCATGGGATCAAAACGTTCTCTTGCTAACAGCATTATAAAGTTATGAGTTACTTACTTCTTCAGTACACATGTTCCTCTGAAAGGTGATGCTGTTCTGCTGTGTATTCATCCTTTGCAAATACGTGCATACCAGCTGACGGGCGAGAAGGGGAAATGGGTGCTGGGTTGCAGCTGGAGCGAGGTAGAGAGAGAGGCGTGGCTTGATACACGGCTTGTTTTGGTCTACAGACAGTGCTCGAGCCCCACCCAGTGGTGACAAATCACTTATTGCTCCTTTAATGTAAAATTAAAAAGTGTTAATGCATTTCTGCTTTGGATTTATGGCAGGCATAGACCCCGGATAATTAGTCTGTCCAGCTACTGGAAAAAGATACAATTCATTATTTTCATCTCAACAGCAAAGTTTTATTGAAACCTTGCTTCCTTTTTACCTTCTACTTTTTATGCAGTTTGAACTATGGAGGACCAAGTCTTCCATAATTAAAAATAAATAAAGAAATAAATAAATGGTCAATAAATAAATATGCATACAATTAATTGGCACCAAAAATACAATACACAAATAAATGTTGGTAGAAATTAAATTATACAGTGAGACATAAATGTATATATCTCTTTTAATTAGCTACTTTATTTATTAATTACTTATTTTTTTATTATTTATTTATGTGCAGGTTATAATATTTTTGTCTGTTTTATTCTTTCTTTGTATTTTTTTGCCCTATTTATTTCTTCAATGCTATTTATTTCTGCCTGTCCTTTTTACATTTCTGCCTGTCCTATTTACATTTCTGCCTGTCCTTTTTACATTTCTGTATGCATTTCTGCCTCATTATGCAAATGAGGAGGGGCAGGTCTTAAGGGGTAAACTTCTGCCTATTGGTTGGTTAGCATTTTATTGCATCCTTCGAATCTACATGGCACCGGTCTCAGTCACAACAAAGATGGCTACCTACGACGAAGTTGTCAGTGAGCTGGGACATTTAGCAACTGTTTTTGAAAACAATGCCAACGTTATAAGTATTGAGTTTATTATTTTTCGTTTGGACGCTCTGACAGAACGTGTGTTTCAGTTAGCGGCACACACGGACACAGATGTCGACGATGTAGTTTTTCAGAATCTGGAGGAAGCGGCCCATCTTCTTAACTCGGTCGCTAACGCTAATCACACACCTGCGATAGCTGGTCGCCCTGCTTATATACTGCCTGTGGACGCCCTGGAAGGACTTTTACATGCGGGTTTGCCTGTTGGTGCCATTGCAAGGCTTTTTGGAGTCAGCGAAACAACAGTTCATCGTCGGATGGCAGAGAATGACGTAAGGTGAGTGTACCATTACATGTGATGCCAATAGAAGCAGTGTGTGTAACGTTACAATTCACAAGAATGACACAGGAGAAAGACAAACCCTTCCTAGCTTGTTGATTTATATAGTTATGGAACTAAACAAAAATGCATAGAAAGTAACGTTAAGTCGCGCACACAGTGACTTCAGACTCGAGTCCGACTCGAGGTGAAGGAGCAGCTGCTCCGCCATTCATCATAAACTTTGGTTTTAAAACTTCACACAAGACCCAAACAAAGAAACGCTGAACGCAAAAAAGGTAGTAACCTGTTGTGAGTAAACAGGTTTAGCTCAGCATTGGCTATCTAAAGTTAGCATGCTTGCTGCTTCAGCTACGACCTACGGGAGGTTTGCTCCGACTCTGTCCTTCGTTATGAGAAGATGAATGAGCATTTGTTGACTTTCCAAAATTCTGGTAGTCGATTAATGTAGGCTAATCATCTACGTCCCGTATGCTGCCATCACGTTAATTATTACAGCTTGGCTGTTGATCATGTTACAGTTTTATTTAGTTATGTTACACTGGTTTGAGAGTCTGGTGGTGTGTTGACTGACAGTAGTTTAAGCTGTTACTGATAAAAAAGCAACTCAACAAAAGATTTGAGTTCTTTATCTCAATTGCTGAGGTTTACATTTTCACACTAAGTACATATTAATTACTTACACAGAAAATAAAACAAGGTCCAGAAAAAAAAAAACTGAAATAGAAAGAGGTAACCATTAAATGTTCAAAAATATTAAGAACATTTACAGTTTGCTGACACAGAAATTTGTTTTCAACAAAAAATATTTTTTTTAATTCTACAAATACAAAACTTAGAATGTAACTCTCTCTACAACTTCAAAATCACAGTTACAAAGTACAAACTGTTTTGAAAAATAATAATCTTCATAGTTAACTCCTATTATGTATTTCATCATTAAATGGAATTTATCTGAAAATATTTTTAAATAAAGAAACCTGTTCAGTGATTGTTCCTTGGTTACATCGTTATCCAAAATCCTGTTTGCGGCGCAGCAAAGTGTCATGAATCAGTACTAACACCGACACTTAAGATTTAGTCCTACACCTAACTCAAATTGGGAGTTGGGACTATGATGTTGATAACTTTTAAGCACATCTTTGAGCCAAGAATTTTTTTTTACAATTAAGTCAACTCTTAGCAGTGTTCTTATGAGTAATTCTGACAAGCTTGATAAATATGGGCCCAGATTTTTAAAATATTACATTTCCAAGAGTAAGTATGTTGAAAATGCATTAAGAAGTGGTTCTTATGTAATATATTGCTAAAGTTTTGGACTAAGGCCAATATTAAGATGATGTCCAACATACTGTGTCAAACAGAACACTAGGCTTGTAAGTAATGATCATTATTATAATAAAATGTCTCTTACTTATTATTCCCTAAGCCCAAGACAGCATCCTGAAATGTATTGTTTTGTCTACAGCCGAAAGGTACTCACTTTACTGTCATGGCAAAAGAAAGAAACCAAAATTTTATAAGAAATCACATTTTTAAAAAGCTGGAATCAGGGAATTTTCTTTTTGAAAAATGACTCAAACACAGAATCCATTCAGAATTAATCATTGCAGCACTATTGCAAAGCACAATGATTGTTTAAATTTGTTTAAACCATTGGTTAAAATTAGTCCTTAAATTTCACTAGACTTGCACATGTTTGTTCTTGCAATTAGAATTAAGGGTTTATCAGTGATTGTTTGATAAAGATCTACCTGAACAGGGCAAACGGCAAAGTATTTTCCCCCACTGTCTGTCCTTCTTTATCGACAACATGACCCTCAATTGACAGTTACATACTTCTTAAATTGTTTGCAAATCTCTTTTAGGTCGACATGGACTATGGCATTGACTGGGAAAGTCCACATGGTCACCACCCTGAAGGAGTGCCAGTGCCCGATGTTCAGGTTCCACGGCCCTTGACTGAAGTGGAATTGCAAAGACTGCCAGATCCTCAAGGACCTTTTTCCAATGTTCTGAATGTTTACAGTGAAGCAATTACCACACTGACCGACATATTTGGAGAGGTTTAAAAAATAGATTTTTAACTTTTAGTATGTTCAGACACATTTGAAATTGTCTCACCAATTTGTTGATGACTAAGTGTGTCGAGCTTCAAAAAAAACAACATAAGTCAGTAATTCATTTGCCGAATGTTTTTATTACTACCAGTGCTTTGAACAAATACAACTAAATGAGATCTGAACTTGTTGTGTCGCTGTCTCTATCAGTGCTTGTGAACAGATACAACTAAATGAGATCTGAACCTTTGTCTCTGTCAGTGCTCACATCTGACCAAATCCAGAGTAGGAAGAGGATATGCTTGCCATCAGGTCATGAACAAAGTCTTCATAGTTCATTGTATTCATTGACAGCTTTAGAGTCAAAAAACAAGTTGATGACTGTGGTAGGGCACAATTGATGATTTCCACCTCCAAGTTTGAGGAAACAACTCCCCAGCCAGTCTTCAGGGGTCCGTTCTTCGTACGTTGCTTAAAACATCCGAGATCAAATGACACATCCAAGATGATTTCATCCGGCTAATTGGGTTCTTCGAACACACCTGTTGTTTACGATTAGTATGACTGGATTGAGTTATCTGAGATAACTGCGCGTTCATGCGTTTGTTTAAAAGGGGAAATGTGTCGATAGTAGAAACAATGATCAGCAACGCTGCTATTGGCTGTTCAGCATGGCCAAAGAACGCCCATAGTTTTTCTCCCAATCAGAACAAGAGCTTTTAATGGAAGGTTATGCTGAATTTGAGTCATTAATTAAAACGACAGGGAACACCTCAAAGTCTGCTAAAGCCAGGAGAGACGGCTGGTAAAAAGCAGCAGACAAATTAAATGTGTAAGTGCTGTCCATGGTAGATGTTTCTATCACTTTCTACAGTATGTGTTTTTGCATCTAATAATTTCACATTTACTTTGTTCTTTTATGTCAGAGCCTCCACCGGACCCACTAGAACATGGGGAAAAAAGTGAAGTACAAGAATATTCTACAAAATGGTAGCCTTTAATTATTATACTATATTTTAAAAAGACACTTTTTCCTCTTTTTAAAAGCCACTGTTAAATTATGTGTTTGTTTATAACAGCCACCAAGAAAAAGGCTGAAAGAAAAACAGGTTCTTTTTACTTTTGTTGCATGAGGCATGCTTCACCCTTTCTTTTTCTTTCACAAAATGACACAGGGTGCCATCCGTTCCCTATATAAACGGCATCCTCAACAAAAAATGTAGTATTTTGACCTGAAAAAACACAAATTAAGAGGAGAAATTGAACTCCACAACTTGAAAAATTGCACTAGAGATCGAGTTGCTTCAAAAGGACCTTCAGAGTAAGTTCTAATACACCATTTCACAGTAGTATTGCTGACTTTACATAACTATCTCTTATTGCAGGCAAAAGATGACTTGCTGGCTTTTCTTTATAAAAAAATGTTTAAATAAAACGAGAGGAACTAAGCATTATTTATTTCGTCTTTTATTAAACATTAAAAATGGTGTTCCACAATTCTGTCCTGTCCTCTGCCACTAGGTGGTCCAAGTGCACTGGCTGGATATCCCTATCTCCTCCATTAATACAGCTACGATCTAATCCTGTTTACATGAAATAAGCCTGCTAGCGAGCAGGTTTAAGTTTGCGCACATGTTGCTATGACAGCAAGTCCAAGAAGAGTTTCGAAGAACCAAACGATCCAAGATCATGCCAAATCGTCAACAGTCAAATCCAGCTAACTGAGTTAGCGACGTACGAAGAACGGACCCCTGGACTTCCGGAGTACCTTACAAAAATACACAGGGGAATAAAATTCAATACACACACTGACACTCACATACTACATAGAGCGAGTCTTACTCCAGAACAAAGGCAACGGACCATCCTCTATAAATTTACGGAGGAAGGTCATTACTCCGCAATGGTCCTCCAGGCTGACGATGTCCTCATCGATGTCCTCATCCCTTGGCCAGTTGATATTGTCCAGAATCATCTACCAAACATTTAATAAATTAGTTACTTATATGAAATTATGTTTCTATATCCTGATAGATTTTAACAGATACCTTATAAACTAAGATGCAACATGCACATAAATGGGAAAAAGTAATCAAATATGACAAATGTATTTGCATTACTTGTGTTGTGATCTCTGCATTGCAGGCCCTTGGGAATAGGACTTCCACAGCATCTGGCCTGGAGCTAAGAAACTCCCAGACACCCGTGTCTTTCAGGCCTCGCCTTATTTGTTTAACCTGCTGGGTTGTCCGTCCAAGAACCTGTAAAATAAAACAAAATCAGTGGGGTCTACTAGGATACATTTACATGCTTTATATTCAAAGACTCATTCAATATAATAATTCAGTTCAAATAATTCAATAACGATATATCGATTGATAGAAGTATGGTTCAATATAAAAAACGGGTCAATAAAAAGTTCAATAAAAGAACAGTGCATTCTAGCCTATCATGTAGGTTAATACTACAGTTATTACATCCCGCCAACCAATCATAAACGCAGGAAAGCTCTATCAGCCTTCAGACAGTTCAGAGAGCAGGTGTTCTTTTTTAACACTTAGTTTTTGTAAAAAGTTAGTAGAACAAAGGGTTGTGTTTGAATCCATTTATTTAAAAATAGGTAATTAAGCAACAGCATAAAATGGCCAGGGCTGCTCTTAAAATGTATATTTTGAATTGTTTTGATAATTATAGATATCAATCAATATCTAGGGTAATCATATCATCAGTTAGTCAGTAGTGGTCATAACACACATGGCAATATAGCCAAGCACAACTGTCATGCCTTTGGTTATCTAAAAAGCCATATATGCAATTACCATATCTGTTCTGGGATTTGGTCACAGTTCTGTTTGACCAGCACTAGTATCTGGATGAAATACCACACCTCCATTAGTGTGTGATCAACTTGAACTAATGTATCAAATATTAAATATGTATAGTAAATTGGTTTAATTCCACCTTTCTAAATTCTCTTAACGGCAGAGTAGCCCATCCTGGAGCCATCAGCAAAAGAAAGCTACGAATGTCCTATCACCTGCTGCGTTCGATCCATGCTGCTTATAAAACTGCATAGCTATAAGGAATTCTGTAACCGTAACCTGTTTTTCATTTACAGCGCACAACCATGTAATGTGCAATTCATTTATTATTATAAACTCCTGTAAGTCAACTCATCCCCCAGACTCTCAAAACAATAAACTATAACCTGTTTTTCACAGAGCACAATTATGTAATGTGCAATGTAATCAGTAACAGCTTAAACTACTGTCAGTCAACACACCACCAGACTCTCAAACCAGTGTAACATAACTAAATAAAACTGTAACATGATCAACAGCCAAGCTGTAATAATTAACGTGATGGCAGCATACGGGACGTAGATGATTAGCCTACATTAATCGACTACCAGAATTTTGGAAAGTCAACAAATGCTCATTCATCTTCTCATAACGAAGGACAGAGTCGGAGCAAACCTCCCGTAGGTCGTAGCTGAAGCAGCAAGCATGCTAACTTTAGATAGCCAATGCTGAGCTAAACCTGTTTACTCACAACAGGTTACTACCTTTTTTGCGTTCAGCGTTTCTTTGTTTGGGTCTTGTGTGAAGTTTTAAAACCAAAGTTTATGATGAATGGCGGAGCAGCTGCTCCTTCACCTCGAGTCGGACTCGAGTCTGAAGTCACTGTGTGCGCGACTTAACGTTACTTTCTATGCATTTTTGTTTAGTTCCATAACTATATAAATCAACAAGCTAGGAAGGGTTTGTCTTTCTCCTGTGTCATTCTTGTGAATTGTAACGTTACACACACTGCTTCTATTGGCATCACATGTAATGGTACACTCACCTTACGTCATTCTCTGCCATCCGACGATGAACTGTTGTTTCGCTGACTCCAAAAAGCCTTGCAATGGCACCAACAGGCAAACCCGCATGTAAAAGTCCTTCCAGGGCGTCCACAGGCAGTATATAAGCAGGGCGACCAGCTATCGCAGGTGTGTGATTAGCGTTAGCGACCGAGTTAAGAAGATGGGCCGCTTCCTCCAGATTCTGAAAAACTACATCGTCGACATCTGTGTCCGTGTGTGCCGCTAACTGAAACACACGTTCTGTCAGAGCGTCCAAACGAAAAATAATAAACTCAATACTTATAACGTTGGCATTGTTTTCAAAAACAGTTGCTAAATGTCCCAGCTCACTGACAACTTCGTCGTAGGTAGCCATCTTTGTTGTGACTGAGACCGGTGCCATGTAGATTCGAAGGATGCAATAAAATGCTAACCAACCAATAGGCAGAAGTTTACCCCTTAAGACCTGCCCCTCCTCATTTGCATAATGAGGCAGAAATGCATACAGAAATGTAAAAAGGACAGGCAGAAATGTAAATAGGACAGGCAGAAATGTAAAAAGGACAGGCAGAAATAAATAGCATTGAAGAAATAAATAGGGCAAAAAAATACAAAGAAAGAATAAAACAGACAAAAATATTATAACCTGCACATAAATAAATAATAAAAAAATAAGTAATTAATAAATAAAGTAGCTAATTAAAAGAGATATATACATTTATGTCTCACTGTATAATTTAATTTCTACCAACATTTATTTGTGTATTGTATTTTTGGTGCCAATTAATTGCATGCATATTTATTTATTGACCATTTATTTATTTCTGTATTTATTTTTAATTATGGAAGACTTGGTCCTCCATATTGAACAAGTGTCAGCAAAAATGTCTAGGTGAATTTCACACTGCAGAAATTCACACTTGTACGACCAGTTCACATTTTTAAGGATCTCTGGCATTAAATGTCGCCTGATCGTCGTTCGCTGAAATAAAAAAAGAAAAACAGTTCAAAGGCATCAAAAGCCCAAAATGATTGCAGCATTCATGTTGCTGTTGAGGGAACACGAACGCCTTACTGGAACTGCAAGCTGTTAGCGTTAAATAATGACTGACTTTGCTATTATGGGATAAATGTAAGTCAAGGTTGACATGTAACTCGCAGTCTGATGGTGTTTTGTATAAATATTGTTTTTTTCTTTCTTGACAACCTGATATTGAGATTCACTTCTGCTAAAAAATCAAAACTTGCAGAAAACACAGATAAAACCTTTCTGTAAATATATATTTCTATAAATCATAGATCACTTTTCCATGAAAACGTGTTACTCCTTTACGAGGTCGTCAGGTCTTTGGTCCCTGCTTTTCTATGTTGGTCAAAATAATGCTGCAGAACTGCAAAAGCGCTGAGCTTCACCTCATCTAGTTAGTGTCCAAGTGCAAATGAGCCCTCCATTGAAACCGTTAAAATGCTAATTTAATCTACAGGGACTAACCTCACCCCCCCACCCACCCACCCACAACACCTTGGCAGAAGAAATGGGGCTTTCTTTTGATGTCGAGCAGAGATGTAAAATGCTGTGAACTTGCAGCTGAATATCTAAAAGGATAACCCTCCGTCTCTGTCCCTCATTAGGCAGAATGTAGGGCTAAAACGCCTTTTCATGTCACCACAGTAAACAGCTTAATGTGTAGCTCTTTCATCTGCTGCTCCCCCTGAGTCCCCGCGCTGCTTTGATCCACACCTGAGTGTCTGAGCACGATTACACCTCTTCACAAAAAAACTTGGTTCCATCTTAATATGGACTTTTCTGACAGAGCTGCTTCTCCAAACCTCCTCTCGTAAGATAAATGCAGGGGGGGGGGGAGGCATCTATTAATATTTCACACCTCCGAAGACGAACAGATATACTGTATCTATGAGGCCTGGATGCCTTGTTTCCATCTGCTCTGAAAAAAAATCTAGAAAGCTCATTTGCTTTTTTTTGTACATTTTACAAGATGATGATGATATATAATACAGTTTCATGTTCTTTGTTTTACACAAATATGTTCAAGCAATAATAATAATATTAATTACAATACCACTATTATATTTGAAAGTGCCTTTCAGGTCACTCAAGGACACTGTGGATCAAGCAGCAATGTTGGAGAGGAGCACCATTTGATGGGAAAGTCTTAGTTGCACATGATGGCGAACATCTATGTCAACTTCATATAATGTAAATGAGTGATGCAAAAAAATCAGGTGTTTGTTAACAGACTGGAAACTGTTGCACAGCCGTTATTCATCCTGCAGAGGGCAGAATTGGCTGATAGTCACTGAAAGAAGACCTACATTGGGACTCCCAACTCCTACTGGATGAGCCAAAAGTGTCACAAGCAGAAAAATAGACAAATGATTATGGGATTATTTAAAACAACGCAAAATTAAAAAACATTTAAAATAAATCAATGATCGTCGTTTACATACAAAGGTAAATATTTCAACAGCAAACAGCATATTTGAAATGTTTTTAATATGGAAAAGATAATAGTTTCTGTGTTCATTATTTAATAAAATGATTCAAACGGTCCCTTTGTCAAATACGCTATAAAATATGACTTGTTAACTTCAGTCCATTTCAGACCAATCATCTTGACTAGATGGGTGTTAGCCGCGCCCACTGATGCTTACAAGCTTGGTACCGTGAAATAATTAAATGAAAAGTGAAATAATGATGTGCTTTTTAAATGTATTTTATTCCGGATAGATCTAATTAAGTACATTAATAAACTGCTCACTTATTGTAAATAATTAATGATGCATTCAAGCGATCTTTTTTTTATTTGGCTTTTTGTGCTTTTACAGAAGATTCTGTATATTTCTTTCTGGTTGCGGTATCTTTTATTATTATTATTATTATTATTATTATTATTATTATTATTATTATTATTATTAGCTTGGTGTCTTTGGAGTTCTGTTCATCTCTCACCTGAACTTTTTTCCACAACATCTCCAAAACAAACAGAGTTAACTTCAACAATGATTAGGGTTGAACTAACCACTGAAGAGTTGCATTCATCAACCTTGGTTTTAGCTTCATAACCAGAGTGAATTATAGTTCAGTTTAGTTAGTTATTTCGAGCATCTCATGCACCAAGAACAAAACAACCAAAACTAATACAGTAAAATACTGCTGCATAATTGACATAAATCTCTCCACACAACATAATGTATGCAGATGCTCGAAAAGGAGTGGGAAAAAGTAAAACTTATTGATTCCCACCCCAAAAATGGTACAAAATGGTACTGATTTACAAACACAAACAATGACAAAAATAATTGATTTGATTTTTACTTGAAGATAAATTCCATCGTGTTGTGTTTGCTGTATGCAGCAAGACAGTTTTCAATAAACGGTACTCTGGGAGAGCCTCTCCTTCAGCACCAGATATATCATTTTGAAAATATTAAGAATTTGCTGTTTTATTGTTTTCAAAATAAATAAATAAAATATAGGTTTTCTAAAATCTCAAACGGTGTTTAATATAATCTCTGTTCAGTGTCAAAAGAATACAACAGGTGTGAAGCACAGTGGTAGAAATGCAGTGATTTGGGCTTGCTTTGCTGCGTCACAACTCAAAAGGGGCTGTTTTAACCACTATGTCTTCATCATACTTAAGAGCTTGATGCTAGACCACATGTTTGAAAGTTATTTTTATATCAGTACTTTCTGCAAGGAAACCCTCAAAGATCTTGCTGATTATGCTAATCAAAAACAGAAAACTGATGTCAGGGACTGATACAAGGTTACTTTTAAGGTTTATGTGACCTATAAAAGGGGAAATTCTATTTATTTTGTTGACATAGTTATTAAAAAGAGAGTTTTTTTTCCCCTGTGCTTATGTTTAAAAAGAATTGTGTCTCCTTTGAGTTGTGCTTAAATTTTCACAATGGTGTTAGCAAAGTACAATATTTACCACTAAAGTAACAAAAAAACTTTTTTTTCCCTTTTTTTTTTTTTACAGAAGCAACGTGCCTTCATGCAAGATTCAGAATTCGTATTCATAAGAAGCTGCCTTCCCTGAAGCAGCCCGGCTGTGGCATATAGTTCACATTTGCAGGAAAGTAATGCTGATATCTCATTAGGAGGCCTGAACCTTGACAGTTTCTCCTCCAACCGCGCTGTCGGTCAGTTCCGGGCTGACTGATTCCTTCTGACCTCGACGTGCCACAGCGCTGCCCTCGGTGCTCCAACTATCCGTGCTGCTTGTTGACAGCTGCTCCCTTCAGGAGCTACTCGGGACTGGCCTGATGCTGACCTCCTGCCAGTCCGCTCAAGGCGAGGCGGAGGCAGAGCCGGTCCTCGGGAGGAGAGGGTGAAGACAAGAGGAGAAACAAGGAAGGTCAGGGAAGGCTCTGACACGCACACACACACACACACACACACACACACACACACGCACGCACACACACACACACACACACACACACACACACGCGCAGGAGTCTGTTAAGGGTGTCCTCCCAACACTTTTCCACGGTGCAAATCAAAGTGCAAACTGTTAATTTAATAAATTACAGCTTTCTCTTTGCCCTGCAGGTGCTTTTCCTAACTTATAAATAGTTGTTAGGAGGTAGAATGACACAAATGTTTAAGAAGTTGGTGTCTAATTTTCGAGTCGACATAATGCAGCATGAGCCGGCCTCACGTTGAGCTGACTGCGGGAACGCGGAGCGGTGTATGGTTATAATTTCAGAGGAAAATGTTAGGTTTCCTCTCGGCTCATAAATAGTCTATCATCATCGAGTGGCGCACGGCAGAGCAAAAAATTAGCCCCGAATTTCATGCTGCACATCAAACACAACTGGCGGAGGCTCAATTAATGATTAATATGCCATCTGTTGGTGGTGGTGGTGGCATTCTGAATATGAAAAGGACTCCCACCGGATGTTTGATCACCTGATACAGTTGTGTCGGAACACAACAACAGGGCTGTTGGAGGCGCCGTGGAGCGGCTGAGCTCAAATGTTTTGAACCACCTCCCTGGTATCATGAGATATTTATTGTTCCAGCGGAACGCGTCCACGGAGCCCTCCCCCCGCAGCGAGGCCCTGCACCCAGAGCAACGCCCCGTTCACACTTCAGCGCCGAGGATGTCGCAGGATGCGGCCTTGACGACGCGTCCTGACCCCGAGGGCCGAAGAGAGACAGGAAACAGTTGGCCCTCGCTCGACTGAAGCGGTGCGTGGTACTTTCCCACACGCCTCGGGACGCTCCTCTTTCAGCCCAGTCTGTGGTTGGAGCATGTGTCTGCACCACTTCACAACAGGGAGGGGAGGAGGAGGAGGAGGAGGAGGGAGACTTAGTGTAGAAGTTGGAGAAAACTTTTCAGAGGGGATTCATTGCCCCTTAGCACAGAGAACAGCATAAATTATTTGCGCTGGCAGATGTTCACAGACCCAAATATGCATGAATTTGTAGAGCTGGCAGGCGTCCCTCAGCCAAACGTACTGGTTTTCACGATGCGTGCAGAAGCAGTTGTTATTCTGGCTGTTTTACAGAGAGCATTAATCTGAGCTGTCAGCGCCACCAACCACTTTGGTGGAAATTATTTCACTCCTTAATAAGGGAACTCTGGTGCTATATTACACATGGCGGTCGGACGAACATTCTTGGTGGGTCTGTCATCATGTAGCTTTTCTCCAACAGTGAGGCTTCTGTGTTTGGCCCCCGTTGCACATTCTGCAACCAAGGGATGAAAAGAATACTCTAACTAGGCATTAAATGCAACCGCAGCCTCTCAAATTCTCACTTTTGATGGTGATGCGGAGTGCCTCATGTCAGGAGGAAGGAGAAATTCAAAATTGTGTTGACAGATCCGTGTAAATTGTTTGACTGAAACTGAAAATATCTTGAAAACAAGTTATTTACCGAACTAATTTTGCAGTGTACCAGATTTGAAAAAGACTGACTGCATGATGAAATAGCAAAAATGTTATATTTATTACATTTGACAGACATCCTAAAATCTAGCAGCCTTCACAGCTGAGCACAAAACAAACAGCAGCGATTTATGGATATGGAATTTCTAATCAAATGAAATTAAACATTTAGCAAAGATTTATCTAACAACTGGTCTAGCTAGAGGGAGAAAGTCGGGAGAAATGTTGTCTGAAGGCAGTGGCTTGGAGACCCAACATCCTACCCAAGGGTAAAGGTGCTTCTGTACCTGTGATCTATCAGAGTGGCGAATGACCACCCGTGAAAATAAACTCTAACAGCATACACATAAATGTTGCGATTTGTGCTCTGGTTCTGACAGACATGCGCCAGCATGCTCTTCCCAGCAACTGGAATACTTTACATTAACATTCAGTGGTTGTGCAAGTCTTTCACTTCTACACAATCAATCCATCCGGTTTAACAGGGTTATTGAACCAGACATGATAATATAACATAAAGAACTGTATTTTTAGGACACTGCCATTCAACTCAGACTCCGTCTACAGTTTTATTTACATTTGTGTTTGCTGGAGCCAAAATGTCCCTTGAAGCTCATGTGACTCAGACACCGATGGAAACAAAAAGGTAATTTTTGAAGTGAAATATTGTGGGTAAACATGAAGGGGGAATGTTTGCAGACAGCTGTTTGATGTTTGTGTAATGATTCGATCAGCAGCCGTTTCGTACCGACAGAGGACAGTTACCGTATAAAGCAGAGGGAAAAGAATGGATTTTGCTACCTGAGAAACTTTATGCTCACAAACAACATCAGCTGTTGCCTCAAAGGTCTGGCTGCTAAGTGACAAAAAGCTACCAGTTTTTAGCCACATCATGTACTGTGCTGTTGTCGTTCAGGCTTGGATTGAGCCTTCCCTTATCAGCCAGATATCAATGTTTTGCCATAGTCCAGAGGGCTATTGACTTCAATGTTTATTGCATTGCTGAATCTTAGTGGAAGGTTGTAGTGCTCACAATTATTTTCTATGTTCTCAATAATCAGACATCTATTCAACACAGTCCCATTAAAATGTAATTTTCTGAAAAATAAAGAAAAACTGAGAAAACCAATCTATTTTTCACCTGCAGCAGGTTGTAGTCACATGTTTTTTCATTTTTAAACAGGCAAGGCCCTGAAGCCTGTTCAAAATGTACTTACCTGCTTTGAAAAACAATAGAAAGGCTGAATGAGATTTATTTATGCTCAAAGCTCTCAAGGGTTGGAGGTTTGCTGCCTCTGAAGTGCAATGACATTTGTCTCTGAAACAGAGATTGACACTGACGTTTGCAAAACTGTACGGTTTACTCGGTTTAACTCTCAGCATTACGTCTCTCTGTTTTTTAACAAAAGAAATTAGGCCAAGAACAAATGCTGTATCCATATTTGTAGTTCTTGTAGTAAACAGCACATTTCAAATGTTGGTGTAACTCTTAGAAGTGGCTTCATAAATTAAGTAGTCGCGCCAAGTCTAGAGGTTTCTAATGTTTCAATAGGTTAAGGCTATGATTTGCCATAAATGTTAGTAGCAGGTATCATTTTCAAAAACCTGTGACACTTTTGTAGAGGCTTTTGTATTAAAGTTGTTGCAGCAGCATTAGACTGTCATCACGTTTATGAGCTAAAGTCTTTATATTCGTCTATGCTGGAAAACGGATTTTGAAAATACATGTTATGGGGTCAGTTATTCTGGCTGTACTAAGCCACAATCATTATAATGGCTCTGCTGAGCATTTAAAAAAAGGAGCAATTTGTGACATATGTGCAGCCTGTCAAGGTAAAATATCATGTTGCTATCCGTTCATTCCTTTTTTATAGGCACTGAGTCATGAACCAAATATGCTTGACACCTGCACGGGAAGCACATAACAAAAAAAAACATAGTATAGTAAAGCTATCATCAGTGCTGGGAGATGCAAATAACAGCAATAAAGGCAGATGAGACAACCTGAAACTGTCTAACTGCTGAGGGAAAAATGACTTAGAACCTTTTCAGCCTGAGAGCTTTGGCAGACTGCCACTTAGCGAGGTCCCCCTGAGGGTCCTTACTCGTGAATCAGAGAAAATGGGAATTACACATATTAAAGAGGGTAAACGTCAGTAATCACAGCATTGGGAGGGTGCTTGAGGACTCATCAGGCCTGCCTTTTTTTAGAGACACTTGTTTCAAGGAGCCACGGCTCTCAGAAGCCGACGGGAACCCTAGGATTACACAGTTCACCTTATGAAAATCCCAGTCAGCACACCTGTGTTTACTCCTGGCTGTCTCTGGCCCACGCACCGGTGGAACGGACCGCAGGAACACCACCTGATCCCCCTGATCCGCCGGCTTACGCTCTGACATATCGGCTGTTGTCTTCTGTCGATTGATA
Source organism: Fundulus diaphanus (assembly GCA_037039145.1). Taxonomy (NCBI): domain Eukaryota; kingdom Metazoa; phylum Chordata; class Actinopteri; order Cyprinodontiformes; family Fundulidae; genus Fundulus; species Fundulus diaphanus. The sequence goes on from CM073134.1 coordinate 28,725,172, forward strand.
TTTCCAGCATGTTTGCCTTGCATTGACTGTTTTGTGGTCCCTCGCAGCGGTGGACCTGGTGGTTTTTGACATGGGAAAGTTTGTTTGTTTGTCTGTCTGCTCTGCAGAGGTCACGCAGCGCTATGTTTGTTTGCCGGGTCAATTGAGCCCAATAACAGGGGAGGCAGAGGGAGGAGAGGCGATGGAGGGGGAAATCACTCAGGCCTCCTCTCCTCCCTGTGTGTTCCTCCTCTGCTGGAGATGGCCAGACCACAACTCCCTGATAAGATTTCTGGAGTCACTCCACATGACTTACCGCTGCTGGTACTTTGACAGAAAACAACCCTCAAGGGAAACTTAGGCTACCATAAATATTTAGGCTCCGGAGTGCTTTATGGAGTTTGTTGTAAAAGGATTTATAGCAGCCTAGGAGGCCATGTATCAGTGTCCCAGGACCTGAAGCAGCCGGTGTTTACAGCATTGCATGTGAACTGAACCAAATAAGCACTTCAGAATAAGGAATGCAAATACCTCCGCCTCTCCAAACAGGTTCCAGAAAACAGGTGCGAGCAAATCTCGGTTCAAAAGTCATAGCGACCAGCAGACACGATGCACAAACAAGTTGAGTCAAGGCCTTATATGGACTGAAGATAACGGTCATGAAGATCATGTGCAAAAACAAACTATAAAACAGAGAGTAACCGCTAGCATGTCTCCCAGCTTGCGTCTGATGGGATGTAGAGGTAATCTGGATCTAATTCAACTTTAATAGCCGCTCACTAGTTAAAGGAGTTTATTGCAGCTACAGTGTAACACAACAACTACATTTAGTTTCTTGTCATAAAAGTGCCTGATCTTATATCTGTTTTTTTTTTATTTCTATTACTTCTTTTTTTCTGTTGATAATAACACAAAATAATGCAATAAACTTTGAGTTGTGTTCTCTGCTTGGTTTTGGTAGATTGTTTTAATTTTCTATTTGCTAGACTTGATTTCTGGTCCTGTTTTTCTGGTCACTGTTTCTTAGTACATTTATGTGTTCTTATTTTGTTGCTAGTAATCTTAGCAAGTACTATCATGTTTTTGAAAATATTATTAATGATTTGTTTTATTTTATAGTTTTTATTGTCTATTATTTATGATGTTAGGTTAGGTAACTATAACTTTAGTGTTTTAAACATTTTCTTCCCATATTCCTATATTTGCATGTCCTGTTTTTAACCTCTGTAAAGCACTTTGTCACACTTGGAAGTTTGAAAGGTGTCAGTAATATAAGTTTTGACTGGTTAGTTGAAGCAGCACAATCTCTTGGTGTATGGTGCCAGCTGAGCTACTGTCTCTCTATAGTTATGCTGCTATAGGCTTAGGCTAATGGAGGGCATAATGACCACTTTTCTTCACTCTGCTACATTCTCCTACTACTCTCCAATTTAGCATAATTTGCTATTATTTCAACTTTTAACTTTGTGTTCTCTGTTTTTTTTCCTCTCTCCATATTAGCTACATCTGGCCTGATGTTCTGTTTAGCTGTGTTCTGGATGGGGGCAATGCTGAACTACTGTTGCCAACAACTTCATGTCGTCTTGTCCTTGAGTTTTTAGCCCTGTTCCTCTTCTAGACACAGCTATGGCTTGAACTTTTAATGCGACTAACTGTAAGTGCTCTCTTTCATCCTCCAGACTTGAAAACTGGCTCAGAGCATTTCTGCTCACCTGTGTTTCTCTCCTAGATGAAGCCATTAATGGAGCTACCACTTCCATTAACCTTTTACTTTTCTCTCACATAGAAAGTATTCCTATATCAGAGCTTCTTTGTTCTTTTTGTGTGTATGCAGCTCTGTCTTCTCAAGCCCCCAGTTGGTCGTGTCAGATTGCAGTGAATGCTGCAAGTCAATGACACGATGCAATCCGTTGGGTTTCCTTGAGGTGCGTCCACATTGAATGCGAATGTGTCAGGCCGAGCGATAGATTTACATGATATCCCTATGCACAGGTTTGATGCTAAGCGACACTAAGCGAGGCCACAGAGGCAATTCTAGCCGAGCAGGAACTGGATGTGGTGGTGATGTGGGGTGAAGGACTGCGGCGGAGACGAAGCAGTTTTCATTTAACATGGAATGTATGACTCAACCAACTAATAATACCCAGACAAGTCCAGAAAGGACCAAGAAAGGACCAATCCCGGAGAAGAGTGAGTGAGGAGGCTGGAGTGGCAGGTATGTGAAAGCACCACTAGATGGCGCCATAGTACTGCTGTATTTCTGGCTTGTCGCCCGCTGTGCAAACGGTCGTCGATGTCAGGCAACCGATAGCAAGCAAAAGTGCCGACGTTGTGGCACCAATACGAACACACCTTTAGATAGAAACCTTTTTAACCATATCTGTTAGTAAGACTCAGTAGAATTGACTCTGTAAAAAGCCTTGAGGTGATGTGTTGTGAATTGGTGCGTTTGTTTTGGATTTAGTGCTCTAGCTATGTATTTTGGAGTTATCACCCCAACAAACTCTTCTACTGATCCAACGTTTCTCCCCCTCCATAGCTAATCATAGGGTTGTCTTTTTCAAAAAACCCATTTAAAGCTTTTGTTTTGATCCTATGCATCTTGTTTCTGGTCTTTTGATGGCAAAGTTAATTTACTGGACATCATAGGAATTTGCTGATGTGTACTCAAGGCCTTTCATTCAATGGTGCACATCAATCTAAAATAGAAGTACAAAATGAAAGGCTTGTAAACACTGGAGAAGTGATCAGTGGAACCAGGACCAGGTGTGTCTAATCAGCAGCATGAATAGCAGCTGGGAGGGGAGTAAATCTAGTGTGAAATATTTAAAAGTGGATGAAGACTTTTTTCAAAGCGCAGGCTCCAAATGTGTTTTTTCAAAGATAAATACTTTTTTAAGCTCCAGTAACGTATTGCTGCTTTGTGTGGATTCCTGAAGGACACAAACGCATAAGCAAATATGGAAATCTCATATAGCGCTGCTTCACTAAAATAGGTACATTAAATTATTTTCCTGCAGGTTTTACTGATTCTTCTTTCTTCTGTCTTGAGCCAAACCAAAAAAGCTGCCTGCTTGTGTCCCTGCTACACAAATAACCAGGAGTTTCAGGCGGCCTTGGCAGTCGTCTCCACTACTCTTCCTCACCTTCACTCTCCTCATCAATGTTTCATGAGGGCGTTATCTGCATCCCTCTCATCTCTGCCTTCCACCTCAGGTCCTTTCGGCCCTGGCGCTTTCATCTCCATCCTGCAGGGCAGCCGGACATCTCGTCCACCATCCACACTGTGCCACAAGCCTCGGCTCCCTCTTCATCCTCCCCCTGCTGCTCTGCTTCCTCCCAGCGGGGTCACACGGCCGCCCTGTCCCAGATTGCCGGAGGATCAGGATTCCTCATTATCCTGTTAACTGTGCATTTATCTGACAAGACAGGGAGAGCGAGAGCGACCCCCGGCATCATTAAGCTTTAATGGACAGCCTAGAAATGAGGGAGACGCCATAAAAGCAGGAGCCGAACCAGAGTTTCTCTATAATGTCTCTGATCGCCCTGACAGGATTATTAATCAGGAACTAAAGGAATTTAAAAACCTTTGCTCTTGGCTTCCTCACTTAGAGTCTTTAGCTTGCACCATTACATAGCAAGCCAGGGTCAGGAGGTCTGCAGCTAATTGGTTCTACAGGGTTTTGAATAACAATGAGCTGAGCCCAATTACTGAACTACAGAGAGGTGGAGATGAGAGGCGAGGGAGGGAGGGCCCAGTGGAACAGGCTCATGGAGGATGCAGGGAGGAGGAGGAGATGGGGGAGGCTGTTTCACGGCTGCCGTCTCTCTCCTCCTCGGAGTGGGGATATTAATGAGATCAGTAAATGAGTGCCGGCATAGATGAGGATGTGTCGGCGCAGAAAAGCAGCCGCCCTGGCCCTGCAGGACAGCAGCAGCTCCTCATTCCCTATTCTATTTGACTCATAACGAAAGATGTTTGCCACATTCTTTTTGTCCCAGATTTTTTTTCTCTTTCTCTGTATCTCATGTTCATTTATTAGTGATATATTTTCTTTTCTCTCCTCTGACACGGGGGATCTGTAGAGCTGCGGTGCTTTGATGGCACCACAGAATCTCGGTCTGTCTTGTCAGGCCTTTAATGCTTGTCTTCAGGGGTTAGTATTCAGCGGTGGTTAATGCAGTTAGTCCCAGCCGTTTAGAGACAGTAAATCTGCACTCACTCGAAGGGGCACACAGCAGCTGATCGCTCCCTCATTTTTCTGACCCCTGCTGCTTTTGTCCGCATTAATGCTTGCTTTTCATCCTCTTACTGATCCATTCTTACAAGCTGCTTACAGTGCTTTACAGCGCTTTGCAAAAGTGTTAATACATCTTGACATTTTTCACATTTTGTCATAACCACTAAGTAGTCCATTATTGTTACATGTATGGAACATTTTTGTTTATAAAGGGTTTTTAGAGTTAGAAATGTGAAGAGTACGGTGTGTGTATAACTGAGTCACCTTTAAGATGAAGCTCCTAACTAAGATGTGGTTGTCCCATAATCAGTAATTTGGAGTCCACCAGTGTAAGCTGTCCTGTAAACTCAGAGACTTGTTCGAACATAATTGATCAAACAGCATCAGGAAGACCAAGGAGCACACCAAAGAGGTCTGGGAGAAAGTTATGGAAAAGTTTAAAGCAGAGTTTAGGTACAAAACATACAAAAATGTAAAGACCATAACGTTACTGCAGACCTATTAAAACATAGCCATTCTAAATTGACATGCTGGACAAGATGAGCATTAATAGATGAATAGAATAGAATAGAATAGAATGCCCTTTATTGTCATTTTACGTTATATAACGAGATTGGAGTTCTCCTTTTCAGTGCAGACAAAAAAATATGGACAAGCAGCCAAGACTGCCTGGAGTGACCCTGGAGGAGCGGTAGCGATCCACAGCTCAGGTGAGAGAATGTGTTGACTTGGCCTTTATGGAAGAGTGGCCATTGTTGAAGTACTAGCCTTGTAGGAGACACAGCAAACATGTAAAAGAATGTGCTGTGGTCAGGTAAAACCGACATGTAACTCTTTATCATGTAATGCTATGAATGAGTGAAAAATAACAATGTAAACCACCTTGGACAAATGGTGATGGCAGCATTATACTGTGGGTGTGCTTATTAAGGGGACAGGAAAAGGTGGTAAGGGTTGATGGGACAAATGGACAGAGCTAAATAAAGGGTCAATCTGGAGAAAAACTGTTCAAGGCTGCAGAGGACTTGTGGCCATCTTGTAGAAGGAAACCAAAGTTAAGCAAATACCCCAAACAACAATGGAATGATTTAAATCAAACCATATACATATGTTAGAATGGCAAAGGTCAAAGGTCAGATTAAAATTTTATTTTATTTAATTCTAAGTTCAAAGACTTTTTCCATTCAGTTCAACTGAGTTTGAGCTATTTGAGGAAAAGAAGAAAGGGCAAAACTGTTCAATCCCAACATGTGCAAAGCTAGTAGAGACATGCAGCCAATGGTGGTTCCAGAAAGCACTGATTCAGGGGATTGAATGCAAGTGACACCACCATTTTTAGAAGTTTGTTTGTAAAGAAAAAAAAAAGAAGAGATATTAAAACCCTGCATACTTGTCCTTTTTACTTCAAAAGCATGGTGTCACGAAATCCATGTGAAATACACACAGTTTGGGGATACAACACAGCAAACTATGAAAAGGTTCAAGGGGTGTGAATACTTTCACAATGCACTCTATATGGTGGTCAAATAAAGCAGCACATTATATCTGCACACTGCTTCACATGTGCTATATACCTTGCCCTGATATGGCTGGTTACAATGATTTGAACAGACACATTGTCAGATTTAAAGAGCTAATTTGTTCCAGCAGCAAAATGGCTTTTCAGGATGTTGAAAGGAGTCCTTTTTTTCCCGTTTGTACTCATATTTTTGCTGCCCTTGACGCTTTTGCATCAGCGCTGAGTGTTAGGACTTTCAAATTGATCTGTGCTTAAATAATCTCTTTCAAATTCATGAATTCGCAGTGAGCAATCCCCTCTTCTGAGCTTTCATCACTTTCAATAAACCCCGGAGAAGCTGTCATTACGCCTCAACCTTCTCGTTCCTCTCTAAACCGTCATTCATGGGCTGCAATTTGGAAATGTGATTTAAATCTCACTCAGACCGATAGCTTGTATTTACCTAGGATCAACCTCCGCTCAACCCCCCCACAGAGGCACGCACCTTTGCTCGGCTCTGTCGTCTGACAAATAGCGAGGGTGTCAACTGCACATCCTGTGCTTGAGACAATGGCATTAATTGCCTAAGGCAGGATATTTGGCCCTGACCTATCTGGATCACGAGGCATGCCAAAATCGTCTGCGGGGGCCTGCTTCTCTGCACGCTTTTGTCGCTTCTTTTTTACAGTTGGATTTCGCAGAGATGAGTAGGATTCTCTTTGCTTACACTTTTAATCGGCTGTAGAGCACCAAAATACTCCAGCTGGAATGAGAAGCAGATAAAAGCCTTCTTAACTCTCCACTGCAAATGAACTACAAATCCTTGAGCTTTTTTTGCTGTTTATTCTTCAATTATGTAAGCACCACATCTGTATCCTTTTCTCCCCTGCTCAGTCATGATGTTGTGTATACAAAAATAAAATTCTGGACAGATAAAAGCCTGGAACATTGAGTGAGCAGCGCACTCTTTGCGGATGATCTTCTGAGAACCGCTTTGAATATTCATCACCGATGATTGACTGGCTTCACGAAGATTTGTGCAAGTCTTGCAAATACACTTCTGAGATTCCTCCTCTGCAGTGCGCCTGGATACGGATTATGCGAGCGAATCTCATCATTATAAAAATGGTTGCGGGTGCCATTCATTCCCAAACAATCCTCTGAGTCTGTAAATGTATTCTGAACTCTCGAATCTGCATATTTGCATACTGTAACAGGAGCTGCAGCTGCGGTCTCCGAAGAGTTTATCATTATTTCACATTTATTTTGTCTCCCTAATTACCTAATTAATTCTGTTGTTTTGATTGTGGTGTTTACCGTTTGTTTTGCGGGGGCGTAATCCTGTTCTATTTGTCTGTTTGAAGAAGGAGCAGTCTCGCTGAATTATTCATGCCGCGCTCCAGCGACAGCACCAACCGTTTAAATGATGAAGGCATTTGTGAAATCCTCTCTTTCACACACACACACTCTTTCTTCTTCTCACTCTCGCCTCTCTCTCTCTCTCTCTCCCTCGTTCCCCCCCCCCCCCCCCTAAATGCCTGAGGCGGTGAAAGTGTAAGGACGGGAGAGGATTTGACAAGGCTCACAAGAACACCTCAAATGAGGCGACGGGAAAACATGTCCCTCTAATGTGTCTGACCGATTTCAGAGAGAAGGCCAAAACCCAAAGCCGCGTTCTAATCTCACACCATTATGTGACCTTTCATTTCCACTTCTGCCAGGAAGCTTTGCTCCACCCTGGGCATCCAGCATGTGTGTGAGTATGTGTGTGTTTCTGGCTCTCTGAGCTAAAATATGGACACTTGAGTCGACACAGGCGTGCCTCCTACACCCTCAGAAGAGCTGCTGATGTGTCAAAATGGTGTTCACTGATTGGATATCAGTGTGTCATGTGCTGACCGGGTATCCACTTCACACCTTTAACTGTGACTGCTCTTGGTGTTGATTATACTTGATGGAACGCAAGGGTATGGCAAAACCGTTTTTACAAATACTTGATATCCTTGATATCAGCGATGATTACTCCCTATTGGTTCGTGGTTGCTCTTTACTAGTTTTTAGTCTTCAATATCTTGCTAAACTATTTTTAGAAAATACTCATAATACTGTCTCTTTTTCCCATTAGTGGGACTTTTGTCTACCTAGTAGAAGCTAAAAGCCTGCAAGCAAGGCAAAGTGTCAAATTTGTAGAGCAAAAGTCACACACAAGTCACTCTAGACCAGGAGTCATCAACCTTCTTGAAACTGAGACCTACTTTATTGGTGCTGTGTTATATGGGGGGTTACCAGTGCTGACCTTTGAACTATAGAAGAGTCAGAGTTCACCTTTACTTTATGTAAAATAAAAAATTTTAAATGCTTTTTTTTTGGATATTGTAATTTTTTAAATCTATAAAATAAAGCTCAACAGAATAAACCATATTGTAGATGCAGCTCACTAGTGGGTTGTGCTAATTTTAGAATAGCCTCATGGGCACCACATGGGGCCTGGGGGGGTTATCTGGTGCCCACTGGCATTTTGTTGGTGAACTGTGCTTTAGATCAAACTAGTCAGACACCAGTGGTGGGCACAGTAAACCAAAAAGTTAGCTTCACAAAAACATATTTCACAAACAAAAATATTAGCGTCACTTCCGTTAAACCGATGATAAATAAGGAAATTTGAGGAAGCTAACGCTTGCCGCTAATCAACGGCTGTCACTGATGACTAGTGCTATACGTTAAAGCTTAACTAGCAGACCATAAAAAGTGCAATAGTTGACTAATTGCAGCTTTTTTCTGGTAATACCAGTCTACTAGTAGAACTAAAGAGTTTAGCTAGGGCACCAAACGTAAAATAAATGCATAATAGTCTGCTTTTAAGACTACTCTTGATCTATGTGCTAACTAAAGCTTGAAATGCATACTAGTTAACAACTTCAAACCACTTTGCTAGTTAAATAATGGACTTTTTTGAAATGCATGCTAGTTAACTTCAAACACTTTGCTAGTTAAATAATGGACTTTTTGATGCCATAATTAACTATTTTTTAGCTGCATTTGTGATCCAGTAGGCCTTCTCAGGCTCTGCAAGTTCAAAGTTGTTGTGACAATGGTCAACACTTAGAAGCTAAACAGTGCACTTGTTGAAACTTCTCTAGCCACATTAGTTCACTGCTGCAGCTTAAAGGTATCAACTAATTTGCCAAACGTTTACCAGTTACACTGATTTTAGCCTATATATCAACTAGTGAAGCCTAAAATATATGCTCAGTTTAACTAGCTGAAGCTGTTTCAACCCTACTAGCTGACTAATGCACATTTTTTCACTCCCTAGTCGTCTGTACCAGTGAGCTATTGTGAAAAACAATTCCAGCTAGTCAACTAGAGCAATATTTAAAGACTCTACAAGGTTAGCTTTTCGGTCACATTAGTTGTTTTACGAACTTCTAAAGTATTTTTAGAAGTGCATAAAAAATATTCAAAAAATGTCTCTGAGTTGACTAATAACACTACTTTTTGGCCCTGTACATCAACAAGAATAGCCTAAAAAAGCTTAGTTAACTCGTAGAAACCATTTTGGCATGACTCAAAAATATGACAATTTTCTTCCACCCTAGTTTACTCTTTTAATGTGCCAAAAAAGTTTTAACTAGTCAAATTGTGTGCTTTTTAGGCTGCACTAGGTGACTAGTCTGCACATTTAAGGATTACTAGAACAATACTTGGCAGAATATGTGTTGACTAGTTAACATGGTGGATTTTTTAATGCCAAATATTTGACATAGTCATCAGCCCAAAGGCCTGCCATTTGGGTCTTCAGTGCTGTAAGTATGACAGTTTCATTTATTAGTAAGATTTCTGCTCCTATCCTACTAGTTGGCAAAATGTGTCAGTAAAAAGAATGTTTTTTGAACAAGTGTTAGAAAATGTTCAACTTGTGTGAGCAAATCTCCAACTAGTCCAGTGTAGGGGTGACCTAGAGGGCTGATATCAAGGATATCAAATATTCAAACAAATGCCTTGGCGTACTGGTCAGCTGAATCAATAGATCTATTTCAGGGACAACTAGCATCTGGTTTGACTTTCTTCTTTAAGGAAATTCTGTATCTTCACTCCGAGTGTGGTCTTAATGGTGCTCCACTGTCAGAGAGAATAGGAGGAAGAGGAGGCGGAGGGAAGTGATGGTGCTCTCTGGGGATTTTCTGTTTGTAGTGTTTACTGCTAAACCCTTAAGGACTTACAGGCACTTTCATCCGCACTCAGTGGTACATAATACACTCTTCCCTGCCTGTGTTCAGCAGCTTTTAATGTCTTATATTACTGTCACTCTCCTGCACGTAAAAAAAAGCTGTACATGACACCTTTAAGTCCCACGGGTCACTCATGTGTCTCAGTCAGGCCTGACTACCGTTTCCAAGTTGTTGCACACTCCCATTACTCATTTACATGAATAGGATCCTACACCAGCTGTCATTTGTTTGCAGCTTCTCACATTGTTTCCCCTCATGAGTGCATTGTCCTTAACATAAGCAAATGCATAACATGAAGCCTTATTTTAAAGGCCAAATTTCCTCATATTTTATAGCCAGGAAACTAACAGTCTTGGAGGTATGAAACATAAATATTGGTATAATGTAGATAATTGTTGGTGAGCTTCATAAAAAAAACTATAAAAGAGTAAGTATTTCTCCAAACCCGCGAAACAAACACCATAATAGGAATCTTGGATAGAATATACAGCAGTTTATACAATAACCAAAACTGATCGCTCAGACAGGGAGTCAACAGTCAAAGCAGAGGCATCTTTTAGTGTTATTTGATGATCATTAAGATTATCTAGTAAGAATCTGCTTTCTTCTGCAGTGGCTTTTACTTATTGTGTCGGTACAAACATCTAATGGTGTTCACAGCTTCCATGAAATCAACACCTGCTGATGATCCACGGCATCATCCTGCCTGTCGAGCAGTGGTGGGAAGTAACGAAGTACAAGTACTTCGTTACTGTACTTAAGTACAATTTAAGTACAATCGAAATAACCATTAGGCCCTCCCTCAAGAAGAGCAGCACAGTACGCAGGACCTGCAGAATCATTAACTCCCAGAATGGAGTCCAAGGATAGTCATCCTCCAGAAGACCTGCCCCACCCATGGCCTTATTTAAAAGATTTCTTTGAAATAACTGGGTCAAAAAACGCTTCCTGGAGATTCCAATGCCGCCTTTGCCTTCCCCGAAAGCATGAAATTCTATCTTTCAAAAATTCACCATCAAATTTGAAAAAACATATTGAGGTAAGTTAAGTTGCTAAACGCTATTGATGTTAAATTAATTTGTGTTAGTGAAGTTTTATGTAATCTTAGCAAGCTTTTTGTTGAACTCGACTGCAGTAAATAAATACGATTACTGTATAATGTTATAAGCTAGCATGAACTTGCAAGTAACAGTGATTACTGCGGTCGTGATCACGTCTCCCGTCATGAATGTTACATATAAGTTGACGCTAAACTCCTTCACGTCCTGGTTATTAAATAAATGTTAGCGCCATTAAAATAATCTCCATGTAACAGTTACAGTTATATTCAATAAATTAGAATATGGCAGTGTTTCCCGCAGGAATTTGCTTAGGCGAAGCGGCGAGGAGTTGTCGCCAGTATGGCAAGCCGATTAGGCATATTATCGTCCGTACAATAACGCGCAGTTCCAACCCGTATTTTACGCGAGCGCGTTTTTTACGTCATCGCGCGTTCTGGTTGGAAAAAAGTCCCTTTTTTCAGGGAAACAATTTTCTTTTGAACGTGTTTATTTTGAATTAAATGAAACATTTCAAAGGTATAATAATTTCTCTCATTTTGCCTAATTACATGTAACCCTGCAGGTCATCCCTGGAATTCTGATGCATAGAATAAAATATCTAAATCTAAACTTTCACAGGGGGTAAACACAATAAAAACATGCTTTATCTGCAGCATTGCTCATTAAAATGGTACATTACTGATTTATTAAAACTAAATACGATAGGTACACTTAATGACATTATATAAGCCGTTAGGTATTATGGTTGGCAAGTACTTTTACTTTTAATACTTAAGTAGTTTTAAAAGCTTGTACTTTCTTACTTTTACTTAAGTAAAATAATAATATGGTACTTTGACTTTTACTTGAGTAATTTTTTGTCTGTGTATTTGTACTTTTACTTAAGTACATTGTATGAGTACTTTCTCCACCACTGCTGTCGAGTCATGCCAACTAGCGTCAACGTCAGCTGTTCTTTATCGTGTCTGAGCCAAATGAATGAGGGTGTTTCACTACAGCTGCAGTGAGGGTATATCAGTATTTAAGTTAATTTCCATCCACCATATGTGCACCATTAGCTTGAATTGACCATTTAGAAACAGCATGTTGTGTGAGAAGAAACTGTAGACAGACTTATAGAGTTGTAGTGGTGCAAAAGTATAGTTGGAATAATGTTTCGACTACATTACTCTAGAGCAGAGTCACTGAATGCTGTTAGAATGTTATTTATGCATTTTATTTTTTGCATTATAGATTTTGTAATAAGACACAATTACATTCACCATTACTTCTGCAAAAAGTGCGCTGGTCAACATATTGGCTACGTTCACATTGCAGGGAAATGCAACCCAAATCTGATCTTTTTGCCCACATGCGACCCATATCTGTAATTTTTACGGTAGTGCTGAGTTACAGACAGGGTGAGAGCTTTTAACCCCTAGGTACGGTACTGCTGTGTTAGGTCTACCCGCCACTGGTCTTAGGCATCTTTTTCTAGACTTCCTATACAAATCGTTGCTTTATGAACTAACATTTGAGCTACAGACTTTGCTCTCTCTACTTTTGTCTTAGTTTGAGATTGAGTTATCCATCGATGCCTGACTTTCCAAGCATACCCTTCATCATCTGACTGCTTTATTGGGTGCCTGTTGTTCTTTTTTTTTTTCTTAGATGGTTTACAAACGTTTTTGATTTCATACATGACATTTAGTGCAATTATTGTGACCCACAAGCCTGAACACAATTAAAAAGTTGTAAAAAAAAAAAACGATGAAATGTGCCCCTTTGGTTTCTTTTAAAGAAAGCAATTTCACAAGGCGCTCTCACCAGCACTGACTCCGGGCTCAGACAAAGCCTTGAGCAAACGGTTAGTATAGTTTTATTTAAAATCCTTTTCAATGTGTTGTTTTCTCTCTGTAGGCTTGTGGATTCTGCATTCTATTTGATCTGCCCTAAACATACATCTTTAATCTTCGCTGCAGGCTGTGTGAGAGAGTATGTGTGTCACCGGAGCCTCTCCACCGAGGCTTGAGGGCTGCTTTTTGCAGCACTGCAGTCCCTCTGGGAGACCTGCAGAGGGCAGCACACTAAACACACCATCACCTCCTGCAACAGCCAGGTTGCACCTGCACACAGCCATCACTATCAGCATACATCTTCATTAGCTCAAAGGAGGAAGTCAGGGAAAAAAAGAAATAATAAAAAAAGAGAGAGAAAATGAAACCATCGTAGGCCCGCAGGGTGTTCTACTGTTTGCACTGACACAGAGGACGATTTATGCTAATTGAGAGTTCTTTGCATAATTAGAGAGGGAGATAGAGGAAAAAAAAGTATCATTATTATTAGTGGGGTACAGGCAGACTGAGGGTAATTTTAAGTTTCCCAGTAGGGTGCAACCAGAGAACAGAAGAGACGAGGACAAAGTCTCAATGTTATTCCTGCTGTCTTTTGATGCAGGCAGCATAATTCATCTACTTTGCCTGAGTACGCTTTAATGATGATGACTTTTCCCAATGTGATTTTTTGAAAGTGTTTTAATGTATTGTCTTCATAGCAGATTTGTTTAGTGAAGTAAATTTGAAGACTGCATATTAAGTTATCCACCCAGACTTTCCTCTCGTGTTAAATGAGACAGCAATTTTTGTAACCTTTTCTAGGCAGCCCTTTCCTGCTTTTGTTGTAGCTGTTATTGTTCTGTGTCGAGGCTACGGGGCTAAGGAGTTTTTGTATGTAGTGAGAACATGTGTGATGGTACCACTGGGATTTTGGTCAATTTGATCAGAGAGACGGTCTGCATTTGTTAATGTGGGATGAGTGAAATTAATTAACGAGCACACTTTTTAAATAATAGATGAAAATCATAAAATCATTGACTTAAGTGTCATTTAAGTCCAAGTCTGGGTGACGTGAGTCCACACCTCTGATTGTTAATATAGATTGTTTACAAGGAAAATGTTAAAGATGTCATTATTTAAAATGTAATTGTTTTACTTTGAATTGTTGTAGGCTCCTAGGTGGACAACTATGTTAAAACAAACGAGTCAAGAAAGCAGAATTTCATGAATAATTAGAATTAAAAGTCAACCAATGTCTCTTTTGGGTTACTTTTGAAAATCCCATACCCGGATAAAGACGGAGCGTTAAAATTGTGAAATTACAAAAAAAAGCAAGAATTAACAGTAAAAAGTTTGTTTAGAATTCTAAACCTTTTTTCACTGTTTTTGTCTCAAATGATTTTTATTTCTGTTCTATAAATTACAAGCATGTGGCCATTTTCACATTGATTTACATTATTTATTGACTTCTACAGATTTTATTGGCCAGACAGTGGCTACCTTCCATGCTGAGGCGATGGCAACGCTGTTCTCAGTACATGTTTCAGACAGGAACATTAATCAGAATCAGAATCAGAATCAGACATACTTTAATAATCCCAGATGATCCCAGATTAATGTTACCGCATCACCTCCAACCCTAATTTCCTGTGTAAATTATGATAATCTTCTGTGCAAATGTGAAGACTGTTTAAAGGTTCTTAAAATAGCATTTGCATAAAGTGCCAAGATGTTTTTTACACAGGAGTTGTGAGCATGGCAGAAGTCCATATTGGTCATGGCCCCACTCAGATTAATGTCAGTCTTTGGGACGAAAATGTTCGGAGAGAAGAGAGCGTGCAATTTGTAGTTCTTTTTTGGATTTGACTACAATCATCCATGTGCATTTCCTTTGCATAATGACGTATGAGTTAAATGGTGTCCGAAATCAGGACAGCAGTCTTAAACTCCTTTCCTTCCCACAATAGAGTTCTTACTGTTGACCCCATGAAAGGTCAAAGAACAGGAGTTAGGAGCTATAATTGGAACGTTTTGGATGCAACCTCTATTAGTCAGTTAATGAGAGAATGATTCGGGTCATGTTCTCCGGTCTGTGTGCGCTTGTTCACCTGGCTACTTTGTTGTGTCTCCACCACCATTGATACATTAGTGAGAGAACACGGGCTAACTTCAATATTTAGAACTTTCTTACCTCAGAAGACATTACGCCTCTGAACAAAAGACCTGTCCAACCGCAGCGGCAGATGCTTTTCCTCTTCCCATGCGCGTGCACAACACTGGTGTCATTCCAACTTGTCGCCAGAGGGGGCACACTTCTGCAAAAATCCTGGAACTTGCGCTATGCACCTTTAAGGGTATGAATGATGAGTTTATGTTGCCATAACTATTCCTTTCAAAGGCTTTACACGACACTGGGGATTAAGTGCATGTACCACATTCATCTCATTTGTGTCGGGGCTGAGAAAAGAGGAGCTCTTTAAGTACATACTGCACCAATAAGCCTTAGAGCCCCGCATGAATACGAGAACCGAGCAACATTCCACCTGCCCCAGTTGTTCTCCACCAGCGTGGCCTTCTAATGCTGCGCCTGCTTCACAAATTCAAGGAACATTCCCTTGCTTCAAAGGTTTCCTCTGTTTTTTTTTTCTATCTTTGTGCACCAGCCCACGGCCAGAACCACCAGATTAATATTTCAAAACATGTTTCTTGCTTCCAACCCCCTCGTCGCTCTCTCCCTCCATCTGCACCCCTCCCCCCTCAACATCATCTCTCGCACATGCAGCCCATTCCCTGTTCACCACTTATTCTCCTATCTCAACCCCTGACACCTCCACCCCACCCCACCCCCCACCCCTTCCCAACACCCCCTCCCTCCATCTTCCACCCCCACCTGCCTGCATGTTTGGCAAAATGTGTGATGTTTTTCCCCCTATCTCGTGCTTTGCTGCTCCACTGCTCACTTCAATCCGCTCGCCAGGATAGTATGTTTTATGGATTAATAAGAAATGATCCTGGAAGGTCCAGTCAGGCAGCTGAGGCGCCAAAAGCAGGAGGATGAAGCAATGAAGCAGAGGGGGAGAGGGGCAGGGTGCCGTCTGCAGTCGAATTTTAATGAGTACCAAGGGGAATATCCTTTTTTTTTCATGGGGCATCCTTCTGGTGCACCACTCTAAATCACTGTCACACAAACAAGGTATTCCCATCATGCCTCTGGTTTGGCTTGGTAACTGTGTCATCTTGTGGCGCAGCCACCTCTCCGGCACACCTGCTCTGCTACCCTAATTGAACAGATGATCTGCCAATTTGTCATGTTTATCTTCAGAGGCGTTCTGGCGTCAGTGCCCTGCTCTGCTCAACCCCCTCAGAACACAGTGCAGATGTTAGCACAGCTTTTTTCTTTCTTTTTTTTTTCTCGCTCCTCATGACAGATCTTGTAGTCATTACTGAATAATTCATTGCTGCATTAATGTCTTTAGATAGCATCTCCAGCATCTTGCTCTGCTTTTTGGCTCGCTCTCTTCTCTTTCTCCTCCAGCTCCTCACAAGGGAAATCTTTATTATTCTCTCCTCAGACAGCAAAATATGCGGATAAAAGATAATTGCCTGCCTTGACTTGGCCATTGATATGAAAATAGGATTGAAATAATTTGCCAAGGTTTAAAGGTTAGTTGAAGGTTATTTGAGAAAAGGTGATGCGAAGAAAAAAAGGAGTCTTTATGTATAGCCTGGCGGCGGGCCCGACAAGATATTTCTGGGAGGCTAATATGCTGTGCATCCTGCAAAGGCCATGCAGCAAATAAACAGAAAAAAAAGGTCTCTTGAGATTTTAACTCCAGCAAAGTCAATTATTCGGGAGCAAATTAAGGCTCGGTCTGTGCATAAACATGATATGCTCCAAAGAAGATTGCGAGTGTGATTTTTGAGCGCACTCCTGTGTCTTTTATTCATTTTGTGTTCAGTGTGTCCCTTTGTTCACTCTTCCATGCATGGTGGAACACAATATGTACACTGTAATGAAGAGGGAGCGGGGCTCTCTCAACCAGTTTAATGTATTCGATCCGTTGCATGCTTATAGGCTTGTTATGGTTCAGATGGACTTTGAACACGAGCTTAATAAATTACCTCCGCCGGCAGTCGTCTAAAGTTTCTGCTTAACAGCTGCTCTGATGTCTGCGGTGGGCCCATCGCTACTTACGCCAGTCTCCATTTCCATGGCAACTGGAGGGGAAGTGTGCAGGTAGCGTGCCGTGAGCTGGAAGAAGTCTCGGGGAGTTGTTTGATAGCAGCCGTGGAGCAGCAGACAGTTGTCGCTCTGTCTGTCTGCAGGCGGCACATCTGCTCAGGCAGCAGTAGGCATACGATGTTCTTACCCCGAGAACTTTTTCCACTCGTGACTTTACATTACCATTTAACTTCAATGTATTTTGCTGGTATTTTAGATGTTAAACCACCATAAAGCAGTGCGTCCTGGGCATTTGTATTCAGCTCCCTTTAGTCTGAGACTAGTGAAGGGGACGGAATACAGATGCATCCCATGTTTCAGATTTTTATTTGTACGGCAAATAATTGGACAAATAATTGAAAACCATCCACCATGGAGCTGTACTGAATAGACATCAACACATTGATGTTGTATCGCAATAGCATACTCTAAACTTAGAAAGTTTGGAGTCTCATTTTCCATTGAAGTGAAATTTGTTATGGTTCTTTAAGCTCTTTCTGTATCTTTCACATGATTTTCCTTGACGTCACATCAGTTTTCAGCCACTGAAACCTTCAACTGAAACTGTGAGAACGAATCGGCGGTATACTTTTATGTAAATACATCAAAGAAAAGAGAGATGAGAAGCAGAAATGATCACAGCCCTTGTGGGAAAGGATTCTGCAAGTTCACACCTCCTCCTTACCTGCTTCTTCATATATCCTGATTTGATCCTTTTTTTGTCCTCTGAGGTTCACTGTCTTCATCCAAAGACGCAGGTGTGATCACTCACGCGTTCACTGTTAGTCAGAACTACCTCTTCTGCTCTCAAAATAGAAATGGTATTCAAATCTGCTGCATCATAAAACGCTGTAGTGTTTTTTTCCGCTTTTTTAACTCAAATCAGTCAGAATATTCACATGTGCATACAGAGGGTGTTTTTTTTCTGTACAAATCTGGAGTTGTTTCTCTGTACTACTTCCTTTCGTTGTCAGCAATCTGCAGTTTTTTTTTTCCTGTCTATCAGATTATTCTAACATGTTTGACAACTGACTCATCCAGCAGATATAATCTACTTAAAATTATAAGTATAAAATTATAAGACAACCAGTCTCACTGGTAAAAAATAAAAAATATCCTATCAATACCGTTGCTTTCATCTGAAACATAATTTCTACATTTCCAGAGTTAATAGGTACACATATAAAACAGAGGAGGGTATTTCTTATAATTTTATGGTAAATGTTTAGTGAAAGAGTCAACATGGAAAATTTAACAATGTACAGATGGGAAAAAAAAAACATCTAACGGCAATTAATGTTTATGCGCTACTGGTGAAGTGACATCAAAGATTTTAAGACGGCTGGACATGACATGCTTTTCTACGACACTTCTATTGTCCAGCTTTACACTCTTTTTTGAGGAAGACTTAATCAAAATACGAGTGCTCATTTCTCCAAGGATTTAAGCTGATTATTGATCTAAATGTCATTGAGTGTTATCTGTTTGACTCTCAGCTGTCAAGAGGGAGGTCTACCATTCAAAGAATTTGCCTGCATTCACAACCCGAAGGACAAGTAGAAAGTGCCTTTTTTGTGTCGGGAAAGTGTTGGTTTAATTGCTTACAGGACCGGTTGCATCTCCATGGATGTAGTCGCTCTCTTGCAAGCCTCTCTCTTTGGCTTGGAGACAAAGTAGAGGAGAGCACTCCTAATGTTACTGAATGAAGCAAACCTAACTTTTTGCATCTACCGAGCTTTCCTCAAAGATAGACAACTTAGGATAGCGCATGTTGCAAAACAATCGTCACACTGGCAAATTGCAAGGTTTGATCAAGCCTCGTGACGTGATTAGGTCGTTTTTTTTTGTTGTTGGACCAACTCTTTCTCAGAGTTTGGATGTGAGGATCTTTTTTCCACTGTAATTGGCACTTCTCCTCAGACCATGTCATCCCAGACTCCTCAACCGGTCCTGCACTTAATTTTGCATTACGGGAGCATTGGCATATTTTACAGCCAATGAGAAGGTATTCTTAAGTTAACCATTTACCAACAGTTTTTACCTTCTGATGCCAGAATGTTTCACAAAAAATATAAAAATGGCATTCTTCCAGAGATTCACACAAAATTAACAACTCTGCATATCATTTGATGGAAAACAGAGATTTGTCGCGACCACAGTTTGCAGAGGTTGGTCAAGTCTTTGTCTGATCCAGCTTTTTTATGAAAAAAAAAAAAGCTTTCTGGGAGTTTGGATATGAAGACTGCTCTTCCACTGGAACTAACACTTTCACTCAGACCAGGTCAACAAGGCCTGCTCAACCAATCAGAAGACGACCTTTGAACGAAACTAAGAGCTTCATTATTTTATAAAGTCAATGCATTAAATAGGGTTTAAAGTTAATCAGTTACTAATAGCTTTTCCTCTCTGAAACTGGAGACTTTCCAGATTTTAGGGTTCATCTTAAATAATAAATTCTGTAAAAATTCAAGTTATTTTACACCTAAAACCATTATTCTGAATAAAAGGTATTTCGCATTTTGAATTGAAATAATAAACACTAAATGTTTAATCTTACAATGACATCTAAATATTTTAATCAAAAATTAAATGAGATAGTAAACCTCTTGTTTTGTCTCATTTAAGAGGGTCCACGGCAGCTGTGGATGGCTTTCGTATCAAAAGCGAGATACAACAGCAACAGTCTATGTTGATTAACCTGCTTAGTGTTTTAAGTCGCTCTAATGGTTACTCTAATGACTAAACTAAAGGTGCATTTTGGCTAAATCTCAGAGTCCAGCTGGACTAAGTGAAGTAGGCAGAAGAGCAAAGAATCTCTGGAGATGAAAGATCAGAAATTAAATGTGTAGCTCATGCAACACTCTGCACCAAGTCAAATTGTGAGGATTAGTTGGATTGTGGGCTATAAGGTTCAGCAGTCATGTGTTTTCACTTGAGTTTTACCTGCTCTTTCCAGGAGGAAAATCTTGCCCTCCTTTGTCAATATCCATCTGCTCTTCTGTTTAAGAATTGTTGTAACGATATTTCATACCACACATTTTTGTGATCCGCTATTTACTGCAGCGAAACTATATCCTGGCCTCAAAGCTAAGCACTTCAGGATGAAGTTTTTCTGAAGCCAAAACTGCTTGTGTGATTACAGACAGATCGATAGCTCGTGGTGTCTCCAGCCAGCTCACCCTGCTGGCACAGGAAATGATGCGATCCATGCAGCTCTGACATTGAAGGGCCCCAGGGAGGCAACAGCTTCACTTACTAGAAAAATCCTGTCCACTAGCCAGGCGGGGGTGGATCTGCCCACCCTGTCGCTGGGATGCTACCAACACTGTGACATTTGTGTCAGGCTGATGGCAAATGCCTTTCTAATCATCTACTACCAGCAAAATCTGAATTTTCATCAACTCTGATTGACAGCTCCCGGCAAATTATCATAAACAAAATGAAATCCTTCCTGCCTGCTGCCGCCACTCCCCGACAGTATCCCACAGTGCCGGTGACAAAATCTGCAGGCAGTCACGCCGTGTCTGCCCCCAGGCTGTTGCCCTTTAGCCGCCATGCTGCTGCTCAGAGGTTAAAACCTCCTGACTTTTCTTATAGCTGTGGAGAGTCCTAATGATAGACCACATCCTCTCACGGATCTTAACTACACATGGACCCTCTGTTCAGGAAGTGGTGCTTATAACCATGTCAGGGAACAGCAGCACTTCAGGGCAGTTTTTTTTATATGGCTGAGCCAGCTACTTTTAAACCCCAAGCACTTGTATTGACCCACATCCCCATTTCTCCAGCGCTCTCTTCCCCTCATCTCCCGCTGTTTCCTTGTTTGAAACAATATAGCCTGCCTGTTGTTATTGATTCCGGGAGATTGGGCCCTGGTAAGTGCTCCTACGAGTCTTGTGTTATATTAAGCAATCGTTCCAACAGCAGATGACAGCGCTGAGAAAGTCTTGAATGCCCGTTATTATGTGCAGGTTAATTGATTGAACAGCAGAAGGAGGGTGGTATCAGCTTCAGTGAGATTTCTGCCCAAACAGAAATCAAATTATTACTATTCACCAACCTTACAGCTAAGTAAAGTACCTATTCACACCCCTCTAACGTTTCCGCACTCCTGTAAAAACTTCTGTTGATACAAAGGTTTCGGGCACAACTTCCATGACTCCCAAGTTGCATGGAGAGGGTCAAGGATCTGGTGAAGTGAGGACTCCAGCAACACTTGAAGCACTGGGAAACAACGTTGTTTGCTGACCAACGTGTTTCAGCTTGTGGCCTTCATCTGGGTTGTTGCGACCGCAAGCCGAAACATGTTGGTCAGCAAATAAAGTTGTTTTCTAATACTTTAAGTGTTGCTGGACTCTTTACTCCACCAGCTTTTATGTTGTGGACCAACAGACAGTAGTGCATAACTGTGAGGAGGCAAGAAGGAGGATTCATGACTTCCAAAACAAAATCTGAAAAGTGTGGCATGTTTTCAGCACTCTTTACTCTGATACCTATCGATAAAATCAAGTGAATCTAATTGCTTTTAGATGGTTTCTAGTTATTTAACAGAAGCCCATCATAACTCTAGAGGAGCTGCAGCGCTCCATAGTTTGGGTGGAAATCTGTTGGGTACTCCACCAACTAGCTTTTATGGAAGAATGGCAAAAAGAAAGTCATAAAAAGTCCTGTTTGTAGTTTACAATACGGCAATGTGCTCTTGTCAGATGGAAAACAAAGATTGCACGTCGCCCTGAAAAAGACATCAGTGACCAATGTTGTGGTAGCATCATGCTGTAGGGATTTTTTTTCTTCTTAAGCAAGGACAGAAAAGCTTGTCTAAGTTATTAGGTAAATAGACAGCGTTAAAATATGGGGTAAGACCGGATAAAAACCTGTCAGAGGTTTGAAATTAGGATGGATGTTCCACTTCCTGCATGACAAGTGGCCTGAAAATTCATGGGTTAGACTAGCTTGGTCACATTTCAGATGTAAATCCAATTAGGAATCAGGCGGCAAGACTTGAAAACTAATGTTCGCAAACACTAGAGCTTTAGCAGCTTTGCAAGAAAAAAAAATACAATTATTTCTTTTCGTAGATGCAAAACTAGTAGAGACATATAGAGAGCAGCGGCTGTTGGTGCAGTAATGGTTGATTCTGCTAAACATGGACCCAAGAGCACCAAATCCAAATCTATGCCCCATGACCTCAGGTTTTCGGCTATATTATGACAAAAACATTATGACAACAAGTTGTAAAATCAAGAAATTTCACCTTTTGAGCATTCGTATCAAGACCTATCAATGCTTAGCCAAGCCTAACGTTATCCTCTCAGGCATGCTAACTGTATTTGCTAAAATGTCTGGGCTACACGGTCAGTAGCAAGACGTTGTCAGCACTACAGAGCTGGCAGTGTAGTGCATGGCAGGCTGCTTTATGGAAGCCACCCGAAGTAAATACTCCATTCATCCTGTCTGTCTGTAGCGGCCTTCATTTCCTCTTCTGTCACACGCATGGTTAAGACCAGCTTGAAGCATTTATCACAAAACCGGGACAAGGAGGGTGGAGCAGACTGGGGGTTTGCGCTTTAGCGGTGGTGGAGAAACGGCAACTTCTGTTTTTTTAGCTTCTTTTTCCATGAACAATGTCTTCATTTCTTCATCATTGAGGACAACAGCTTTAGCCCTCAGATTAGCTGATTCTAGATCAACATAACATCCTCGTTAATTATGACAGTAATTTGACTGCCATGCCTCTGATGAATACAGCAGCGAGATGGATTGAGATTTTATATATCTTAAAATGCATGTAGAGTGAATGGAAGTGAATGCATTGTTCTTTACGTCCAAAAAATCTGAAAAGTGTGGAATGCTTTTGCTTGGTCTCCCTTTAACTCGACACCCCTAAAAAAAAAGGTCGGCTGCGACCGGTTGACTTCAAAATTCACCCAAATTATCCTTTTATAAGCACTGTAAACAGTGACATGTATTTGTCAGCACTGCCTCTAATCCCATTAGCAGTGAGTGGTGATAGTTTTGCATGGATTAGTGTGTATGTGCAGTTATGTTTGTGTAGTTTTGGTGCTATGAATCTCATTAGATTCTAGTTACAATACCGGCATGTTCTGCAGCAGCTACGTTTTAGCAGAGAGGTAATTTGCTTATGCCCCCTTATTAGAAAGCAATTATAATTAATAACCGGTGGCTGATACAAGAGCTGATTTCATACAGTTTTTCCACCAAGTGGCCAGTGTGTGTGGGTGGATGTGTGTGTGTGTGTGTGTGTGTGTGTGTGTGTCTGTGCTGTCTTTCTCTGAGATGATTGCCAGCCCCACACCATCGCCCTCACCTCCCGCTGGCCTGCTGCCAAGCGGCGACATTGTCATTATCAGTGTGCCAGAGGCTGGGTAAATGTCATTATTGCAGCTTGTGGATTCCTCCAGGGAATCAGCAGCTACCCGTTTAATTTCTCTAACAGCCTGGGAAATATTTGTTGCATCAGTCGCCTGGTCCACGGCAAACATCCGTCGCCGCTGTGCAATTAACAACATAGATCATTTACATAGTCACAGAGCTAATTTTCATAATGTTCCCTTTATTATCAGAGGAAGAAATTAACCCATGAATTTATTTACACACCCACTGCAAATGGTAACAGTGTGCTAATTGGCTGTTAGATGATTAATAAGCTTATAGCACATGCTAATGAATGGCGCACTCACAGTTTCAGAGGTGCTCAGGCACTGTGCTTGTGTTTGGGCAGCTTAATTAGACAGATAATTATGTACTTGTTGCTTTCACTCTCAAGCAAATGCCATCAAACATTTAAAAAGATTAAACTGGCTTGTGTGGCTCTTGGTGCTCTGAGTTATATTTTGTTAGAAGTGGCCACTAATATCAATGCTCTTTGACGTTTGCAATAATTTTTGCAATCATTAATAGCTGTTTAATTGTTTAATGAGTTGAAAATGATGTTGAAATTGTCAATTACCATTTGATTTAGGCTTCATGAGTTAAAGTGCAAAAACCTACTTCACAGTGCCGGAAGTTTACATGCACTCATCATTAGAGCTGCAGTACCACTGGCAGCAAGAGACCCCCAGGATGATGCTGCCGTCACAATACTTAACAATAGCGTACCGCGAGCGAGCTATTTTTAGAAACGTAACGTCACGATGACGTCACATCACGTGGTACGCGGTAGGACAAACTTGCATAGTCCGCCGCTGTTTCGCTGTAAAAGAGACGTGCGTTAGCCTAGGTTTTACTCGTTTAAACGACTGCTTTTTCCAAAATCTAAGACCATGGTTATTAAACATTGTTGCTATGGAACGTGCAACAGTGACTCGAGGTACGCTGATCGGCCGCATATGAAGGATGGTTTCTTCATTACTTTCCCGAAATTCAAGAGTGCCAAGGAGAAATCTGTGCGCTGGGTACACTGGTGCGGTCGGCCTACATATGTAGCAAGCATTTTGTCGGAGGAAAGGGCACAACCGAAGAACATCCTGACCCAATTCCAGCGACATCAAGTAGTGAACAGGTAAGATTATTTTGGTGTATGACATGTTAATAATGAAGCGCCTGCTACCATGATAGCATATAGGCTATCATGGTAAAAAAAAAACAAAGCTTACCGTTCGATCAACTCGGCCCGTTTTCCGGTCTTTTTAAGCCCTCGACACTCAAGCCATCGCTTGAGCTGAAGGTTGGTGTGTTCTTCGACTGTGCGACCAGTAAACCGTGCGCCTGGGACATCGTCTTGGGAAAGTTTAATGGCTGCAAAGTCGGTCATATCGCTGGTTCTGTTGCTGGTTGCTACGTGCGTTCTCTATCGGTTTGTCCTACCTAAGCGGCAAAAGGGGCGTTGCTCTTGAGACGGTGACGTCACGTGCGCGGTACGCTATTGACGCGACGGCAACTGTAAGATTGCTCCTCCCACGCGGAAGTGTACCCCAGGCTGCTCTAACCCCCGCTGTAATGGTGGTGATAGTGAAGCTCACTGCTTTACCAGAGGCAACGTTAAGGCAAAAAAAGATTCCTGACGAGTTGTGAATCGTGTCAGTGAAGTCATTTCAAGGTAACCACGGACAAATCGACGTTAAAGCCCAAGTTTAAATACTCAGCTTATTACCCAATTTAAAATGTGTATTAGTATCCTAAAATAGTTACTGCACAGTGCTGTAGATGTTTTATGCTACCATCAAGCTATCCATGGCAAGAATTTACAATGAAATTCTGTACTAGCTAATTTTACATTACATTTACATTGCAAAATCAGGGTCCTGTTAGCTGATCACAGCGGACAAAGAAACAGCTTAGGCAACCGGAAGTTGCAACATAAAACATATCCGGAACACATTAACACAGCAGAAGTACTGTCAATCATTGTTAATTTAACCGTTAAGCACACAATGTCATTATGATTAAAATTTGAGTTATATGCAGTAGCTCCCTGTCGATCACTATTATTATTATTATTTTCAATGTTGTATTCAGCTGCTTGGGTCAGCCGCATATCTATCTATTACATTTTTCCAGACTCCTTTTGGGTTTTGGGATAAGAATAAAGACCATCGAAACATTTGTGATAACACATGTCTAAATTGTACTTTCCCTATGATTATTTTAACAAAATCCCTCTGACTGCAAAGCATTTGTAATATAAAGGGAGTTTGTAATGTAATGTCGGAGCTGAGGTTCCCGCAGGCAAGGGGCATTTCACTTTGGGACTAATTGCAATCGCTGATTGGTCAGTTGCTGACGAGCCTATAACTGGCGTCACGTCAGTTGGCCCAGTAGGTTTTAAAACCTCACCTTGACTCTTTGAGATACACTGTACTTCACGAATATCTCAGTCTTTGTAGTCTCTGAGGACTTTGGTTGGATTATAGGGGCAGCTGCAAATTTCACTTTCACTTACTATTTTCAACAATTCCCTGTTGAAAATAGTTGAAAGTGGAACAAAGCTGGGTGTTCGAACAGGAAAATGATCCTAAACTCACAGTGAAACTGGTTTTAAATCAACACAGTAAGACTAACAATAAGGATCTATACATTGGCCTTCCCAAAGCCCAGATCTGAACCCAAAACCAACCAATTTCAATAAAATTCCACCAATTAAGACTACTCAAATATCTTGTTTCCAAAAAGTTTGTGGTGGAGGTGTGACTTGGTAAGGAACATTAAACCAAACATTATATTTCTACAAATTTTGTTTAATTGTTTTAAATACAATTATCCTTGCTTAATTGACGATTTGTGGAAACATTCACCATATATTCTAACTTATACAACAAGTTCTTATGAATAAAGATTAGAGAAGTTGTATGTAGTTTAATTGTCTACCTTGGAAACAAAAACTGTGAAAATCCATCTTTAAAAACATTAAATCAATATGACATTGATTCCCATGATGACTGGTTGTGAACTTCTCACCAGCATCCTTGTACAGAGGGGCTGGAATGAACCTGCTTGCAGATTAGCAATGCCGTTCGGCTACAAGAAATAAAGCATCATGTAAAATTAAGCGTCGCAAAACATAGGTGTGCATGTTATTGCTGTATAAATAAAACAGAAACTTAAGCAAATTTAGGGCAATTACTCATTCCCTCCTTTTCCTTCCACTCAGCAGGATAACAATGTCTTATCATATTTCATATGAAACAAATGTTTAGTTTTTTTTATTTTTACATCAAACAAATTCTAAAAATTAACATTAACTAAAGGTAAATAAAGAAATTCTGGAATCCTATTGTTGTCTGCGTTGGAAATGATCATCCATATTTCCGTTCACCACAATCCATATCTGCTTTTAGATAATAACATGTGAAGGACAAATCCAGTCTACTGCTCTAATCCTGAAGTATTTCATTGTTCTTTGTTGATGCTCTGGTGATTTATTATTTATTGTGCTGAAGCACTCAAAGACTGTTTCCACTCTAAAATATTGCTATATAAAGGGAATTGTAAAGCAAAGACCAAACGCTTTCTGCTCATCTCAAGAGACTACTTTGATTCCATAACAGTGTCGGGTAATCACATTTAACACGCTGTTTGCTTGTCTGCTTATCTGACGATGACAACCAAATTCTTTTTAGAGTTTTACCAAATGGAAAAGTGTCATAATTATAACAGTTCACAACCTTTTTTAACATGAATTTAAATCTAAAGAAGCTTGGTCTTACCAGAGAATTGACTTTTATGTCTGTAGAATACACGTCAGCGGATGTCTGTGGTCGTGCTTTGGGATAAGCTGGCAATGAATTTTTGATGTTTTGAAATAAATCCAACCTTTTTTTTTTAATCACTGACACAGCTCAGAGCAGGAATCCTCGCTGATCTGGTCTAATAGTCGCAGATTAAAAGAAGCCTCCCCAAACAGTGCTGTGATTATAGCTCTTTATATGCGCTGTGTTCATGACCGAGCCAAACTGATACAGTGGCGCTAAAGAGAGCCGCTGCAGTACGAGCAGAGCTGTCGATGCACCGACTTTAATATGGCTCCCACCATCTAATATGAAAATGAAGGTATGAGAGAAGGGCAAACACACAGGACATCCAGCAGGTTTTCTTCCCTATTCAGTCATCTGATATTAGTTAACCTGCAGATGATTTGGCTTAATCTTACACAAATACGGACAAATGTGTTTGCACCTCTAGTAAGGATGTGTAGAAGGCCTTAAAGAAATTAATCTTGTGCCGCAGCATAATCTCACAGTGGGGTTTGATCCTCTGCTCTGACCGTCTCAGTCGATGTGTCCTTGGGCAAGACACTTCACCCGAGTTGCCTGCTGGCGGTGGTCAGAGGGCCGATGTATGCCAGCTTCGCTTCTGACTGTAGTGTAAAGCGCTTTGGGGTCGTCGGACTCGTTAAAGCACTACACAAGTACAAGCCATTTACCGTAATTACTAATACACATTCAAATCTGTGTAAAATATGTAACATGAGCATTTTATACTTACATATTATAAGGAGTGGTGTCTTAGGCTCAACAAATATCAAACAACAACAATTGGACCCTATCTACATGCCAACTCGTAAAAACAACAACAACAAAAAACATCACAAACGTAAACGTAGAGTTTGCAAATTGCCACTGGGATTTAACTGTGGGGCTATGGTCTTTGGGCAACTGAGATTAGGTTGATCTTTTCTTCAACAAATAAACAAGTTTATTTTAACTCTTTGTTGTTCTTGACGTCTGTTACTGATGTGCAAAACATAATTTTCCAAATTGGAAGGATAGTAACTATTCTATTCTGAACAATCCAGGTGGATTTGGTGTAAATCAAAACAAACAAAAAACAAAGGGTGAACATGAGGAAAAGCTTCTCATGCTCACTGTTAAGTATGGTGGAATATCTGTGATGCTGGGGGCCGCTGTGTCTTGGGAACAGCGTTAGATTGTTTAGCATCAAAGAGTTCTTGAAAATTATAAATAACATTTTCAATAAAAATATGTCGGACTGTACAAGTAACTGAAAATGGCTCATCGTTGATTACCGCAGCAGGACGAAGAGGCAAAACACAGGGCAGAATCAACAAAGACGGGGTTCACCAGACCTAAAGTCAACCTTCTTCCATGGCCGTCTCGCGCCCCACATCTAGCTACTATAGAAAAACCCGTGGTGTAAAATGAAAAGAGCATAAGTGTTGACCCAGGACCCAGGAATGGTCAAAGATTCTTCACTCTCTATGTGCTCTGACTTTGCAAAATGTAATGGAAGAGTCCTTAGTGCTGTCCTAATAGCAAAAGGGGTTGTTACAAAGTATTAACAGAGGGAGAACAACAACCATCAGATTTTCTCAAAAATGTTTAGTGTGATATAATGCTACTGCAGTAAAAGCTTAATTAATCTTAGGGCTGTTTACACATATTTACCATGCATGCTAACATTTATTTCTATGCGTTTGTACATAAGAATTTGACCTTTACTCTGGTCAAATTACTGGGAAACCAACCCTGAATGCTGATTGAACACATTCATACACTGCCTCATTCCTTTTGCAAAGACAGATGAATACCTCAGCTGCAAGCCAATGGTATTTCAATAGACTCTTGGCCTGCTGTCAAAGCTCCATTTGTGAGTTTAAACGATTGGCGAATTTCATCTTAATTACAACAAAGTCGAGCCAGGCCCAGAGTTCATCGCCGTCTCGTTCAGTTTGCCAATTATGGATGTTGGCTGGTAACAAGGTGGTTTTTCCACCTTTCATTTCTGAGACTCACATTGTCCCCAGAGCAGAGAAGATTGGTATGTGTCTGGCATCCCGGCGCTTTGCTCAAAATGAAGCAGATGAGATTACTCCGTGTGCATGAAGAAGGTTTCACCTAATATCAACTATGAGCCCGCCACATGCATACTAATGACGCGGAAACGCTCTTTCATATGAGCCAGCTCTCACCTTCATTAGAGTTTAAAATGAAACATACTTTTCTCACATGATTGATATTCTGGGGAAGTGAGAGACGTCTGACACTGATAACTGTGGCAAAGCCGGGGTTGGGTGTGTCCTGCTTAGCTCCTTCTTCGTTGAAGCACATTAATACGCAAGAAATCCAGCTAAAGAGTTCCCTTTGCCTTCATTTGTTTACTTTGAAAGAGTCTGATAATTCATGCTCCCCCCACATCAGATTAAATTTGCTTTCTTCATGCATGTGCTGAAGATAATCTGCTCTCCCGCTTGGAGTTATGATTATCCTGGTGGAAAGGACGGAAATGCAGACCAGCCACAGCGGCCCCAAGTAATTAAATTAGCCCTGAATGGCTAATTGGATCAATTTAGTAGGCAGACACTGTTGAGGATAAGTGTAATCATCTATGCAATAGCAATCTTTTACTGGCCAGACATATCTTGTAGAAAGACAAGGTGCGATCCAGAAGGTTAATGTAATTACTGTCCAATTCTCTCACTCACCGTGCACAATAATGCTAATTAATCGGAGATCTCTGGACTATAATGAAGCGCGACAACCCAGGTAACGCTGATTATAGTTTTAAGGACATGACTGAACATTCTCTATTATTTCTTCACACCAGGCTCTGTGCTGGAGATGTAATTAGTCCACTCATTTCTTTCTAATTCACCACCGCTTCAGAGTTTTTGATCTGCTGCAAACTGAGTTTTTTTTTTTTTTTTTTTTTAACCTGCATGCCGTTTTAATTTGATAGTGATACATTTTAGCCCAATAAAGAAGTGGTTTACATTTTATCCAAGACAAGCTCTCTCAGCTCAGCAGAGTGTGAAGAAATATAATGAGAGGGAAAGAGCGAGCTGGCTTACGAGCTGCACATTCATATTCATTAGCAGCAGACATTAACATATGATGCCCATGACAGCTCTGTGATGCATGTTTTATGAATGCAGTTAATGGCACGCTGACAGCACGACAGGCCATAAAGGACCACAGCAATCCACCAAATGCAAGCCACAGAGCAGTGGGGCGATTATTGATTCTCCCCTGTGTCCTATTGATCTCTGACGTTTTCATCTGGCACAGAGCTGCTAATCTGCTGTGTATCAGAGAAACACCTACAGAGCAGCCCATTGACTCTGCTATCAATAGGCACAAAGCTGGATATCATTAAATCCTCATCACTTTGTTTCCCCCGGCCAAACGCCACCGAAAACCGAGCACTCTGCCTGACCTCTGAATAACCACCGTCTGCTGGCTTGTTTATGGCCTCGGCTTCTGGTGTCTGACATCCACAGCCTCCTTTTTAATGGGCCAGTGTAACAGCTTTGCTGTGCACAGAGCTGATATTGACCACAGGCTTAAAGAGTGTGACTGGGCATGGTTTTACCCAATCAACTGAGCACATAAACTGATCCACCCACCAGCAGTTAGGAAATACAGTTTGCTTTTGTCAGCACACGGGACTCATATGTGTCAAGACAAACGGTCAGTATAGGTTACAAGTCTGCAGAGGGCTAGATATCAGGATTTCTGTTGGCTCTAAATACTCCTCCAGTAGATACTTCATGGCTGTTCATTTCTGATTTGAGGTCCTGAGGATATTATTTTCTGATCAAAACTGTGTTTTGTGTGGTATAAGTGTGGCATAAAGTATGATCTGAGTAAGAACCATGCAAGTTTGAGTTGGTAACCTTGTAACCTTTAACCACTTAAAGTGTAACTCAACCCAAAATCAACTTTTTTTTGCAGATAAACTGTATGAATTGAGCTTAAGGGTGCTACTTTTTTGCTGTTGTTACTTTACTGTTGTACAATATTTTACATTTTCATGTGAACTTGTTTCGTTCTGCAATGTCTGTCTTATTGCTCTCCTCTTAGGGTTGAACAGAGGCTATCGCCACTTAATGTTCCTATTAGTTCAAATGGTACATGCTTTCATCATCATAGCCCTGGGTTCAGGTATAAACGCATATCCGGAATCGCGAGCATTGATTGATAGTGTTTAGCGTTTACTACTGCTTTGAACGTTTGTCCTTATTAGCATTGAGACCTCTAACATCACCTTACTACTATGAGACTACACCCATACTGTCCTCCACTGCCTTGGCAGCACCAGCATCGGGCATCGTTGAGTCAGCACCTTGAGCCAGCAGCCCGAACTGATCAGGCCCTCTGGGCTCCACAAAGCCTCCCTCAACTTCAGGGGACACCCCCCCCACACACACACACACACACACACAAACACACCATCACCACCACCATCATAGGCCGTATAGAAAGAAACTATCTTACCTGACCAAGAATATTTGTATTTACAAATTTCTAATGGGTATACTCAGGGTCATTGTGCATTTGAAAGACTGGTTTGTACCAATTAAATCTCCAATATTTGTACATAATGTTGGTTGCTCTTGGCGTCTTCTGTTATTTGAAGCAACACATACAATCTCCATAGATATGACAATGTTTGGCGTCTCCTCACATTTAGATCTTTGTAACACATTTTTAGAGAGGATAATAAAAATATGGCAGCAGCATAAGAGAATGTACATAAGTGTAAAGTCAGAGTGGTGTCCATGAGGGCAGTCTAGCGTTACCAATTAAGATCTAGACATGGTGGAGGTGGGGAGCAACCTTCAAGTACTACTTAAAACGAGGAGCAGATGGAGAACAGGTTTTCACTCAGTCTGTTGCACAGATACAGGCCACTCCTCCATAATTGGTCTATTACTGCATCACAAGAGTGTGGGCATGGGAGGGAGTAATGATTGACTTAAGAAAACAAGCAGATTGTTGTAAGTTTCCTGTTCCAGGACTATTGCACCAGACTTCTTCAAATGAACCCAGTTATCGCCTTTCTCTGCTCAGCAGATGCACTGGCACTTTGGTGTTTCCAGGAGAACACGTAAGCAGGATGGTGTCCTTATTTCTTCACCTGATTTCACATTATGCCTAAATCATTATTTTTGAAAATTACCCAGTGTTTTGAAAATAGGATGTGACCTTGCGCTGCTGTATTCAGCAGCGAATTAACGGTCTGCGATGCAAACAGCGCGAATTGGGCGAATAGAGTGAAGCACAACTGTGAATAGAGCCTAGCAAAATTTCGGTCGAGCTCACCAATGAGAACTTCTCTGTCAATTTGCGTTGTGTTAAGGGTAGTCCTTGTCCATTTATTTAGGCACAAGTTGCATATGTAGACAGTACAATTAGGCTATGTTTCTATTGAACAATAATGGATTTACTAACCCGAAGACGAATGTAGTTCATGTGCCGAAGGGAGATCTCTCCCCAGCAGCTCCTCATACTGTGCCCTGGAAAGACGGTGGTCCTGACGAAAGTAACCGTCATCCAGACGCAGCTACAGGTGGTGGTACTCGCCGACTGGGTATGTCTTGTTCGCGTTCGGTGTGAACGTACCTTAACGGCTGTTGGGAGGGACGACCTGTGGAAGCGCTCCTTAGAGCATCTGGGATGCAGCAGTCTGTCACTGAAAGAGCTCTCCAGTTCTGCAACAGCTCCATGCATGGGGTGGGAGACATTGTCCATACCTGATGGTATTTTTCTTACAGTCCTTTTATCTCCCACCACCTGAACTGGGTCCTGGGGCATCCCAGGACAGAGTTGGGCCTCCTAAGGCAGGGATGACCAAAAGGATTTGGGTTTGCTCAACAGGAGAATAATTAGGGAAATTTAGAAAAAAATAGAAATTTTTTGCTTTCTTAAAATTCAGAAGTTTGCATATGCAATGCTTTCATGCAGTTACGGAAAGCCTAGATGATCATGTCACGATTTTGTCTGATAAGTTAACTCACAAGATTTGAGTTAAATAGACGCCCACGTGTGGATGCATTTTAACGCAGCACCTAAGACCTACAACTTCTTTGTGTCATCAAGGAGAATCTAAAAGAATCAACAATCTTTATTGTCATTATATTTTACCATTTGCAAGCCTAAGAACACAGGAGCAATATCTCAAGACATCAGACGGAAATATAAGGTCGCAAATGTTTTCCAGATTTTTTTTTTTTAGGGGTGGAATGGAGGGAATGGTATTCAATAAGCAGAGAATATACAGAAGTACTGTCAATCCCTTGTCTAATATTAATCCGTCTGTATAGTTATGAAATGCGTGTTCACTCATCTTAAGCTACAAAACGGAAACTAAGGGGAAAAAAAGTTTTCCAGATGGACAATGGACCTAAGCATACCGGGAAATTAGTGGCCAAAAGACAACTAAGTCAATGTTTTGGAGTGACCAACACAAAGTCTAGAGTTCAGTCCCATAGAAAAAGCTAAAAGGGTGTGTGTGGCAAGGAGCCTACAAACCGGACTCAGTTACACCAGTTGTGTCGAAAAGGAATTGGCCAAAATGACAAAGAAAATGTACAGTAAACAATTGTAAGACTCTTGCAGAAGGGTACCCAGAATGTTTGGCCCAAGTTTTCTAGTAAATACAAAGGAAATGTATGTAAACGTCTGAATTTTAAAAAGGAAAAAAAATGTCCCTGCTCAATATCCTGGCATTTAACAAATACACATAATACCAACTGACCTAAAACAGCAAACATTTAGTATTTAATTTCAGACAGTGAGAAAAAAAATCTTCTTTTATTCAGTAAACATCTGATCTCAGCTGTATTTGGTCAATATTAGAGCATAAACTGCAAAGGTGCCCGAGATAGAAACAATGTTTTTCTCCCAGTACAGGGAAGCTGCTCTCTTTCAGAGAAGCAGGACAAGAACGGGTGACATGGGGATCGATGGTGCTTAAGGTGTGTGGGTGACAAGGACAGGTGCAGGAGAGCACCCCACCATGGTCCATTAGAGACGGAGTCTCCCTGCTGGGAGCAGACAGCGTGATAAACAGCTTCAGCTCTGATAATACTCTGGCTGATCAATAGCCTGTCCGGCTAACGTCCCCATGGGACAAGCAGGAGCAGCAGCCATGACAGCTGACCCTCGGGTCATATGTCTTAGACTGTTTCTCTGTGTTTGTCTGGGGAGCCACACACTGCACAAGGGAGGTTCGGGAGAGAAGCCTTCACTGAATCAGACGCAGCAGCCAAGGGCCCCTCTTGACCTCTCTGTCTAACCCCATCTTTATAGTGTTATAGAATCGACCAAGCATATCTAATTAGTATCTGCATGTCCTTCACTTAAGCTCTAATGGTTTGTTCATTGCATTTTATTGCAGCCATTTTCACATCCTGGCCTGTGGTTTTCACAGGGAGCACTTTGTTCCACCTGCTTCAGCCCAGCGTTTACCCCTCCCTGTAGAGAGCTTTACAGTAATGAGTTGCCCACTGTTACCGTCGTCTGAGAGAGTCGGGACTGAACTGATATGCGTATACAGTTCTTTGTGTTGCTGTAAAGATTCATGAGTAAGTACAATGATAAGACTGCACATTTTAGCTATGCAGCCTACATAATTTGTTTAATATTCTTTTTCTTTTACCGCTACCTTTTTAAAAATCTTGTTATTGCCATTTTGCATCACAACAAGACATTTGAAGAGGCTGCATTTAACGCTAACTTTACAGCTGCAGCACCCCGATGACAGTTCGGCTGCATAATGACCCAAATCCGTCAGACCAGAATTTGAGGCTAACCTCAAGGAAATCAGAATCAGCTTTATTTGCCAGGTATGTGTATACATACAAGGAATCGGACTCTGGAATTTGACTTTGGATGCTCACGATGCTGTGGCTTGATGGGTTGAGTTGTCATCTTGCAACTGGGAGGTTGTGGGTTCCATTCCAGCTTCCCCTTGTCACATGTCAATGTGTCAATGCCCTTGGGCAAAGCACTTAACCCCAAGTTGCCTAATGAGCTGTGTATTGTGTATGAATGTGTGCGTGTTAGTGAGTGATTGGGTGAATGTGGCTCTAGTGTACAGCAATTTGAGTGGTCAGTATGACTGGAAAAGCGCTATATACCATTTACCATGATGTGCTTATACAATAACACTAGTAATAAAAGTAATAAAAATCAAGCACTCTGCAGTATAGCTAACGCATGAACACACTATAGACAAACTGAGACAATAATGCAGTGGTGCAATGAGCGGAGTGCAAAGAATGCAGAAGTAGAGATGACATGTTTCATGATTTGGCGCTATATAAATAAAATTGAATTGAATTGAATAGATACTTTTTACTATTGTTGTTTTATTATGTAGACGTATGTCTGAGATGGGAGTGATGTGCAGGTGCACATACACATACAAACATACATGTCCACAATGTGATGAGTGCAGAGAATGGGAATGCTGGAATAAATGTGTGTTATATATGGTGTTATGTTATGAGGTAGGTGAATTTGGTATACAGTATATACAATATGACAATATGAACAGTAAAAGTTAACTTTTTTTTTGTCAGAGTCAGCTGCTCATTAGAGTGATGGCTTGTGGGAAGAAACTGGTCCTTAGTCTTTTGGATCTTGGCGAACACTCCTCTGTAGAGCCCACCAGAGGGGAGAAGATGGAAGATGTTGTGGCCAGGATGACATGGATCTACAATCATGTTTCTTGCCCGTCTCCTGTCTTTGGAAATGTACAGGTCCTGAATGCAGGGCAGGTTGGCACCGATGATCTTTTCCGCAGTCTCGACTGTCCAATGCAATCTGACCCTGTCCTTTTAGGTGACAGAGCCAAACCAGAAAGAGCTAGGTAAGCAGAGGACAAACTGGATGATGGCTGTGTAGAAGTGGATCAGCCGCTCCTTAGGCAGAACATATGTGAAATGAACTTTTTGTATTAACCCATGAAGGCCCGGAATATGCCAGAGTATTAGTCCTGCATCTCTGGGGGCTAAACTTCTGCGTAACAGACCTGCCTGCCGATGTGAATTAAACTCTCTAACTTTTAACAAAAGTACGAGATTAATTTGTTGTGAGGGAAGCAGAAACCTTTGATGGATGGGTTACCTATCCAGGATGTACCCCGCCTCTCCCCCAATGACCGCTGGAGATAGCCACCAGCCCCCACCAGCAGGACCGTGATCAAAAATTTAGTTCACTGGCCCTAAAATCAACCTTTTCCCAATTCATCTCCATACCTAAATCCTAGGGAAAACCAGTAATAAGAGCGGACCCAGAACTAAAAGTTAGCAAATAATGAATGCTTTTGGGAAAAAAACAATAAAATAGGAATTGAATTGACAATTTACCAAGGGACAATCTACCTTTTAAGTTGAACAGCATTGTTGACTTTACCCTGTGGGACCCAAAGGGTAAAGTCTCTTTTTTTTTTTAGGTTTGTTTATACTGTCGTAATGAGTCGTTTTTGTCCACCACCGCCTGCGGGTTGTTTGTGCCATCCACAGCATGGCCACCCGGTGTGATTCTCCAGCTTCTTTGTTTCTGTGGTCTGGTCATGTCATTTCAGCACAGTGAATGTCAGCAAACCGGGATTTGGCTTATTTTCATGTCTTTGTGGTAGTTCATCTATTTCTATTAGATCCGACTGAATCAGAAACAACTGATACCAAGTAAACTATGAATGATGCTGGACATTTTCCCTCGGATGTGTGGGTGTTGTATTGACCACCGTGTATCAGAGAGCACAGTTGAGCCTCCATTTTTAGATGCATACCTGAATACGTGTAGGCTACTTAAGAAAGAAAATAAAGTGAAAACCGTGAATCAGGGTGTGGATACAAAAAAATGCTATATTCACCTAAACTTACGCACATCTACAATCAGAGCGATCATTGTAAAATGAAGATAGACACATGGAAAAGCAACTGTCCACTGTTAGGTACGGTGGAGGATCTGTGATGCTGTGGGCCTGTTTCTTTTCAAAAGGTCCCCAGCAAATGCAACGATTTTCTCCAAGTTCAAGTTAATACAATAAAAGACGAATTCAAGGCTCTCTCAAACATTTACCAGGGGTGCCAAAAACGCGAGGAGCACTGTAATCCCATCATATGTTGCTCATTTGTAACATCAAGAAAGGATGTCAGAACCAAAAAAGAGAATAAGGAGGTGCCTAGGCAGGCAGCGCGGCACCCGTCAGCGGATAAACAACGGGATCTGAAGCAGATGCACACATGCTACCACACAAACTCCAGCGCCGTCGCTCACTGAGCTGAGACTACGCGCCGACTCTGAAGTCCTTTCTTCTAGACGCGCTCGTGTTATCGTTCAGCTACAGTTGTGGCTTCAATGGCAGCGAGACATCCTGACTTGGAAAGTGAGACTCCATATCTTGAGCAGCCCAACAAGCCATAAACCGCAGGCAGCAGCTTCTGCAACCCAGCTTGCTGCGACTTCAAACACTAACAAGCTGGAATAACATTTTGCTTGGGGTGGCTTCCCTTGACAGCTTCCAGCTGCTGGAAGGCTGATGGAAGAAAGACAAGAATTATTCCAGGCTTTGTTGCGTTTGGATAAAACCTCACCGCATTGTACAGAGACTGTGGGATCACAGAATGTGTTGCTGCTGCTTCTTTCTTTGTGGATCAGCACGAAAGCTGCGGCAGAATCAATTTGCTGGAAAATCAGCGTCCACATCTGAGCCCAAATCCTGCAAGTCAGTGGTTCCTTAAAGTGTGTGTCGAATCAAAGAAAACGGCGCTTTGCGTCGAACGTGAATTGCTTTCGAACCTGCTTTGATCAAAAGGGTCACCACAAATCTGGAGAGTAAAGCTCCGGAGCTGAACGTTCAGACTGCGAGATAAACTTTCATCCAAAGCAGTTTCCGCTCTCATGGTTGGTTAAGATCCGCTTCACTCTGCGAAGGGTGTCGCGGCATTTCACAACAGGAAATGTGGGGCGATGATGAACCAACGACGCGACCCCAAAAACACCCTCTCTGTGGGAGCGCAGAAAGAATGACCTTTCCAGAAAACCTTTAAAAGTGTCACACCTGTGGCCCTTTCAGATGCAGCATCGAGTCGTCCCCGCTGAATCGCCCACCAACAAAAGAATACGAAACATCTAAAAGCCACATTTTCCTTCCCTCGACAAGTCTCGACAGATTGTGCTGTCACAGGTCACAGTGTTACTTCATACCTGTAAGACGAGGAAGTGAAAACACAAGTGAGCAATGTAGTTTTACCACGGAAAAACAAGAAGTGGGTGGAAAAAAAGCATGTGAGAAGATTTTCACTTACAATGAGAGTTTGTGAGCTGTCAGCAGCTCTGCTCTTTAAAGGTCAAGTAGTGTGTGTGTGTGTGTGTGTGCGTGTGTGTGTGTGTGTGTGTGTGTGTGTGTGTGTGTGTGTGTGTGTGTGTGTGTGTGTGTGTGTGTGTGTGTGTGTGTGTGTGTGTGTGTTTATAGTGTCTTCTCTTTCAAAGATATCAGCTCTGCTCGGCTGCAAACGCTCCAGCAGAGCAAATCTGTCACAGATGTGTTGAAAGACGAGCTGCTCGGGTGCTTCAAGACGACTTGAGGCTCCGCCACCTTCTTACCTTGCAGAAAATATTCACACCCCTTGAACTTTCTTCCTGTTTTTTTTTTTATTTTAACTACAAACTTTATGGAACAGGAGCCTGCACCCGAGTCTTTTGCAGCGTCTGCCAGGTTTTCCTTCCAGAATGTCCCCGTCCCCTGCTGAAAGTAAGCATCCCCACAGCGTGATGCGACCATAGACCTATTTCACCCAGAGGATGGGGTGTTATACGAAGGGTGTTTTTCACCACACTAAGGATTTTTGCATGAAGGTCAGAAAGTAAAAGTTTGGTCTCACCTGACCAGAGCCTTTTTTTTTCTCCCCACATATTTGATGTGTCTCATGGATGGCTCAACAACAAATGGGGCTTTTTATGGCTATCTTACAACGACGCCTTTCTTCTTCCCACTCTTTAATGCCAGATGTTTGGTTTGTAATAACTGTCCTGTCTGCTGATTCTCCTACCTTTACTGTGGATCTCTGCAGCTCCTCCAGAGTTGGCGCTGGCCTCTCGGTGACTTCTACGATTGACGCTCATCCATTTCTGTCTAGATTATTGGCTTAAACAGCGCTGGTTAAGATGTTCAAAGTTTGAGGTGTTGTTTTTGCACTCATCTTCAAAACCCTGGCCTTTCTGCTGTGTTTCTTCATCTTTGCAATGCAGTTTGTTCTCTAAAAAAATTATGAGGACTTCATAGAACAGCCACGTTGGTACTGAGATTAAAATTTCACACAAACTGACTATCTGGTGGCACTAGATTTTATGTAGCTGTACCAGAATGAAGGAGAATTTATACATACGCATGCAATCTGTTTCAGATCTTCGTTTGTGAAAAATATTTGCAAACCATGTATCACTTTACTTCACAGCAATGAGCTACTTTGTATTAGTCCATCACATAGAATCCATATAAAATACATCAAATGGAAGAATGTGGCATGGCTGAAAATATGTCAATATATTTTTGAGGCATTGTACATTGTTTTTAACACCTTTCTTTCACCTGAACATGAATGCAAAAGTCAACTTTTAAAGAGATCAAATTTCCTTTGAAAATCTTAGCCTCGCATGTCTTAAATTAACAATTATTAGGTGATTTAATCGTTAGGTGATTTTATTAAAACAAGGGGGAAGGAAGAAATGCTGTAGGATGTGTGCTGTTTACCCTCATAACAAACGGACACGAGAGGATGTCGGGACCACCCAACACGGCATAAAAAAAAAAAAGAAAAAACGAAGGAATCGGGCTGTGGTAGCAAAGCAACAAGCCCCTTCCCCCCCAAACCAGTTAAAACTCTCCTTTCATGAACCACATGAGAGGCACCTACATCTGCAGTATATTTTAGACGACATTTGAAGTTTGTGCAACTTACAATTTAGACATCAGAGAGCTGTGAAGAGGTGGAAATTAGGGATTGGGGTTTGTGTGATGGAAAGTTGTGCGGCCAAGAAAAAAGGATGAGTGAAAGATGGTTATTCATCTGAGCCAGTGGGGGGGGGATTTGAACCCAACACCTGCCTGCCCATCTTTCCTCTGCTCGTCCGTCTGTCGGCCGTTCTGAAAAGATTGTGATGCATGATTTGAAACCGAGCCCGTCTTCATCTGTAAACACACATCCTGAGTGTTCAGAGTGCTGGGGGTGAATCGTCTCCTGAATGTCTTCCAGACGGCCCGAATTCAGTTAAAAATAAATAAATAAATAAAGAAAAAGAAAAGAAAATGGAAGCTGGTGTTGGTTTTCTTCTCTTTTTTCCCCCCTTTCCACATGGTTTTGATTTATAACTCCGGGTCAGACTGCAATGCACTAAAAATAACCGAGAAGCAGAGGCAGCACTCTCAGCTCTGTGATTGTATTGATTTTGATAGCTGGCCACAGTGTTTGTGTGGCTCGGGGCGTATTTTATCGAGAGCAGTAAAATAACAAAGGAGATGGGCTGGAAGTTCTCTATGTATACCAATCAGAATTTATAAATTGCTCCATTACCTTTATTTCCCTTGGTTACTCTGGGAACATTAGCAATCATTCTCTCATGGGCTTGGCTCATAAAACTAATAATCTGGTGATTTAGTGCCTCATGGCATAGTGCACACAGCCTAGCCCACTCTAATCCATTCATCTTGCCACCTATTAGTTTTATTTTGGAGGGACAAATTGCTTTCCAAGAGAAAATAGGTCAATAGGTGTCCTCTATTAGAAATTGCTAACAATGTAACTGTTTTTTTCTCTCTCTCTCTCTGCATGTGTTTGGGAGTGTAGTGAGGCTGATTATCATTCCATTTGCATACTGGGAGGTTGCCTCAATTATCTTTCCTAGGCTGCATGACAAATTGCAAATAGCCAAGGTTATACACGTAGTACTTAATTTATTCTGCATTTGCTTCTGTCTGTCCAAGTGTGTGCACAGTGCTCTGCATCCTTGCTTGTATGTGTGTGCACATACAGAGAAGTGACGAGACAGTCCGTGTCAACATCGCTCTTTGTGTTTTCATGTGTGATCATGTCACTCTGAGTTGCATGGTGGCTCCATCCCACTGTCCTATTAGTGGTCCCCCGCGGGGGGAGAGAAAGACCAGGAATCTGGGGAGACAGAGCCAGATTAGCTCACAAATCAGCACCCTGGGGGCCGAGGCAAAACAGTGACTTCATCACTCTGAAAGTTCCTGTCCTGTGATCCGGCTGACGTTGCAGTTCCTCAACAGTCGCTTGCGGCTGATGTGAGTTGGCAGCAGACTGTGGCAGAGTAAGGGCCAACCCCAAGAGGGCTAGGGTTCTCCAGCATCTGTATCGCTGCTCCGAGTTTGTCACTTCGGTGACTTGAAGTGCCTTGAACTTTTCTCAGGTTACGGCCACAATTTCCAGTATGTTTATTGGGATTTTATGTGATAGAAAAACAAAAGGTAGCGCATAATTGTGAAGTAGAAAAATAAGCAACTATGCATGGTTTCCAGATTGTTTTACAAGTCAAACTCTGAAAGGTTTGGTATACATTTTTATTCAGCTCCATTTTCTTTGGTAACCCTAAATAAAATGTATAAGAAATTGCTTTCAGAAGTTACCTGAGAAAATCTAGTCTAATTTAGTCTTAGAGTGATTGCAGCTATCCTATGTTTGAAGCAGGGTTTGGGCAGCATTATATATGGTAATCATGTAATGAGTTGTGATAAATCCATATTTTGCTCACTCCTTGCTTTCCCACCCTTTGTTACAATACTTCAAACAGTTTCTGTGACCTTTACCATCTTGGACACCATCATCTGTGTCACATGTGGGTTAATATGGCAAGCTGAATATATTGTTTGCCTGCATGGTGTCACCTTCTGACGCTAGAAATTTAGACAACTAACATAACTATTTTGTTGTCAACAATGCTAGGATTTCAGAAAAGATGCTTTTGAAGGCAATGCTGCTTTCTAAAAATTTGCTCCGTGTTTGTGGAATGATCTCCAGAACTTGGACTAATTACCTTCCCTTAGTCCTTTTAAACTCCTTTTTAAAATGCTTCATTGGAACAGTGTCACTGTTTTAAATTAGGTTTTAATTCAGGTGGCTAACAAATGCTGCATTTTAAACACCTTTGTATTACTATGGTCGACACTGGTTTTGTGATGATGAATTTGTAATATATCGTGTAGCCCCAGTTAGTTTAGACCCTGGCTTTATAACATTATTGTAAAGCCAGTAAAAAAAAAAGCTGGTTTTAGCAGTTCTTCTGTATGCTTTTATGCTATATCTGAAGGCTTTTAAAAGTACTTTATTTATTTGCTTCAAATTTTTCTAAGCAGCCTGCATATATTTCTTTATTTTCTAGAGAGGACTCATTCAGCTGGCTTTTATTAAGAATTTTTATTTCCTTTGTAAGAGTTAATGATTCATCTTGAAAACAGAAATACATTTTAGTTTAATTTCATTGCCGTTCAAAATTAAATGTAATACATGTCTATATTTTTATATATTTGTTTGAGGCTCTTGACCAATTTTATAATGTGGAAGTGATGGCAAGAGGCACACTTTGAATTGAAAAGGTTACTGATCATTAGAAGATCAAATTCAAGTCTATGTACAAAGCAAGCTTAAAAACAACTGCAATATTGCCCCGAAGTACTGTAGATAAAGTACAAAAATACGATAAATCAGAAAAAAGAAAAACATAATATGGTACAAAAAAGTTATCCTGCAATTTATTTCACTTTTTAGGGGCTATATTTCCTCAAATATGATCAGCTCTGTGGACCAGCTGACAGCTAAGCTAAAAAGGACGTCAGCTAGATACCCAGGAGCCTATGTCTCCAGTGCCGTATACATGAAGTTTGCTGAGTAAACTTTAAAATCTATTTTAAATGAAACAGGGAGCCACTGAGGAGAGGATGGTACAGGAGAGATTACAATATGTTCATACTTTTTAGTTTGTGTTGGAGAACAGGTTATAGCACTCTAGACTATCTGGCGAGTCAGTCCAAAATGCTAACCAACTCCTAACTCAGTATAAAAAAATATCGCTGCATATCTGAACAAATCTGTTGTGCAAAGGTAAAATTTCAATCAATATGTTTTAAAGTTCAAAGCTTGAAACAATATCTCAAGCGTTGAACTTTGTACACGACACAATTCAATCCATCATTTGAAAATGTCAACTGCAAACCTACTGAGACATGGCCATCCGCCTAAACTGACTGACTAGACAAAAAGAGCATACATCAGAGAAGCAGCAGAGAGATTTGTAACTTTGGAGGAGCTTCAGAGATTGGCAGCTTGGGTAGAAAAATCTGTTGTGGGTCTCTTAGTTGTGCTCTTCAGCAATCTGGTCTTTATGCAAGAGTGTCAAAAAGATAGTCCTAAACAGTCTCATTGAATGTTTCCTGTAACCCCTGTAGGAGACAAAGCAAATACGTGGAAGAAGACAATAAGGCCTGAAAGAAAACATAATTAGATTTTTTTGTAAAACACAATTTATTAAAGAAAACTTAGAATTGCACAAGACCCTAGAGACGCCATCCTCATGGGGAAACATGGTGGTGGCAGCACCATGATGTAGGGATGTTTACTGAACAATATCCGAGTCACAGTTAATGGGAAGATGGATGGAGATTTAAAAAAAAGGGCCAATACTGGAAAGGAAACCTGCTGAAGATAGCAAACTGGGGCGGATGGACAACTCTAACCACACAGCCAAACAACAAGGTATTCGTCCATGAGAATGATCCAGTCAGACTGCATGACCCAAATCTGACTAAGAATTGGTGGCAAAACTTGAAAAATGTCCACAGATGTTCCCCGTCCAGTTTGACAGCTTT
Organism: Fundulus diaphanus; assembly: GCA_037039145.1. Taxonomy (NCBI): domain Eukaryota; kingdom Metazoa; phylum Chordata; class Actinopteri; order Cyprinodontiformes; family Fundulidae; genus Fundulus; species Fundulus diaphanus. The sequence goes on from CM073134.1 coordinate 28,769,312, forward strand.
AGCATTGTTAAGTGTGTAAAACTGACATACACATACTTCAACAGAACAGAAGTGAAAAAAAAACAAACAAATGCATGCAATATCTTCTAACATGTTATTTTCAGAAGCTCATTTTCTTTTCACTTCCCAATAAAGCTCTACCTTGTGTTGGCACATCCAATGAAATCCCAGTAAAATACACGGAGGAGCGGAGTTTAAGTTGACAACGTATGAAATCGCTCAGGGGGCGGGAACACTTTTTGCACGGCACTGTATGTCTTTATTTTCTCATCATAGAACAAGCACACGGGCGCTAAACCCATTCCGACGCTGCTAAAGACAAATCCTGCTGTGTTGCTGCTCGGTGGCTGCCACCGGCTGTGAGGTAGTTGTTTGTGAGGCCCAGTGTGAAGCTGGGTCTGTAATAAGGCTTCTGGATCCCTCCCTGCACCCCTCAGAGGTCTGTGGTCGCACAGCTGGCCCCGTCAGGCCAACCGCTGCAACCTCACCACTTCCCCTCCCTGGGTGGGATGACAGTGGAGAGGAGAAGGACGGGGCGAAGGCCTTCTGTGGGTCGCTCGCCAGATGTGGCCTGTCTGTAAGCCTGTCTGTCTGTCTGTGTGGCTGGAATGTGCTGTACATACAGTATATGGATGGGGAGGTTTTTTAGACAAACACAGAGGGTGTGTTTATGTATCCTAAAATGAACCTCATACAGTCACATGGCATTTTTGTGGCCTCTGGACCACAGAGAGCACTGCATGTCAGATGCTCTGTGCTTCTCTCGTCAGGACACACCTCCGCACAGCTGCAACGCAGACTTTTGTCAAAAGTGAGGCCTGCTGTCGACTAATACCGCTGTTCTTGCAGCTAGCAGTGAAAACAAATGCTACGGGGCGAGTTGTGGGACTAAATAGAAGATGGCAGTTTTAATTCCAGTTTCTCTGGGGGGAGACTCGCTTGAACTGAGAGGAGCTGTCTCCCGCGGTACATCCTGTTCCCGCTTTGTTAGTCCACAAAGGGTGGAGGGGACGCATTTGTCACATGAAGGGAGTCATCGCGGTCCCCCGGCTGCCAGCCTCTGTCCCTCGCAGCCTCAGCTGATGTAATCTGCCAGACTAAAACCTACATTTACACAGGACGTGCAGATGAGATAAGAGGCCCCTCAGCAGGCTTATCTGCGGCTATCAGAGGAGAGGAGTCGAGCCACCTTTCCTTCTGCTTCTCTCCCTCCTGTGTCCTGCAGTATGGCCCTTTTGCACTGTCAGACTGCAGCACATTTGTGTAATGACATCAGAGGGAGACTGAGGCCTGGCGACAGTGGCCCAGAGGCGCCCGAATCATAAACCTAATTGGTGGCTGTCACAAGTTAACTACATAGCAAATTTCCACATTTTCCCTTTGCTGCTTTTATTATTTGAATCGTTCTGAGCTGGGAATAGATGTCTCAAACTGCTTGTATCATTTGCACACTCTCCAGAGGTCTTTTGCTATAGGAACATCCTTATTATAAGTTTTTTTTTTTAGGCAGATAAGCAAAGGCAATTTGAAGAAAGAAAAATGTGCATACATTTAAAATCGTCTGCGTTTTTATTTTAATTTTTTTTTTTTTTTGCCTGAGGTGCCATTATAACGATGCATAGGCCATCATTGCACACTCCTGGAGCATCTCTGCTGGAGCCCCACCGATACACAACCACATTCAAAAATACTGCAGTTGGCCCGGCAAAATGGCTGGCTCCTCCGGGCCAGGCTTAAGCGGCTTCCCGACCTCAAAGTAAAGGGGTCAGTGTGGAGGAAAAACATCACACAAGAGCCACAATTGCCGCCCTCAAACATGAAAAGTCTCTTTTTATTTTTGACAGGCTTCCCACTTTTAATGGCCGGGTCTACGTGCTGCACAAACAAACAGCGAGGCTCGGTCTGCGCAGGCAGCCAGCAGCGGCGGCTTCGGTGGTGAGCTGGATTACAGGCTGCGATGGAGTTGTGGTTAAGATGGCACTCACTGAGCTCCGCTCTGAATCTGACAGTCAATTGAGCTCTCTCCCACTTTCTAACAGCTCGGCGGTGAATGCCGCATTTCCAAATGTCAGAGCCGCGGCTTCTGCGCGAGCCAATTCACACTGCAGCCTCGCTTCGGTGTAAAATATTTCCCGGATGCAATGTTTAACGCAAACTGTGATTTTAGACACTTTATAGACGGTGCAAAACTACTACATCATGTTCAAATCTTGTAACACATATCCTCACATCAGTCTTTTCCTGTAGAGATTTATATCTGTGTTAAATGGAACGAAAACCGGCTCAACTTGCTTTTAGTTTGTTCTGAAAAATGAAAGTTGAAAGCAAATCTTCGCTGTGCTGTCCGTGCCAAAAAAAGAAAACACTGGAGTGTATTTTGATATTTATACCCCTTTTTTTCACATTTTGTCATGTCAAAGCCATACATTTTTCTTGGGATTTTATTGACATACCAGCACAAAGTAGCACATAATGGGGAAATGGAAGGAAAATCATACATGGTTTTTTATATAAATAGAAATGTTTTCTTTTTTAAATCAATCTCATATACTCTAATGTGCCTTAATAAATTAGAACACCAATCAGAGAATTAGCCATGAAGCCCATTGTTACTCTGGGGGAGCTGCAGAGATCAACCGCTAAAGTTGATGAATCTGTGGACTGGCCTACTATTGCTAACCTGACTCTAGCCGGATTAATATCGCGCCGCCTGGCTTCACTCACATCCATCTGGGACCTCTACCATAGAGAGTGATTTCTCCAACCAATTTTATTGTCCAGCCAATCAGGACGCAGGGCTGGAGTTTCATAGATGTGACGTGGTGGAGAAGCGACCGTGAGACTGTTTTGATTCAGACAATGGCGGCTTGCATCGAGGAAGCAAGCGTTAACATTGATGCTGCTATTTCTTCCGTGTTGTCCACTCTACCTCATATTGTTTCATTAAAAGAACATCAGAGAACAGCTCTGAAGGCTTTTGTTGGTGGAAACGATGTTTTCGCCTAGCCTGGGTGCCATTCCGAACTTAGTCCCGCCCACAACGTTTTAGGTCGGGAAGTTCGGTCTGGCATTGCTCAATAGTAGCGCGAGTATGCTCGCCCAATATCTGGCGGGCCAATCAAATTGTCAGGGCAGGCTTTATACGATGATGGACAGATGATCACTGAGCTATATAATACACTGGAGTGCTAATCACCGTCTGTTTGAACGAGTCGCTTTGAAGCCACCAGCCGCCATATTGGTACTCCCTATTTCCCCCCAGTAACTAGGGAATATGTGCGCTACAGCATCGAATAACGAGGATTTTCTCATGTTCAGGGGGGGGGGGGGGCTTAAGACTTTTAAAATGTCAAATGCCATATACTTTTATGTTATGTTCTAAAAATATCAAGTACTGAGAAAGTCATGTGCTGAAATATTTTGCATTTTATTCATTTAAATATATATGTTTAACATTTATAAATATATAAATAACAATATACAAAAAGATATATTTACATATGTGTATACATATATACATATACACATACTTATATATACTTATATATACATATATATATATATTTAATATGAATAACATGTAAAATATTTCAACACCTAATTTCCTAGTAGTTGATAGTGTTAGTACATCCACTGACTGTAGAATTACCTGTGAAACGTTTTCACTCAGCCAGAAAACTGCTTGTTATTGCAAGCAAATCCTTTGGGATTCTGTGAGAGTAGGGAGTAGCAAGATGGCGGCCAGTGACTTCAGTTTTTCGGCAAAATCAGCACTCCAGTGTATTATATAGCTCAGTGCAGATGATCAACAGTAACGTAATCAACCAAAGCGCGCTTGGGTTGAATTCGTTTACAACAACGATGGCTGCCGCTGGAGAGTTGAGGTGTGTAGAATGACTCCTTGGATCCTTACATTCTTTTTGCAACACCGGCAAAAATCGTTCACGCTCATCTTCTTATTCTAGGCTAACAGTTGAGTTCTGTTGACAACAACTGTGCGTCGCTTAACATACGTCACACACTTCGTTGCTCTTATTGGTTGTAGGTCTATCCAATTGAGTGCAGAGGAATTTTTTTTCCTGGTTCGCTCGAAACACGCCCCATAATCACAGCTCCATGGAGCAGTATCAGACTCAAATTCTGACTAGAATTGAGTATGACCATGTCAGGCTAGTTTTCGCCCTTCTCCCGAGCGGATTTGGCAAGTTTTGTTTTCCGGGGCGCGCCCGTGGCGGACGCGCCCGTGGTGGACGCGCCTGTGGCGGAGCGGTTAGCGCGAACCATGTTAGGAGGCCTTTAATCCTCGACGTGGTCGGCCCGGGATCGATTCCGACCCGTGGCGCTTTGCCGCTTGTCTTCCCCCCTCTTCCTGTCAGCTCACTGTCAATAAAACGCGTGCCACTAGAGCCGCAAACACATTAAAAAAAAAAGTTTAGTTTTTTCCTGCGTCGCTCTCACAGCGTCACGGGTTGGCTTCGGTGTGAGTGGTTGAAACAGCACGTCGATAAAGATGACAGACAAGTGGCTTATCCAATCATATGCAAGGATTTTTGATAAGGCCCAGCCTTCAAAAAAGGCAATTCCTATGGATCAGTCCCAGATGGATGTGAGTGGAGCTAGGCGGAGCGAAATACATCTAGCTAGAGTCAGGTAATACTATTGCTTATCCACTCCACAAATCTGTCGATGATGAAAAGGTGTTAAGAATAAATATCTTTTTATAGAGAAGCAGATGTCCCATAACATGGTCCATTTTGGTTTCCCACAAACCATCTAGAGGACACAGCAAACATGTGCTCTGGGCAGATGAGACCAAAACTGTCCGGACATGCGAAACTCTGCGAGTCATGGAAAACTAGCACTCCATGCCACCGTGAGCACACCATCCCCCACTGTGAAACGTGGAGATGGCAGCATCGTGCTGTGGGAGTCTTTTCTTCAGCAGGACCATTGAATCTTGTCAGTGTTGATGGAAAAGTGGGTGGAGCTTAAACAAAGGCAATACTGGAAGAAAACCTGTTGAAAAGGCTGTTGAGAGTGGTCCGGAGGTTCACCAAGACAAGCGCCTTAAACATACAGCCACTGCTACGATGAAATGGTTCAGATCAGGCATGCCCGTGTGTTAGAATGGCCCCGTTAGTCCAGACCTAAGTACAGCTGAAAATCTCTAGCAAGACGTGAAAATGGATGTTCATAGACCCTTTCCATCCAATCTGAGTTTGAGCCGTGGTGCAAAGAAAATTCAGAAAACATTTCAGTCTCTAGACGTACAGAGCTGGTGAGGACATACCCCCAAAAGACTCACAGCTGTAGATAAATCCACCTTACAGATGCACATTGCATATGGTTAGCACATGGTAACATGTGAAAAACTTCCAGGCGTACAAGTGCTTTTGCATATTAAACTCCTGCCTAAAGCTCCTGTTTATGGTGGTGCTGACATGAATTTTCCTGTGTTAGCACCTCCCAATTCTGAGGCAGCGCCTCATGTTTCTAATGCTGCTAATGACAGCGAGCTTAATTAGTGCCAGCAGATCCCCCCACTAACTGTAACTTCATTATCTGTTGTCAACAGGCCAAGCAACACTGCACATAAACAGAGCTCATTATGCGTCTGCTCTATCTTTTGTCTCTTCTCCGCTGCAGAACCAAACTCTATTTATCTCGATATCGCTCTCTCTGCATTTACATATATAAATCTTCCGGCATAACGAGGGCTCCCCCAGATGGGATGGGTTGGAGGCCGTAAGGTCATTTTTCACCCTCTCCGCAGACCGTGAAGCTGTAAGAGTAACCCAAGCTAAGTTTAGTTTTTTTTTTTTTTTACTTCCAATTAAAAGATACAGGTGCACAATACTTGCAGCTGTGCAATGACGTGCATTTTATGTAGGAGTTTTCAGACATAACCCAAACAGTGAGCGTCATGAGTGGAATATTAAGCTACTAAAATCAGAAGACAGTTAATTTGTGTCAACCAGGTTTCTGAATGGATGATGGAAGTCATGTAAAATCCATCTGTTATTGATTTGTAAACTTGAGCCATTAATGCAAGTCATATCGCCTCAAAACGTATCGACTGACCCCTGTGAGATCTTTGGAGTAAGATCAATAACCTCAAAATGAGATGGGTGATTAATGCCGGAGGTGTATTCTTCTAAGACAGTATGGCTGATGTATTCCGGTGGCTCCTGAAATTTTGTAATTTTTTTTGTCACATTAACACCCCGAACTTCAACAAATTTGGCGAGATGATTTAAAAGTGGAAGGAAAAGGGTACATGTTTTTCGATGTTTGTTTGTTTTATAAATAAAAATCTTTGCTCCCCTGTACTCTGATAGTGCCTGATAAAATCCAGAAAAAAAATCTGTTGCCTTTAGAAGTCTAGTAAATTCAGTCTAGTAATTAATCCTAGTATAAATCCAGCTCTTCGGAGAAGACCTCAGAGGTATTTTAGAGGACAGATCTAAACCATCCTGGTCCTCCGGGTCCTCTGTCCTTGATGTTTTAGACGTGTCTCTGCTCCAGCACACCTGAATCAAATGATCCCATAACCTCATCAGCGTGTCATCAAGCGCTGCAGAAACCTCAGGGTGGTTTGGGATCATTTTCCTTCTGGACATTGAACCTCCAGTCCACTCTTAAGTCATTTGCAGCCTCTAACAGGCTTTCTTTCTTAAGACAAGTACCCCAATAGCAGGATGCTGCCACTACCATTTTTCAATTTTTAGAGTGGTGTGTTTAGGGTAACTGATTAACAATGCTTAATTGAATAACTTAATGGAATAACGACCAGTTGTCTTAACAACAGGATCTCCCATTTTGCAGCTACCCTGGTGTTGCCACAGGCTTCTTGGTTGCTTCACTAATAAATGCCCACCCTGTCAGTTTATGTGAGCCTTCGTGTCTTGGTAGGGTTGTAGCTGTCTTGTAGACTTTCCATTTTTAAATTATTGGTGGAAGAGTCCTCTGTGAGATGTTGTTTGATAACCTAACCCCGCTTTAAACTTCTCCACAGCTTTCTTAGTGACCCGTTTGCTACGTTCCTTGGTCTTGATGCTGTTTGTTCACTAATGTTCTCTAACAGACATCTGAGGCCTTGCCAGAACACCTGGGCATAGATAACTGGTTTTTATTTAGGGTTGTCAGTGTAAAACGGGCCAAATAAAAATGCACAACACACCTTTCAGATTCTTAATTCTAAAACGTGTCTAAAAATATGTATCCTTTTCTTTGTACACCACAATATGTCTCATTACACCCCCCACCCACCCCTAAAAAAATAAGTTTATCATTTAAATTAGAGAGAATATGCAAAACTTCAAGAGTTGTAAGCATTTTTCCAAGGTGCTGTATGGATTACAGTTTCTCTGGACAATTGTTCTCTGAGCATGGAGGATGCCGTAACCTGCATCTCAGCACTACGGGACTCCTGATAGAGAGATAATCCTAAGCCTTGTTAGAGTCCTGACAGACGCACCTTGTCAGTCTGTGGATCTCAGACCTCCCTAATCAAAAAATCCTATGAAGTGAGCCAGTGGAATCTGCAGGGAAGGAGAGCCATCCAAAGCCTTTCATGTATTCTGGCCAAAGGGAGAGAGCTGAAAGAGGAGAAAGCTTCACCAGGTACACTATGCTCTTTGTTTACCCTTTCTTCTTACCAAGCTGGTGCACAGATGGCCAACTATTATTTCTCTGTGTGTTCACTGCCGCTGGCGAGTCACCAGCTTTTCAGATCGGTGTAATCCTTTATTATTTATGATTGTCTGGGATTTTTTGGATCAAGATTGAACACAATCTGTTGACTAATGCAGACTAGCTTGCAGGGAGGTGGAGCGGGCAGATCGGGGGAAAGGGGGGGGGGGAGGGGGGCGTTCACAGAGAAATGAAACGCAAACAAAGAAAGTGGAAGCTGAGAAGTCGGGGCATACATAATGAAGACGTGATGCTCACCGTTAGGAGAGCCACTTCTGAATCCTGCACCGTCTAATCCCATTAACACTGACTAAATATACCATTTGTTTTAAGCTTGCCAGTGGTGGTGTTTATGCTAATAGTTTGGCTGCTCCAGGCAATTTCAGGAGACTTTTGGAGGGCACCGGCTAATAATTAGATTCAATAAGGAAGTCAATTTCTATCCTCATTTGAAATAAAAATAAAGCGGCTTAGGCTCTCACAGGACAGTCTTTAATTTGTTGATTTGGTCTCACTTTCTCTCGCCGGCTACATTTTCTGTAATTCTTTAACCTCTTTGTACCTTTTTTCAAGGACAAGTCAGAAATATGCAGCCTAACGGTCACATTCAGAGACCTGTAGACATTTGTAATTGCAATAAGTGCGCTAACTCCTTCTTGATTTGAAGGCTCTTGAATGATGATGGTAGAAATAAAAGAATAACACTTCTGAGGAAGTCAACAGCTGTTAAATTATAATGTTACATCATTCTGTTAGCTGTTTATTACCATAACAACGGGCACACGAAGCTTTTGTAAAAGGTTTTAAGTGTCGAACGCAATGAGTTGTTCAACTTCATTTTTGTTGGCAAAGACCCATGAAGTCAGGTCATAAGTGAAGATGACCAAATGCACACCATGTGACCAAGTCTGGCGTTTCTTCAGATGTAAACTGATTTAAGTCTTAGAAGTTGAATTTTAAAATCCATCTAACGGGGCTTGTTTTAGGGAGGGAACAATTAGGAAAGTGTTTTTGTGGCTTTTAGTCTCACTAAAGTCTCTGGCAGACACAATTGCCACAAACATTTTGCAAAATACAGATCAGTGGTATTTCCTGCACCCACAGCTCCCAAAGTGGGCCCATCATTAATACACTGCTCAAAAAAATGTTCAATCAGAGAATGATATCAAGTGAGTCAAAGTGCTGGATTACTGATCTGGTCAGTTCAGTAGTAGAGGAGGCTGTTAATCAGTGTCTGCAGTTTTGGTGTTAATGAAATTAACAACAGGCGCACTAAAGGTGTGACAAGGAGATGGCCCAAAACCCTGACTGCTTTTACAGGTGGAGGCCGTGGGCATTTTGTCCCTCCTCATTTTTTGACTGTGTTCCAGTAGTTTTGCATTTGACATGGATCAGTGTCACTACTGGTAGCATGAGGCAATACATGAATATCTCTGACCAAACCATAAGAAAATGACTTCATGAGGGTGGACCGAGGGTCTGACATCCACAGTGCCTGTGCTCACTGCCCGGCACCATGAAGCTTGACTGGTATTTGCCACAGAACACCAGAATTGGCAGGTTTGGCACTGGCGCCCTGTTCTTTTTACAGATGATAGCAAGTTTACTCTGAGCTCATGTGACGGACATGAAAGGGTCTGGAGAAGCTGGTGGGGGGACGTTATGCCGCCCGCAGCTTTATTTATCAAGATTGGTTTGGTGGTGGGTCCGTGTTGGTCTGGGGAGGCATAGATCTGTAGAGGATAAATTATGGCCCACCTGACTGCCATGTGCACGTGTTTTTCCTTTTATTGATTAGAAAGAGACTTTGTTTCTGTGCTCTGAGAACATCTGACTTTAAGAAATGGGCCATAAAGGATAGAAAAAGACATGAAAATCACACATTTACTATGTGACATATGGTGTCCAGTGATTCCATTTATAATACCTGTAGTGTTTTTTTTTCCTTTTTTAAAGAAAATATGTTTTAACACTTAAATTGTATTTAAAATCAGACCCATATTCTCTGTCTCCAGGCTGACAGATCTGTGTGTGTGTGTGATTTTTAGATGTGATATTTGAATTCAGCTTGCAGCGCACTGGCAGTTGATGCTGATATAAAGATATAGACATGATATAAGTTTGATAGATGCTACTGCTCGGACCTGTCCAATAATACCACAGACCTTATCATCCTGGCTGACTGCTGGGTGCAGCTCTGCCGGGCTTATAAGCAGAAGTTCCAGCTGGAGGAGCTCTCTGATCTGCTGTCAGACAGCATCCACACTCTACCCTGCCCTGATAACTTCCTCAGACGTCCATTATGCTCCTCTACCCAGTCAAGCTTCTCCCCCCCCCACACCTCCTCCCGCCTCCTCTCTTTCCACTCACTCCGTCTCTCTTTTTCAGCTTAATAATGGAATCAAGCACACTTCCAGAGCAAGAAGCAGTGCCAGCCACTGGTGAAAGAATCATTTTCAGCGAGCATGTGTCAGTCAGCAGGTATAGGAGCACTTGTGGAGTCAATTTGGCATGGAGGAGTGCAGCTCTAGCACCGTGTGCCATGGAATATGAAATGCCCCTCAGTGAGACTGAAGAGGTGAAATGCTTGCATATATGATGAACAGGGGCTTGTGATGTCCTGGGTGAGATTTGTGAAATACGATACAGCTCACGTTGTCATTACTAGAGCCAGTTAAAGCCTGCCTGGTTACCATTCGGCAGCGGCAGGCACAAAGGCGCTGCACATTCCTCACTGGCGAGACGCCTGCCTTCGCTGGCATCACTGTTTGGTGTACGGGAACATGACGCTCGACATCATGCGACACTTAGCTAAACAATTCTCCGGCTCCGACTTCAATAGAAGGAGCACTTTTCCTGCGAGGGCTGTAACCCTGACAACAAATTTTCCTTCGAGACAGTCATGTGAAGTCATTCCCATGCCATGTGAATGTAATCATGAACCAAAACTGAATTTAGGCCCAAAAAAATCTTTCTAATCACATTAGCCATTTAGGAAACTGGATAAGAGTAACAAGATTGTTGTTGTGCAGCTCAAGGTCCCCTTAATTACCTGGTACAGCTTGATCCTCTGATCGGTTTAATGCCATTGAATCTTTTCACAATCGCTGCATGTCTGGAAGCCGATTCTTAGGACTAATTCACCGCACAGACTAAACAGACTTCACCTTGGTCTGATCTGTGGGGGTTGTAGAAATAGATGCAACGCAGAAGGGCAAAGGGTCTGTTTGGCAGGCGATTTTGAGGTTGGATGACACAGTGCAAAGAGCATGAAGGAAAATAGAAGTTAAGAAAGACGACTGTCTTCCAACATCACTTTGCTGCAAATAGCAGCCAAATTTAAGTGGCCAAGAATCGAGCTGGAAGCCTCTCTCTTTGCTGTGCACAAAACAATAAACACATGTAGACAACAATATGACAAATGAGAAATAGTCTCCCGGGTTCACAGAGATGCTGTACAAAAATGTATTTCAGGCTGCACGCAGGGAGATACTTGCGATGCTTCTGTGTGCTTTAGTTTCCAGTCTGCTCCTGCTGCAGGCTTCCACTAAATGCTTCAATCAATTCGCCGACTGAAGACGCTGTGATTTATCCGACCAAACCAAAAGACGAGGACGTCGCGATTGCTGTAAAGATAAAATGATTACCAAACAAATGCCTGATTGTTTCAGACTTTTATTGTCACTCTAAACCTTTGTTTTTTTAATCACTGTGTGGCTTCCTGGGTGTTAACAAAGTGCTATCAATTCAAGGCAACTATTTTTATGATTATGTTGCTGCAAAACCAGTACACATAGCTGTGGCTTGGTTAATCATTGCTTTTTAAAATATTTATTACATCTTTTTGATTAAAGTATTAATACCGAAACATTTTTCCATGAATTTGGTTCTTACGTAATCTTGGCAGATGAACCTCATATAATTTGATGATGAGCTAGCAATGTTGCTCTGATTGGATTTCTGCGTCATGTTTTAAGCAGCAAACCTCCATGTGGTCGAGGATGAAAATATCTGATTTAAGAAAAGAAAGTGAACTCCAAAGGAATAAAAATGACATTTTATTAGGAAAAACATTTGGATATAGAGAAATAAGGGGATAATTTCTTTAGCTGAGGAACATATGTTTTCAATTTGTCTCCACACTTTTTATGTTCTGCATTTTTGTCATTATTATACGTTGTTTTTCACAGATAAGAAAACCATAAAATAACTTATTTTTACCTCTCACCATGATGAGTAAACATTTACACAGGGGAGTGACTTTTTGAACTGAAACTTGTGCAAGTATTGTTCTTACTGTCAGTACTTATCAGAGAGGGTTGTTGATTGCAGAGGAAAATTAATTTTCAGTGTATAAATTGGCTGTGTCCCCCTCGGCTTAGGGCTATTTACAGCTCCAGATCCCTGTCAAAAGGATCTTTTTGTTTTGCGACACTCTTCATATCTGCATTTCCCCCCCTTCCTTTGATAAGGACTCTCTTCCTGTTTTCATTGATTACAGTCTGATGACTCATCCTGATAAAAACAGAACAGGCAATTCATCTTTCTGCCACATACTGTGGGCCCTTTGTTGCATGGAATGTGTGTGTCTGTTTTTGCACATTTTTGCCTCTCGCCTCTGAGTGATGTGGCAGCGATACACGGTGTTTAATTCTGAACGTGCTGTATAAGTCTGCAAATCTTCACGCAAACAGTCGAGTGAGTTGCTGCAGTAAAAGCTTGAACCCTAACACTCCGCTGTAGCAGGGGGCTCGTTTTGTGCTTTGTAAACATAAAATAAACCCTGCATGAAAGAAAAAGTGTTAAGTAGTTTATAAAAAAAATGTAATTGCTTTAATGAGCCAACACTGTGCAAACACTGCCAGCAAAGTGACGTGTGGCTTATCTATGGAGCTGCAACATGGGGATTGGAATCAACACCGATTGCTCAAAGCAGATTTTTGTATGATTATGAAAGTAGTGCTACCTCTGAATAATTTGACCCCACAGAGACTGCTCTGTGGCAGACACAAAATATTTGCTCACTGGCTGCATCTCAGCTAAGTGAAAAGTGAAAAGCTAGTCAGTTCAAAGCGGCATAACTGAGGACAATCCTGTTCTGTCAAGAATTAAAACCACCTCTGCAAACAGACCTATGTGCGATGCCTAAGGGTGGGAGTTTGACTGAGGCTGGGGTTTCTGTGTAAATAAACAGTGTGGGGGTCTCAGCGGGCGGAGGGGCCTCTTCTCCCTGAGGTTTGGCCCAGCCTTTTGTTACCTTTAATCCAAGGACTCTGCATTGAAAAGCATGAGGGGGTGCCTGGCTGAGATTAGCCCGGCAGCTCTTGTGTGTGCTTGAGTTTCTCACAGACTCGCCTCCGTACTTTTGGAAATAACACAATTATCCCACATCCTCAAGGTGGCTGACAGGAATGACAAGTAAGACGACCGCTGGGCAGTGTCAAACCTCAGTGTGACATAATGAACTTAGCATTCGCCCCAAATCCGCTGCTGTGCCACTGTGAAACATGGCCGACTGTTTTTGCACTTAGGTCATTTTATTCACCACAGTCTGGAGCTGTTAGTTTAAATTTGCATGACTCGCATTGCTATAAATGTCTTCTATGTTGTACAGGATTAAATGTTGTACCTATGAACAGAGCACCACGTGTCTTTGCTTTTGCTTATTCATCATCTTTGATTATGAGCTACACCGGTAGCAGTTTCTGATATGAGCAATGTGGCTCTGAACCCAGCACGTCCTTCCTTCCGGCGCAGCACAAGCACTTAAAAGGATAACTTTAAAATGCTCTTTCAGTTTTGTGAGAAATATTTATGTTGCTATTCCACTGCTAAGTCATGAATGGTGTCACAGTTTTGTTTCATTTGTCTCAGAAGTCGAAGCTCAGATTTGAAATATTTCCCTAAAATTAGATGATTTTTTTATGGATGCAAGTAGAAATTGTTATTTCTGCAAATTGTTATTTGCGACTCAGACCTCCCAAAATCTGACTTCAGATTTCCTTAATACTTTGCTGAACATCTCTGCCTGTTCTCTCTCTAACTATTTCCCATGTGATTATAATCAAGAAAGGCCTCTAAAGCCACCAGATTTTTTTAGTAATTTTTATTTTGTAAAACTTTTATTTTGTTAAAAACAAACTAAAAATCTTACAAGCAAACAAAGAAAATGCAGATTGTTAGGTTTCTTCACAAATATATATGTATATGTATATATATATGTAATATGTATTGGTCACAGAAGAAAAGAATGAGCCGACCTACATCCTGAATGCCAACATTGATGTGTGGCTAAATGTAATTTTATATGGGGACTTTTCAGATATGGTTTCTTTATATCATCAGGGAAATGGTAAATGGCTTGTACTTATATAACACGTTAACTAGTCCAAAGACTCCAAAGCGCTTTACACTACAGTCAGTCATTCACCTATTTACTCCCTGACGGTGGTGAGCTATGTTAGTAGCCACAGCTGCCCTGGGGCAGACTGACAGAGGCGAGGCTGCCATACATACCTCTGACCACCACCAGCAGACAATTCAGGTGAAGTGTCTTGTCCAGGAACACAACAACTGAGAGGGTGGGAACAGGGGATTGAACCGGCAACCCGCCAATTGCAGGACAAACTCCCTAACTCCTGCACCATTATCGCCCCTAAGGTTTAATTTTTTCTTCTTTTTCCTTTTTTTTTTGTATTATCTGTTATTTTAGAAATTAGGTGGAGTATGCTGACCTGGCCAGTCAAATTGATAATGTAGCACTCAACGTTCTGCACGTTATCAATCTGGGTCTGCTCCTATGGAGTCTGTTTGGAGAATGGAGGGACATTCAGTAGAACTCTCCAAGCTGATTGGGCAAAGCGACACCAAGTGCCCGCCTACCAAAGGTTTGTTTTAGCCAATCATGGTATCAAATTAAAATGTTAGCAGCAGGCGTCATGAGAAACCACAAGAAGGTAAGCTAGTCAAGGCGTTTCTTGCTGTTGTTCTTTCAAAGAAGAAATCATGGATTCTTACAAAACAGACGTGACAACAGTAGCTACGCATGCGTCCTCCTGCGCTGCCATGTTTATTTTGGTTCGGTTGTGGGCTCAGCAGCTCTTGCTTTTGTCACAGCGGTATGTCCCGCCTTAAACCGCATCACTGCAACGTGATTGGCCCAAACCGTTTTTTGGTTCGGACACAAACGGTTGAGGCCGGAGTGGTACAAGATGGATTCTCGTGTGTTTGTGAACGCACAAATACCGCGAGAATTCCTCCTGCAGGCAAGGTTTTGAAGTATGCTGTGCTAGACCAAAGACCGATACATCTGGATTCCATTCAAAAATGTACATCTACAATCACGGCTGGCCTGTTAATCCACCCACGTCATACACACGTGCGATGAGTTGCTATGAAATGACTCCCCACTGATAGCACTTGTGATAGCCTGCTGTCAGGATAACATATTTGTAATTCCTAGAGCTCAGATGTTAATACCGACAAACCAGAAGAGAAACGTTATCAAACAAAATGCTCCTTTTGTTCAAGTGTGTTTGGAATGTGTTTGGAATTTAAAACTTACTTTTGTCCACATCTCTGACTATTCTTGTGCTCTTGTGAGGCCCTTACTGGGGTGGAGGCCCGAATCAGCTCCTCAGTTTGCATAAGGCTTGCGCCAGCTCTTGGCGCTCGGGCATGATTATATTGGACACTACTATTAATTTGATTTTGGGGACCTTCTACCATCACTCACCACAACTCTAGTAAAGACTCCTTTATATAATCTATATTTGCGTTTGTGTGCCTTAACTATCTACCGTTTCGAATATTACAGTGTACTCCTAAGAAGTAATGAATAAAAAAGTAAACCATATTTTACATTATGTTGGTTGAATCTCATGGGTTACTTGACAGATACTAGTTATATCAAACACAATGCTGACATATACTAGTAGTTATAAAACACAATACTTAATAACTGCACATGCTGGACATTTCTAACAGGACCCTCGCCAGGTGGATTTCGTCCCGCAGAGCTCCACACATCCACACCGCACAGAGCTCCACACGGCGTCACATGTTGACGCCGTGTGGAGCTCGACGGAACAGCATCCATCTGGCGAGAGTCAGGTTAGGACATTTCACCCCTTTGCCATTTTGTACCTTAGCTATTACGACTGTTCATATCCTAACTTCTTTGGGAACAAGATGGTGCCTTTAAAACTTGCTGTTTTGGACCAGCCACGTGTCACTTTGTACTCACCAGAGGTTGCTGTATGCCCACTATGTTCTCAAAGCTACTCATATCTTACTGGAATAAATTGTGGATATATGACTGCAATAAACCATCTACTAGCATAATATATAATTTAGAAATATAGTTGTCCTTAATTCAGAAAGGTTAACAATTGAGATTTGAGCTTTTTATGAACATTTACTCACAAGATTCATGAAAATACAAAACATAACTAGAAAGAGACCAACTGGCAATGCAGGCTGGTTTATGCTTGACATACGCTCCACGCGGAAATGAGACGTGCGGACACAATGTCTGCAGCAATTATGCTCCGTGGGGCTTTTCCTCCGAAGTAGCACTATTCTCCTAGACTCTGGAGGGCACTGTTGCGCTCCTACATCAAGCGTACTACACCCCACTACACATAGAAGTAGAAAACACAGTGTTTTCCAACATTTTAAAGCCTCTTACTTTCTTCCACGATTGACCCCGATTTCTGCCCAGGAACTGTTAACAATTTTTTGATTATGGAGATCATTATGGGCAGAATCATAAAGATGAGTATATTTACGAACCTCCGCCAGTAGGAGCGCTTGCTTGTCCGCCATGTTTTTCTGCGCGGGACTGTTTGTGTAGTTGGGAATTTTCCTAGGTGTGTGGAGACTAAACTTTTGGCCGTGCGGAGGGGCATGGTAGCCAAAATTACGTTATATAAATGACCTTGCGGATGCGTCGAGCATAAACCAAGCCTTAAGAATCTGCAAACCTAAATCCTAATTGTGCTGTTATAAACTTGTGTATGTAGAAGCCTTTGACAGTCCTAGAGCTTCTGGAGGCCCCTGCTGGGGCAAGGGCTGCCGCTTAGTTCTCTTTTGCCTTGGGCCAGTTCATAGTTATTATAATCTTTGTCATCGAAATTTTCATTCCAATGAAATATATAATCTGTATTTAACCCATTCCTTTTTTTGTGAGCAGTGGGCTGCCAATGTGTAGTTTGTGAGGAGCATTCTGGGGCTAAGAGTCTTTCTCAGGGACCCAGAGTGGCAGTCTGTGGGATTTGAACCCAAATTGTGACCTCTCCAGGATGGAAGTGCCCTACTCTAACCACTAGGCCACCTTGCACTCCCCCATTTTAGCAAAAACTGCTACTTAGCTAAACATTGCATGATTCGTTATACTAACACCTAAGTAGTCTACGTCTTTGTGGATAATGTTGTCTTTCCTACTAGCGCGTCTTAAAACCAGCAGCGAGGTCATTTTAGTCATTTGATTGAAACACGGCACCTCTTACAAAACATAACATTGAAATCATGCCTGCTGTTAGAACAGGTCGATTTGCTTTTGTGATAAACAATATCCCTTTGTCCTTTTTTTTATACATAGACCCACATGTAAAGGAAAACTACAGGTTGTAGCGTTACAACTGTTTGCATGCTTCCTTTCTTCCTTTGTTTAATGTAGGCTCTCATTACCACGTGGTGGTAACAGATTGTTTGAACGGGAGAGAAAAGCCATTCGAAGCTAATTAAGCAGCCATTCCAGGCTCTATTCACAGGCAGAGGACCGAGGAGCACAGGCATTTGTCAGCGCTTGACCCCGCGTGGTATTGATTGACAACACCGAGCCGAGAATGACAGGCTCGGCGCCAGCGGGCCAATGGGGAGCCGCCGAGTAAGTGCACCGCGCTGCCATTGGTCGAGAGGCCTTAAAGCCGCAGAGGAGTTCCCACGTGGGGCAGGAGCCGAACCTTCAAAACAAGGCAGTGCTCAGACATGGCTGATGTTCATATCACACAAAGGCAATCATCTCCTCTCCTCTCTCCCCTCCCGCTGTGTAGCTATCACCCAAATGCTGATAGGTAGGGGCGCGGACGTGTTGTGTAACAATCACGAGTCACTCAAAGTAAAAATGTATGTATGGCTTTAGTTTTGGCGGATGTCGACGATCGATTGGTCATTATCGCGCCCTTCACGGTGCCTGTGCATTAAGGGGCGGATTAAACCCGGATTTCTTGATGTGGGGAGGGGGGGGGGGGGGGGGGATTTTGGATATTTCACAGTAACATTGCTTCGTGTTGTATAGCCCCTTTCCCCGTATGGAGGATAAACACTGAAGAATGCTTGTTGCAACGAACATCACTCCCCCCAAGTTGTCTTGGTGGTCTCACCCACCCCCTAAGAAATAAATTAAAATGATTTAATCGGCAAATAGACACGCAAACACCCCCCATAACGAAGCGCGGCAGTGTTATTTTTTGCTGCCTTCTGTCAAATTTGAAGACGATCGTCGGCACATCAATGCGTGCTGCTGTTGTCGTGCACGCGGTGGGACGGGCGGACGATGCCTTGTGTGGATCCGCGCTGGATGATGTCATGTATCTGCACCCCACGTGGGGCTCGCCGCTCTCCGATAGGCAGATGTAGCCGTATTCCTTCCGAGTAATGCGATTGGACAGTTAGACGCTTCCACGGCAGTTCAGCCCTGCTGCCTGTGTGTGGCAACCGGGGGTAAGCTGGACAACTGGGGGGGTGGGGGGGAAACGCGAGATTGTGGAGAGTACCGTGTTACGCTTTTAAAGAACCTCTTCGACTCGTAGGAAAGACTTTTTGGAAGCCTGTATGTATTTATGTTTTTTTTCTTCTTCTTCTTCCTTTTTGGTGGGATTAACCAGCCGCGTAAGGAGCGCATTCCTCGGAGGTTCAACGTCGAAGAATAAAGTAGTTTAATCGAGCCCGACCGCACGAATTTCTTCTCTCAACTGCTCCCTCCAGTCTGGTCTAGTCCGGCTGGGTGCGTTCTGAGTCGGGGATGCTTTGTCGAGATCTGCTTCCACATGACGAGGGATTAGACGCCTGAATTATAGCCTTCTGTGGGGTTTTCTCTCACTTTGGGGAAACAAAGGTCGGACCGACGATTAGGGCGCACGTCGGGGTATGTATTTCTCACAGCTCTTGATTTCTCTTACAGCGTATTTTAATGTTTTTTTGGGGGGGAGGCGTGCGCTCCGCAGCGCGCCTGTCCACGGCTCGGTGCGGAGTCAAAGTGGTTGGAAAAGCCAGCTGCCGACGGCGGTGTCTTACTGGTCATTTGAGGAGCATCCAAAAAATGCCAATCTGATCCGATCGTCTGGAAGTCCCGTCTTCACATGAATTGGGCTGCATCGCCCTAAATTGGGATTTTTGTTGCTGTGCATATATATGTATGTTTTATAAAAATCGCTGCCCACTAGCCGAATAAGGTCATCAAGAAGACAAGAGGGGCACGCGTTGTGCGGCTTTTTTTTTTTTTTTTTTTTTTTTTTTAACACTACTTGAATTGCTGCAATAACTGTGGACTTGTTTGGAACTGCATCAAGTTGTTTATTCTACATTATGTAGGTTAATTTGCGTCTTTTCCCACCTCGAATCCAGGATTTTCACCACCTCCCCCTCATCCCCCACCCCTGTCTGCCGAGACTGGTATCTGTGTGCAAATTTCGACCATTTTGCCAAAGGACCTGCACACTGGAGACGTAAACAAAGGATACACTTCAAGATGTATCCACAGGGCCGACATCCGGTAAGATGTGCCTCGTCTATATCCTACTTTGAGCATCTGTGACACGTTTGTGCAAGGGAGGAATTAAAAGAAACCTATTCTGCAGAGCCCCCTTTCCACCCTTGATGCAGGTCATCCCCAACGCTCCTGAAGAGTATGCAGATGTTTTGCATGTTTGCATGGTTTTACTCGCACGACTTGTACTGAATGCCAGGACAGGTGGTCGCTTAAATTCAGGTCTGAGAGAATTCATATTCAGCGTGAAAGCCTACTCCTGTGGTGTTATTAGCAGCTGGAGGTGTGAAGTGGACCCACCTCTGCTTTTGGTATAATGTCTTACTGCACAGTTCATATCCTGGAAGTAGTGAGTTTGGAAAATAAAAGTTCAGGTGAGTCGAATTGCTGAGTTTTTTTTTTCTTTTCTTCCCCGTCTTTTCTCTTTTCTGCAGGCTCCACATCAACCCGGCCAGCCTGGCTTCAAATTCACCGTTGCCGAGTCTTGCGACAGAATCAAAGACGAGTTTCAGTTCCTCCAAGCCCAGTATCACAGGTAATGATTATCACAGAAACGACCAGAACGTCGGTTTACTTTATTGGCCTGCGAAGGTTAAGAGCAATAAACGCGTTGGAATGGAAGAGGGCAGGTTCTTCCCCTCCTCTCACCTGACGAGTAGCTACGCATGAATGAGTGCTGAAGTGGCTGAAATTGACACCCATGTCTTCTGTTTTCAGTCTCAAGGTGGAGTATGACAAACTGGCCAATGAGAAAACGGAGATGCAGCGCCACTATGTCATGGTAAGCTTGCGTTACAATGGGGAGCAATTATGGTACCAAATTGCAAGGCTTGTTGAAGATCAGGTCAGGGTGGAGCGACGCAGGCTATTGTGATCACCTGCATGTGGTGGTTAGGGCGGGCTGGATGTCAGGTACGGGCCTGCGAAAGCCCCGCAGGGTGGCGGTGGAAAGGAGGTGTGGTCTGGTGCAGCCAGTTGTTATGGAAGAGCTCTTCCTGACGGGCGGTGGGCTTCATCATAGCCCGCCCCTCTGATCTCCCAGGGGTTGACTGCAGCTTTGCCCTCTTGTGTGTGCTGATCTGATTATTCTCCTTGGAGACACCTCGCTCAGACGTATGCAGGGCCATAAATTAGGTGCGAGCTGTCGGCGGAGGCCACTGTAAACAAGATGGAGGCTGTGTGGAACCGGGTTTGCGGTTGCATCTCTGCACCCGGCGTTCTTTATGGTCTTTAATTATTAGCTTTAATTTAAGCGGCCCTTAAGAAAAACATAGGTGTGCCTCTGACGCAAGAAATGAGCCCAGACATGACGCAATGAGGAGGTTTTCCTTTGGATATGTACTCGCTTGTCTCGAGTAAACACACTCTCTCACACACACACACACACACACACACACACACACACACACACAGAAGGGGTGATTTGAACCAATACAGTCTGGCTTAAATTAAACTACTTTTTTTTTTTTTTTTTTTTTTTTTTACGTGAAAACAACATGTCAGCCTGACAACCAGGAGGTTAGGTAAACATGTTGGGAAGTATCCCACAGCCAGCGATGGGTGTCTGGTTACGCTACGGCTGTAGGGCTCTGATCTCAGACAGAATGGCTCTCTTGTTTGAGAGTAATTTTCGAAGAAGCTAATGGACTGAATAATGCATTGGCCTCATCAAATAGACGCTGACTGGAAAGCCATTTCTGCCCCGGTTGCCAATTCTGGACTCCACAGATTACATTTCAGCCGGCCAGACAGACTGACCTGGCTGGAAATATCAAGAGTGTTGAGCAATCGCGTTACGCTAAGTAAACAGACATCGTGGAGATCTGAGGGCTTAAGATAGTGATCAATACATCTAACCCTTTCCTCCCTGTGCCTACACTACAAACAGCAAGGGGGGGGGGGGAGATCAATTTATTGACTGCTCACTGTCAGCTGCTCAAAGAAGTTCTTTTCTGGTCTGATCTTAGTTCATCACCTCTCAGCGTTTTTTTTTTTTTCTTTTTAATCCTGCTGCTCAAAAGCATGTGATAATGTTATTAGTTCAGGGATCAATCAGATTGAAGAGCGGCTGTGCAGAGCTTTTTAGTTATGTTCAAAATCCTGGAAATGACACAAGCTGTGCATAATTCGTACTTTCTTTGTCTTATTTTTCAGTATTACGAAATGTCTTATGGGTTGAACATAGAGATGCACAAACAGGTATGTACCATCTTTTTTTTCCCCCCATTACTTTTTAATAGCAGTGGCGATGTAACACTGTGTGAGAGAGCGGTGGATGTAAAAACAAGGTTTTACTATTGTAACGCGATGACAACAGGATACCAGAATTCATGTTGGCACAATATAATAGCAATTAGCATGGCTGGTGTTGCTAGCATGACCAAAGCAGCAGTCCCTGTGTGTACCTAGAGCAGCGGCTCCCTAGCTTTTCAGCTTCTGGCCCACAAAATAACTGTGAGAGAGATTTGTAACACAGACAATCTGTTTCGTGAAAACGGCAACATCATCAAACGACGACGGTATCTCTTTTATTCATTTGTGAGTACTCTATCTGCTGTAGGTTTTAGAGCACGATTATGCTACTAACATACATATTTTTTTAGTCCAATTTGTGCAGATTGCAAAACCCAACATGTTGATTAGCGACAGTAAGAGGTCCCAGAAACAACCTTGAGAGCCCTTGTTTTAGAAATTCCAGATCCTTAAGTTCACTCTGAGATTTTTTTTCAAAACCTGCCAATATTTCCAAATCTAGTCTGTGCCTTAGGACAGGGATTTTTGGATATGCTGTTCAAAATCTCTTTTACACTTCCTTAGCCTAAATGAACTGTGGGCATCTCTCGACGTCTTTGAACACCACGGTATTTTTGTAAAGGGCTAACTTTCAGTCTTCTGCCCTTAGTCACAGCATCCACCCCACTTAAGCACGTTGCGTTCGCTAATCGGAACTAGATCGGATTTTTGAGCCCTATGTCCCCTGGTCACCGATCAGGGCTCAACAAGCTGAAAACTGTCAGCAGCTGATCTCTCTGTGAATCACATGAGAGTCCTTTTTATTCTTCCATCTTACGGGGGCAGTCGTTCAGGCTGTAAGCCTAACATCAGTGCGTGGGCGTACGTGCTGAATGAATGAAACCATGTGCCACCATTTATACGACCTTTCTCAGCCATTTTATTGGATATCTGCAAGTGGTGTCATGTAATTCGAGTCAGCTTTTTGATAAGATTAAAGGTAGACTTTGACAAGCTCTGCCTTTGACGTGATGATTACAAAGACAGAACTGCTGAACAGCGATTACAACAGCAGAGCAAAAGTCATTTAGCCGTTTATGGCGCCCTTATCTTTATCTAAGGGTCCTATCTTGTCTGGCTGCACGGATCAATCACAATAATGTCTGAAGTAATATAAAGATTGAATCAGTGAGTGATCCTCAGATTCCGCTACATACAGCTTATAAACTATTAAGTCTGTGTCTTCCCCTTGGTTAATGACAGACGTGGCGGCACAACGGATTGGCGTGGTGGGATGATCCATCAGTGTCGGGGGCTGTTTGTTGCACTGCCACATGTCTGTCAGGCCTCAAGCCCCTTTGATAGCTTCTGTCAGGCACTTATCGCCAACCGGAGGGGAGATGGGGGAAGGGGGTTTTGGGAGCTGGAAGCGAGCAGGAGAATAGAGCTGGGAGGGGGAGGGGCAAGAGCCTAGCTTTGTGTAAACAGGTTAATCGACTGATCCATTTTAGCATCTGACTTTTATCAGGAACCTCAACAGAGCTGATGGAAGTGCTTGAATAATTCATCAGCGGGGGCCCCAACCTCCTGAACGGCGTGTTTGTGAGCAAACAGCGCGGGGCATCGTCCTTCCCTAACCTTACAAACCCGGGCAGCGGTGGAAGAGGAGGAGGAGGAGGAGAATATCGGGAGTGGTTAACAGGCAGGGTTGGGATGGATTATTGGATGCACACAGGCATATTATTTCCCTGCCAGGAGATTTATTCCATAGTGTGGAAGCTCATTTCTCTTACTGTGCCTTTTTCATTACTGCACGGGGACATATTTCAGGTTTCCGAATGCACGCACGGACACGGTTTAGATGGGCTGATGTGGCAGTGTTATCTGATCCCTCTCTGTCAGCCGTGGCAGTAAGTTGATGCAAATGGGCTAATTTCTGCTGCATGACGTCAACCCCGTAATTGCCGTCATATGGTGCTTGTTTCCTGGAGCTGTAAGGGGGTATGGGGCTCGAACTTTAGCTCCAATCAGATTTGGCTGTTACCTGTAGTCGCAACACAGACTCGTGGCTCGGTGAGTTTGCTTAAGGGCAAAATAACTTCTGGAACCAGCGGCAAAAGGAAGCACGGCCGGCCAATAGTCTGTCTGTCTGTATTGTTCATAGAAAATTGAAAAGCGGTTTAAGAAACCACGGCTTTTGAAAGGAATCAGTGCTCTCCACATCCCAAATCTGTCACAGGGGACTGAACGTCAGTGTAATAATGTCAGGGTGTAAGCTTTTGGCCGTCAGGTCCACTTATGTAAATGGAAAGTTTTCATTTAGAATCAGCAGTAAGTGAGAAACTTTTGTCGTCTTTGCCTAAAACAAGTCCAAAAAGGCTGCAGATTATTCGGTCCTGAAGGTTGAAGTTATCGACTGGTCAAAGCCTGGCCTTCTAGGGGTTTATTGGAAAGCTATTTTGTGAACCTTTTGAACCGTCGTCACGTTTGCATTGGACGGTTATTTACACAGCAGCCGATGACTATTTCCACAGAAAATGTAGGTCGGAGGTTGTGTGCCACCAGTTACCTCACTGTGGCAAACACATACAGGGAAGAAGCAAATACAGAGTTTCATTTCAATTTAAGTAAGTGATATCTTTCACGCTGTATGAAATGCATGCCCATGCATCCCTTTTGGCTAGACGTTGCATCCTAGTCGTCTAGAATCATTACAATTATTATTATTGCTTTGTTTTACGCTTCTTTACATAGTGGAAACACACTGTATTCTAGGTTTTTTGCATAGCTTTGTTTATACATCGCAGTTACTCTGACTCTGAATGCTCTACTCATTGTTAATGTGTCTCACCCAGGAAGTTCACTGGTGGCGCACTGCCTCCACCCTTTACTCCCTGTGTAAATGATCATAAACTTTTGTGTAAATAATCATCCAGTTCCAACTTGACGATGGGTTTTAAAAGGTCACAGAGTAGCAACTCGAATGGCTGTGGCATTGTTGAGTGGTTTTAAGTCCGCTTCGGTCTTGGGCCCTCTTGTGCTAGCTGTTAGCTTCAGCCACCAGGTCCAGCTAATCTGAATTTATCAACTGAAGGTGAGATATGAACTGCTTCTAAGCTTTTAATTGTACCTCTCTCCAGCATTTTCTGGACTATCCCTTTGATGTTGAGGTTTGATTATCTGAGTGCAGCGTTTGACAACGGTTAATCAGAGCAATGCATCCACGTACCATTTCGGTTTACTCGGATCAATACCGATCACTTATAACGGCAATTAAAATTTTGCTTTGGATTTGCCTCAAATTAACAAAGGCCTGGGCTTTAACTCTCAGTTAAGTGAAAGACTCATTGTTCAGCGGAGAAGAGCTGATTGTACCAGTCCTAGTTTCTTCTTAATAGAAAAGTCGGGGCCCTTAGGCCACGCTGTCAGATAGTACAAATTACCCACCCTTTAAATATGACCAGTCAAGCAGTGTTTTTTAGATGAATCACTTGCTTTCCCTTTAAATGTAACGCCCGTCAGTGTTTTTTAGGTCCATTTTCCCACTGCTGATAACAACAGGCGAATACCTCTCTGCACACAATTGACACGTCAGCCTGAGAGTGCTCCTAAAGTGGTGCTACACAGGTCCGAGTACCTGTAATTGTGTAGCAGCCGTGCAAAGCCGGCCTCTCAAGGGCCAAGCTGTCATCTACTTAAAGTGACAACAGCCCCGTTTTTATCTGCCAGCCGACCAAACAAAAAAAAAAAAAAAAAAAAAGAGGGGAAGAGAAGAAGAAGCAGTCCTTGCAGCGCTGCGTTTCATCCATTTTGACAGCGGCGGTGAGCTGAGCTGATGCCTCTGCCATGTATCTGCATGTTGTTTTGGGAGCACGGAGACTGGCAGTTGTTTAGGGCACAGCGGATCCGCCACCTCCTGACCTCTCCCAGCCAGCTGTCACCATGACACTAAGCTACAGAGGAATGGGTCCCGAGTGCTCGAGGACTTTTTACAAATCCCGTCAAATGTTCGAGCGCTATTTACAAGGCTTATCTCGACAAACATGGATTATACAGCCCCGGTAGCTTTTCTAATGGCCTCTGTCGACTCTTTCTAGAACTCTTACAAAACTGCATAGATATAACGGCCATAAACTCTTTATCATTTGAGACCACAGGTCATTCTTGTCTGAAGGCAAAAAGCAAGTTATGGTCGGAGTTGTCTTTCGGACCATTGTGCTTTCATGCAGGGGTATCAGAATAATTTCAATATCATCTAAAAGCAATTTTATTTCAGAGAATCAGTTTAAAAGAAAACAAATTGCTAATGTATAGATTATTTGCACACAGAGAAATAAATATTCTTTTGATCTTTTATTATGGCTTACAGCTGATGAAAACCGTAAAATGTGGTTCCTTCTAAACCTTTTATACAATGTACGACCAATAAAGTATTTTGGAGAGTATTTTTAATGTATAAATGTTATTCCACGACCTGCAAAGTAATAAGGAAGACTGCTGACTTCATAATTGCCTATCAGTCTATGACGCCACAAAAGGGTCATTGCCAAAGAAGCTGGCTCTTCAGAGCAAACTAATAGAAAGTTGAGTGGAAGGAAAACTTGTATGGGTTGTGTTTATATGAACTTCATTATTCAACCTTTCTGTTCTAATTTGCGTTGCACCTGTGCTTAATGCAGTTGTTAAAAAGTATTGCACCCCCAATGCCAGGCATCACTCAGTTTGACCTGACATTACATCTCTAGCTTGTTTTTCATCCCGCTGGCTTGCCTAGCTTAAGTAGCTGCCATGTTGCGACTTGGGTCAGGAGGTCTTCTTCCGACGGTCATTACTTTCCCATCGCGCTCTGGCTCCGCTCTGAGGTAATATGTCAGGCTGCCAGAAACTGCCTGGCATTTCTGCCATGTGTAATAAATAAGCCGGCGGTCTGCGAACTACATTGTGTGTGCTGCTGCTGCTCCAAATGAGAAATCAGAGAAAATCTTTTTGATGTGTTTGTGTTCTGCAGTGGCCCTGGGTTGAACTGCGGCTCATAAATTCCAAAGATGATGTAGCTTTGGCCCTGTTATTCTCCTTGCTCCCAGTGCAGAGCTCAGACCTGAAAGTCTCATCTCCCAAGCCTAGAAGGAGAGAGAGAGAGAGAGAGAGAGAGAGAGCGCACAAGGGGAAGAGCAAGCTGGCTGTGCTGTGTTTTTACAGGAGAGTGGGGGCGGATCATACTCCCCTCTCCCACTGCTCTTTTTATCCACCATTCATTTGGTCCGTTCATGTGATCGACAGGCCGAAAATTCAATTTAATGACCTGCCTCCAAGCACGTAATATGATTTTAAAGCCTGTTACGGTCAAGCGGAGGTTCCATTTGCATAATGATCCCCAGCCAGATAGGGCTGTAGCTGTTGCCATGGCAGTTGGTCGACAAGCAGAAGAATGGAGGCAGGGTTCTGTGGGTAGATGGGAGGCGAGGAGGGTTGCCGGATGGGGTGGAGGGTGGGGGCTGGGCTGATAGGAGGGAGAAATCACACCGGCTTGATCCTTAGAAAGGCCCAGCTTCGGCAAACTGCTCCTGACGCAGACCACTTGCTGTCTTTTCTTTTTTTTTTTTTGCTTATCGATCACTGATCGGAGGACAGTAACCCACAAAGTTGTTATGGTTTGTTATCATTGTGCGCTTGTTATTCATAATGTCGATCTTCCACGCTGTCACATGTAAGTAAACAGTGCAGGTTGAAGGCCTCGGCTTCATAAAAGGGTGTGGTTGTGTGGTTTAACTTTGAGGTTAAGTGCAGGACAGTACAGTTGGGTGTGTGTGTGTGTGTGTGGGGGGGGGGGGGGTGAGAGAAGATCCTCTCAACGCAGACACACTCTGCCTGCTCATATCCGTTTAACATGGAGTGCTCTCTCAGCACAGCTGTGCTCCATCCCCCTGGGCTCTCCTAATGTTTTAAATATTTCAAATGTCAATATCACGCTGTTTAGAGGATGTTGAGTCAAGCAGTTCTGATTGCCGGAGTAATTGGCTTAATCGGTGTAAACATTAAAGGCTGGGTTATGTGCAGTCACTGTGTGTTTCATACATCTCCATCTTATTTTGCCTCTTTTTATTTTTCTTCTCTTTGTCCAGACGGAGATT
Organism: Fundulus diaphanus; assembly: GCA_037039145.1. Taxonomy (NCBI): domain Eukaryota; kingdom Metazoa; phylum Chordata; class Actinopteri; order Cyprinodontiformes; family Fundulidae; genus Fundulus; species Fundulus diaphanus. The sequence continues at coordinate 28,797,137 of CM073134.1, forward strand.
GCCAAACGACTGAATGCAATTTTAGCTCAAATTATGCCTTTCCTGTCACAAGAGGTAGGTTTTGAATGCGGTCTGGGAAAGTGATTTATTGTTGCCTGTGCTGTAGAGAGAGACTATTGACTAGTTTTGTGTAATCGTGGTGTTTAAGTCATTCACTCTTTTTTTTTTTTTTTTTTTTTTTTTTTTTTTTTTTTGCAAATTCTTTTGGCGCCGTGAAAATAAAACTGAGATTGCTTAATATTTATGTGTACATGTCTCTCCGCAGCACCAACAGCAGGTTGCTCAGGCAGTGGAGAGGGCTAAGCAGGTGACTATGACCGAGCTGAATGCCATCATCGGGGTACGTGGACTTCCCAATCTGCCTCTCACCGTGTGTATACTCCCTTTTTTTCCTTATTTTATCTTGGGAAGGGGCAAACATTCAATGTGTCTAAAATACAAACTTGCACCATGTTGTTTAAACTTATAGATTAACATAAAGCCTTGCAAAAGTATTAATCTCTATTTCATTTGGGTTTTATGCGACAGACCAGTACAAAGTAGTGCAAAATTATGAATTAAAAGCAAAAAAAGTTCCCTTTATTCAGATTCCTCGTTATAAAAGTAAAATAAAAAAATGGAAAAAGCATGGCACGACCTCAACCGACCAAAAACACGCCCATCCACCTAAACTGACCAGCTGGGCGAGGAAGGAATTAATCAGAGCAGAAGACAAGAGGCCCACTGAAGACCTGCAGGCATCCGCCATTCAGGTGGGAAAATCGGTTGAGAGGTCAGCTATTAGTTTGGGACTGTACAAATCTGGCTTTTATGTAATAGAGGCCAAGAAAGTCATTGTTGAAAAAATGATGAAAAAACTAAAGAAGTCGTCCTTACATGCAGGGGAAAACATGTGGAAGCTATGCTGATCTGATGAGACAAAAATTTAACTTTTTGGTCTAAACTGCAAATAATTCCAAAAAATAGAGCCACCCTGTGAAAGCTAGTGGTGGGACTATCATGCTGAGGGGATGGCTTTCTTAAGCAGGGACAGGACAGCTGTTAAAGGCTGCAAAAAACTTAAGACTGGGGTAAATAAATAAATGTATACATTTCCCTTTATAGTCCCACAGAGGGGAGCTTTGTGTCTGCGGTTAACCCGTCCTCCACAACCTCAAACACACAGGAGTGGTTTAGGTCAGAGCATAGTCCTGTGTGAAAATGGCCCAGTCAAAGTCCAGAGCGAAATCAAATCTGTGGTAAGACTGTAAATCGATGTTCACAGATCATCCAATCTGATTTAGTAATTATCTGGCTGTTATTCTTTTTTTCACATAAAAATGTTGAAAACCCTTAGTCTATTTCCTTCGTCTTCACAACAGTGTGCTGCTTTGTGCTGGTCTATTATGTAAAATGGCAATAAAATTAATTGAAGTTTGAATTTTGAATCAATGTATGAACCCGGTTGCAAGGCACTGTAGGTTAGAAAAAAAAAAACGAATGGCAAAATAATGTGACTGATATGCTCTGTATATTTAGTATAACTCTTATGAGCTGGTCTGTTTCTGCAGCATGGGTCTCAGTCGCGTTGTATCCTGCCTTGTTGTGCGTTTACAAATGTGAGCCTGAGAGCTCTCGAGACGCCCTCCGCTGCTCGCATTGCTTTAATTGGCTAAGGTTTTAACGAGGAGCCTCATCCCTCACTGTTGACCCGGATAGCTGTGGGAGTTAAAAGGGCTGAGGCTGATGCAGAACAGCCTCCCCGAGACGGCACAGGCAGCGGCCATCGGCCGTCCCCGCTGCTCAGCGTTTTGCCGAGCTCATCGCTGAGCTTGTTAATGTTTGCTGTTCATCACTGCTTCAAAACACCATCTGCTCCCCATTGATCAGCCATACCCATCCTGCCCTGCTCAGGCAGAGGCAGGATGGGTATGGGCGAGGAGAAACATAGCTTTGGATACCAGTACGAACAGTTGGAGCTTCAGCATGCAGGTCCATAGAGGCTGACCCGATGCCTGGATGCACACCTTGGAATCCGATTATGGGCCCGCCTTGTGACCTTTTTTTTAGTTTCGGCTGTATTGCTTTCTTGAACAGGTGAATTTCCAGAGGTGATGGAGAGCTGCTTCTGTGTTAATATGTTGGGATCTGACGCCGATGCTTTATTACACCGCAAGCAGCAGCTGTGTCTAACAATAGTAATGTTTGATTTGCTATCTTTATACATGTAGTTTTCATCTTTGCGACATGGTAATTCTGTAACACCTTGCTGATGCGAATTTGCAGCTGGAGTGATTGCTTTACCACGAGTCAGAGTTGATCCATAGTTTGGAGTTGGCTTCTTCAAAAACAGGCGAAATGAATTGTGTGATGTGTCTGTAGGAGGCGTTGGCACGCAGTTCTGTGCGGCATCAGGGCTGTCGGATAAAACGACACGGCGTCAGCCCAAAACTCGCAGCCGTTGCTCCTGTCAGGGGATGTGCTGCTGTGTATGTTTAAGAACACCTTCCCATTAGTTATTTATTAAGGAGAAGCTCTGTAGGCTTGCCAAAATCCTCATGTATATTGTAAAGCAAGGTGGGGGTGAAAGAGCATGCCAGGCAGGCAGACAGGCAGTGTACAGGAACCAGCTGCATGTCTTATTGATGGAGCTGCAGGCCATTAATAGAATGCAACTAGGGCAGCTGCTAGAGGTGAAGCTGACTTGTGGAGCATCCTGTTTGGTTCAAACAGAGAAATCTCAGATATGCCAACCTGGGTACTCTCGCTCTTTCATCAGCACATGTTGTGTCTGTGTGGTCATTATGGGCAGTCCTTCGGTACTGGTAGAGAGAGAGAGAGCAGCTGTAGCTTTGACCACCTCTGTCCTTTTTTTCAGCGGCAACAAGCTGCCTACCCTTGCTCCTATTGTCAGTGGTTCACACGAATATCTGTCTTATTCGCACTCTTTTGGCTGGGTTTGGCTTTTGTGGCTTAAAGGGCTTGTACATCTTGCATGGCACAACTTGTGAAAATTGCAATGATAATTTAGAGTAACCCATGTTGTCCTGACTCTTTTCTTTCTGTGCATCCAGCTCTCCAAATAAAGTCTCCATTGCAGAGCGTAAAGGCGTGCCGCTAGAAATGCGATGGCCAACCAAATACTGCGTCCTCTGCGATTGCAGTTCACTGAAATTACAACAATGATTGTCATTTAATGTTTCACAGCTCTAATGCTAACAGGAACATTTTGAAAAATAATATATAATGCAGCCTAATTGCCTCTCTTTAAAATAGAAGAGCAATAATTAGTCCTGCTGCTGAATAATAATATAGCTTTGGTTATTACCGTTACACTCATCTATTGTACAACATAGATTTTATTCATAAGCTTAGGTTCACTGACCTGCTCATTCGAATAGTACTGCTTATTCCATAAAATATGATGCCTATTTGCAATGTTATTTTTATAGATTAATGCTGGGAGTGTAAAAAGCTGATATCGCCTGCTTAATTAGTCAGGCTATCTGCTCAAGTAGCTGGCCAGCAGTCCGCTACTTAAAGGAGCTCGCTCCTGTGTCTTGCCAGGTGTAACCGTAAACAGAGTTATCCTAATAAGGATGGGAGACCGTACTCCTCCAGTGTCCTCCGGTCACATGACTATTTTGTGACCGGAAAGATTTCCAAACAGCCCAGTTCATCTTTGATGTAAGCAAGGCTGTCTTCTCCATCTCTCTGCCAGCTGGCTGGCAGTGTGCAGCAACAGGTGAGGATTGGACAGCGCTTTGTTCCTGATGAGTAAAATGACAAATTCTGGTGGTTTTGGTACCATGACATTAAAAGAAAACCAACCACGATGAACTCTGATTCCAGTAGCTAGCCCATGTCTGCTTTCTATCTAGCTGTCCTGTTAACCCATGCGAGTCTACTCTCAGGTGGGCTTTATTTCCCGCAGCAACGCTCAGTGTGGGGGTTAAAAAGGGGGCACAGAGTATGAGTCTTTATCTTGCATTATTAAATTAGAAGAAATGGGCCAGACTTCTTTATTTATTTATTATTGTCTTCATTTATAGCCCTTTAATGAGGGCTCTTGCTGATCAGCCATGCTTATTACCCATCAGTGCCTCATTAAACACAATGAGCAAGGATGTCCTCCCCCTGCCAATGAACTGGCTCCTTAATTTCCCTCATGGACACAATATTAGAAGGCTTTCTTTCACTCTCTATATCCCTCACTGTCTTCTTTCTTTTTCACGATTTTTCTCTCTCGCTCGCTTTCTTTCTCTCTCTCTCTCTCTCTCTCTCCAGTTTGCTGTTTTCCAGCATAGCTCATATCAGCTCCAGGAGAGGAAAATTAATGATATTTATAAATACCTTTGTTTTCCTGCCACCCCTGAAACAAAGCCCATGCCCAGTTAACCCACCTTCTTCCACTCTGTAGTAATTACCAACTTCCGGATATTCCTAAAATGGCCGTAAAAGACCCCTGATTGAAGGCCGTCTTGTAAAAGAGAGAGATTGTGCGCTGTAACAACAGCTGAATTATTCAGCCAGCTTCTAGATGGGTAATAAAACTGCTGTTTTATTGGTGTCTCGGCTAAGTATTATTTAACCTTGCTTTAAACTGCTTCCTTCTCAGGCTGAGTGCCTTTTAACTCACGTTCATTTCCCCGTGCCTTTCAAATATTGATGGTGAATATTGGAGGCTTGAGTGAGTGCCAGCAATAAGACCCCTGGTCCTGGCTCCTGAAGCTACCTTCTCAAAGAATGAGAGAGAGGGAGGGCCAGCTTCTGGCAGTCGGAGTTCCCCCTGTGTCTTAAAAGTTTGGGTGTGCAAATGATTTATGAGCTGTCAATACAGGAATTTGAATACTAGAGCAGTAAGCAGATTCTGTTTTTTTTTTTAAGGTAGTTGTTTGGCCCTGAGGCTGGCTGCTTACTGTTCTTTAAAGATGCTTTTTGGTTTTGTGACCCTGCAGCGTAAAATGTGGGAGTTTAAGCAGGAATGAGTGGTTTGGTTTTTTTATGTGCTATTCCAGGCTCTCATGAAACTTTTTTTTTCATTGTTTCATAATGGGAAGATGTGCTGTTTTTTTTAATTGTGAGTTACGAACACTATTTGACTATAACATTTTTTTAAATACAGATGCACTGAGAAATTAGGAAGTCACCAGTCGAGTGGCCGAACAAGGTGTAAACCGTCGTTTCAGTCAAAGTCAAAAATCTCATCTTTTTTGCAAACCAGTCGTATTTTTATGTTAATTTTTTTTGCATTGTATGTCCTGGCGTGTGGTTTAGTCACGCTGTGAGCAAGAACATGGCTTTCAGCAGATAACAGGAAGGCTGAACATTTTACAGCAAAGTTGTTCTGTTTTATCCTTTTGAGCTTCTAACCTCCGTCTGTCATGGGATACGCTGGGTTTGGGAACGTTGGCAGCCTTGTTCAAATCTGAGTCCCCATTTTCTAGGGAGAAAGATTTCCATTTTAGTAATGCTAGCCAAATTAACTGTGCTAATTGCTGCAATAAGATGGTAAAGACCTGATAAGTGTGTGATCATGTTGTCTTATGGCATTAGATTATGGCTCCTGCAATATGGCTCCTAATGTATTGTAAACAATAGATGACCACGCTCTTGTGAAGGCTAGTCAGATATATTTATGTTTTTAAATGTAGTTCTATAAAGAGAAACTGGCTAAATTATCATTGGCAGGTCCAAACATGTGGATCTGAAATTGGTGCATCTCTATTTTTCACAATAAGCTGCACAGAGCAGCGCCTATGTCACTTTGGGTCGGGATGAAGGTGGATCTGACAATAGTTGTGTACATTTGCTAAATTGGTGTACTGCAAGGGGGTTCCTGCTTCCCTTCAACCATTTGGTGTTTGTCTGTCTGCATCTCTGTGGACTTGCAGCAGCAGCAGCTCCAGGCGCAGCACCTCTCCCACGCTGCTCACGGCCCTCCCGTCCAGCTGCCGCCCCACCCCTCGGGTCTGCAGCCGCCTGGAATCCCCCCTGTGACGGGCGCCGGATCGGGCCTGCTGGCACTCGGGGCTCTGGGCAGCCAAGCTCACCTCCCAGTGAAGGATGAGAAGAACCATCACGATCTCGAGCACAGAGGTGCGTTGTTGACCTCAGTTGTCTAGTTTTCATTAAATAAACATGCAAAAAGTGGTAATATGACAATGTCAGCACGAGATCCTCACTGTATAATAACCATGAATAACAAAATACCAGTTTCAAGGTATTTGTACCAAAAAACCAAAGGCTAAACTTCTGAACATCAGTTATTTACATAGCTGCTAATTAGTATAGCATCTTATCTATAACATTTAAGTATTGTTTAGAAAACTTTTCAAATGCTTATTGAGCTGACTATTACAGTTCCTACAGTCTTTGAAAACCTGGTTTCAATTGGGAAATTAGATTTTTAGCATTTTCCAATTCCTGATAAGTATGGGAAAAGGAACTAAGAATTTAATGATTTTTGAGTTTTGTGACTTAGTTATTTAACAGATAAAATCCAAAGTATAAAAAATATGTTTTTATACAACTTGCAACATAACTGTTTTTTATCCAGCAACTTGATTGATTTGTTTTTTGGGTTATTGGTAGACAAATAAGGGCCTTTTGACAGTTTTTTTTCTAGTTCCATCTAGGGTTTAAAAATATATCTGTAGTTCTTAAAGTTGGTCCAGAATAACACATTTTTTGTAACAAAATAAAGGGATGGCAGATCACAATCTGGGACTGAAAGAATCTGTATTTAATGTTAGGAAAATTGTCTTAGAGTAGAACAAGTATTGAGTTGATTGCAGATGGTTAGAGCTAATAGCTTAGCTTAGTTGGGCTATCTTTCACTCGTAGCTTGCTAACCATTAATTAGTGATAGATGCCACTCCTAAAGTGTCCAAGCCCTGACTGTCTGTTTTATTTTATTTACTTAATTTTTGCAAGCAAACATATTCTTAAACAGCCAAATTAGTCCTTTTTTGTAGGGAAAGGAAAAGTTTGGTGGACTTGTTTCAGTCAGCTGAGCAGCAGTGTGCAGTAATGGGAAGGCGAGAGGCTGTGTTGGCATATGCTCCAGTCCATAAGGAAAGGTTTAGCTGTTGTCAAAAATGTACCTTTTTAAAACTCACGGCACGACAAAATGGATAAAATAGAAAACAATTGCTGTTAATTTCACGTTGTTTAAACATGGGCAAAATACCATGAAAGCATATGATGCTTCTTACTCTCTAGAGCTCCTAGTTGAGGAACACTTCCTGTCTGTTCACATTCTCGCTGTGTAATGAGGTGCTGCGTTCCCCGCCCATGACGACTACATAAGCTGTTCAGCAGCTCCAACATACATTGATGAACGGGGCCTTGTTCCCCACAGCTGATTCACACATGCTCAGCCAGAGGGATTTGTTACTTTTTACTAACTGACATCTTTTTTTTTCTCTCTCTGTCTTTGCTCGCTTGGTTTTCCTCATCATCTCCGCTGCCTCTCCGTGGAGCAGAAAGCACGGTGAGTGTCCAGGACTGCAGGGATTGTTGGGTTTCACTGTATCTTATTGCTGATTTGATATGCTGTTATAATCTGCTTTCAGTATTTGGAGCAATGGGAATTGAAGTATAAAACCCGCGTGCTATCATGCTGGAGAGATTAGAAGGCTTGTAATTTCATCACAATTGAAGACGGACTTTGCCCCCGCTTCTCTTAAAGGATTTGTTTGATCCCCTCTACTGTCTCTCTTGCTTACCAGCTCACCCGTTCTTCTTTTTGCCTGCGTGATGAATATTCATGGCCTCCGTTAGGCTGGACCTGCTGAAGTGGGGTTTTTTTTTCATTCAAAGCGCGGCGATGTTGGATGACTTGTGACGGGCCTGCGAGGTTCTGTTTCCGTAGGCCGTGCCGGCTGAATGGGCCCAGTCATCTCTAAAGAAACAGAGCTTTTTTTTTTTTCTCGCTTTTCTCGTCCCAGGTCATCTGATAGTAGAGTGGTGACTTTGGTTAATGAGTCACGCTAAGCATCTCCTTAAAGGTCAACCATTATGCACACGGTGGCCCTTTGCCCAGACCTCTAGTCCATCAGCCATTGTTCCCCTCCTATGGCTTTTTTTCCCCCCCCTCTCTCTCTCTGTCCGTGTTGTTGCTTTGGCTCCTCTGATGGAGGGACGTGGAGATTCAGGGCGACTTGGCAGTTTGCAGGCAAATGGCAAGCGTCCTGCGAAAGCTGCTGGAGTCCTGCCGAGTGCCTCCCCTTCTGCTGGTGTTCGGAGCGAGCCGCTCCAGCTTGTGTAGGCAGGTTCCACGGAGAAGCACCAGTCAGTCCCACGCTGCCGTGCCCACTGGCAGGATATAGACTCTTTTTCTTTATCAGAGCTCAAAGCAGGAGCTGACACGGTGCCCGACGCCCAGGGCCCACTGCATATAGTTTCCCTCTCTGTCTTTCTCTCTCATGCTTAGTCCAAATGACTTTGGAGAAAAGGCCCTCTGTTCAGTCACGACACACTGCTCAAGCCCCTGTGAGGCTGTTTGTTGTCCAGTTATAAAGCGGGGGCGGGGTGGAGGGGGCTCAGAAAACAAGCCGTACTCCATTTAACTCGGACAACGACCCACTCTGTTGTAGTTGAGCTCGGGCTCGGTTCGTGCCAGGGTACCGCTTGGTGCTGACCCGCAGCTGCGTCTTAAGACGGCTGCTGTGCCCATCATTGTGTGAATGAGGCGTTTTTAGTGCTCGGATTAGCTCACTGTGTTCACAGCTTCATTTGAATGAAATGAATCATTCTGCTGCTGGATTTTGGAAAGAAAGAGATAAAGTGGTGGTGAAACTGATTTATTTATTTATTTATTTTTTCCTTTCGCTAGAACAACTCGATATCCCCGTCAGAAAGCTTGCGGACAGCCAGCGAGAAGCACCGCAGCTCCTCGGACTACAGCTTGGACTCGAAGAAACGCAAAGTGGAGGAGAAGGACAGCATGAGCAGATATGTACGTTGTAGAAAGGATCAGGACGAAAGAATGGGGAGCATGATTGTTCGTTTTCTTGTGGAATGTTTAACATATAGTTATGGCCATTAAAGCTAAAAAAGGCAAAAATGTAACAAATTTTAGATGCACGGTTAAAACGCCTCGCAAAAGAATTCATACCTCTTGAAGTTAACATTGCAACCCAAAGTTTTGATTTATCTAAGTGGGATTTTATGTGATAGACCAACATATAGTGGTACATAACTGAAAAACGTGGTCTGCATGTGTATATTTAGACCTTCCGGGTCAACACCTTGCAGAGCCACCTTTCACTTGAATTTACAACTATATGTCTAGTTAGGTGTGTTTCTACCAGTTAAAAAAATCTCCTGATTAAAAGTTTTGCCTAGTCTTCTTTCCAAAATAGCTTAAAGGCGGTCCATAATCCCCACAGCATGATTTGGCTACACTTTTTCACGGTGGAGGTGGTGTGTTTGGGTCTTAAGGAGCAGGGATACCCGACGACTGCCAGTCCGATGTGTTTTAAATGCGTCCCGGTTCTTATTAGTGGATTTCTTCTTACCACTATTTTGTTAAAGCCGTATTATGGTTTTCATGTCGACACATTATTGCACCTGAGCTGTGGATCTCTGCAGATCCTCCAGAGTTACCATGACCCTCTTGGCTGTTTCTCTTATAACTTTATCCCTGACTTGTCGTGTTCTTTTGTTGTCAAGATTTTTGCTCATTAATGTACTCTAACAAACCACTGAGGCCTCCACATAGCAGCTGGATTTATATTGATATTATGTTATCCACAGTTGAACTCTATTTACTCGATGGCAACTTTTGAAGGCTGTTAGTTGCAGTCAGTTTTATTTAGGGGTATCAGAATAAAGGGGTGAATAAACACAACCCTCTTTTTTTTTATTATTCCTTATAATTCATCATTATTGTGCACTATTTTGTGCTTGTTTGTCTCATAAAATCCCAATAAAACCCTCTCTAAAGTTTGCAACTTCACAAAAATGCAAAAAAAAGTCCAAACTTTTTCAACCTTATGAAAACTTGTTCAAGGCACTATTTATGAACAGATCTCTTACTTGCATGGCCGTCTCTCACAGTGACATGTATCCCCTTCCCCTGGCTCCAGGGTTATCCTCAGTCTCAGCAAGAAAGCAAACAATGCTTTGGCAGCTCCCTGTGGGGTCTCTCACATTTATCCAGAGTAGCTCTGCTAAGGTGGCTGTTTTTATTTTTCTTTCTAATCATCTCTGCAGGACAGCGATGGAGAGAAGAGTGATGACTTGGTGGTAGATGTGTCTAACGAGGTGAGTGGCGCGTGGATTAGAATGGCCACGGCTGCGTTTACTGAAGCCGTTTTACAGCCGTGACAATCTGTTTTGCCAGGATCCCGTTACCCCGCGGGCAAGCCCAGCCCATTCCCCGCCTGAAAACGGCATTGATAAACCACGCCCAGCAAAGAAAGAAACGCCCAACAGCCCGGCATCGGTGGCCTCCTCCGGAAGCACCCCTTCCTCCAAGGCCAAGGAGCTCAGTCATGTAAGACATTAAGAGCGCCGCGGACAAACTAGGACAGCAAGGGTTTTTGAAAAAAGGAATGGCGGAGAGAAAGAGAAGGGATGTGTGCAAATAGATCTGGAACATTTTCTGCTGTGGATTAGGAATGGCTGTCTGTGCTTTAAGTGCATGACTAAAATGTCAGGGATAATATTGTCCCGCATCAGGATCAGTCAGGTCTCCTCTGTTAATAGCTCAATGTATTTAACTATTCTGGGATTTTTGCCTCTGCCTCGCTGAAAGATTAAAGCTAAAGGGGATAGAAATGGCCCCGTCTCCATTGTGACCGTAATAGGTTTTAGAATAAATAGCAGTTTATGGCTGTGGGTTGTCAGAATTAGATTGGATTAGGTTCAGTTTGCTCTCAAATTGTCAGTTTGCACAGTGCCTGGTTTTTGGGATTATGAATGCGCTTGCTCTCTTGTTCCCCCGTACAGAATGACAAATCCTCCACGCCTGGTCTAAAATCCAACACCCCCACCCCACGTAACGATGCCCCCACCCCTGGCACAAGCTCCACTCCTGGGCTCAGACCCATCCTGGGCAAACCACCAGGCATGGAGGCTCTTGGTTGGTACCATTCTCTGTCCGCACTGGAAGCTGACTTCATTTTTTATTTTTATTTTTTACAATTCTTTTCCAGTCTGCTGTTATCTCACATACTGATGCCCATCTCCTGTTTTGATGTTTTCCCCCCATTTATTTCCTGTAGCAGCACCAGCTTTGCGGACCCCTCTGTCCATCGCAGGCTCCTATCCTACCCCCTTTGCTATGATGGGCCACCATGAAATGAACGGCAGCCTGACGAGTCCAGGGGTCTATGCTGGCCTGCACATCTCCCCTCAGATGAGTGCTGCAGCAGCTGCAGCATACGGACGCTCCCCCATGGTAACGACTTTATGCCATTTATTATGCTACGTTCACGCTGCCCGTATGTGACCTATATCCATCCACCCATCCATTTTCTAACACGTCTATCCCTTGTGGGGTCGCGAGGGGTGTTTGGTCGCCAGTCTATCGCAGTGATCTATATCCATTGTTGTTTTTCTTCAAATGTCTGACCAAGCCCTCTTGCTTGGTCCTAAGTTAGATATTCATCTGATGTTTGAGCGGCCATGTTGCATTTCATCCGACCATTGTGTCGTGGAGATAAAAATGGCAAAATCAGATATAAAAAATGGATGAAACAAGCAAGGCCGTCATGTAACTAGTCAACGTTTTTGTTGGTTTTGAGGGTATAAAAGCTTCAGAGGCTTGTTTAGCATCCGCATATCCTTTTATAAACAAGCGTGCTGTGTGAGATGTGTCTTCTTCTGAGCACAAGGGCACTTCAGTACTATAGACTGTTAACAGTGGAGTTCGGTGGTGGTTGCATTGAAATTAGAATGTGAATAACCACGCAAAAAAGTTAACATTAGAAAAGAATAGCGTTATCGTCATCATACATTAGGACATGACGAAAATATAGATGGCTCACTGAGATAAACAAATTAAATCAAGTGAGATCAAATAACAATTGCCCATAGCTAGAAAAGATTACATTCAGATATCAGCAAAAAGTCTGAATTGAGCGTTAAACTCTGCGGTGGGTATCTAGCCTTTGACTAAATCTACAAGAACTGCCAAAAGCAAGAGCTGGTGAGGGATTGAGTAATTATCTAGTGACTGGAATTGGGTGATTTCCACCTTCATTGGCCCTAACTAGTCACCATACGGCTAGAAAGTAAGAAATGTAGCCCTTTTCCAATCCGTGAATAAACTAAACATCGGTGCTACCAGGTTGGGGTCACAGCAACAACTCTCCTCATTGTGGATGTGGTTACTGAAGAACGAAGATCAGGATTTAGCTATGTTCAGAATCAGTGAGGTGTTTGGGAAAAAAAAGTCAAGGAAAGTTAAAAAAAAAAGTTATTAATTCAAAACGGTATTTTATGAACATATAGAGATATGTCTGCAGTCGTAAGCCAGTCAGTGAGAGAGAGCAAGACTTTCAGCAGACAACTGGAAGGCTCAACGGAGTACACGAAAGTTGCTAACGGTGCAAATCGCTAATATAAGATGCTTAAAACAGATGAAAATGTCAAAACATGTTGACTGTTCTCGTGGTGTGATGTCTTTTCTGCTCCTAACATAAATAATGAAGGAAGGCTGGAAGAAAATGTATTTTTAGTGATGTTCTTGTATGTTCTTATATTATAGCTGCTCAAGAGAAATCGGTATTGTCAAATCAAAGCCTTCCATCAACCCCAGAATGGAAATTTAGTAGAAATTCTGATGGATGCAGCTCTAGCTGGAGCCTAAGTTTATTTTTCCTTTCTTTGATCACAGCTCTGTACTTCAAACATCTATATCCTCTCATCCTTTAGGGGTTTGATCCTCACACCCATATGAGAGCGCCCGGCCTTCCAGCCAGCCTCACGTCTATTTCTGGAGGCAAACCGTAAGTGTCTCACCAAATTCGATAGGGTCTTCACACATTTCCAAACCCGGCAACTGTAAGCTTTGATAAGCCCATCTTTCTCTCTGTAGTGCGTACTCTTTCCACGTCAGCGCAGACGGTCAGATGCAGCCTGTGCCCTTCCCGCCGGACGCCCTCATTGGGCCCGGTATCCCCCGTCATGCACGTCAGATCAACACGCTCAGCCACGGCGAAGTGGTGTGTGCCGTCACCATCAGCAACCCCACACGTCACGTCTACACCGGCGGTAAGGGCTGCGTCAAAATCTGGGACATCAGCCAGCCAGGCAGCAAAAGCCCCGTGTCCCAACTGGACTGTCTGGTAAGAACCCTCTGCAGATTCGCGTTTCACTCGTTAGGGACGTTTTGCAGTTAGGTGTTGTTGTAGGGTTTATAAATGGCAGCGTTCCACTAACAATGGGATAATCCTGCAGGGAGGATTACATCGCAACTGGTAAGGGGAACAACGTCCCGCTTACGAGTTTGACAGCAAACGTACCGGCACAGAAATGAAAGCCTTTACTTTAGAAGGTTTGAACCAAACTGATCAAAGTAATTCTGACAGCAACCAAGGAAGAAAGTACTGGGTTCCTACACCAGCCTGAAAAGCTCGAGCTTTGTTTTTAATATTTTCCAGGTCTGTACAAATGTGGAAACATGTTTGTGTTTCCAAACTGTTTCCTGTGTTCGTTAGCTATATCGATAGGTTCTCACAGCCATTACCAGTACCTTCCATGCAAGGGATGTGTGTTCAGAAAGAAAGAGGAACTAAGATGTACTTTATTGATGCCAGAATTCGGAAATTATTGAAAAAAAAAGCAGTAAAAACACTTACATTTTTAATGAAAAACTTTTATTTAATACATAAAATGTAGCAATTACGCCAGGTTGTACAATTCGGGTGCTGATTCGGACCACTGACTGCCTGTTGAAGAACATTTTTTTCTTAATGGCAATAGAAATCATGTTTCTCTGAAGGAAACTAACACATTAGGACCATGCATTGAAAAAAAAATCTTCTCATTGAATTTTATTTGCTTGGTTTTAAAGATGCGTCCTTCCTTGTTTTTCGTCTTTGGACACGGTTGGCTACAGATAATTTGAATATCCAGGTGTCTATTGTAAATATACAGCAAAATGCTTTGCTAAGAAAAAAAAAAAAAACAAGCTAAATATTCCGCAGATTTCTGTGTGGAAAGGTCTGGCAATGCTGAAATGGGGAGATCATGTAGGAATCCTGAAAGTGAGAAAATGAATGCACCAACATGACCGGCTGTCGGCCTGTCCACTTGGTCCAGATCAGCTTAGAGGACACGCTTTGGCTGATTTGTTCTGAGGATTTCCCTCCTGCTTCCTCCAGATTTGTTTCTGATTCTCTGCTCTCCTCTCACCGGCCAGAGCTCGTATTGATTGGCTTTTGTCCTCCGCGCAACAGAACAGGGATAACTACATCCGATCCTGTAAGCTCCTGCCTGATGGTCGCACATTGATTGTTGGAGGCGAGGCGAGCACTCTGACCATCTGGGACCTGGCCTCTCAGACGCCCCGCATCAAGGCCGAGCTCACCTCGTCAGCGCCGGCATGCTACGCCTTGGCCATCAGCCCCGACGCCAAAGTCTGCTTCTCCTGCTGCAGTGACGGAAACATCGCCGTTTGGGACCTGCACAACCAGACTCTTGTTAGGTCGGGGGAAAAGATTTATATTCCCAGTGTGCGGGCTTTGGCCCCCCGAACAGAACCGCTCTTGTGTGAGGCGCTTTTAAAGAGGATGTCAATACAAGTTTGTGTGCTTTCTTACTCTGATTGCAGGCAGTTCCAGGGTCATACAGATGGTGCTAGCTGTATTGACATTTCCCATGATGGCACTAAACTGTGGACAGGCGGCCTCGACAACACCGTTCGCTCTTGGGACCTCAGGGAGGGTCGGCAGCTGCAGCAGCACGACTTCACTTCACAGGTACAGCCGTTTAAAAGCAGAACCAAACGAGTGACCCAGAAAAGGAAAAAAAAAAAACACTGTTGTTTTTAGCCTCTGAACTGTTCGTGATCACGCTCCCACCCCCAGATCTTCTCCTTGGGCTACTGTCCGACGGGTGAGTGGCTTGCTGTTGGAATGGAGAGCAGCAACGTGGAGGTGCTCCACCATTCAAAGCCCGACAAATATCAGCTGCACCTGCATGAAAGCTGCGTCCTCTCCCTCAAGTTCGCCTACTGTGGTATGTGCAGCCCGTGAGGTTTTTACCGCTGCAATGTATTTTATTGTGGTTTCACCCCATTTGTGATTGGTGTGAAGTCGACTTAAAAGGAGGGGCTTTTTTTATTTATTTCACAAATGGAAATCTTAAAAGTTTGGCCTGCGTTTGTATTTAGCCCACTCTAACTATACGCCAACAGGAACACACGGTTTCCGCCGGTGGCAGCAGCATGCTGAGGGGAGCATTTCTTTTGGCAGTGAAGGAAATGCATCACAGTATGAATAAAGGGCGGTTCTGAAATCTAACCTGTTAGATGCTGTGTGAGACTTGAGACTGGGGTGGAGGTTAGGGCGGGGCCTTTATCGTATGATTTTATTGTTGTCATGAAAAATGTGGGTTTATCTTGACAACGAGAAATTCCAATTACTAATATCTGAAACACCCAAAACTACTAGTATTGTCAGGATTATTTTAGCTATTTTCTCCACTGTTGGTTTCTTCAGAGCATCAATAAATTCAAAAATCTAATTAAATGCTGTTACTGTGTGCAGCTTAGTGATAAATATCACATTTCTGTGTGTAACTTGTGTCTTGATGAGGCATATTTAATATCAATGTATGCATTATTAAATGTGTTTTTTAAGGACAGTATTTGTAATTATGGGGCTATAATTGACATGAAGTCACAGCCACAAAGTTACTTAAAATGACTACAAGAAGCTGATAATAGTCTTTTATCATCACTTTATTGTTATGATACAGCCACAATATATTGTGATAAATCCAATCCAATCACAAGACACCTTGTGCAAGATTTGCATTGACAAATTCCAATCTTTTAAAACTGGAAAAGTTTAAGTACAACACAATTTATTTTATTTACCCACTTTTTTGTTTTCATTAAGGCTTTGAAAAGCCTCTAGACCAACATATTGGAAAATGGTCAACCCAAAAAATGCAGGAAATTGAAAATTCACAGATTTCTTGTCTACAAAACATTTTTGTTTTTCGTTCTTTTGGTTTACCAGGTAAAAGAACAGAAAAATAGTGTCCACAGGGACTTTCAACATGACAAAACTCGGATACCGCTAGTTTAGATCAAAGCATATTTATCCGTTAGAATGGCCTCGTAAAAGTCCTGACTTAAATCCAACCGAGATTTTCATCCAATCTGACTGAACTTGGGGTGTTTTGCAGAATGATCATGGGCAAGAATTTCAGTCACTAGATGTGCAAAGCTGGTGGAGATTTACAGCTGTAGAAGTAAAGTAGGCTGAACAACATTTTAGAGGGAATAAAATGCAAATGCAAGCCACACTTTTCAGATTTTTATTCTTACAAAAAATGTATAAACCTGTATATCCTTATCCTTCTACTTTGCAATTGTGCACTACTCTCTATTGGTCTGTCAACAAGATGCAAAGCGCTGCATCTCCTTTAAGAGCTGAAAGCTTTTTTGAGTCGTTTTGTCCTCAAGGTTACAGATGTAATGAGTTTTGCTATGAAGGTATTTTCCCTGCCTCTCATTAGTACAAGGAGGCCTGATGCCACTGCCTTTTTCTTTCAGGTAAATGGTTTGTAAGCACTGGGAAGGACAATCTGTTGAACGCTTGGAGGACTCCTTATGGCGCCAGCATATTCCAGGTATGCGGATCAATACGCTATGTCTGCAGCCGCGGCCAAAAGAACGAGCAGCCGTCTCCGAGCGCAAGGTCACGCCGACCGCTGTCTCACAGGGCCACCCTATCAGTGAAAACTGAAACTGAATTATTGACCTGACAAAGGAGTCTTTTTGAGGGCCAAAACTTGATGTCGCTGCAATCTAATCTACCCCTGTAGTCAGCTAATCCTCCCCACTTAACTTTAAATGGACCAAAGTGTATTAGCTGCTTTGAAGAATAATGTTTTTTTTTTATCTTCTTTTCTCTTTAACAGTCCAAGGAATCCTCTTCGGTCCTGAGCTGCGACATCTCAACGGATGACAAGTATATCGTGACGGGCTCTGGGGACAAGAAGGCCACCGTTTATGAAGTGATCTATTAGAACCGCTTGGGACGGCTTTGGATGGGAGCGTGCTCGTGCTCGGGAGCAGCATGGTCTTCCTCCGCCTATCTTCCCTCAGACAGACGACATGGATTCTGCTTTGCAGGCCCGGGAGTTTGGCAGTGCCAGACTGAAATGGACGGAGGCGCTCTGTTGGACCTGGATTTTTTTATGTCTGATTATTACAACACTTGTACAGCAAGAGCGGTTTTGCGAAGGCACTAAGAAAACGGAAATTAAAACAGAAAAAACACCATGCTCCCCCACCTCCCCCCCACTGTTTGTTGGATTTCTCTTCTTTCTTTTTTTGATCCTTTTGTTGACTGTGGAGATAAGGTTCCATGACACAACTAGAAGCGGCGCTTCACTTTGGAGCTTTTCCTCGGAGGTCCTGTGAAAAGTGTACATAATGGAGTAATAAATGGCCTTTTATAGATTTATATTTTGGTGTCCAATTTCGCTTGTGATGGTTCTCTCTTGTTCTCTGTGATTTTCTGTCTCCTTTGGGGATGGAAATTAGATTAGGACTTTGTAAGAGGATATTCTGTTTCCTTCCCCCCTCCCCTCCGTGGCATTTTTCCCCCCATGTTCTTTGTCAAGAGCAACCTTTTTCGGAAATCTAATTTGGAGGTTTTTTTTTTTTTTTTCTTCCTGACAACAGCTTCTTTTTTTATTTTTATTTTGTTTGCTACTCGGTACAAAACAGATGCTTGTTCCAAGGAGTTTAGCCACACAGAGCTCCGGAAACACCCCCCCCCCCCTCCCCCACCCCCAACCTGACTGGAGGAAGGAGAAATTCATTGTTTTCAGTTTCACTGGCCCACTGGCTTTGGTCAGCAGAAACTCAACTCTGAAATGAAGATCTGTCACTGAACACTGGCGGCTTTCTGTCATAGCAAAATGGATAACTAACAGCTGGAAGACCGATGGATTTCATAAACGGCAGCCGTGACTCGAGCTCAGTCTGTTGACTCGACCATTGTATGAAAATTCATCGCTCCGCTCTGCAAAGTCATCAGTCTGTGCAAGTTAATTATTGCCTCTCTTGTTTTGACGGCCTGTGACTGATTTGCAAGACTCGCTTGGTTACACATATAGATGGCGAGCAACGCCACGTCCACGTCTGACATCTTGGGTACACCGTTTGCTTTCTTCAGTATTCACATTATTCTGCCTGGAAAAACTCGTACAGGAACGGTCTCTGCATAAACTGTCGCGTGCTGTCATCGCCCATGAGGATTGTACAGTAGACAGTTGTTGATAAGTCAATAAACTGTTTTTATATAAAATATAACCTTGACTTGATTTCTACTGTGCTGTTGTCTCGCTGCTTGTAAAGGAGTTTAGGGAATAGCTGCATATTTGAACTCCTCCAGAGAGTTAAACCGGACCATGAAATTGCCACAAGAATTAGTGATAGCGTTGGAAAATTAAAAAAAAGGAGCTAATCCAATTAGTTTTTATGACGAAATCTGCATACCAGCTCATTGAAAATGGTAAAATGACTTCTTGTTTATTTCATTTTGACATGTTCATCTGCCTAATTGTAATTCAATGATCGTTTTTGGCTTTGAAAAGTTGAAAAATCAGCTGTTCCAACTGGTTGTCTGGCATAGGTCGCAGTGGCGAGACTACAGATATCTACGAATGGCAATTTGACTTTTCTATGCTCTTATGGTAGTACATTTTTTTTTTTTTTTTTTTTTTTTTTTTTAAGATGAGCTGTTGGGTGGCTTTTGTTCCAAGGGAATAAAGCAAGACTATATATCACCATCAATCTTCGTGACAAATTCAAGGCAAGATAAGTTTATTTGTTTAGCCCATTTCAGCAACAAGAATATCCAAAGTGCTTTCCACAATGAAGTCGTAAGTAGCCTCCGTGGCAGTGGCATAGAAAAGTCGGAGACTAAAGACTGGAATTAATGATGTTTCAGTTAATAGTTTATATAGAGCAGTCAAATGCAACTCTGAACAAATGGGGTTTTAACCTTGATTTAAAGGAGCTCGGTTTGTTTCTGCTGTTGTTTCTGCTGTTTTCTGGAAGTTTCTTCCAGATGAGTGGAGCATAAAAACTAAATGCTGCTGCTTCGTGTTCGGTTCTGATTTTGGGTGTGCAGAGTAGATCTGAACAAGAAGACCTGAATGGTCTGGAAGGGTGATGCAATGACAACAAATCTTTAATGCATCTTGCTGCTTAGCCATTCAGTGATTCACGAACTAACAGAGGTCATTTAAAGTGTATTTCTCTGAGATACTGAGAATAGATTCTGTTAACTCGATCTGAAAGACAACAAATTCTGAAACTCTTCCAAAACACAGGGGAATGAAGTATACACAGCTGTTGAAATGGTAGCTTGGAGACTTATTGAGACGTGGGTACAATTTGACAAAAAATAAACATGTAAAGCTTTCAGGGGTCAGAAATAAAACAAAATGTACAATGCACTGATTGCAGGTATGTGTGCACCATTAAAATAAATATTTTGAAGTAGTTTAGTTGAAGAACCTTCCGATTCAACGTCAGTGTTCAATTTTCTTTGGCAGGAGAGGATCAACATCCCACGTCTTGATAATATTTGCTCACTCTAGCTTACAGAAGTTCTTCAAATCTAACTGGGAGTAAATCTCTTGTTAGATTCCTCCTCTGATTTTTGGTTCTGATCTGGCTTCCAAAACTTTAGTTTTGATTCAGATTTTTTGCATGCATATCCCTCATCTTTAGGCTCCTAGGGGACACCTGAGTGCTTTGGGTTAAAACTTTGAAAATGTTCATCATTTTTACTTTACTGTTCAAGTAAGGTACCGTCAGAGCATGGTGCTGCCACAACCATGTTTCACTGTGTTCTATAGGTGATATAATTGTCCTTTTGAAATTCAACCATGGTTCTATCTGACCATAACACATTCCTCCATAAGATTTGTGGAGTCTTAAGTCAGGCTTGGATGATTTGAATAAAAAGAAAATGCTTTCTGTCTTGCAACCCTCCTCCTTCGTCCAGATTTACAAGGAATATAGGAGATTGTTGCCACTTGTTGAGCACAATCAGGACTTTCCTTAGTGTTGCTGGCAGCCTCCATTTTTAACAGTTTTTGTAATGTCACCATCAATCATATATTTAGTAAATGAACTGTCTTTGCTGTGAGATGGTTATAGGCATAAATACGATGCTGTGGATTTTTCTTCGTCACTTTTTCCCGAATGATACTTTTGTACAAATTAGATGCTTTGATATTTTGCTACCTCTGTCTAAACTGCAACTCAACCTAATAGATGCATGCCAGGAAAAGCCTACCAGGACAGCTGATTTTCATTTCCAGTTCATCAGATTTGCTATTATGGACGGGATGTGTAGACTCAAGACAACTAAATGCTGAAATTAAATCAAGAGGTGCTTAATCGATTAAGCGTGCGCGCACACTCGTTGTTTACCTTTGCATCAGATGCACTGGTCCCTTTCCTATAGAAAAAACAACATCACAGCGAAAAAAGAAAAGCTGCAGAGAAATGAAACATAAAAGCATGACAAAGTGATAGAAGTAAGCTCTGCGATTCATTAAAAATGCAGCTTTTATAACGAATGAAGACACCTCGTTCTAGTGTTTCCAGAAGCTTGAAGTATACCTTTCATCGTGAGGTGTTATTGCAGTCAGAGCTATTATGATATAAACTATAATATTTAATATATATATAATATAAATGTATGCATAGTCCCTCAATACGGCATGAAACAAAGTTATTGTATCGTTTTCATAATGTCCCTGACTGGATGTCTTTGTTTTGCTGTTGAATTGTATAGAATATATCTTCCCCATTAAAGGCGGGAAACATTTTGAAATGATGTATCATGCTGCCATATTTTTACCTCACCAAAACACGGTATTCCAACAGGGTCTGTACGGTTTTTAGATCCGCTGTTTGTAGACCAGGCTGACGGGGTCTTGTCCTTGTGACTCCTGTCTGGAAACTAGAAGAAATGTTCTCAAAGCCCCCGTTTGAGTGCATCTTGTTACCGACGCAGGGATTCTCCCATCCTCTAGTCTGCATTTACAGTACATGCAATATTATTCACAGGCTCTCCTTGACAGTAAATGGAGGTGCATCAGCAAATGGCTGTAAATGCATCCAGGGCTGACATCCATCTCAGGAGAACTGCAGACATAAGCGGAAGACACTCTGGGTGCTGTTAGAGAGGCTGTGGTGGACCTCCGGGCTTAACTGTAACTCAGAAAATGACTGAGCTCGCATTAATATTTGAGGGATGAACTTGGTGCAGCTTTCAAAGTCACAGCGTGCCCCAAGTGTGGTCACTGTCAGCTCCAATCTCGTGTTAGGTTTTCATGGTTGCGCTATGACATCACACGGCCGTCTCAGAGTAACACAATGAGACAGAAGTTTTATTCACAGCCACTTCAAGAGAAAAAAAAAAAATGACGTAAATAAAGCTCTTGAGCTCTGTTGAGTGGCTTTTTGGTCGCTGAATACTTTTGGGCAGGATGAGGTGAATGGCCCAGTCCATCCACTTCAGAGCAACACTCTTCTAGGACCATGTGCTCGAAGCAGTGAGCTCTTCATAAGACTGTCTCTCCAGAGATGTTGTTGTTGGATTACAAAAGCGGAGCCGGATGCTTTCAGCATGGAGCCAGCCGCCGTGCTACGCTCTCACGGGCTCATTTGGTAAAAGCTGTAGTCTTTCTTTTCCCACATGAAGTGTGTAGTTCCTGTGTGCGTTTGTACCTTAAGCTCCCTGCTCAAGTACGATTTTCTTCCTCTCCTAATCAAACAGTGGAATATCTGCAGATGAAAGGCTGCACCTCTCAGAGACTAATCGTGGACATCGAGGGGGTCATTGTCTCGCCTTCCGCTGATCTACGTTTCAATGGAAGGCTTTCAGCGGGTTCTCATGCAAGAGCCTGTGCTGCTCTTGACTATTTAAAGGAGGGCCGTGGTGCAGACTGAGAGACTAGAGTGGCCTAAGTGCTTTACAGAAGTTCAAAACACAAGAGCAAAGCCCGGTTCCATAGTCTGTTTGGATTGTTGGAAGCAAGACCAGGAAACAGAGTGTTGATATGTAATTTCTTTTTTTTTTTACTTTAGTTTTAGTTTTTGAACAAGGACAAACAAGTGAGAGCTAGAGTGCACGTACAATATATAGTGCAGTGTATTTTACACTGTATTACTGGTCTGACTCGACAGACAGAAGAGGCAGATATATTTTCAAATTCACAAAAGTAAGTTGTTATGAGTCTTTGAGTAACTGTTCCATTTTTCCCAGAGCGATATGTAATTTCTTGAGTTTTTGGAGTTACCAAGTAGCATTTAGCACAGCTAGGCATGGGCTGGTTGTCTGTGTGCCGAGGTTTCAAAAAGCTACGGGGCAAAAGCCACCGACATTTTCCATCTAACCAAACTGTTTAAAGTCCTTTAATGAGATACTGGAGAACGTGCAGGAATCAGTAGAGTTATCTTTCCTGATTTTGTGAAGGGTCAAACACTTTCAGCAGTTCTTGCCAATAGGTATGTACTAATACCATCGCGTATTAGTTTTGTTTTTTCATGTTGTGAAAGTAGGGAGAAAAAAAGGCAAAAATAAAATCCTCAAATCAAATTCATGCAACCGCTTATTATCAGTAAAAAATATATATTCTATAATCACTACTTTAATGCTATTTGGGCACATTTAATCACAAATGACAGATTATGACCTCCAGGTCAATTTCTAATAACTTGGACCTTTTTCTAGTGGATATTATTTATTGTTGAACTAAATTGAATTAACAAGCACCACTTAAACGTTTGATTTTTTGGTTATTCAACTGACCATTATTCTGTTTTTGCACGTCCAGCATTACTCTATAAAGAGCAGAATGACAAAAAGATGGAATAATCTGTGCATTAAGCACTTGATCTATTTCTGTGCTTAAATCTATTATCAAAATCAAAGCAGCAATTAATAAATGGTATAGAAAGCATAATAGCTGTAATCATGAATTTGTCATATTATTTTGGCTGCGGAAATACTAGTTTAACTCTTTAAAAAAACAGGATCATCTTAGACATTTTTTTCTTAGTGTACAATTTGTGAATCCCTGAAACTCTTTAAACTCCTCTTTTCCCTTTCATCACACAGGAACTCATAGTTGTGTTTTTCTTTTTTTCTTTTTTACTGACAGCGTGAGACTGGCACCTTGATGAAATTCAGAATAATAATCCTCTAATCACCTGAGCATTGCCAGTCCTCGGTTTTATCTCCAATGCATGTGAAAGCCCCCAGTGCCTGGTGATTACAGCATTTGATCTGGGTAATAATGTCTTCACTGTTGCCCTGCCTCGGGCCCAAAGGCAACACAGCTCTAATCCACAGTGCATTCTAGTGGAATCGCATTACACAAAGACCACCAGGGTTCTCTTTTTATAGAGGGGAGGGCTAGGGGTTGGGGGGGGGGGGGGGGGGGTTGCCATGGAAACAAGCTCCCCTCTCTCTGTTTCTCTCTCTCTCTCTCTCCTCTTTTATGCAGACACACACGCACACGCGCACACACACACACACACACACACACTTGTGCTACAGGCACACTCTCTCCTGGGACAGATAAGCGAAAGACAGGTTCTGTGTTTACTTTCCATGGACCCTCCAATCCCCGAGCAAGCTGAGCCCTGATAACACGAAGCCTGTACAGTCACCGACCACTGACAGCAGATAAGCACTCCAGCAGAGCAAAGCAGTCATCGCCCTCCAACCAGGATGAACAAACCTGGGAGACCCGGATTCATTTGGATTAGGGTGGATTGCTTCTTGCCAATGCTGCCTCTGCCGCTCGCTGTGTTCAGACTGCTGATGTTCACAGGGCTGTCTACATGAAAACCTGATGTTGCTCTTTACTCCGCGGAGAGCTTAGCGAAACGACACGGCCACACGAGAGGACCGGATGCTATTTTAGATATTGAGGTCAAGGGGGCTGTCATCATTGGCCACGTTTGTGGCAATGCGGCTACAACGACAGAAGAAGTAAATTCCTCCTGCGTTGTCCTTAGAAGGGGGAACCAGACATTATCACTGCTTTGTTTCACCCTCCACCATGTCTCCTTTAGGTGTAATGGTCGCTTTCCGGAAGAAGAGTAAAGAACTGTCAAGAAATTCCTAAAATCTTGTAAACAATATGGTTAGTGATTAGGCTGTTCTTTTCTTATTACATTAATACCTAATGAAGGGACCCACATGCTCTTTGATGTTAAGATCAAGACAGCTACAAGTGCTGCTTTATTGTGTGCATTATGCTAAGATGCTAATTATTTTTCCACACACATTCAGTGATTAAAGCACAGCTGGAGGTGTATAAGTAACATGACTAATTACAGAGGAAATGGAGATATTGAGCTAAGGTGATGAGAACTAGATTTTCCTTTGGCAATTCTTCGCCCGTGTTTACTTCTAATTATTATTTTAAATAATTAACAGTATGACTACATTTGCTGGATTTGAGAGCAGCTGCTCCAAAATAACACGGATTTGTAGCTTGAATATTTCCTTAATACTTGCTTTTGATTCAACATAATGTACTAAGTACAGTTTACCACTTCTTGGATTATTGCGGGAATATAATTAATGAGAATGCCAAGCTTGTAGTTGTTCTTCTTGGATTGTTGAATGGGAATCCGATTTGTTTCACTGCTATTTATAATAGGTCAAAGCGCTTTAATCCATTTAATCCGGCGTAAATTTGGTAGCTGTAGTAATTCTTGAAGCGAATGTTACTAAACAAATCATACTATGAGTTTTTCCTGAACCAAAAGATATTTAGGCACAGATTCGTCCTTAAGGGAAAGCCCACAAAAGTATCTTTAATTTTAATATCGCTTTTAGTACCACTTCCACTGTTTTGTAAATCGGGCAGGAACCAGTACCATTTCCAAAAAGATCTTATCTAATAAAGTAATTTATAGAAAAGTAATGATTTTGAATTTTTGGGGATTCATAAAAGTTGATTTATTAGAATTTTATCTTATGAACGTTATTAGTGTAAAATATTTGTCCTATTATTGTTAGGGTTGCAAATTAAACTAGTTCAAGAATAGATGGTTTAGATGGCACATTTACCTTACATTATATGCTTGTGTTTGTGCCTTATTTTTAATTGGATGGGCCTGTTTTTATTAACTACTTAGATCAAGATTTAAATATGCAGCTGTGGTACATGAGTATGACGTCAATGAATGAGGTCACCGCAGCCAGCAGATCACAGCAGCTGATTAAGTCCGATCTTTCTTTCTGCTAAACATCCATCCTTTATCTATACCTGCTTGTCCTCGCAGGGCTGCAGGGGGGCTGGTGCCTGACACCAGCTGTCATTCGGTGAGTGGAGGGGTGCACCCTAGATAGATCATCAGTCCATCACAGGGCGACACACAGGACAAACAACCACGTAAACACACACTTTGACCTAAGGGTGATTCACAGAGACCAATTAACCCAACAATCATGTTTTTGGTCTGTAGGAGGAAAGAACCTATGCAATGCATGGATAGAACATGCAAACTCGATGTACAAAGATCCCAGGCCTGGGTGCAAACCCAGGCTCTTCTTGCTGCAAGGCCGCAGTGCTGGCAACTGTTCTAACATACAGCTAAACAAAGCTAGAGTAAAATCAGCCCAGCGTCAGCAGACTACATAACCAGCACCCTTTTGCTGTCTTGAAAATTGTCCACGTGGGAACTCTGAGAAAGTTGGAGAGAGGATAGTTAAACTCTGCTCTATAAGGTCTTTGCTTTAAACTGAGCTGCAATGTAGGGCAAATCTACAGGTCCACCACATATCTATATATAACATACAGTATATACTTGCTTCTAAGCTTCTATGTAAAATAGCAAACATTCACCTCTGCTACAACTCACTGGTCTCTCAAAAAACTTCCTCCGTTGTGTCGTTTTAAAATACTTCACTTAATTATGTTGACAATTCACCTTTCAACAATGTAGTTTTGTAAGTGGCCTTACCTGAGGAATAAAGTTGTGGCTTTCATTTGTCCTTCATTAAATGAGGATTTGTGCAAGCAGCGACACTGCACCACTCCCCCGTTGTCGTAACAGCTGTCCTGTTTATTGCAAACCTTTTTAAAGATTAGAAACTTCTTTGTACAGCTTTATTTAACACCAACATGCGGTTTTTTTCCTAAATGTTTGTCCCTCAGCCCTAAGAATGCCTCAGGTTGCATTGTGGGCAGCTTATTTTCATCTTCAGCAAACCAATAATATTACATAAATCATTGCTTGTTTATTTTTAGTTATTTGTTTTTTTACATTTGACAGTGTCCTGTGTAATAAACTGATTAACAGATAAGATCTATTATCTAACTCCAGCCTAATGGTTGATGGCATCAACAGGACGGTGAGAGTTTGCATGATTTGGCCATACCAATAATGTGACGCTTGAAATCTGCTCTGAGGAGACAAAAACATGCAGGTGGTTGTCACATGAACACTAAAATAAAGCAAACCCCTCTTTAGCTTGGGGACACTCTCATTTCAGATAGATATTTTTTTAGCTAGTAGTCAAACCTTGGAATATCATCTCTTGGCTGCGTCTCTAAAGCTGGTGGCACAAAATCCTATATTAATAAAGGTTTGTACTGGCAAAAATTGATTACCAGTAGCACCTAACTCACCTCACTTGGAAGAGTTAAGGTAATAACCTCATTGTGTCCTGTACTTATTATCATCATGGAAACAATTTAAGTTGTTTGTTTTGAGATTTAAAAAAAAGAAAAAACCCCTACCATCGAGTATTTTACTACAGAAAAAAGCTGTGTAGGATTTGTTTCTTAGGCTTTGGATATCCTTTGCCATATTTACATGGTTTACATGTTTACATGACGAGTCAGCAGACACATATAGCTGTTAGATGATTCTGGTTAAACTTTTTGACTCTGATTAAGTGAAATATCCAGACCTTTGGCACATTACCAGACAAATCAGGCTCATGAAACATTTGAATATTATCTCTTGGCTGCTCCCCTGTCTCTGAAGGTGGTGCCACCAAATCTAACCTCACATATAATAAAGACCAAAAACTACTCATATGTCTTGCAGATGTACGAATCACTTTTGTGGGTTTGCGTTTACCAACATGTTTGTTTCTGACTGGAAAGCACTATTCCCTTTTTGGAGAGGCCTGGCCAGAGTCCCCATGTGGATCTGACAGAGAATCTTTGGAGGGATTTGCTGTCAAGCTAAAAAACAAACAAACATTGATTTATTCCAAAAAAAGTAAAAAACAAGGCAACTGGACTTGTAATGGCATTACAAGGCTTTTGTTTGGCATTGGTATAAAGCTGGTTACTCCACATTACTCCAGACTTTTTGAATTGAGAAAGCTTCCTGGAGAGGAAGCGAAACGTCTTCTACTACGGATAACAAGTCCAGCTGCTTTGTTTTTTACTTTTTTTGGAATGACCATGACCTGGATGACTGAGAATCTTCACCAGCAAACATTGATTTAAACTTAGACTAAAATTCACACTAAAGTGAGATAAAAGAAAATTGTAAAGGAAGCATAAAGATGTATATTACTTATTTTAGTTTAGTTAAAAACTTGATGAATTGAAGTGCCTTTCATTCCTGGTGCCCCCACTGTCCCTGGCAGAAGCACAGCCATGTTCTATTGAACCGACCGAGGAGGCAATCTTTCAAAAAGTATCTGTTTTCGAAAATATATTATGACATAATCGTGTTTTCTCTCTAAAAGCCCAGGGGGGGAACCTGTCTGTCAGACTGCAGCCCTCTCCTAGCTGTCCAGGCCTAAGCAGAAACAGCAGTTGTGTGTTAATAGAACCCAGAGGCGCTCTGAAACCTTACCCATTCTGCTTTACGCTCTCGGCCAGGAGATTAAAGTAAGGGAAACATTACAGGAGGCTGGATAATTGCCCCCGTGTCTCCAGCAGACAAAAGGCAACGCTCTGGCAATTCCCTTCAGTAAATTGTCAAGAGAGGCTCAAGGATCTTTCAAGGCTGCAGCAAATTGTACAGTGCTGTCTAACAAACTACCAATCTCTGGATATTATGACGCTTCCATATATCTTCGGCCATAATGACAGCCTGTACTGCTGTAATAGAGTGCAAGCACACTTCCAATAGAAAGATTGCCACCTTGGCTCCCAGTATTTGCTTTTCGCTTTCCATTTTTGTTCCCATTTGTAATTTGATTTATTTTGCTATCATTTTCATGTCCGTCCAGAGTTGTTTTGGTGGCTGTTACCACCAACAGATGACAGCAACCTTTCTGCCCGAGGGCCACTTGATTCCCTGACAGGAAAAAAAAAAAAGATGAATAAAAAAAAAAAAAATCTGCGAACAGTTAATGAGCTGCCATCCACGCTTGGTGTTAAGGGTGTCTCCAAATTAACAGCGGCTTCTGTCAAGGCTCTCCTCTCTCCCTTTCTTCCCCTTACTGCCACTCTCTCCGCCCTTCCTCCTGCTCTTCAATTTTCTCCCTCTACCTGGCTGCTTCACGCTCCAGCAGCTCCATGTCTGGGGCCCTGGCTCTGAGCGGCGCTCATTGTCAACACGGTTCATGTTTAGAATTAGCTGTTTAATGAGAACAAAAGAAATTAATTGGTGGTTTAGGCCTAATGAGACGTCTGTGAAATTAACAGGCCTCGTCAATAGAAGCAAATAAAATCCTTCGGCGCGTTGTTGGGGAGCCTTATTCTGACAAAGCTTTTGACACAATGATGAATAGCGGGTCAGGAGAGACCATCTGTGCTTTTTTAAACCCCTGCACGAGGCGGGGGGATGGAATGTGGGCTGGCTTCGGAGAGATGGTGATAAAAGAGGGAGCCAGACTCAAAACGGGGGGGGGGGGGGGGGGGGGGATGGATAGAAGGAAAAAGCTGAGAAAAAACAAATTCACTAGCTTTATTCATCACCCTTTAGCATGATACCGCTGTCTAACCATGGTTACAAAGGAAATAAAAAACAGGGGCATTAGCATGTGAAAGGCACCGGGTCTCTGACTATGCGTCCAGAAAGCCAAAGAGCT
The DNA here is from genome assembly GCA_037039145.1 of Fundulus diaphanus. Classification (NCBI taxonomy): domain Eukaryota; kingdom Metazoa; phylum Chordata; class Actinopteri; order Cyprinodontiformes; family Fundulidae; genus Fundulus; species Fundulus diaphanus. The sequence continues at coordinate 28,826,365 of CM073134.1, forward strand.
CTGATTTCGAGGGATATTTAACCTCCATTCAGACAGCAACAAAGGCCTGGCTGTCGCGCTGAGAGCAGTGGTTCAGCCTGATTGGGGCTCAGAGGGGAGGGAGGGTGGGAGCAGAGGAGGGGGACAGGCAGGATCACAGACCTCATTTGTTCCCCCTCTTTACTTTAGCCTGTCTCTGTTCCCACTGAAGAGCAGCATTTCCTCTCCCTCGCTCTCTCTCTCTCTCTCTCCCCCCAAACCCCCTTCCCTTTGCTCTCAGAGTTGTAAATGTAAGACCGGAGGAATAAATTGGATGGGAAGGAGGTGAGGAGGCAGCACAGAGAGCAGTAATACATCTCTATCATGTTCGCTGACCTTTATTTACCGAGCGCTCAGCAACATCTTTATGTGTCTGCCAGGCTTCCTCCCCTTTTTAATGGCCTCGCCGTATGAAAGTTGCGGACGTGATGGAGGTGGTTATCTGCATGTCCTCGGCTCCAGCCGGTGACTCAGCCTCTCTCCGGCCACCCATTGGGGCCGGCCCTGCCCAGCCCAGCCTGTTTGTGTATCATGGAGAAACTGTTTGCTTTCCTGTGCTGATCAAATAAACAGGCCATGTCTTTGGGGGATGCGGGGGGGTTGGGGTGGTGGTGTTGTTTAGCTCTATGGTCAAAGATAAGGAATTGTTTGATGCAGTAGAGAGAAACGAGAGCGATTTAGGTCAGCTAATCTGATTTACACAGAGATGGTCCGGCCGTTTCAGAGAGCAGTAATTACATAGAGGGATTAAGCACCCCCTCCCACAGCCCTCCCCTTTCCCAACCTACTGAGAGGAGAGAGGGGTGCCGGCTTAAAGGCCTGAGAACTGCTCGAGTATGTTGCTGCAACAGCAACAGCTTGAGCAGCTCTTGGAGCAGATTAAAAATGGCGGAAATTGTGCTCAAAACAATGGGAGCATTAGGGGAAAAAAACTACAATTACTGATCTTGTTTACACGCATTTCACTGTACTGTTTTGATCCTGCAGATATCAGCATTTTAAAGGCCAAATATCACAGGAGACATCCATCCATCCATCCATCCATCAGTTTTTTCATTATTCCTTCTTTCATGTCTCGGGTTTTTGAAGGTTCCACATTTCCAGCTTGACCCCTACCGATATTGTTGTTTCTTTGAAGACGCTTCATCCCTCAAGATGAACGCCCTCAAGAAACAGGAAGAAGTCCAGTTGCCTGCTATTTCACCACTTAGGGTGGTCATGCCCCGGATGACTAAGAATCTACACCAAAGTTTTGTGTTTAAACTTTACAAATTGGCTGAAAAGTACAGAGATTTCCCCCCCAAAAAAACGTGGATTTGGAAAACGATGGAATTTTTACGTACAAATGTTCAAAAGTAAAAAAAAAAAAGAAAGAAGAAAAAAAACAACTGAAATGGGAGCTCTGTATATGAAACACAACTTTAGACTTTCAGCCTCTGCTTTTTAAACGTTGCTAGCTATTTTTCCCTTCACACACAACAGATTTCCACAGCCTCCTTTGTGCGCATATTTAAAAATGCACAGCTGAATTATAATTGCGCCTGCCAGAGCTGTCACTTCATCCAGAGGAATGACTTGCACGCTTGGCTGCTGTCTCTAAAGTGTGCTTGGCTAATCCACTCATTGCTTTGCGCATTCAGTCCTGTGAACCATAGGGCACCCGCTTGGATGCCCGTGCATAAATTACTGCCATGGAACATAAAGTGCTGGGAGGATTTTTCTTAACGATCGCCAGCGCTTTAAATGCTTCTGCTTCAACAGTCGATACGGCTCGGCCCATTCAATTATTCAGCGGCCCGTCCCTCATTAACAAAATCCTGACCTTGACATGTCTGCCCTGTTTCTCTCCCCTGACAGACTCAGCTCTCCAAACGACTCTGTTTGCTCTGATATTGGCTGGGAAATCCATGCATATTGATAAGTTGTTTGCAGTGTAATTGAAAATGTCAGTTATGAGGCCCGTGCAGACAAAGGTCACAAGCAAGAATAACAGCTGACAGGCTTATGTCCATTGAATATATAGTAATGTGCGCCGCTTCTTTTCATTAGATTAGAATGTCAGTGAAATTTCTATTTGTTTTAGTAATTCAGTTAAAACTGCTCCTGAAAACCCCAAATTGAGCTTCTCAGAAAATTGCAATATTGCATAAGATCAAAAGAAAATATGTCCACGTACTGTGGAGTGGATTCCCGGCCAATCACTGCTCCTTTTGTATTGCTGCATCAGTGCGGCGTGGCATGGAGGCCATCAGACTGAGGCCCTGCTGAGCTTATGAGGAAGCTCAGGTCGCTTTAATAGCAGCCTTCAGTTCATCTTTGTCGTTGGCTCTGGTGTCTCATCTTCCTCTTGGCAACAATGGATCCTCTGCAGGGTTTGGTCACATTGGCCAAAAATGAAACCATCATCTCCATAAAGCTTTTCAGCAGAAGGAAACATAAACTGCTCTACAAATGTTGAGAGCAAACATCGACGCTGACTTTGGACTTGACAGAACAGATGTCAGTACAGGTCATCACTGACTGGGGAAACTCCACTCTGCACCTCTGCAGGAAAAACGTGGATTACAAGTTGGTTATTTAAACTTGTGCTTTAAGTCGACTTATCCACGGTTACCTTGAAATAACTTCACTGAATGGATGTATAACTCGTTTGAATTTTTTTTTCCCCTGGTCATCTTTGCCTTCGTGCTGGTAGATAAGGCAGAAATGCCTCTGGTGACGGTGTGAGCTTCTTCACCACCTCCAAGTAGAACGTCTTTGCTTGTCGTAGGTTAGATCTGCCCTGGGTACACTTCCACATGGGCAGAGCGAACTTACAGTTGCCGTCACGTCAATTATGTCAAGGCTGCACTAGCCCCTGTTGCATGTACACCTTTGACTGCCACATATTTTGCTTCCCTATAACCTTCCATTAATATGCTCGCTCTGTGAACAGCCAGCTTCTTTAGCAATGATTTGTTTTGTGATTTAACCTCCTAGTTATGATATACGATATATATATATATGAGTGATGTCCATTGAATACTCTGAGTACAGGTCTGTTCCCCATGATTAGTATGTAAGGCAGGGCATAACAGAGTCACAACCTAGCATTTCTGATGAAAATGTTCTTTGTTGGTCTAAAGTAATAGTCTCATATTCTGTAAAGCTGCATGTGTTTGGATATCTATCAGCTGAAAGTCATCGTTATCAACAATGACAGATATAAATGCTTTGAATATATGACTTTATGTGTAACGAATCTATAGAATATCCGAGTTTCACTTGTGAAATAAATGAACCTTTGATGCGATTCTAATCCGTCTTACATGCACCCGTATGTCAACCCAGGCCATATTTGTAAAGCTGTGCTTGGTCTGAGGTAATATTAGGACTTCATTTTGTGTGTCGTATAATTTTATTGATCGGTTTGAGGTCACTTGATTAAAATTCTTCTCTGTTTCCAAAGGTCAAATTACTCATCATTCATATCTCATGGTCTGAGTAAACATCGACAGCTCAAACACTCGATAAGAATAATGAATATGCACATCGGGTGCGTAACTCGTAATGTCTTGAGGAGCAGCAGGTGTTCTCTTAGCACAGCGTTGTACCTTTTTGGATCAGCGACGTGTGTTGTCAGTCACAGACTGACGTGCAATGTCCATTCTCAATGTCAATGTCTTAATCTGCAGCTCAGGGGTGTCACCCAGGGTTAACGCGCTGGCCACTATTTCTGCATAAACAAAGATTTGAACCTCAATCCCCCAGGCGGCCATGCTGGCCGACGGGCCCTTCCTGTCCCCCCTGCCAGACCCCGTCCTCCCCCCGCAGACGGGAGCGGTGACTGCCTGCTGGTTCTTTAATCGATTGCTAATGGGTTCAATTCCATCGTTGAGGGAGCTCCTTGGAACATGGCCCTGAGACTGAATGAAGTGGAAATACCATTTGCGGCTTTATGAGCCGTTATACTGCAGTGAGAGACTTCTATTCGGCATGCTTCATAGCGCTGCGGCGAGTTTTGCACCACCCGGTTGATAGTTTTTCTTGCGCCAGCTCCCACTGCTTTCGTCTCAGTGCTTCCCATTTACACCGTGCCCTAAAGCATTTACATCCACTCAATCTGCAACAAAATAGCTTTGCTTTACTGCATTCCTGCAAGGCTTGATGTGTCGGGTAATGATATTAGCATATCTACCTTATATACACTGTGGCCCGGCACATTCACGGCCTCCGTTAAGCAGGGATAGTCATCAGTTTTTTTATCAGGAGTTGTAACCCTGTGCAGCTCAAGCCTCTGACATCACTTTGTCTTATTGCCCGCGCTATCTGTGAAGGATAATTTATACAGCTGCAGTTTTGTCTTTCTCCGGCAATAAAATGTTTACACCTTTAGCAGCGAGGGAGCCTGTGCTATATAGTTCGCCCTCCCTGATTTACAGATCTGCCCGGGTCTCTGCAGTGCTCTTATGAGCTTGCTCTGGCTGAAGTGCAAAGCTAAGCAGCCAACGTTGCTCTACATTTCACAGCCACTCCCAGCAGACATGTTCTGTTTGAAGCATTCTGGGCCAGGGATACAAGCCTTGTTTGTTCAGTACTTCCACAGAGGTAAGAGAGAAAGGGGTGGGGGGGGGGGGGGGGAGGGGGGGAGGAAATAGACCTAAAAAACTATTTTCTTCTGTCATGGCAGTTCAGAGTAACATACTTTGACGTCTCAACAGCAACTTTCTGCCGGATGCCTTGATGCAATCGCCCATGTCAAACAGGAAGAGAAACAAATGGTTCATTGAACCAGAGGTTATCTTAACGATCGTTGGAGGGAGGAATGGCGAGGGATAGGAAGGGAGGAGACAACAGCAGGATGCTCTGTGGGTGTCAGCACACTCGGGGATGCTTATTCTCGACCCTCTGTTAAAGCACATTCTTAGATGTTGTTTGAATAATTAGTGTGCCTGGCCCAGATTGTCTTATCAATGGACATTTAATTTCCCGAGGAACACAGAGGAAAGAGCTGCAATCAAGGAAGCCACCAATGTCTGCGGTGGACCCGGTGCCAGCACGCTGCAGCAGGGTACAAAGCACATGTTTGTGTTTGTTCTTTCAGGCTCATCTTCCAGTGCCAAGTAGAGTATGACAGGATTTACATGCAGGCTTCTAATCTTTGTAAGCGAACCTGTTTCGGGATGTAATTCACATGGTATGTCTTTTGATTCGGATTAGTCCAGGCAATCCTCTTACCCCGTGGCTCAGTATAACTTATCACTGACAGGGCCGTCTCGTGGAGCGGTGCAAATCCTCATATCCACCCCTCCCAGACTTCCAACTCGTAATTCTAATCTGTCCAAATCTGATCTGAGACTTTAACTTCCAAATACCTCTTGAAAGCCACAGCTCAAACTGAAGTTCATGCAAGGTCTTTGGATTACATAAATTGAGGTTAGGGATTTCCAGTACGGTCTTATGTTGGAGAATAAAGCAGGATGTAGGCTATGGTGGCATTTTTATGATTGCTTTGGGCTCTTTAATGTTGATTCTTAAATAAAAGGATCATTTCTCACATTAGCTTCTAAATATTTTAATATGTGATATTTTAGACGTAATATGCATTTCCATAAAATAAATACAATTCTTTAACTTAACCCTAAATGACTGCTTTCATAATAGAAAAAAGGCATGGAACACTATTTATCTCTTTTAGAATTTTTAAAATCAAATTACATTGTTTATGCATCTTGCATTTTTGAATAGAAAGTGTAGATGTATATTTAGGAACATATTTATTCAATACAGGTTGTTTTTGAAAAAAGTATTAACGTTGGTAAACATGTGGATGTCTCAGAAATACTTATATCACATAATGATACATTTGGTCCAATAGGGTTGATTTAAAGAGGACTGATTTAATAACGTATATCCATATATTAAAACGTAACCTTTAACATCCATGTCCAGTTTTGCATTTTTATTGAGAAAAAGTAAAATTCATTTCCTAACTATGGTAAAGGGATGGAAGTCTTAGAATACAGTTGGTATTTTAGTGTAGTGTAATATTTTACTGTTTGCAAACATTACCAAAATGTCATAGAAAGTATTTACATGATACAAGCTCTGTAGGCAAGTAATTACTGTTAATCAGACCTAAATACTTGTATTGAAATCAACACATCTGGGGTTTTTTTAAACATCGCCTCTTTTTTATGATAATTGGTGCATTAGGCTTTTGTGGTCTTGTAAGCGAAACAATAATTTTCTATGCATTAAGAAAATCTGCAATTTATCACTCTTGCTATGTTTCTATACTTTGCATAATACTCATCAAAATGCATTTGGCATAAAGAGGACGTATATATCATTCATAATCAATACAATGTATTGTTGTGCATACACTTTCCATAGAGACAGCGTAAATATATATATTCACTGATGTTGTAAAAGAGGTAGGGATCCCAACAGAATAGCATCAACACATCTGTCGTTTGCTTTATGGGAAAAATGTGTGCAAAAATAAATATTGTATTTTATTTGTCAGAACTTTGCATTGTATAATCAAATTAATCTTCTTTTCTTACCGTGTCTACTGATTTTGAATATAGAACCGAATTAAACTAATTTAACTTATCCAAAAAAAATAAAAAAATAACTGAAAAAAATGTTCTTCAAACATGGTATGCTTACCTGATGACATGCTTCAACATTTCATAAAATATTCAAATGTATGCATCCCATTCCAGATCCTTTAAGGTTCTTTATAATTCAATAAACAGGATTTAGTGGGAGCATACATGCATACATGCTCCACTTTTTCCGCCTCAGCTGGAAGGCCACAAACGCGTTCCTATTAAACCTTGCAAGATTATGCCTTAATCTCACTGAACACATGTTGGGTGGAATAAAAGCAATTTTATTTCTGAAACAGTACTCCACACAGCTCCCTCGCTCTCCATCCTTCCATAATCTCATCCCGGCTTCTGCAGCAGAATGAAAAAGTCTTGCTGGCGTGCCGAAGCAGTTGTGTCTTTAAGGAGGCAAAAAGAGATCAAGGTGTTAATTAGGAGTTGTAACACTTTTATCCACACCCCCCAACCCCCAAAACCCAAATTTTACAGCACCTACAGCCGGAAGAAAAACTTTGAGGGGCCCGTGTGCTCTGCCAGTGGTGAGACAGTGGTGTGAAGATGATGATAAGCCAAAGCTTTAAATCCCAGACTCAGCTGTCTTATCTGGAGCTTGCTGGGCTGTGCAGCACGCTTTAATGGAGGCGGCTTGCTGTCTGAGCTTTAGCTACAATCGCATTAAGATTCCCCGTCACCTTAACTAGGCGTGGTTGTTGTCTGTTTTTGATTGAATCTTGTGAATTTAGGATCATGTTGCTTAGAGTCACCCCACAGTTTTAATTCCTTTGAATGTCGAGTTCCCAAAAAGGAAGGAAGTCTAATTTAATCTCTTATCGTGTGAGTAAATGACACTGATTCTGCAACTATTAATACGATTTCCCCTTCAAAAGGAGTCAAGCTTTCTTTTTTTAATCTTGTGTCAAATAAAGGATTTGCCCTTTTGCTTCCTCTGTAAGCTACAAAGAAGCAAAAATAAATCTAAGTGGAAGAAATAAATAATGACTCGAGAGTTGAAATTAAACCAAATTAAAAATTTGTGTCATACAAATCATCACTTGTTTTACTTTTTGATGGCATGAAAACTAACTGTTAAAGCTTTCTAAAAATGACACCACAGTCATTTAGATTTTTTTAACAAAACAGTGTTCATATCTCCTTTTTACCTCTGTCTGGGGAGTTTATTGGAAAAAACAAGATCTGAGAGGATTTTGTCAGCTGCTGTAGAACCGTAAAAAGTCTCACTCTGTGTTTGGCATCTCCTCAATAATTCAACTTTTACATGTTGAAGAAATTAAACAGTATTATTAAAGTCACAAGAGTTTTATGTTGGAGTTTTAGTGAGACCCTTCTGCAGGCGACAACAATGGAAAACAGAGAAGGCTTTAGAGGGTTTATTGACGCAGACAGGTACGTTAATGTTTGTAATGTTTGGGAAGGGTGCCAAAGACAGCAGTATTAAAGAGGTAAAATTAATAATATGAGCAAAAAAAAAATCCTAGGTCAGTAAAGTAAAAATAAACAAACAAACACAAAAGTGATAATGTTATGATAAAAACATCATATTATGAGAATTAAGGGGGAACATTTCCAGAATAATCACAGTTTGCAGAATTATTTCACTCCTGAAGTAATAGGGCCAGGTTAGATTATTTTAAATATTTTTATTCTTTAGGAGAATAAATTCAGGAGAATGAAGCTAAAGGGATACGAAAATAAACTTGTAATATTACAAAAAAAATACTACGAATACAAAGTATATTCAGAGATTAAAGTCCCTCTGATACTGTTTAAGTGACTGAGTAACTGCAGATTTGCCACATTTAAGATGGCGGACGCTCTGACGCATTGCAGCATAGGCAGAACCCGCCCAATGACGCGTCTACTCTTATATTATGTCTATGAGCAAGAACTTATGCTTGAGTGTAACAGATTAAAAACAGGAAGACCTACATTGGATCAGCTTACTTCCTGCTTTAAGCGATCCCAAGCGGATGCCCAGCAGTTTAATCAGAATAATTTCTGTTAAGGACACCAAGTTTTTTCAGTGTTTTCATAAATGTCTTCATAGAATGTTTTTTTTCCTCTATTGAAAAAAACAGGTGCGGTTAATCAAAGCTTTAAATGACCGACTGAATACAGAAAAATACGTTTCTGCGCAAGTTTGTTACTGACCCTGCTGTGGTCTTCGTTTTATAAATTCTGTTCTCAGCTTTGCAATTTCCAATATCATTGAAATCCATACAGATACTGTTTTCTTTGTTTGTCCCCAAGGCAAAGGACACATTACAGCTGCAAGCACTACATACACAGCTTGTGCACAAACAAATAAGAGACTGCTGTGTTTTTTGTTTTTTTTTTGACCGATTCCATAACAATGTCTTTAAACCAAGCTGGACCTACCCACGGTGGTGCACAGCTTATTTCTTAATACCCAAAAGATGAAGCTGCGGGATCTGAGTGAAGCTTGTCTATCTCAATGTGGTGGTACATATTAAAATTAAAACTCAAAGCAGTAATGGATGTAGTGGAGACCACCACCACCACCCATCAGCCTTTAAAACAGTGGGTTATAATGGACACACTGCACAGGCTGATGAACAGACAATGATGATCAAGGAGTCTGATTTCTTAGGCAAGTTCTTCTGCTTCTGGGGAGTCAAGATATATGACAGTTGCTGCCCCACATCTTAATGCTATTTCATCTCCTCCTATTGTTACATCCTATTTGCAAAGACACACACACACACACACACACACACACATATATATATATATATATATATATATATATATACTTTTACCATTTACTAACCTAATCTAGCCCCAGTTTCCCAGAATCTGACCTGGGAGAAAAAAACAGGACTCTGGAAGATGTCCCAATGGACCACTTAGATGTTTTAATAGGCCCTGTACTGAGCACATGTCTCATGGTATGCTCTTATCAGAAAGTTGTCTATAAGGACACGTTGGATTAACCTTCATGTTTAATAGCCTGCTATGGCAGCACCACAGCCATTGTTATATCCACTTTGGTTTATCACAGCCCTCTCTTACACTCGCCCACAAGCACACACATAAAGAACACAAACACATCACACCAGCACCCCAATGAGTCCCAGTCTGTTTACTCAGGTGCCTGCTCACTCAGTGCAGCGATGAACTCCTGTGCAGACTTTAACACTCTGCTGCCTCTCAGGCAAATGCCAAAACAAATCTTGTCATAATTAGCTGTAATCCCGCTCATTACCGTCTGCTTAATTATCCTATTAATAGCACTTCCTGGGAGAGCTTGTTTGCTGCACAGGCAAATGTTTGTTCCTAAATTAGCAGACAAGAAGACAGCTCCATTGTTCAAACAGGCGCTCTGACAAAGCAGAACAGGCAGGATTAACAACAGACAGAACAGGCCACAAGCTCATCTCCGCTTGGAGCTGACAGGCAGGGAGGAGGCAGCCCGGCTAACAACAACACTCTTATCCTTCAAGCTGCTGTGTAATCTACATAGTCAAGTACACACAATCAGCACAGGCAACTTGTCATAGCTGCTGCAGCAAGCAATGAAAGAAACATGGGTGACAAGAACACAACAACCTACAGGTGTGGAAGGAATAAAGCCAGTAACAGTATTTTTCTAAAGTATTTTTAATAGTATGTAGAATTATATCTTCTTGCCTCTTGGCTGATAAACAACACAAACCACACAACAGAAAAATATCAGTATTGTAATATAAGACAATAAAACAACAGCTTTCAATTGAATTTTTTAATCGCCTTCCTTTCATGAGTGTATGGAGGACTGACTCTGACATAATCAAAAATAAATATAGAAATAAATACATGCACAATAAATACATACAGTGAGTATAAAATAATTGCACAAAAATACAGCAAATAAATTAATGTAAGCAGTAATTAAATTATACAACGACACACATGTAAATATATAAATATATTTACATTTACAGTATGTGTCATAGTATAATTTCATTACTGCTTACATTTATTTATTTTCTGTATTTTGTGCTTTTTCAATTTCTGTATGTATTTGTAATGTTCTGTTGTGGTTTTGGTTATTTTCAGTTAGTCAACTTTTCTGTTTTAGGATTTATTTCTGTGTGGTGTTGTTTTGATTTGTGCTTTGTCTGTTTGTAGTCTTCTAGTCTTGGTTTTATTTGCTTAGGGGTTTTCTTTATTAGTCTGTAGGTTCCTTCTATTGCTTTCACCTGTTTTGGTTAATTAGTTCCGCCCTGTTCTCCTGTTCCGTTCACCTATTTAAGCCCGCCTTAGTTTTCTGTTTGTCGCCAGGATGTCTTGCTTTGCCTCCACTCACTTCCTCAGTGGTAAGAACAGTCCAGTATTTTGTTCAGTCTGTTTACCTGTCCGTCACCTGTTTTGACCTGTTTCTGTTGTTTGAGTCTGCCCAAGATTCACCTGTTTACTTGGATGCCAGCTCTGTACCTTTTTGTTTTTACCTGGACTGCCCATCTTCTGCTCCAATAAATCTTTAGCATCAGCTCCGTGTCTGGCTCTTATAGGATTCCTCACAGAACGTTACAGTATTGCTATATATAGGAGAGGCTATTTGATATATATATATATATATATATAGAGAGAGAGAGAGAGAGAGAGAGAGAGAGAAGACAGAGCAGAGAGACAAAAAGCACGGAAGCACACATTGATCCAGGAATCCTTTCTATATGTTATAAGGTAATGGCAGATGATCTGCCTCCCCTGGATGGTCTGCACCCACTTGATGTCAGACTGTCCCAGGCGGTCCAGGGTGGAGAAAACACTGCCTACAGCAGCAATGCCCATTCCATTGGTCCTGCACTTCTGCAGTCCAGCAATTGCCTTAAGCCCAGCAAAGGCTCAAAAGTGACCCTCACGATCAACTCTCAAAGTTGGCTACTAAAGAGTTAAATTAAAGAGAAGCTGTGTCTATGTCCAATAAGGAGCATTGCTACAATGCATTATGTCATCTTTAAGAAGTAACAAGTAATTTAGTTGTCATTTTATGAAAAATATGTGAAAAAAGGTTTTTTTTCCTTTTCTGTAGGTTTTTGATGTAGTATCTTCCCTCAGATATAGGAGATCAAAACAGCACCTGGATGACCTATAAGCAGTCTAAGCAATGTGTCTGAATCTTTAATCTGCAGCATTCCTCCACCAGGATCCAGCCTCAACTATCTAGAGCAACCCTCCAGTGAGCTGCATTTAAAACACTATTTTATTCAGTTGCTCTTCCTTTTTAATCATATTTGTATTTAGATAGATTTAAAAATGACAAAAGCAATACAAATTTATTTTTATTATGTAAAGTTAAGGTGAGCTTGGATTCTTTTAGTTCAAAGGTCAGTACAGGTAGCCCTTCGTATGACACTATCGATGAAGTAGCTTTCAGTTTCAAAAGGGTTGGTGATCCCTGATCTAGAGGCTCCATGGTGGAGGAACACCAGCAAACAAAAGAAGTTGTTTCCTGGAAGTCAGTTCTAAGGTGTTTCCAACAAACAGCTACTGTATGCAGTCCAGCTAGAAGCACACCACATTCCATGTATTCTTGCTTAAGTCTTGGCAGCATTCCTTAATACTTTCATTACATGTTCCACATAGCCATGGCTGGTAGTTTATTCAGGATGTAAGGTTGTCAGCAACCAACCCCATTCGTATGTCCAGCTGGTTACAAAGATGTTGCTACAGAGCTGGACAGAAAACAGAAATACAGACTGTAAATATTTCACCCTGTTGTCCAAGGGAAGAACATCAGAGAGAAGCAGTGGTGTAGACGTTTCCTGCCGGTCAGCTTTGAACTGTAACCAGCTAACAGCTCTAGGACTCCGTGTTCAATAGATTCTCATTTGGTCTGATGGCTTCCTCATTAGCAGATGGCTATGCAGCTATACTCTTCCGTAACAAGCCATGTATTAGCTATCATACATCATTGAAGTTTATCCTAATCTAAATTGCAAAAAAAAAAAAAAAAAAAAAAAGACATGAAGCAAAAAAAACTTAAAAAGATAATTTTCCTGTAGCAAGACAGGTTGAGCTTCTCAAGCAACAGGGTAACAAGCATTTTTAAGATAAATATAGGAAATAAAACAAATACTCCAAATCAGGTTTTAATAACAGCCTTCTTAAAGCAGCACCGTGATAGTTTTGATCCAAGTATTCATCAGACATATTTTTGGTTCTCTAATGTAGGATTTAATCTAGTGAGGTGAATGTGGCCTTGTCTTTACAAGTAAATCCACGACTTCTCAATCTGCTGGTCCAAAGTGGTTTGCTACCAGATTACAAAACACGGAAGGAGACTGTTTAATTTTGCAACAGTGCAGTGCTTGCCAATGGCCTTCATGGGCACTAAACCTGGAAGTTACATGTCTCCCCTAGTGGCTAAATGTTACACAGTGCTGCTTTAAAGGGTTAGTTCAGATATTTTGAAATGAGGTTTTGTGGAAATATTGTTGGTACCTAGAGTAGAAAGATGTCATATCAACCGAGGTGATTCCGCTTAGAAACACAAACTTTGTTTGACTGAAAAAAACGGTACCAAAACATAACAACGGTCTGTTGGGAAATCGTAAACTGTGTCACCATACTGTTTTATCCAACTGATTTGAACCTTTTTTGATTTGAATTGTTTGAAACTGCTAAAGCAGACACTCTGTGGATGATTTTACATTTTAACAAGCTCTTGGTAATATGATGTCTTTTGACTAAAAAGTAAGGGAACTAGTACCGGTAATAGATTCACAAAACCTCACCTAGAAAATAAAAACTTTAATGGGGAATTATTTATTTTATTTTTTCCTTTGTTATTCTCAGTTGTGAATCACCTGTTCTGTAATTTCTCAAAACCTACACATACTTTCAGTTTTCCAGACTTGACTCGACAACAGAACCTGGACTGCCTTTTTGTTGCCTAGCCTGTAGAGTGACTGTGTGTCTTTATTACTTTATAGCTGTTCTTCAACAGAAAGCAAGTGGGCTGGTTTTGATGAAATTCAATAAAATTCTGCTTTTTGAGATACATGAGCATTACTGAGGCATCCTGCAGACAGCTCCCCGACTAACCTCATTACACTGCAGGTAACAAAAAACTAATGTGGACTGTGCGACTTCAAAGGCAGAGTTCTTGGGTCCTCTCAGTAAAAATGAATTAGATCTGTGTTATTCATCAAGCATCCTGAGAGCCCAAACAAGTCTCCAGAGGAAAGCTTTTAAAGTAAATAAGGCAACTGCTTGGAGTGAGGTGAGGACCAGCAACACTGAGCTATGCACACTAACCCAGGCAGACTCAACACGTCATGCTCCAGTAGGCCGATACATTATAAATGACTCTCTCTCTCTCTCTCTCTCTCTCTCTCTCTCTCTCTCTCTCTCTCTCTCTCTCTCTCTCTCTCTCTCTCTCTCTCTCCCCCCTCCCCAATGCACCAATCCCCTGTACATACACAACGTGCCATAGCTGGAGTAAGCAGAGCCCCCAGCACTGTCAGCCCATTGATGTACAACACTCTGCCCTTTGTTCCTTGTACACAAACACACTTTCCACATTAATATTTCACAGGAAATGTACTCTGTGCTTGTGATTTAAAGCCTTTTCTTGTTAACAATGCTGTTTTCTCTATTCTGTTGCGCTGAATTATGGAGGCAAGTTGTCAGAAAGAAGACGTGCTCGTTACATTATAATAATACTGGAGATAAATGATTACGGGGAATGTACATGTGACTTTATCCACTGTGTCTGGCTTAAGCCTTTTCCCCGAGGCCGCTCTTGCGGCTATTAGTTAAGAGATATGTTTAATATGGTGTGAGGGCGATTATATGTGAGCGATTTGCGTGTTGGCATTATGCACATATGTAGAATAGATAACACGGCAGCCTATTGCAGATGTATTTTGTCTCAGATCTATTTGCTGGAGCGTTGCAAAATGCGCAGCCCATGTGATGTCTGTTGTTTGTTCTTGTTGTCAGAGAAAAGGCAAGGATCAATGGATTTTCCCTGCAAGAGTGAAACATGACAGACATAACGAAAGCCTTTCATGAGAAATGAATGAATAATTCATGGGTGCTCTCTCGCTGTGCTTTGTTGTGTCTCATACAGATGGGATTACAGCAGGCTAGATCTTGGAAACATATGAAAGATTAATTTGTGATCTGGGACACTGCTTGCTTACAAAAGGACTAAATAATGATTTTACTGAGAGTGGCAGGAATCTGGGGATGGCTGTGATGTGCAGAAGGGGGCTGGACACAAAAAGCCTGAAGAGAACAGGATTCAGAATAATGTGAGCTGACAGATATTTAAAACTTTGAGTAAAAAAAACAGAGACCTATGGAGAAATGGGCTGTTGACCAGAATCAGCTGATTCTCAGCTGGATCGCCCCTGACTGGTGATTGGCTGGTCGGAAAGTCAAGTTTTAGATTTTCATCTGATCAGTGCGTGCACCATATGCACAAGATCTGACTGGAGACATAAGTAAGCTAAACAGCTGCACATGGGCCAGCAAAACTTTACATGGTACACAGTATCTGCACAATCATATGGTCCAGTCATTCTTGCAATACATCCTGCCGCTACATATAGTTTCACTATTCATTTTGTCTTACACAAAACCTTTCAGTACATATGAAATGTCTTTTTTGGTTTGCTGCTACATTCCTGACAACTGACAAATACTTAGCGGTCAGCTATTTATAACGTTTCTCATATGTTTTCTGTTTTTACTTGGAGCCTTGCTGCAAAAGTTTGTGCAAGTGTATATTGTGAAGGTGTAGTTGAATGACAAATAAGTCTGTCTAGTCTGAGGAGGCTTCCAATAACACTCAACTTCCAAATGTTAATCAAATTTAATAAGACTAAGCTTGATTTTGCAACTGATTATTAAGTTTCATATTTTTTAATTTACAATAATTAAAAATGATTTTCATTTCAATTTCTATTTAACAATTTAAAGAATTGACAAAGGCATTCAATGTACCCATACAAAGACAAATCTTGAAAGCTTGATAGTATGTGAATAGTCATGATTAAACGTGAAGCGAATTCTGCTTATTCAATCATTCAATCTTGGCACAGCTCTTAGAAGCACTACCAGGTTGCACTGACAACACCCTTCAGTGTTGATGTCATTACTACAAGTCAACCAATAGTTAGCTGTTTTCAGACATAACCAATGTGCCATTTACAAGCTGTTTAAAAGTACATTTTATTTTCTACATGTCGAAACATTTTTGCATTTTTGCAGGCTGCAAGAAAGAATGACACTTTTATAAATCAACGGAAAAGCTCAATGGAGCACAACAGAATTGCTTGTATAGCTTTCAACCTCTTATATTGGCACATGTTGGATTTGGAAAGGTTGACAGCCTTTAGGAAATGTTGCAGTTAGGACAAGGATCAACCTTCTCAAGGCAAAAGACTAAAAAATGGTGGCTGATGCTAACATTTTCTTTGGGGGGGGACAATAACAAACTCTACTTGGACATAAATCCATTCTGTCACTTTTACGTACTGGATTTTTAAGTCTGGTCGGTCCGATCCTAGTTTCATCGTCTGCCTTTTTTTCCTCCAACGAACGACTCTTGAAATGATTTTGTAAATAAATTTGCTGCACCATCTCTCCTGCTTGTCGTTGTTGTCCTTCTGTTCTGCATTCCTTTGAGTGACATTCACACCTGTGCCTCTAAACTGAAAGGGGTGTGAGTTTGATTGACAGCTATCATGAATTAATCTGATTGGATGAAGAATGACATAAAAAGAGCTGACTGGTTACTGGACCTTGAGGAGAATCTTTAAGTAACCAATTAGAGACCTGCATAAATTCTCATCTGGCCGGTTTCCTTTCTCAGCAGCTGGTGTCTCAAACATGTGGCATGACATTGCCTCCACTGTTAATATTACTAATGCTCGTTCATGAAAGGAAGGCTGGAAAGATATGTACTGCTTCTTATGATATTGTTCATTTTACATTACCGAGGTGAGCAGCTCAATATATTGTGATATTGATTTTAGGCCATGTCGCCCCCCCCCCCCCCCCCACTACTTTTCTTATATCTTCTTTTACTTAAGTTCTTAGTGAGAACTCTGAATTGGGCAGCTCCGTTATCGGTAGGTCATATGTGATATGTGTGCAGACCAAGACCTTTTGTACACACAACAATAAAACAGTTTTCTTCACATCTGAGGAAGTTGCGTTGGACCAAAGAAGGGGGTACACCATTGAGATGAGGGCAGCTTAAAGAAGTTACAACGAGACGCTAAAAAGAAGCTTCTCAACTAAGACCCTGCTGCAGTTTGGAGGACCTTGAACACCACTACTAGCTCCAGGAACCTGTCCCTTCACGCTGGGATAACCAGTGCCGGCCTGCACCTGTCAGTAAATCACCAACATCTTGACTGGGTGGCAGCAGCAGTTGAGGCCTGAGAGCACCTTCTACCGCTCAAGAACAATCAGCACAAGCGCTCCCAAGCGCTGTGTTCTCCGCCACTCCTCATCTCCCTGTTCACAGATGATTACCCCTCAGTGGACCCGTCTGTGAAACCCCTGAACTTTGCAGATTGGACCACTGTCATCAGCCTGATCCACGACAATGACTGCACATAGACAGGAGGTGGGCCTGCTGGTCCACTGGTACATTATGACTGTGGAGATGATGTTGGACTTCCGGATAATTCTCCCCATATTGCCTTCCCTCACAACCCTCAAATACACTGTCTTCTGTTGATCTCTTCACACTGCTACACCCTTTCCTGGGACTTGAGATGGTCTTCACACATAGACACTGTTTTGAAAGAAGAGCAACCCTCCACAGGACATCACTACATCACCATTATTCAGTCTGTCCTGCGTTCATCCTTCATTGTGTGGTTTGGCTCATCGGCAGGACAGGTCCAGACAGGATCATCAGGGCTGACCTTTCCTCCAGGACTTGAACAGGTCCAGAATGAGGAAAGTTAATATATCTGCAGATCCCACACATCATGTATACAAACTGCTCAGACTTTTACCTTCAGGTTGGCTCTACAGAGCGCTATTTGCAAAAACCAGTCACCAGAGACAGTTTCTTCCCCCAGGCTGTCAAGCTGATGAACACAATGGACACCTCATCGCCTGAGTAGTCTGCTACACTGGTGTGAAACAAAATAGGCATATTTGCATTATCACAACCTCCCTTCTTTCTCTTTTTCTCTACATATTACAAAAAAAAAGCCCAAAAAAAACCACACGCACATATATTTATACCTAATGTCTGTATGCTGTGAGCACTACAACCAAAGTCATATTCATTGACTGTGCACTCAACCATCACCGATAAAGCTGATTCTGATTCTGAAAATTGGAAATCAGCCAAAATAAATTCTTATTAGAGCATCTCTAATAAAGAATGACTTTTGAAACATTTCATTTTGGACTCATTTTAAAGACTGTTGCTATCTTACAGATGAGTTTATTGCTGTAATGACATTTTGATTCTTTGCTTAATTGATCCCTGAAGGGTGAAGCGCTTCATCTTCTTTTCATAGGCAGGTCAGACGTTTGTAAAGCTTCTCCAGCAGCTGTCAAGGATTTGCTGTCTTGCTCTAGGACACTTCTGCTGTGCAGATGCTTACTTTCCCCTAAATCCAAGCACTCCTGCTGAAGAGCTGACTTCAAATTAGCAGCCTGCTGCCCAAAAAATCTACATCAGCTGAGTCGCTTTTCCTGTCCTCAAAGTTGCTGAATCTGGCGTTAGAGGGTTTCTGAAAATAACTCAAAACTTTCTATAAGAGTCCTCCAATTGTTCACCAGGGATCTCGAGAAGACGTCGTCTGCTCCCCCACAGATGGCACAGACTCTGGGGTGGCACCGCTTGTTGTTTTTGATGAGCTGTGCATATACAAAAGCAAAACATCTGGAGCTGCCATGTGGCCTCTCCATTTGGCCAACTTCATACGTCCCCGAGCCAGATGCACCCAAACAACTGTGAGCTAAACAGCATAAATGATTCATGGAGAACTGAGAGGCGCGGCTCACGCCAGAGACCTGCCAGCTACTTTGATTAGAAATCTGAAAAAAAAAAGCTATAAATATTCAAGAGACATTAAGCCTGCTGGGTGGAGAATAATTTGTCAAATGATCTGTGTTTGACCAACATGGTGGAAGCTGCTGGGCATATTCGGATGAGAAAATAAAATTTTCTAACATGAAAATGTCGTCATTAGGTTTTCAAGAGCAGTTATTTCTAGGTACTGGATGAATCCTGTACCAAGAAATATATAAATATCAACTGGAGACATTTTTCGAACCAGAACCATTTATGTTAATGTGGAAATTAAATAAGAATTAGTCAGAAATACAACAACAACAACAACAAAAAAACAAGTCAGTAAAGAGATTCAGTATTTCACAAATTTTAAGTTTACATTTAGAAAAAAAAAAAAGATCTAGTCACCTATTTAAAATGTTCCATCCATTTGTTATCTATTCTCTCTGCAGGGACACAGGGGGGCTGGTGCCTTTCTCCAGCGATCTTTGAGAGGAGAGACGGGGTACACTCTTGATAAGTTGTCTGTCCATCACTGGGCAACACGGAGGCACACAGGACAATTTGAACAGGGGAAGGAAGCTGGAATACCAGGGGAGAATCCAAACATGCATCAAGAGAACATGTAAGCTCCATGCAGAACGACCCCAGGCTAAGATTTGAACCACAGACCTTCTTGCCGCAAGGCGACAGCGCTCATACTCATTCCAGTGTGCAGCCCATGTAAAATATGCTATGTAGAAATAAAAGTGCCTGTTTAAATGTCAAATGTGAAGTTAAAAGGGTAGGGATTTTCTTTTTTACTTTGCTCTCTAAATAAGACAAAAACAATATACTGCATACATTTCCTCTATATGATGAGAAATATCAAATTTATTGGGACTTGAGTTCTCAGGTTACACCTCCAGTTGTGATCCCAGCGCAAATCTATTCCAGTTTTGTCTTGACAAAATCCCGTTTTAGGGAAACATTCACAAAAAAAAAACTCTTTTTGGCCTAATTTGTTGTTCACAAAACACAAGGCGCAGATTAGAGGACTCTTTGTGTATTCAAAACATGGAGCCTGGATCATGGAATGGTGCTTGGTGTAAAGCTCGGCAGCTTTAATGTGAGCAATATGCATCGAAAGTGTGTCAGGCATTTCTGCTGTAAGTTGTTTTGTGATCTTCTTTCTTGTTGCCCAAATACATCTGGTACAGCAAGTGGACGAAAAGCTGTTGTGTATCATTCTTACGAGGAAATTCAAGTTAAAAAATGATTTCTCCGAATATAATTATGCAGGAATTATTGTTGTGTCTAATTTCTTCTGTGACTGCAGAAAATATTGCTACTCCTCGTAGCAATATCAAAGTAGTTGTTGATTCCTTTTGTTCGTTTTTCTGCACACTGCAAACAGAAAAAGTACAGCTCCAGCTCAGTTTAGTATCAAGAATAATTGATTACCATATAAAAAGTATATTTGTCAGTCAGTAGTTCTAATGATGGTTATGATTATTAACAAACTAGAATCAATACTAATATGGTACTGTGACTTGCGAAAGCATTCATACCCTTTTCCATATTTTGTTTCGTTGCAGTCACAAACTGCATTGTATTCAAGTGGAAATTTATTTTATTTTATTCAACAATATAAAGCAGTATAGGATTATAAACTGGAAGGAGAAAGATCCATGGTATTCAATTATCTTTGATTTAATCAGAAAAGTTTGATGTACGTATTTAGTCCCCCTGGCCTAACGGTTTGCCAGACCACCTGCGTGTCTAAAGGCTCATATATTTGCTCTCTCTGCTTAATTAACATTCAGTCTCAGTCAAATTTATTGGCTGGCATGAATGAATAGAAATTTCCAAGTCTTTTCAAAGATTTTCTGATGGATTTAAGTCTGGAATTTAATTATGCTATTCTAACATGCGTATGGCATTACTGCAGCGTGACAATGCCACCACCAAGTTTCTTCTTGGGGATGTAATGTTTAGGGTACAGTGTTAATTCTTAGAGCATGCATTTTGCATGTAGACAAAAAGTTTTGTTTTGATCTTGTTCACAGTCTTTCACGTGTTTGCTGTGTCACATACACGCCTTATGAAAAACTGCAAACAGGACATTTAATGGCAACAACAGTGCATGGCTTTCATGTTTCCTCTCTTCTGTGAAAGGGTAGATTTATGAAGCGTATGATTAGTTATTCTGTTGACAGATTCTCTTACCTGAGCTGTGGATCACTTCAGCTTCTCCACAGGCCTCTTGGATGTTTTATGATTAATGCTCTCCTGGCCTTGCCTGTCAGTGGGTGTATGACCATGTTTGGAGATTTGCAGTTGGGCCATACTCTTTCCATTACATAATGGATTAAACAATGCTGTGTGAGATTTTCAAAGCTCAAGTTATTATTATATGATCTAACCCTTCTTTAAACATTTCCACAACTTCCGCCCTGACCAGCTTGGCATCTTCCTAGAGCTTCATGATTGTGTTTATTCACTAATGTTCTCTGACAAACCTATGAGGCTTTCACAGAAAATGCATGTTCATATTAAACCGTAAACACCGTTTACTAGTTAGACGACTTTTAATAGCCTTCAGTTCCTAAGGGTTTTAATCTTCTATCTTATATAACCTATTTATATGCACTGACCCGAAAACCTTTTTTCAAATTCATTGTACTTGTGATAATGACAATAAATTATAATAAACTCTATTCTATGAAGGGGTCTGCATTTATATGCACAATTTTTAAATTCTTATTTGTAAAAAATGTCCTTCCTTTTATTTTCTTTTTCTTTGCGTGTCCTGTCTGGCAGTATAGCATTACCATTTGCTGTCTTAATACGAAAGAGAGCCCAACAGATTTTACTGTCACAAATGGAGCATTACTACTTTCACCATAGTGAAATATATATATATTAGTATTATTTTGGGACGATTTCACGTTCAATGGACACAAAAACGGAAAGGTAAAAGGGAAAGATAGGAAGAGAAAATGATTAGACAGGGTTTGCTAAGTGGGAGAAAAGGTGACAAAAATAGAGTAGAGGAAAAAGAGAGTACAAGATAACATTCTCAGAGTCTGCTTCTACACCTGCAGAGAAAGATATAAAAAGAACAGCAAAATCAACCAATAAAGTATTACAGGTACAAACAACCAACACCTTGATAACATCCTTCCATTTGACAATGATGCACTAATTTGTGTAGATTTTTCACTTAAAATGCTAATAAAATACATTCAGGTCTGTGGCTGTGACAGTATCGGAAAAATTCCAGAGCTATGAAACTTTACAGAGCATTAGACATGTAACTTCTACAGCATAACAGATGTTTTAAAGCTTTTCAAAAACATCAACAATGCACTATAAGCCAAGAAAAATATATAGTTGGAGTGCTATAATAAGAAAATAACAGCTTGCCATCAAAAATGGACAACTTGTTTAGATGATGTGGCAAGCTGGCAGGCAAAGTCATTTTGTAAGTGTGAGTTTGGATCATTGTTGTGTGAAAGAGGCATGGGGTTAATGACGTGTGTCACCGTCTATAAAGAGAAAAAATAAACACGCAGAGATGCTGAAGCAGCTCTGTGGAAGAATGTGTTATCAGAGCTCTGACAGCATGCTGTAGACTCAGCACCGATGCCATTCACTGTCTAATGAGATGAGCTCTCACTGCTAATTAACCCATCCATAACTC
Organism: Fundulus diaphanus; assembly: GCA_037039145.1. Lineage (NCBI taxonomy): Eukaryota > Metazoa > Chordata > Actinopteri > Cyprinodontiformes > Fundulidae > Fundulus > Fundulus diaphanus. The sequence continues at coordinate 28,848,686 of CM073134.1, forward strand.
CCAGAGCTGCATTCATCACTGCACAAAGCTGAGCGAAAACAGCCACGCAGAAGATGTTTAGATTTAAACCACCTAACATAGTGCGCCGGTTTTTGGCTCCTTTTTTTTTATTATTAGTTTTCTAAACAGAGATGAGATTATAAGAAGCAGAACTGAGTGTTTTGTAAAATGGATCTTTCTCAACGGTTACAAATAAAACTGCCCACATCTCAGCACAACCATGTAGGAAGGCGTCACATTGACAGATTTGGTGTGAATGCAGCTTAGAGGAACATTTTGTTTGTATGAATGCACGGGTTTGTGTTCGGGCATTGAACCTCTGCCTGAAACCTCACACTGATCCGCGGCGAGGAAAGAGCTGCTAAGACATATTTGGGGGGGGATTCTTAATCAGTGGAAAATGTGTGTAATCTTTGTAGGACCGCAATTAATTTGTGGTCAGATTTGGCCTTAAGATACAGAAACTAAAAGAAACTTTTTGTTGTTGCGTAGATCTGAGTTTATTTAATAGTGGCCTCCAAGTATGGCATGATTCACTTCATATGAGGCCAAAAATATCTCACCTGCCTGTTAGTAGCTGTCTGGGGAAGAAAATGGTTTAAAGGGGAAGTCCGGTCAACAAGGAAAAATCAGGGTATCATTAGCTATAACTAAAACTAATACATTCGTGGTTATTTAATGAACTTATCTTTAATCAATAAGAAAATAAAAACATAAATTGTCGTCTGAATCACTGTGTATGGGGGCTGACATTACTGCCCATATTTGGGCAGTAAGGGGCGTTTGACATCACATCCTGCGACGTAGAAAAGCGGAAGCGGCGACAGCATTTCTCTCCGCTTTCCATGCAAAGTCAATAGGAGCCGTTCTACACAGCTGCGATCATCAATAATTATTTCGGATTTCCAGAGGACTTCACCGCTGACATTCCCAAGAGCTATTGCTGAAGCAACAATGCCCACGTGCATGGCCATCGGATGTTCCAACACAACTGGTAAAAGTGGAAAAAACATAGCTTATTTTAACTTCCTGATTCATGAGCCACCGGGCTCGGCGCTGGATTGCCAACTTGAAGAGCGGATTTGCCATCTAACTTCTGGCCAGAGAGAAAACACGTCATATGCAGTGACCATCTCGAAGAAGAATGTTTTGAACATGACATGAGGACGAGGATTTTCAGTAAGTTATTTTTAAATTTTAAATTTTTAATTTAGAAGTTACGGGGATGGTTACCGACCAGAGGGGCGGAGGGATACAATATGGTATCCCTCCGCCCCAGCATGTGCTGGAATGCTTTTATATTTTAATACTTATACAATAATGACCACCTGCCCTATTTGCTAGGGGGCAAATATATAACTTAAGTCACTTCAGCGCGATCTCTCCTCCGCTGTGTGTGTGTGTGCGTGCACTCTGCTGCAGCGCCGGCAAAGCCGTGCTCCGCCCAGCATGTGCTGGAATGCTTTTATATTTTTTTATTTATACAATAATGACCACCTGCCCTATTTACTAGAGGTTAAATATAACTTAAGTCACTTCAGCGCGATCTCTCCTCCGCTGTGTGTGTGTGTGTGTGTGTGTGTGTGTGTGTGTGTGTGTGTGTGTGTGTGTGTGTGCGCGCTCTGCTGCAGCGCCGGCAAAGCCGTGCTGCGCGGAGGGCGCGTGCACACACACACACACACACACACACACACACACACACGCGCGCGCGCGCGTATATATATATATACTGTAGGACCCGACTGAGTTTGCAATGGAAATAGGTACGCTGGACTCCGTCAAAAGTCCGGTTTCTGTCAAGAAACTCTTCTAAAACATCCATATCGCTATCAGATGATGATGACTCCACGGAACTCTCATCACTGTCACTAAATACTTCATCACTCTCTGCTTCGTACAGAGCACCAGTCGTCGCCATCTTGGAAAATAGTGCGCTGTGACAAACAGAGCGTTGAAACTTGCTCAACAGCGGGTCCGCCGAGTGACGTCAAAAAATGGGAGGTGACAGTACTATTCTTGGCCAAGATGGATTCCTCCACATAAACATGATTAAATGAGAATTATTCTTAATTAAAAAAACGTATAATTTTTTGCACAGTATGTAGTAGTTTTATATTTAAAGTACTTTCAGCAGTTTGAATTCTGATTTTGACCGGACTTCTCCTTTAAAACAACCTAGGAAGATAGTTTTAGTCAGTCTATCTTTCAAGACCTCTGAGAATAAATTTTTTCTGTGTGCTATAGAAACCAAACTGTGTGAGCTCTTACTCGCAAGCACAGCAGGAAAGTTGTCATTCATAAAGTAATTTAGTGGCACATTAAGACTTTCAAGTGATGCACAAACTGCAACCTGGGTTGCTGAGAGCTGGGTACGTTTACGGTTTAATCTGAGGACACACAAAGAAATGTATCTTGGATTTTCAGACAGGGCCCATAAGTTAGACATCACAGACATTCAAATACACCTGGGGCAGAGGTTGCTTAATTAAACCTTAAGCTTCATTTTATGAAGAAATACCGCATAAAAGCAGGCAGTTGGTTTACATACACTGCATGAATTATTGAAACAACAAGCACCTGTTTCATAGGAAATAGCTTTTGCATGTCTTCTCATGCAATGCGGTCATTGCAGGTAGGCGGGAATTAAACCAGCGTGAACCAGATACTGGATCTGTCTTGTAATACTTTAAGCCAGTTTCCTATATCTAGCATTTAGTATAAACTTAGATAAAAAAAATCAGACATTTATGAGTTATATGGGAAAGCATATTTATTGAAATCATTACAGAGGGAACACAATTATATCTTCAAAATCTTTACATTATGTTGAGTTTTACAAATTCCGATTTCCTATTAAAAAGAGATTGTGGGTTTTATTTTATTTTATTTTTTTCATTGTATTGTGTTGATTAACACAGGGGGAGGGGATTAGAACAACATTAACATCATTGTATGAAAATAAGTGCTCTTTGGGTTGTATATGTTTCTGTTTGCTACATTGACGAGTCTACTGCTTTCAATGTTCACCCCCCCCCCTCTCTGATTGCCTTTGGTTTCAGAACTAAGCTGCGTGAAAACGGATTAAGATCATGCTTTGAATGAGTCATCACTTTAAACTGCAGATGGAGTTTACAGTTCAAAGGGGATTATAAATATTAAAGAAGGCATTTTCTTTCTGCTCAAATGATTGAGTTTTGCTCTACTGCATTGCTAAATCACACAGCGTACACAAATTCAAAGGATTAAGGAAAATCTAAATCTTCAAGGTCTCTCTTATGATTCGGTCTGCATGTGGATTACCTCTGAGTAATATCCAATTAAATAATGCATTGTTTCTAAGAAAAGAGGGTGTGCCACAGAGGTTAGGGAAAGCACAGGAGGATGAAGTCCACAATTGCTCTGCAGAAGGCGTCACATGTTTGATCAATTTAGGAGCTTTTTTTGTCCTTGCTTTTGGAAGGAGTACCTGGCAGAGATTTGCTCTCACATTTACATTTTACTTTTTACGCTTTGGGTCATCTCTCTGACAAAAAATAAACTTGAACAATTAATCTGCACTGCAAAGAAGCACACTGTGGTATCATTTTATTCTGTGGTGACGGTTCAGTGCCGCTGCAGGACCTTGGTTAAAAGCATCTATGTCTCTTTAAATGTTTCATGTTGAAGCAGAAGGCAAAAAAAAGAAGGTTTTTTTTTTTTTACAAATATAAATCTAAAAATTTGGCAGCTCAACTGAGAGATTACTTTGCATAAGGTCGATACAGTTACAAGCCTTTTGGGGTATGCCACAACTGGCTTTGCACATTTAGAAACTAATATTTTTGCCCATTTTCACATCCTTACTGCATGAGGCCAAGTGTCAACATGGGGAGGGTCTGTTGAGAGTTGTTGTGCAACGTTAGTTGACTTTTTTTTTACGCACTTGACGTTGCTGCATCTAGGAACATAAGTTACATATATTGGGCTCTCTGTATCCTGGATATTGTATGTAGGGTGCATTGGGCTTTGTAGCAGTAATGTGACAAAATGCAAAAGACATTAAAGGTAAAGAATACCTCTGCAAGCCATCATCTATTTGCGTACCAACTGTTGCACCCTTTGCAGTTATCTAATTGCAGTTATCTAACTGAGATGACCTCTAACCCATTTAAATCGTAATGTGTCAATGAGACTATTTCAGTATCTCAACACGGGTAGCACCATGAAACAGAAACCTCCCATCTCTGTTTGATAGCAGAACCCTGGTTAAGTCGATGACCAGTAAGCACATAAATGGATCGATATATTTTCTTTAAGGAAACAATCTTAAATTTGAATGACAATTTATTGACATTTTAATAACTGCTCATGTTTCCCTAGCACTAATCTTTTTTGCCTTTCCAGGAAACTAGATTCATTAATGCACGCATTACTGGCTGCATGTATCATGTGTGTACCTAAGCATTCATGTGTTCAGTTTTGACAACTATGTCACCAGTTTTGTGGCCCTAAATGCCACTGGATGGGTCACTTTGACTCTTCAGATCATGTGACCCTGAGTTGTGGGTTGTTCAGAGGCAGAGTGACCAACATGAGCTCTCCTGCTCTAGCAGACTGCTCCCTATGATTAAACCATGAAGTGTGTGCTATATCGTCAGTAGGTGAAACAACTAATAATTTCATGCTTGTTTTTAAACAACTGGGTCGTGAAATAACATCCAGAAATGTTACTTTTATGCAATTTGCTGAAAAATTTAAAGATGCAAATTAGATCATTAAAAACACTTGTTGTTGGTCTATCACAGTCTATCATATTAAAACCCCCAAAGAAAAAAGTTTGTGTTTATAGCATGACTTCCAGTTATTTTTACTAATTTGGTACAGATAAATAAAAAAAACAATATACTATTTGGGATCTGACTGATTCTTTGACATTCCCTCCGGAAATGACCAAAGTAGGTTGTGATCCTGTACATGTGCATGTGGCAAAGGCAACAGTATGACGGCTGCATGTACACGTGGGGGCTCAGACAGAAAGCTGGATGGTTTTCTCTCAACCTAACCCTCGTGTTGACAGTGTCCGTCTCCGTTAAGCTACGCTCTGTACCGCCGTTCGCTGCCATTTGGTCCAGTCCTAATTTTCATTAGAAGCATCTTCTGGTTCTGAAGTTTGACTTTAAGCAGGAGTTAGATGGAAGTCGCAAATCTTAATAGACACTTTAATAATAACCCCTTCTCAAACCCAGATTACAGACATAACCATCACAGACAAGCACAGTGATCATTGCATCCATCACTTTTCACGTGCAAATCTTTCTCCTCTCTTGACTAATACCTACAGTCTCAGATTTATGCCTGATATAAGATCAACCACAGTGCTCTACCATATTTGCTCACATCTTCAACAACCTGAAGATAATGTCCCCAGGCAGAGGTTCAAGGACCAGCATTTTAATCCAAAGAAATTGAGGCTGCAGTGGACAGACTGACGTAGACATTTTTTCTAACAAATCCTTATAAAGAAACTATTAAATTCCATTGCAATTTATCTTTGGATTATTTTGTACTAAGTCAGCAGTTGTGTGTTTAATAAATTAAAACAACATTTTTGCTGGTAATGAGATAGTTTTTTAGTCCTCATTGCACAGTTTGTGCATCTAATTCCTTGAGTTTCAATGGGATATCAAGAAAATAAAGATCAGGTGTTTGTCTGAGGCGCTTTAAAATTTGTGGTTGTATAAATCAGATGTTGAAATTAGCTTTTGGTAGTTATCCTTGCAACGGCAAAAGTATAATTTTAATTATACTTAAAAATTATAATTACTGAGACCCCTACCTCTGCAACAGTATTTATTTTTCTCAAAGATCTGCTGTATATTATTATTATTATTATTATTATTATTATTATTATTATTATATAAAAATAAAGAAAATATCTAATGTACTTTTGGTAAAGTGGTAAATAAGATTATTTTAAAGCACAAAAAAATCTATATTTTTGCTTCCAAAAGCCTAACTGCATGACCTCTAATGGACAAAACTTGATTTTATTTCCTTTACAAGTCAACTCAGGCAGCGTTGAGCATTATAATGCAATCCTACTTGATATATAGTATTCTAAACCTCATCTTGATGACAGCTTTGTACATATATGTGCAAAGCAAATATAACCCCGAGTGCAATTTTCCCTCATCTACTTGTGTCTACCTCATTGTCAAATTCAAGAGCGGAGAGGAGCAAGAGGCCCTGTGTTAAGTGTCTTATTAGTGGGAAATGACTGCAGTGTCAGACGTAGCCGGGCTGTCACAGTGCAGCCATCATTAGAATAAGCATGAGGAGCTCTTGTCGTGGATGGAATCACATTTTAATCCCCACCACATTATTACTGCGGCGAGGAAGGTCAGCACTCAGGCACATTTAGGCAGGAATAAACCCCCTCGAGAGTTTATGATAATGTCTTTCCTCAATGAGAGATATTGGTCATATTTTACTTTCGAGCTTTTTGTAGAATACGCCTCAGCTAATGAAGAGCCTAATGTAATGCAGCTGTGCGGGCAGCCATGGTAACCATGAATAATTCAGCCTACTTGTTCTTTGGTATCCCGGTCTCAGGAGGGCTTTGCCTATATTGTCCATTATGACAGACCATTATCCAGCCTTCAGCTTGCTAGCTCTCAGATGGTGCGCTGAGCCCATTTGTTACCCTCTTGCCCCCGGTAACCTTCAACCAGCTGGAGAGAATGATTGAGATCGCACTGTTATATAAACATGAGAGCAAGAGGTGCAAGAGGCAAGAAAACGAAGAGACCTCTGCACACAGGGGAATTGAAGGAGGCCCTTCCATTTCATTACAAGTGCATATTACATTTCCCTCCAAAGCCATCAGTTACTCTTTGAATACAAATGGCACTGACAGGCTACTAAGATGTATCAATGTGTATGTCCTGTTTTCAGAGGTTGGGGAGAACGTATTCAGGTGATTTGCACATCTATTAAAACATCCGATGCAAAATATTGTACAATATTGCTTTCTAGCTGCGTCAAAAGTGCTTAAATATTCTTCATAAACAGTGGCAAAGGTCTATGTTGTCCGGGTAACTGCCAACAGGGCTAAAACAAGTCTGCAAAAAGGATTTACCACCCTGTCTCCACATTCTGCATTTCAACTTGCTCTTTATTTAGTAATGTGTAAAGTACTTAGAAAATCTTTATGGATTAAAATTAAAATTGAAGGCTTTAAATACAGTACTAGTAAATATTTTTTTGAATAATCTCACAAATCCTCTGACTAAAGGTAAGTAGAGGTGGAAAAGTGCCTCATGGTGAACATGGAAGCTGTTAACCTGAATGTGTTTCAGCTACTTCAGTACCACAACACAACAGAATCTTCAAACACCTAACAGTGAATGATCGAGTGGCATGAGAGAAAGAAAAGCTGTTTAAAAAAAAAAAGAAAAACATTGTATGAAAAAGATACCCTGACTCATGACGGATGGATTTCCTTCCCCAAAGCTCCACACATCTATCTGGGATTGCTCCATTGGAGATGTATTTCAGAAAGAGGGGCCTTATCAAAAATCCTTGCATATGATTGGCTAAACCACTTGTCTGTCATCTTTATTAATGTGCTACTTCAACAATTCACAACCCATGATGCTGACATTAGGGAAGATCAAGCTCTTGCCAAACCGGGTCAGGACAAGGGCGAAAACATTGTTTCCACTAACAAAAGCCTTCAAAGCTGTTCTCTGGTGTTCTTTTAAATAATTAATATTCAATAGATTGGACAATACTATTGTGACATTACACATGTTTTGAAGTTATTTAAAGTTTAATGAATAACTCTCAGTCTGTCAGGTATTGTCCGGTGAATATCAGCCCAAACAGCTGATATTAGGACAATAATTGAAAGGATGATTCAAGCACTGGCGTTCTTTTAACAGCAAACTGCACACATATGGCATAAATGAGTGACAACTTCTCTTCAAGATCAAGAATTTATTAACAGAAATCAAATGAACATCCAGAGAACATCACTATAAAATGCTATTTATCTGAATTAATTCAATCAACAAATCCTCTCTACTAGGCTAGTGAAACTTAACTAAACTACTAAGCAAAATTAAGATAAAAAGAACCTAAGGAACTACGTACACACAAAAGAAACAAAAGGACAAATAAAATGGTTGAAAACAATCATCAGAATGATTCAGTGAATCCTGGTTCACTGCAGATCAACGTTAGGGAACCAAAGTTCATCTTAAAGAATGTGGAATGAGATCAAATTAGCTTATGTAACCCAGGTTTTTGGGGTAATCCAGATATCTCTAATAGTTAAGGTTATGTCTCCCTTTCAATTTTTCATCCTGTTCACCAATTTTGTACTAAGTGTGAAATCCCGTGAGATTCTGTGGGATTTTAGTTTTAAAAAGTAGGGCGGTGCCCATTGTTTGGTCATGAACAAGGAAATTGTTTGGTCATGAACAAGGAAGTGGTTTGGTCTCATGAACAAGGAAGTTCAGGGCTGGCTGTTGCAGGTGGGCTTTAAATCTGTTTAAATCAGTTATTTGTCATCTTTTGATTATACTATGCTCACTGACATGCCTTGCAGTTTCTAGATGCCTGCAATCTACACTGAATGGGTATTCTTGGGCTTAGAAATGGGAAGCAATGAACTGGTGAGTGTTTGTCTTATTGTTTGGAGCATGCTAATGCTAACATTAGCATGCTGAACTAAAGCTAATCCTATCTTTGGTTGTTGACCTGGTACCATTGAGGTGATATTGTTCAGTATTTGAAATATGTTTGTATATTGTCTGATGGTGCACTATTTAATGTTTTAGAATCAGATATTTATGCCGAAGAGTACTCTATTTGAATCATGTACATGTAGATTTTTTCCTATTGATTCCAATTACTTTAAAAAGGAAATGTTTGGAATGTTAATGACTTAATATTTACTATTAAGAGGAAATGAACTTATTGTTGGACCTTTCTATACAGGCCAGGTCCTCATTTGATGGCGAGCTACCCACTAGGCCTTTAGGCCAAGGAACCTGGATAGACTGCTAAATCTCCATCTGTGTGATAGGAGGCATTGTTGCCTGCCCCACCCCATCCAAAGGACTCAAGTCAACGTTTAATTGGACTAAGACTAGTACTTTGGAATGTTACAACTTGGAATGTTACGGCGTGTGCAGGATTTTGGTTTTGACAAAGTTTGTCTGTATATATTGTAAATAGTCTTCGTAGTATAAATCACTTTCTGCACAAACTTATTGTCTCCAGTGTGTTAAATACAACCCTGATCCTCTCTGAGTCAAATCTTTAGGTCTTCTGGTAATTAGCCTTACTGTAAATAATTATTTCCTTATTCTAACATAAATTCAGTATCATAAATGCTACACTTAACTAATTTAGAACAACATTTGGTTTGTTCAACCCATTCACAATGCAAATCCTGAGTTAAACAAAACATTATTTGAGAAAATAACATTTTAAAGAATGATTGGCTAAGTAAAAATCAATATCTTTAGGACACTCAATTTTATTAATGCATTTATTTCTCCGGGAAATGATTAAGGATTAAACCACCAAGTGCTATGGTAAACACCCATAGCACTAATGAACGATGGCGGCGCGAAACACAAAACAAGCATTATGTTAAAGCGAACCATAGTTACGTTTACTTGGTGGTAGCCATAAGCTATTAAGAGGGCCTAACTAGCGCTATGCTAGCGGACATTTGGCACTAATTTTAAAAGACTTTTAAGCGCAATTTTGTCGTAATGAGCGGACCGGACAACACAAACATTAATATCCCATCCTTGTATGAGACCCTTATTGAAATAAAGTTTGTTATAACCGTAAAACCGTATAACCGCGTTGAACTCTCACCTCGAGGGTCCACAGGCAAAGAGAGCTGAGAGTGTTCTCCCCAATGCTGCCCAGGCAGCAGGCAAAAGAGAGCGTTTGTCCGTGGCCAGGGGTTTTGTACAGTGGCCCCCTGCTGTCAGAACAGTCACCTGATGCCTGTAAAGTCTCATGTTTCATTTAGTTTCAAACTTATTGTCTGATTTTATTCCTCATGGCTTGATTGCAGCACAACATTGATGAAATAGCAGCATCAATGTTAGCGCTTGCTTCCTCGCTTGCGAGCCACCGTTGTTGTCTGAATCCAAACAGTTACTTCTCTGATACGTCACATCTATGAAAATCCCGCCCGACGATCCTGATTGGCTCGTCCATTTTATGTAGTATTGAAATCCCTCCCAATGGCAGCGAGTGCGGATGGATGTGAGGAGCCATGTGAAGCCGTGTGGAGCTCTGTGGAACGACAGCCATCTGGTGAGAGTCAGCTTATGAAAAAGAAGAAACATTTCCACTTTTGATTCTTGAATTTTTCTAGTTCCACCGAGTGGTGTAAACCTTTGCATGTTGCACAACTTTTGCAACTGCCTCGACAGTGGTTCATCTCTGTGCTTTTCCAGGTCTTGTAGAAGTTTAACTAACTGGGAAACACTAACAAATCTGTTATTATCAAAGTGTAGGACATCATCATTACCCACCCATACAGCACTGAATCCCACACGTACAAAAATGTTCAATTGTTTTAAATAACAAAAATTAGCTAAATGGGAGATCCTTGTTGCGAACTCTTTACCTTCCTGCATTCTGAGAATTTCTTGTCTTTTCTTCAGACTCACTGAAATAAGACACCTTTCTGTAACTGGTAGAAAAAGTGTTACTGCTAATACCTTCCCATAATCTCTTTTGGAAAAAAAAAACTGAACTATCCCTTTAATCAGCAATTCTTTCAAGTGGCATCAAGTTTAAATGGCAGAAACAAGTTTTTGTCACAGTGGTAAACGGCTTGTACTTGTATAGCGTCTTAACTAGTCCGACGACCCCAAAGCGCTTTACACCACAATCAGTCATTCACCCATTCACACCCGGACGGTGGTGAGCTATGCTAGTAGCTACAGCTGCCCTGACCACCGCCAGCAGGCAACGCGGGTGAAGTGTCCTGCCCAAGGACACAACAACAGAAACGGTCGGAGCGGGGATCGAACCAGCAATCTGCCAATTGCAGGACGAACTCCCTAATTTTATGTGCCACTGTTGCAATGAGTTAAATAAGTAACATTGGTGCAAAAGAAATGGAAAAAAAATCTTTACTGCATATTGATCAGGGAATACACCTAATAGTTAATAAAAGTGTATCTCATCCTCAAGCAAGCATTTTGCAGTTCAGAAATGTGTGAATATATTTTTTGCTTTTGACTTGGACAAAAGAAGCAAGTGAAATATCACACCTAGCAGAACAAATCAATGTTAGAAAATTGTGAGAATTACTTCATCCCAAAAAGCAGTATCATACTTGAAATATCTGATAGCGCTGGCTTCACTAATGTGTTAAAGTGTTAAAACATTCTGTCATCCATAATTAGCTCCCTTTCACATTAATGTTCCTCACAGCTCTGTTCTGACAGGCTCATGACTCAACGTTATCAAGAAAGACATGGATGTGCGTGACATTTGCCGTATTTAATGAGATTGGATTGTACATCAAGCTATTTATGGAGCATTAAAATGAATTAGCTCAACCACTTCATACCAGAACACGCTGCTAAATATGTGTTTCCAATAAATATGGCATCTTTTGTTAGTTCCTTCCTAGTTTCAGTCTCATTTACAGATTCTGATGGGATTAAGTTAAAAATGATCACAGAATTCTTAACTTCTAATGCACCTCTTAAGCATGTAGTGGTATAGATATAAACCAATATACAGTTCAATAAATAAGAAAACTACTGAATCCTGTATTTCTGTTAATTTAGCTTTTTTCCACTTGCAGCTAATAGAAACACAGCATTTAAGATTAGAATATTGCACCAGACCAATAAAAAAAGCAACCGTTTTCATCCAGAAATGGGGCTTAATGAAAAGTATGTTTAACACCGGCTTAAAGGTTAAGGTGACAAACATTCAATTGATTGAATTTGACTGTATTTTAAATTGATCTGATCTGCAGAGTTTTAAACTTGTTCTTCCTGTGGACATTCTTTGCCTTGAATTGTACTTGCTGAAATTGAGTATGTTTTTTTTTCTTTCATACTTTTTATGAAAGAAAGAATATGAAAGAAGAGGGGACATGCATTACATTTCTATTACTTTACAATTCTGCACCACTTTGTATTGATTCATCACACGCAATCCCAATAAAAAAATGACAAAATCTGAAAAGCTTGATGGTGTATGAATATTTTGTGAGGAGCTGTACCTTTAACCCAAATGAACAATTACAATTCTTCCTTTGGATGGAATCAAAGAAGGGGTATTAATTGAATAACAGTGTGAGTCTAAAAGGGAATTAGGTGCGTGATTGCATTTGGTCTCGAATCTAGTTGGTATTGGACCAACCAGTTGAGGAGGCGTGATGCATTTGATCTAGTCATTAGGAGAGGCAGGATGCTCTGTGCCCTGCTACATCGGCCATTTCAAATCAATGCTTGTGGCTGGCCTTAAATCAATGAGTGTGTTGAATCCTAGCGATTCATCAGTGGGTTGTTCCTGAGAGGCTGGATGGTGAGTAGGAGGGAGATGGATATTGGAAATGAGGAGGGAGGGAGGGGAGGTACACTCTTAGCAACTGACCTCCGTAATTACCCCGAGCTTCTGCTTAAATCCAAATGTGACCCGATTTAGATAATTGCCTATTGGAAAAACCATTGAGCCTTACTCCAGCCACCGCTCTTAGTGATCTCCGCCCAGACAGTTCTGAACCCCAGCAGACTTGTGGCAGATCAACGGCTATGCAAGGATCTGATGTTTAGCAGGGGAGCGAATTGAGACTGATGTTTGTGTTCTTGTGATTCCAGCCCAGCTGGTGTCCCAAGGGCAGGGCAGTGTAATCAGGGCTGTGATAGCATCTCTTGGGGAGGAGGAGAAGGAAGCAGGAGCCCGTGGGCTGATCCAGAGGGCAGATATATTTATCTAGGTAATGAGAGCCCAAACACTGTGCCTCTGTAGAGAAGGCCGGGGACATGGCCTAGTGCGCTGAAAGACCCGACGGTGCCATGGCAGCGTGGTCCCCGTGCTGCTCATTAAACTTCCATCAGCGTGTGGTCACCATGTTCCTGCCAGGCCTCCAAAGTGCCCGTTATTAATTCATGAAAGCACACTGCACATGTGATTGAGTCTGGCGAGCACTGAAGCATTGAGGCACAAGAGATGGGGGAAATATTGTCTGTGTCTGAACACCCAACCCTCCACCAAACCCCCCTGTCCTACACTCTACCCCCCTGGCAGTGTGCCCTTGAAAAAAAAAAAACTGAGACAGAGACACAGATACGCCACACTGTGAAACATTAATAGGCAGTTTGCCTGCAGCTAGAGCAGTGCAGGTCATGTGAACGTGCACGTGTGCAGGAAGTGGGCGTTTTTGGACACATTTATGGATTCATCAGGATGTGCTTTGCATGGTTTGAGCACATTTGCTTTAGTGTTTTAGAAATGTGGACAAGGGGTATTGTGAAGACGCTGCGTGGATACACCAGCAAACAAATATGCTGCTGTTCGGGGATTGGAGGCACGTATATATAGCAAGTCTGCCACTTTTATCTCCACTCCACAGACTGTGTTCTCTAAAGCTTGTGTTGTGAAGGCCGCCTTTAAAAAAAAGGAGACGGTAAATTGGCCTGGATATGGATTGTTGCAATTGAATTTAAAACATTAGCTTCAGGATAATAAGGGCTGCTACAGAGAAAATCCAGGAAATGCATTTGGTCATTAGAGCATAGAGGGATGGGACTAATGGTATACGGGGGTGGGCTTGGGTGGAGGCAGGAGGGGGGGGGGAAAAAAAAGATGAAAACCATTTTTAGGATGAATGGGTTATTTCAGAGAGCGAGCAGGAGAAGAAGGGAGAGAGGAAGCGAAATAGAAAAGGGGAGACGGGGGAGATGGCAAGAGAGAGGAGTGCTACATGATTTCAAATTAACCATTATTGTTGGCTTTGACATGTATTATGTCTCCTGAGGCTGTGAATCTTGAGCTCATTTTCACTGAGACGAGGGGAGTAGTCCGCTGTCACAGCTCGAACGCGTACAGCTGGCTTGAGCTTCTCATCTTACGGCCAATTAGAACTCCTCTTCCTCCCAATCCGCTGCCCCAGCTCTGCGAAGCAAATCTCGCCACACATAGCTCATTGTTAGGCTTACTCGATGTCCAATTAACAGAATGTGCCTTTCAGTTACTTTCCTTACAGGGGAAAATAAGGCGCTGACTCGTAAATGCCTGTAATGATAGGATGGTAGCAGTGAGAGTACTGAGTTATAATTATGCATAGAAAAGGAAGAGTGTACAACCACTAAACTGTAATAATTCCAATAATATTTGCAAGAACAGGTGTGATGCTATTAATTTGTATGGACATTAACACTGCAAAAATGGAACTAAAAATAAGTATAAGTTTCTTGAAATTAGTGTGTTTGTCCTTGATTGAAGCAGGTAAATAAGATTATCTGCCAATGGAATGAGTGTCTTGACCCCTAAGATAAGATAATGAGATATACTGCTCTTGAAATATGATGGGGATGGGTTGTTCCTATTTTAATTACAAAAACGTTCTCCATTGGCAGATAATCTGATTTATCTGCTCAAATCAAGGACAAACACACTAATTTCAAGAAAATTTTACTTACTCTTGGTTCCCTTTTAGCAGTGAATAAGTTTTTTTTCCCCCAGTCCAAATTAGTGCTCAGGCCTTTGAGGGGTAAAACCAATTCAAGTCTCAAGTTTTTTTTGCTCCAAATCCAATCTCAAGTCTTTCACCCAAAGTCCAAGTCAAATCTCAAGTCATTGCAGGAAAGTCCAATTGGAGTCTAATTTATTTTACTCTGAGCCAAGTCTCATATCTATGAGAGGCAAGTCTAAGTCAAATCTTCAGTCTTTCCCTCCGAGTCTGAGCGCTTGTTAAGTATTATTTGAGGGGCAAGCAGTGGAGTCCCCAGCGGTTGGCCATGGGTGGCCATGGCCCCCCCCATGCCATGTCCTGGCCACCCCACTGGTCACCCCCACTAGCCAGTGTAAATTGTAGGCAGCCGCTCTTCCTGAGCTTCTATCACGCTTTTATTTGTATCTGCCAGTATCTACTTTTCCCCAGTAACTGTTTTGTTTTCCATTAAATGAATAAACGTTATTCTAAATATAATTACACAATAAAAAGGAATCGTTGTTCAACTCAAAATGTTAACTGTACTGTTATTGGTCTATGCACATTAGATCATTAGGAACATTAAAAAACCATTAAAAACCAAAAGATATTAGTAGGCGTTTACTTAAGTCTTTCTGATAGTTTTCTACAGGCAGCTTTACTACAACAATAGAATAAAATCCTGAAATGATGGTAGTTTCAGTGCCAGTGCCACTCCAAGAGTTTAAGTGGCCCCATCTGCCCCCTCCCCCCCCCCCCCCCCCAAACGGCACCACAGATAGGGCAGTGTAATCAGGGCTAAACACGTTGAAACTAAAAGTAAACAGTATGCCACCACTTCAGCGTTTTTCTCATTCATCATCAGTTAAATATACATTAACTTCTTCTGCTCTTCAAGCTTATTTTCTAATTGGCATTGGCTTGTTATGTGAAGATGACAAAATGTCAACTTCGGTAAGAGAGAGGGGAGGTCTCTCTGAATTATATTAGCTCATGTTTACTGTCTTGAAATATGAAAGGCAGTGGTAATAACGCGCTGCTCTTGCTGCCGGCCAACCCAGGAGCAACGCTGTCAAATTTCATCAGCGTGTAATTAATAAGGCAGGCTGGAGGAGCTCCTCGCGTATTAATAGCCACATTAAACTGCAGTGTTTATGGTATCATTAGGTCAGTATGTGGTGTCACTCTGAGATGGGGGGAAAATGTAGCACTAAAATAATATGGAGAGGTTCAAGTCTGCCATGAAACAAGCTAAACATGTCACATCAATTACACTAAGGACCTAATTAGCTATTCTATTCTCGTTCTGGCTTTTTTATGTGGGTATTAATTAAAGATTTGTTGCTTGAGACTTGTGCAAGTACATTAGCGCCACAATGAAGGCCTTTGCTGTTTGTGTTTGTTTATTGTTAATGAGGCCTAAATAAAGAGGATTCTGCAAATAGTTTGAATAATCTCAGATACTCAAATCTTCCTATTTTAATTACAAAAACGTACTCCGTTGGCAGATAATCTGATTTACCTGCTCAAATCAAGGATAAACACACTAATTTCAAGAAAATTTAAATCGAGTGTAATTTCAAAATAGGAGAAAAGACAACAGAGTGGACACTTTCTCACCAGTTTCCTGACTTTTTTTAAAGATTTGATCTACCGTTATCATTCTGATTCTGATTCTGATTTCTTTAGGATGTAGGTAACAGTTATATGTCAGCCCAGCAATCCTAAGTGTATTGGAAGCCATGGTGAAAGTGGCAACATGTGTGAGTAATGGAAATGTGTTACCTATAATCTATAATAAAACACGGCCATTTTTCAGTAACCATTGTTTTTCTGCAGTGATGGTTTAGCCTGTTGTTGGGACTAACTCATACATACCGATATCATGATGTCTCTCACTTGGATGGACTCCTGGTTAATTTAGTGATACTCATAAGTAGCAGATGGGTTGCTAGTGCATGCAAAATATTCGTTCTATATATGTGAGCACTGTTTTCAGGGATCTTTAATGGCAATGTTCTTCACAAGCCCAATATCATTAAATACAAAAAAAAAAAGACTTCATTAGAATCCAAATATTTGAAAGGGGAATCTGAACATCTGATAACTATTAATGGATATCTGTGCAAACACTGGAAAAGAGCCTCAGTTTATGTGATTCATTTGCTATTTTGTCAATGACGCTCAAAGTAGACAGGATTCGCACCGTCACTTATATGGACACTGGCACACGTTAAAAGCCAACGCAATCACACAAAACAATTCCAAGACATGACTCATCGTTTCTAAAAACTCTCGGCAGATGCATCTGGGATCCATTTTTCACCTAGCCCTCAGACGTATTGACACACAGTATTAGTTCATGTTTTCTGCAGCTTGCAGCATGTTTTCTGCCAACAGAGCATAGGCTTCCCACAAACTAATGTGCATCACCTGCCTGACCTGTCTGTCTGCAACCAGGACTCGTCGACGTGGCTGCCTCTGTCTCAGCTGTTGGTGCGGCAGGAGTGTCAGTGTGCCAAGACGAGTAATGCGTCATATCATGTGTGATGGCACGTGAAAATTTTGTGAAGCCCTGTCAAGATATCTGTTACTGTGAATAGCTGAACGATTAAAAGATGACCCGGTTTCTAAAAGCCATTAGATGAAATATTTGTTGAACATTTTTAACAAGATTATTGCTTTATTTTATTGTGTGTGAGTTAGAAAAGAGGTTAAAGGGGCCTAGTCATGTACTATGACCATATATTAAAAACATATACTCATCTTCAAATAAAATAATATATGGCAAGCGTTTGTCCTGATAGTGTTTATTTAGTCCGTTTCGAACCTGAAAAGAACTTTGAACCAGGAGCGATCGGTGCCGTCTGTTAGCAGTACCGTGGTTCTATCAGAAAGCATGATGTTGACAATTGACGCGGCTAATGTAAGAGCCAACAGACCACCCTGCAATGCCTTGCAGTGAAGTGACAGCCTGGGGTGGTTGAAGATCAACCCAATCTCGCTGCACCTCGCCTGGATGTTGTTGACTCGTATGTCTCCATTGCGTCTTTCTGTTTACTTATTGCGAGCTACTAGTGTAGAAATTATTTAAGTCATATAACTTGACCACTTTAAAGAAGTTTGGCCACGGCGCACTACTAAAACCATGGGCACCAAATAGAAAATCCAGAAGAGTTTTGTCCTTAGAGGTAATCAATATTATTTAAATTCATTATCTTGTGAACCCTATCTAGCCAAAAATCTATTTTATGTTTTAACATAAAATAATTCGGACGTGTTTAGAAAAGAAAATTGTAGGATTTATATTTGTAAAAAAAATAAATATATATATATATATATATATATATATATATATATATATATATATATATATATATATATATATATATATATATATATATACATACAGTATATATTCTGTTGGCAGAAAACATGCAGAATCTCTCAGACGAAGAGGGAGTTGTTAGTGTTCTGTCCTGTTTGAAGCCTTATATTGACTTTCTTTCCGCTCTCCTTGGCCGTATCTCACTTCCATCATCTTCTTGGATACAGGTTGCAGAAGGCTCCTCTCGTCCTGAAACGATCCAGGACTCCCCCACATGGATGGCCTCTCGCTCCCGTAAACTCACCCTCTTTGGCCTTGACTTGCACCAGGAGTGAAATACTTGGACGGAGGGTGTCTCTGCACGGCAGACAGAGAGCTGACCTCTGACCCAGTGCCTCCTCTCCACATGATAGTTTTCTTTATTTCTTGTGAATACTGGGCTTCGGCATTGAGGATGATAGTGGTTGCTTCTTTAAAATGTTCACATTTAGGATACATAAACAAAATATCATACCTTTAGTAGAAAGATTTCGTACCATCATGAGCTTGTTCAAACTGTAAGTGAATTTTTTGAGGTGTAGGGGGTTACCACTAGTCATTATGCGTTGCTATGTTAACAGAGATTACCAATCTGTAATTTCTCAACACACCGGCCTTTTATTTTGGTACTCTGGCTGAACAACTCCATGTTTCAATCTGGAGTAATCTTGGTTAAGCCTGACCGTTGTATCAGTCCCCCTCATCAGCTGATCACATGTCCCTTTAGGATCATTTTCAAACAACCACGGGACCTGGAAAGGACAGGAAAATACCATCTTCTATGCTGCGGTATAACTGAAAGTCTGGCAGGAGGTCCGATGCTTCTTGCTGAAGCTAGAAGAGACTGACCAGCAGATTTAGCCGCCTGATAGGCTCAACCATACTAACACCACATAGAAACGATGGTGTTGTCTGCTGTGGTGATCACCCGGTAACTCTCCCATGGATGCTATGTTTGCCCAGTCTCTTTCTCATTGCATAATCATAAACCTGACCTTATCTAAAGCAAATGACTGTACGTCTGCAGCATTTTAGATGCTTTTCTTGGTTATTTTGTGACCTCCAGGATGAGTCATTTTATGGCTAAACTTTGCCACACGTGTGTTGATTTGAGCACGTCAGTATGTAGGCAAATGCGTAAGTCTATAAGGGGCCACGGTTAAGTTTAAACTAATTACTGGGGCTGAACTTTTCAAGGCAATGCATAGCTTTCAGAGCACCAGGACTCAATTCTATATTTAAATCTGAGATACAGCAGGGTTATTTACAGCTGGGAAGACTATTCAACACCTTAGTTTGCTGAATGCAAATGAAAACAGCCATTTGAGTCGATGGTCGGACTTGATGCGTTTTCTGCTTGGTGCTTATATCAACCCACATGCCCATATCTGTGTAATACTTTATGATATAATAATCTAGAAGGTTACCTGCAGTGTATATTTTTGTGAAAAATCTGTAAAATAACCAAAATGCTTTTTTTTTTATTATGTCTGTTTCATAGCTGAAAGAAAATTATGAAAAAAATGTTTTGTTCGTATAACCTGTTAATCACTGATAGTAGTAAAGCTCATGAGGAAAAAAATTAGCAACCAATATTTGTTTATCACAGTCAGGTCTATTTTAAATGTCTATTTGGTTATTTTGTGACCTCCTGGATGAGTTATCAATGGGCTCTTGGGGAAATTTTGGTAAGCTGACCCCGCCTTACTTAGACGGTTCACTGCTATTCCATCTTTTCTCCATTTGTACATGACCGGGAGCACCGTAATCCTTGGAAATGGCTTTTTTTACACTGATACATCTAGAGATCCCATTCTTATTTTCAGACATGTTCTACTAAAGAGACTTTTTGATTCCAGCAGGTAGAGCTAACAATTAACAGTTAACTTTGGGCCAGATTGGCTTTGATAGACTTTTCTCCTTAATAAATTATTCATTTGAAAAACATTCATTTTGTATTCACTCACTCCATCTTTGTGTGATTGTAAAATTAGTACAATGATCTGAAACGTTAAAGGAAAACCAAAAAACCTTTTTCACAATGATTATGATTGTAATTTTGATATGAACAGCTTACTTTGACCAAAATGCTACACTGTCCCAGAAATCAGTCAGTGATTTTCCTTTTAGGTTAGTGCCTACTGGATAAAAACTTAATAGTATAATTTCCTGCCGCTTAATATTCTTTATTATACTAACAACTTAGAACCCATATAATGTTATTTTAAACGCCTCGAGGTAGCAGAACTTGCAGTAGCTGGAAGACATCTGTGTTATATGTGTCAGAAATTTGTTGGTAATGTAGTTATAGTCGCAGGGGTTGCTGTAGAGGAGCGAGTCCCACTGGGAGACAGATGGCAGTGGCCACAGAAGTGCGAGGCGTTTGCTGGCTCTGCACATTCACTGTAGGACCAGATCTCAACACCTCACCCTTTTCGATTAATCATGCTCGCCGCGGTTATTTAAGGCCACCAATTATTCATGCAAGATAACTCAGATGATAGATTAGGGTTAAAGGAGAGTTGCCGGATTTAAAGACAAAAAGGTTTTTCAGGTTCAGCAAGGCCCTGCAGCCAACGATCACCTTATCAAACGGCTGCAATCATACCCCAAGACCTTTTTATTGGATTTTCATATAATTCAGCGAAATAAATTCCCCTCAGTCAACATTCGTAACGTAATAGTTCGACTTATTCCAGAGCTATGCTGGCCTCCTCTGTTCATAAACAGACGTAAGGTCACATAACACAAATGCACTCTGTTTAAGAGTGATTTGAGGGGTGTTAATGTGAAGAAATGACACTAAACCTCCCTTTGAATGTTTTTAATCATATGTAATGTAGATGTTAATTCATTTCATTGGAGAATTATGGCAGTGAGAGCTAGAGAGCAGTGCTTGTCAGGTCCCTTTGCTGGGTATTAAAGCACTGTATGTGAGAGGGGATTTGCATACATCAACACTCAACACCTAACAGTTTGTGGGGACCGGGGGAATGTGCGAGTGTGTGTGTCTTTCTGCAGCACAGCAAAACTGCAAAATTCAATCTGAATAAGTAGCTATCAGAATAATTCAGCTTAATGTGATTGCTAATGGCAAAAAAACCTAGAATCCTCTAGATTGCAGTTTGATTAGGAAACAGTGTTAGATACCTAATTAAGTGCAATAGGAACATTTTTAAACTGAATCCTTTGAGCGGTAGGTCTATCAGTGTAATCACAGTCTTGTCCACGAGCAGACACTCCCTCTGCGACGCAATAACCACCCCTCGGTTTGCTCGTAGGTGTTGAAAATGAGAGAATCTGGTCTGCTGCTAAATGGCACAGAGAGCTGTGTGGTTCTTATCCTATCACTTAAAACCGACTTGATCTTCCGTCTTTACTCCTGCCACCTGCTCCTCGTTCTGACAGACACAAGCACATTCCTTGGAAAGATGGCTCAGTTTGAGCCATTTACCTGCCAGAGCCGGAGAAGTCAATAACCCCCCCCCCCCTCCCCCCCCCCCCCCCGCAGCCTGAGCTCGTCATGCGCTGCGGTTCCATGGCTGAACTTTGACACACGTGTGTTGATGTAGGATCAGTTTGGCACGTCAGCATGTAGGCGAGTGCATAACACCGAATCTATAAGGGGCCACGGTTAAGTTTAAACTAATTACTGGGGCTGAACTTTTCAAGGCAATGCATACCTTTCAGAGCACCAGGACTCGGTTCTATATTTAAATCTTAGATGCAGCAGGATTATTTACAGCTGGGAACACTATCCAACACCTCGGTTTGCTGAATGCAAATGAAAACAGCCATTTGAGTCGACGGACGGACTTGATGCGTTTTCTGCTTGGTGCTTATATCATAATAAAATCTGTAAATCTGTGAAATCTTTAAGAAAAATCTGTAAGTAACAAATATTTTTCTTAATAGGTTTGTTTCTTTGCTAAAAAAAAGAAAAAAATGTTTTGTTCGTAAAACCTGTTTATCAAAGCTAACAGTAAAGCTCAACAGATTTTCAACCAATACTTTTTTTATCACAGACGTATTGGGGGGGGATAAATTACATGAATTACAAAAATAAGTATAATAAAAATGTATACCCCAACAAAGGGAAGATGCATTGTGGGAAGGCTAAAAAAAGGAAAATACCTAGCAACCGAAGCTAGACAGCAAGGATGGAGTGCAAAGATTTACAGGTGGAAGTCGGATGTCGGCACTGTGATGCAACATCTACTGTCAGACTGATGAGAGATCTTCACTTGAGTGGGCAATTCCTGCAACAGGCCATCAAAGAGATGTCGAGGGTGCTACAGTGGAGTAGTCAGGGGCTGTGGCTCTGAGGAAAGGACCATACCTTCACTCCTATATAACAAGGCTGGACACAGTGCTTCTGTGCTGCTAGAATCCACCCTTCAGCCTACTGATGACGACATGAGCGTAATCATTGAAAGATCAAGGAAAGTAGGAGGACAACCTCAGCCTCAACAATGTTAGCCTCTTTGAACATGAAGGAGCACCACAACCCGCCTACTAGATGCCCACCAGGTGCAAACCTAGCTCAGTGAGGAGGTTGCCTCCCTTATTGTCGATTAAAACAGAAAAGCGATAATTATTTTTACTGTTGCAAAACTTATGGAGTATATTGTAACAATTATAAAATTGCTATCTATAACATGTTGTATCTTTATTTTCATTTCGATACACAGAGACTTGCAAAATAAACACCTGTTAGAATTAGCAGTACTTTCTGAAGTGCTTATTCTGGAGAAATTTGTAATTTTTTTTGCCATTCTACTCCATATAAAGTGGTGCAAATATAACAGGCTTAAAACCGTTGTAGTAGTAATAACCGATCAATCTTACATGCAGGATTTAAGACCAAAAGGAAACTGGATTTCTTGGTCACAGCCTAAATCCAGGGACTGTGCTGACTCATAGGACTGAACTATTTAGCACTGAATGTAAAAAATCCTAAACGTCCAAATTTGACAGGTTTAAGATTAGTTTTAGTTTGTGTAGATGGATAATCACACTAACAGGTACAAACAGAAATGATCTCTTGAAACATTTAAATCAGATTACAAATTGACATCTTATGATTATTAGTTATGCTGAAGCTGTTTTACTCAGCTTTATGTTTGGGGTCAGTGTCCTGCTGGAAGGTAAACCTCTGTTTTAGTCTTTTTTCGGGGAGTATCTGGTGTACTTCCAGTATTGCCCTATTTTTAGCTCCTTCTATCTTGTCAGTGCGGAAGAAGAGCATCCCCACAGTACGATACTGCCACCACCATGTTTCACAATATATGGTAAGTTTGTTAGTTTTCCTTAACACATCTTTTTTACATGTAAGCGAAAAGTTCAGTTTTAATTTCCTCTGCCCATTGCACCTTCCTTCACATGTTTGCTGTATTCCCTATGTGACTTTTGGCAAACTGCAAGAACTACCTTGACAGGTGTGGGTCATGAACATCAGCAGCATAGTTATGTCTTGGTGACACACGCACATATACATACAGTCATATTCAATAAATTAGAACATGCATTTCTAAGAGGCTTGTTTGTCAGATCAAAAGTTTCTTTTGAAAAAAAATAACATCTAAGCCAGTATTTGACTTGCTTTTTATGAAGCCCCCGTTTCTGCAAGAAAGATGTTGATTTTAATTGGTCTGATGCATTATTCTGAATTTAAATGCTGTGGTTTTATTAGCTGAAATTGGAAAAAAATACATAATTAACAGAAATAAAAGCTTTAAAGCATTATCAGTCTGTTAATCTATGTAACGTTTGAGTTACTGAAATAAATTAACTTTTCAGCAATATTCAAATTTATTGAATATGTATATATACATACCCAGGTACATCTCTCTTAAAAAAATGGAATATAGTGAAAATATCTGTTTTTTCCCACTCATTTAAAAAAGTAAAACTCAGTTAAAACTCATATTCATTACACATAGAATGAAGTGTTTCACACTTTTATTTCTCATGAAAGTTAAAAGGAAACTAATGGTGTCTGACCATAATCAGCTAATTATCTCAAAACACCTGCAGAGGTTTCCTGGGCCTCTAAATTGTCTCTACGTCTGCTTCAGTTGCCTACACAATCATGAGGAAGACTGCTGACTGGACAAGATGTCCAGAAAACAGTCATTGACCCCTTCCACAAAGGGGGTAAGCAACAAGATGCCATTACTAAATAAGCTTGCTGTATCTAGGCATATCTGAGGAAGATTGAGCGGAAGCAAACAGTGTGGTAGGAAAATCTACACCCACATAAGGGATAACCACAGCCTTGAGGGGATTGTCAAGCAAAATCGATTCAAGAATTTAGCAGAGACTCACAAGGAGCGGACTGAGACTAGAGTCAGTGCGTCAAGAGCCACCACACACAGACCAAACCTACACATGGGCTACAAATGTCACATTTGTTGCTCCAAGCAATTCATGAACCACAGACTGGAGTGTTGCTCAGTCGTCGTCTTTTCAGAAGAAAGTAATGTTTGCATTGATTTTGGGAATCAAGGTCCCCGAGTCAGGAGGAAGAGGGGAGAGGCACAGAATCCGTGTTCTTTCATGTCCAGTGTGAGATTTCCGCAGTCAGTGATGGTTTGGGGTGCCACGTCATCTGCTGAAGTGGGTCTGAAGTCCACAGCCAATGCAGCCATCTACCAGGAAGATTTTGAGCACTTCATGCTCTCTTCTGCTGACAAGCATCATGGAGATGCTGATTTAATTTTTCAGTAGGACCTGCTACCCCCACTGCCAAAGTTACAAAAAGCATGCAGATGACCTGAAGGTCACTGTCAAACCAATCTGGCCTTCCATTGTACCTGATTACCACAGGTTGATCACCTCCATGCGACGCCACACTGATGCAGTAATTCATGCAAAAGGACGCCCAACCAAGTACTGAGTGCATCGAACCAACATACGTTTCATAAGCATGACATTTCTGTTTGAGTTATCCTTTTTTTTGTTATTGGTCTTATGTGATATTCTAATGGTCTGAGACGCTCAATTTTGGGTTTCAGTGTCTGTCAACCATACTGATCAAAATTACAAGAAATAAAGTTTGAATGTTTCACTTGATTTGTAATGAATCTACACAATGTGTAGTTTCCCTTTCTGAAACGAGTAACCAAAAATCTTTTTTAATTAACTTAACTTTTATAAACTTTTCACAATATTGATTTTCTTTATTTTATTTTTGCCAAACAATTTAGCACCTGGTTGTTGGCTTAGCGTGGGACCTATAGTTACCTGGTGTGAGCTCTGCTCTTTTTCAACCGCTCTTGCTGGGCGATGGGAGGACGTGCTGAGAGGGGTACGGTGCACATCTATGTTGGGGGTGCTGAAATTTGTGCTCTCCTAAGTCTCTTTCCTTGTCCCTTTCTCAGCAGGGCCCTGTTGCCACCTTCCTCTCAGCCTCTAGCCCCCTCCCCTTGTCCTCTCAGATGACAGAGGAGCTGTGGGAGCAGCTGGGGTTAGGGATGCTTGTCAGCAGGGCGATCATGTGTCCTCTGAGCCTGTCCCCTGTCTGTCCCATTGCCATGTCGACTGACAGCCAGCATCAGCTGATTATCGCCAGTAAGGCAGTAAAAGAAACCCACTTTGGCAGTGACAGGCTTATGACCTGCAAGACATGCTCATATAGAGTAACCAACACTTCATCCAGGGGCTCAGAACGTGTCACCCTAGCCTTCAGAACACACTACTGGGCAGATAGTCTGACACATTAGCAATCTGTTTAAGGTTAAAGGATCAAATTGTAGCTGCAGTAATAAATTGCATCTGTTACCCGTACAAGATGTTTATGCGTTTGTACACTGTAATTGAATTTTATTGCTTTTTTTTAAAAGATGGCACAGGGGAATGATAACACGCTTCATGTCATTCTAGGCATATCTATGAAAAACAAGTCTAATGATAATTAACTTGAAAGTTCACTCATCATTAGACCTAGGCTTTTTCTGATGTTTTTATTGCTGACCAAAGGGAAACGTGGAAATGGCAATATATGAGCAGGGCACTCATAAAAGTTATTTTAATCCTCAGTGGCTAGTCATGCTTGGTGTTTGTATATTTTGAGAATCCCTGAGAGGTTAACACCCCCTGTGCACCGAGGTTCAGACAGACTACTGGTGTCTGGTATCAAACTGAATTAAAGCTATGTCAACACATTCAGCCATCCGGGCTTACATTACCACCCCCCACCCAGTCAGCTCTTATCTGAGAGCACAGCTATATAGTCTGCCACTTTACACACACAAACACCATATATTATACTAAATAGTCTGCTGTTTCCTGTCTATTTGGAATGCTAGTTCTCCATTTTCTGTGCAATTCACCACCGTACAAAGCACTAAACAGGACTGTGAATAACTATCTGTACTTTTACGTTTTTTTTCTTTTACGTTTTTGGGAAGTTGAAATGTTTCAGAACATTAACCTAATTCTAAGATTAGCCAAAGATAACCTGGGAAAAACAAAAATCTGTTAAAAGGAAATAAAACCCAAACCAACTTGAACCTGTGTGAAAAATGAATTGCTTCCTAAAACCAATAACTTCTTTGCAGAATTGTTTTAATGGAAATGTTTATTACCTGCATACTGGATAAACGTGAGTGCTTTAGGTACCCAGGTCTATCTGGTATGTTTAGACTCTTATTTTGAAGGGCTGTTTACATCTTTTAAAATGATGCAACGTCCCTTACCGGTGCTAAGAACCCTTAAGGTATCCCACAATCCTTTGCGTGACATGACGTATAAGCACATAACAA
Source organism: Fundulus diaphanus (assembly GCA_037039145.1). NCBI lineage: Eukaryota > Metazoa > Chordata > Actinopteri > Cyprinodontiformes > Fundulidae > Fundulus > Fundulus diaphanus. Next base: position 28,875,513 of record CM073134.1, read on the forward strand.
ACATGTCCAGAGAGAAGAGCGCGCGCTCTTTGTAATTAATTTTTAGAAGGCTGTAGGACTGGATTTGACTTGCATCTTTATTTTTATTTTTTTATTAAACTGTTTCATTAACAATTACAACATTACATTTTGAGCCTGGGGAGTAGTTAATAAAACAAAACAAATAAGTACAAATACAAAAAAAAAAAGATACAAATAGTATCAGTATGTGTATTACATACAAAAGTTTACATTGAGCTTGTCAAAAACAAAAATGGTTTTTATTGCCTTGTCATCATCCATGTGCATTTCTGTCACGTATTGACGTCGGAGTTAAAGGCTGCCCGAATTCAGCACAGCAGTGCGAAGCTCCTTCCCTACCCTTGATAGAGTTCTTACTGGTCGAGGAACAGAAGCTAAAAGCTTTTATTAAGGGTATTCAGATGGAGTCTGACTGGACGACATTTGGTCATCTCTGGTCAAACTCTGAAATCCTTCAATTATCCAAGCTGAAATGGATAAAGTGTGGTTCATGCTTGACATATGTATGTTCTGAGTGGAAATGAGACACACCGAATCAAAGCGACACAACTTTTGTGGCACTTACACTCCGTGTGCCTTTCCCCCACTGTAGCCAATATTCTCCTAGACTCTAAGGTGCAGTGTAGGACACATACAGCAAGCGTACAACACCACACTACACGTAGCAGTAGAAAACACAGTAGTCTCCAACGTTTTCAAAGCCTCCTTGTGGTTTTCAAAAGTGACAGTAATTTTTGTTCCAAGAATTGTTCACAATCTGTTGATCGTGGTGATCTTTATGGACCGACTCATAATGGCGACTCTCCGCCTGCAGAAGCGTTTGCTCGCCTGCGTGGCACTGTCCGCGCAGTTAGAAAATGTCCTAGGTGTGTGGCTGCACTGAGCAGAGATTCTTTAAAACAGTTCAAGATTTATGAAGCCTCTGTGCTATGTGTGCAACCAAAAACAGGGCGTTTTCAAAAAGAAATTTTGGCATTCGGACCACCAGCATAAAAACTGAAATATACGGCGTACAAAAACCTGGTGCAGATTATTCTGTGCTGATTACAGACTGTTCAAATCTTTATTCTACAGGGTAGATTTTTAGTTTTGCTTTAAATACTGTACAAACATCTTGTTTAGTTCAAGTGGACCTGGCACCATGCATTTGTATGATTGTGTCAAAACAATCCTTACTCAGTACAGCACCAGTAGCTGCCGAAGCTGTTGTGTAAGGAAGCCCAGTCCAGAGGCAGAGGTGAACTGCCACCTACCCACCCGGTGATTTCAGCTTGAATGAAGCAACGCTGATGTTTGTCTTCAGACTCCTGTTGTTCTGTTGATTGCCTGTGTATGTGGCTTGTTAGGCGGCTGAAAGCTTTGTGTTTAGCCCCAGAAATAGAGGCTTGAAGGTGACATCTGTCTCGGAGGTGGAGGAGGTGGGAGGGTTGGACGTGTGTGCCGGACTATGTTGCTATAAATACGCGGCAGCCGTGACAGCTCACGGAGGAAACAGCTGAGAAGGGAAGCTTTGCAATGCCGCATACCTCCTGGTGACCCTGTCACTTCCACAGAGGTCTTAATTATTCTGCACCGCCGGCACACCTCAACGTACTGCTGAAGCTGTGACACACAGGGCCCTGTCAGAGGAAAGTGCCACACTGTTCTATCTGCTGAGCTCAGAGAACATGCAGCGTGTTGTTTGTTTTCGCATTTCTTCACATTAGGCTTTTAAAAGAGTCAACCTTGCTGTGCTTCAGCACGTTTTTTTGGGAGATAAATCCCTTATCCGGTGTATATTTTACACTTGTATACTTGGGCAAAACTTAATCACTGGAAATTCAACAGATCAAATTCATTCTTAGCTATCTTTCTTTTACTTGAAGGCATAAAATGACTGATAATGAATACTTTTAGCTGTTTGGCGCGTGCATTAGGCATGGATCGGTGCCAGTACCAAGATAAGCCAAAATGTGACTTTTTTAACACAATGTTCTTAAATGAAGTTGTTAAAAGAAGAAAGCTATTATACTTTTCCCTTCCTCACAAGACAGACGGTTTTGCTGTTTAGAAAAATATATAGATGCATAAAGAACATAACGTAGGTCCTATTAATTCCTCGTTCGTGGTCATTTCTCCAACGCTGAGATTTCCAGCTGTGTTTACCACTCATACAAGCTTTTGGTTGAAAAAAGTGTTAGATTAGATTTTTAAAAATACATTTGAAAGTTGAGATTTTTAACTATCATTTGTAGTTTAAATATGTAATGTAGATTTTCCTAAAATAGTAAAATCGATAATGACGTGGCGGCCAATGTTACAAATGCCCACTCTGGCTTTTTTTATGAGTTCTTTTATTGCACATGTCTCGATTTGTTTTGACTCTAAAAACGTTCATGACAGAAAGGAAAAGATAAATAGTGCCAAGAAAACGTTTTTGAAAACTAGTCTAGCACCCAGTTACCTATGCTCAGGAACTAGTTTCGAATTTTGATGCAGTACTTTCAACATTATCTCCACCCTATGGTGGAGCCCAGGTATTACAGCATATTTACACAGATCCCAAAATATCTTGTAGACACAATTTTTGTCTAAAATTAAGTAAAAAAAACCCATCTGTTTACAAAAAGCTGAGTTGTGCAGCTGGGCCATAGGCAGCACTCTTTTAAAGCTACGGTCGACAAGCAGTATGTCAGCAACACACAGGACTGGGGGCCGTTTAATACCAGATGAAACCTTTGCTTTGTGTAACGTATATACATTAAGGCCTATCCATACTTGGCAAGAACAGAGAAATTTGTTTCCTTTCTCAGGGCACCATAAAAAAACTGATATCAATCTGTTTTTGCAGCCGTGGTTTGGAAGTTCTCACAACTTTTTCTTGACGCCACATCTGGGCACACCTTTGTTCTTGTGTGTTGTCCGGCAGCTTTGTGTGAGTGGTCAGAGATTTGAAGTGGGCGTGGGTACCATACCGACAAATACTACTGTGGGAGCGAGCTATAAGGGTTTCCCAGGAGGTCTGCAGTTGAGTTCTTGCAAAGTGTTGCCAGACAGAACTTTGTTGTTGTTCTTCCCACCTTGTGTGAAAGAAGAAACGTTTCAGTTCTTGCGGAATATGTACAAGTCTTTAGCTGTATGCCTAAAAGGTTAGTTATTGAAAGTAAATGGTAAACAGTGTGAAGAAAAAAGCAAGAAAATCACTAACTCTGCTGTTTTTTTCTATTCATTCCAATAATTTATTCATTTCCACCTTCCCTGTGGTAACCATAGGATTTTTCCTTTATCTTTGCTTTTATTGCACTGTGAGAATTTCATAGCAGCTCATGCTTACTCTGTTCCTGCGTTCAGTCCCAGGAGATGTTACTCCAGAAAGGATTCAGTTAGATGAGCAGTTTCTAATCTTATACTTACAGTTGCAGACCGTAAAACAAGCAATGTTTCAGCATAGTGCGAATGACCTCTGTTAGCCTCTGTATGACGTTAGTAGCTTTAACTGAGTGTCCTGGCATGCCGGTACATCTTTATCACCTTTGCAGGCTTAACACTAACTTATAAATGGGCCCAGTGTTTCCATGATCAGGTTTCAATGCAGCCAAGGTCACAAAAGTGTTGCTTTTGTAGATCCTGGACATTGGGATTTGTTCTTTGTCCTAAAGCCTCTCCTTATTGCACAGTTTAATAGCAGATGGCACCATTTCTGCATTTTCAAATGTGACTCATATTGCTGGCAAGATAAGTACCCGCGAGTCACCCTGAAATAATTCCTCATCTTGTTCCTGCGGAGCCTCAGCCAGCTCCTTTCCCTGACTATGACTGATGCCGTTGTGCTGCCTTTATCTGGGCCCAATTGTGTGCTTATTCGTGAGCGTGCGACACTAACTGGCACCAGTGGATAGATTACCTAATACAGTCCAAGCACGTTATTAGACCCTGGGGCGCTGGCTAAGTCACTCAGAGTTCTGTTTCTGGCCTTTTAATTATTCATCAAGGTATTGCCTGGGATGTAACCTCAATTACTGTGGGCTGCAGGGCCAGGTCACGTGTTGTTAACACTGTGTTGTGATCAGAGCCACCACAGGGAGAGCTGCCAACGGGAAGAAGTGCTTTGTGGCTTGGCGCTCCACCCACCACCAAACGATTGGCTCACATTTAGCAGGATGCTGGCTGCTCTAAGGCCGGGGAAGGGAAAGGACCATTCAGCAGATTCCCCACAGTCACAACGAGCACGCCAGTATGTTGTGAATAGCGTACATCAAAGTCCGATGGGTGTGACGCATCTGTATGGATCTGAGAGGAGAGTGGGAGGAACAGCTGAAGACTTTAATGAGTCAAGAGGAGGGTGAGGTGTGAGATGTTGTTCTTGGACCTACCTCTAGTGGGCAGGGAGGCTTTGCACCTGCAGTCCTGAAATCATCAGAGCAGTAGGAGGGGGGAGAGGAACTGGCAGCCCAACAACACTTGACATAAGGACACGGGGATGACAGATTGGTCTGATCTGAGTGGCTGGATGGTGCCAAATTTATCCCTCATTTTCCGTCACAAAACATCCCGTCGACATGATTTTGTTATTACATATTTATTCAGAAAAACAGCCAAATGAACTCAGCATTTCTGCATCTCCATTCCTACCTTAATAAGACACTCGCATTTGCATTCATAATGTCCATGAACCCGAACTGCCAGAGGTGAATCTGTGTCCTTCTATCCTTCTATCAGATTTCCTGGGAGTGATCAGACATCCCATTTCTCTGCTGATTTGAGGCAATCATGTGTGACTGTCCCCAGTGCCTGCCTCACTCTGACAACCATGCCATGCACATCCAGGTAGCGATAATGAGAGCCGCTGTCATGGCGAGCTATGACTAACAGCATTTTCATGCTATGTTAAATAAGGACTGCTGTCTTGTTCGAGTCCTCTCCCTGAGGCCACTCCTACCTTTTATCGTCCGGTTCAGAGACCTCCAAATCCAGCATGCAAGGACACCCGTGTTATCTATGCACAAATACTAATAATCCACCATCTCCTGAAGTTTCACTGCAGCAATCCAACATGAGAATAAGATAAACAATAAGATAAACATTACCAAGTTGGAGTATTTCTAAATCTAGTGCCACATGACATTCCTACAAATAAGCAGCACTAGATTTCTTGCCAAAGTGAACACTTTTATTAGTGCTAGATGTAAAAGGTGAATGTGTCAAGCCTAATATCCTGTATCTCTAGTTGAAACCTTTGCTTTGAGACAAGAAATAAATGATCTCTTGATTCGCCCTGCCGTGTCGGCAAACATGACCCAGGATTTGTTTGTAAGCGCAGTGAGATTACGGCAGCTGCCCAAGCTTAAAGTTGACATCTGCTTTGAAACTTCTGAGCCGCAATAAAATTTGAAACACTTCAATCTGGTTTTAGAGCGCCCAATAGCACAGAGTCAGCACTGCTGAAAGTACAGGATGACATCTTGCTGTCCCTGGATGCTGCTGGGTATGCAGGACCCCACTGCAGCATTTGACACAGTGGATCATTTCATCCTACTGACCCGCCTGGCTCAACAGGTAGGGCTCCGGGGACCCGTCCTGCAGTGGTTTAGGTCATATTTAACTAATAGAACGTTCTCTGTGATGGTTGCGGATGTCTCTTCCTCACCAGCCCCTCTGACTTCCAGTGTGCCTCAAGGCTCCAGTCTTGGCTGTACTTTTTTTCTTTATACGTGACACCATTAAACTCTGTGATAAATCATCGCAATCTGTCTTTCAATCTATATGCAGATGATTTGCAACTCTATCTGCCTGTGTCTCCAAACTCTCCAGACACACATGCCATTCAAACTTGTCTTGAGGACATCAAAACATGGTTATCACTAAACTTCCCATATGGAAAAGGTATAGACAAATCATACACAATTTTCACATGTTTTATCTGAATCCTGAAAGATTTTTATATGACAGTGAAACCAGCTACAAGATCCTTGTTAAATATGTGTAGCATGAAACATATAAAACTGCGTAACCTGCAAGGGCTATATATGACACTAATTCCACATACAATATCCTTATAAGTGTGGGAGAAAGTTCATTTGTAACACATAATTATAGAAAAAAACAAGGGAAATGATGATTGATTTGCATAAACTTCATTGCTTTGTTGTTTGTGTATGAGAGTTAGAGAGAAAAGTATGATGGTGTGTGTGTGTGTGTGTGTAATTGAGAGTGTGTGAAGAGTGTTGGTCAACCATGGTCAAAACACAATAATGCAAATATTGTATTGCAACAACCATAAGACATGTTGACACTGTCAACATTCCACTGACATAGCACTGTAAACATCTAACATGCTGTAAAAAATACTTTTTACTTTACAAAATCCCAATTATTATACAGGTCTTATTGACTTGTGATACTCAAAAAAACAGCTATACACTTGTCTCTTTTTTCACAAGCCTCAACTGACAAGAGGTCATGTCACTTTATTAAAGAAATACAAAATTACATGCACATTTTTCATTACTACATGTTGCATTTAATTTCAGTAATGTTGGCTATACATCAGAGACATGTGTAGCATCTTATATTAGAATATAATTAAATATCAGCAATAGCAACAGATTAATTGACCATGTTGACAATTATTTAATTCATTCCATCATTTGCAGTAGTATGTTTTCAGTAAGCGACAAACAATCGAGCTGGAATGAGTACATTGAATATACAAACATGGCCTAACTATCTGAGCAGTGTTGATGGCTTTGTGAAAGCCTGTGGGAAAGTGGATAGTTGACATGTACTTCAGAGAAGTTTTGATAAGAGATCCTTTGGCTAACTTTTGCACTGTGCAATTGCCATAGTTTCCAATGGCATATAAACACTCATCACCAGTGTCAAGGAAATGTGAAACTTTAAAGATACTCCCATCTTTCAAAAGCACAACACAGTTGTTTCTTTGCTTTGTTTTGCTGTAAGTGTGACCATGAACAATTTCTCCATTTACAGCCATTCTCTTGTAGTACTTAACAGGAGAATTTGTTGGAATATCTTTTACTGTGTGGAGGGCAGCCTGGTCACAAACAGAGATTTCTCTTACTTCTGGTGAACCAAGGCCTTTCATCTCAGTGAATCTCTTGACATGTGGCTTTCCAGTTCTCATTTCATTACAGAACTCTTTAACTTCTGCAGGTGCACTTGCTAGGAATTGCTTTGCTAAACGGGGGAAAGCACGGGACAGTACTATTCGATTGCAGATTTGCTGTGGAACAGCTTGACTGCTTTTGACTTGTTTCAGTAGGTATCCATTAAAATCTTCAAACATAAAGGCCGAGTGGGCCCACAAAGGACCCCAATGCACAACACTTCTGGTTAAATGCAGAAGTAAATGAACATTGAATGTCATGTGTTCCTCCCCATACAGTGACTGGACACAACCAACAAAGTACACTAATGCCCCATGAGCATGATCTAACTGCTCTGTAGTTAATTCAGAGCCCAATAGAATGCTTATGCCCTCTATCAATAATGCCCAATGAGAGAGGTACTTCTCTGGAAGTATACCTTTCAGAACTGGCAGGCTATAGTACAAAAGCCAGTGTTGCCACTCATGGGCTTTCCAGAACTTGCGTTCAGTAAGAGATCTTGGAACTCGAGCGACAACACTTGGAGGTTTTATGGTTAAAAGGTGTCTGTCAATGAGTGGTATTTGTGTGCCAATATACCATGGCTCAGAGTAGTTCCTAGATTCCATCCATACTGTTGCCATTTGTCTACATACACCTAGCAACACACAGTGCATATAGTCAGGGACCATCCCATTGATTAGATCAAATTTTGGCAAATCTACAACAGCAGATGGCCCCTTTATGCCAAATATAGCTTTCCCTTCTCTTTCAGCTATTTTTCCTATTTCTACTGTGCTTTTATGATTTCTGTCACTTGGTTTGTCATCCAAACATGTGTACATCCTTGCAGTTCCTTGTCCTTTCTTTTTTTGTACACCAGGTTGAAGACAGACACCACAGCCATATTCACCATTAAATTGCTTGAAATTCTGTACTAATGGCCTTGCCACTGCATCACAGACACAACACAATGGGTGAACTTTCACATGTCTCCATGACTTATCAGTAGGATGCTGCCACTCAAAACCAACTTGTGAAAGATTGGTACATTCCTTCACAAATGGTTTGAAGTAACAGCTCATGTCTGGCTTGCTTGATCCAAACCACAATGCACAGAGAAGTACATGCTTATTTCTGGTCTCAGGGGGTATCTCATTAACACAACATAATATTGGCCAAATACTGAATTTTGAAGACTTAAAGACTGGTACACCATCACAATTAAATGTAAGAGACAGAAAAGCCTCCTCACTGCTTGATTTCAAGGTCTGATATAAGGCACCATCACATATATCATTTATTACATGCCTATTGCCGCTATTTGCTTGAAAACAAAGATCATGCCTACCTTGATTCTCAAGAATGTCTTTCAGTTGCTCCTTTAATGGTACAGTAATAAAGTAATGACCTTGTTGTAAGCTGTCCCTTACTGTTATGGATGGAACATGACACACATGAAAGTGTTTCTTGTGTGCATTCTTTTGATTGTGATATACCAAGGTATTTAGAGCATAGTCTGCAATAATGATGGTATTCAAACACATCTACAAGACTAGCTAATGGTTTCTCCAAGAAATACTTGCTTGCAGGAACTGCACTTGTCCCAGCAGAATGTAATCTTAGAAGTTTCAGTAGATCTTCCATCAATACACCTGTAGTGTTGTGTTTCAGTGCTAAGGATAGTATTGAGATGCAGCTTTGCTCTTCGGTTAATCCATGGGAATGGATATTTCTGTCCTGAAACTGTAGAAAAATAAACAAAGCATTAGATGTCATCTTAATATTTGCTTTCAATTTTACATTATACTGGGTTATGCAGGTTCATAATATTTGAGAGAGAAAAAAATACAGCATACATATATATAGGATATATAAAATGATAGAACATAAGTGTGTCAATACACTTCCATGGATTGCATAATGAACATGAGTTTATTCCAGCCATTGCTTGTCTTGTAAGACTATGTCAAATCAAATGTTTTCACTGAATGTAGGCCAACTATTGTTTTACCTCTGCCAATGTGTAGGGTTCTTCTGCTTGCTCTTCTCTTTGGCTGCTATCTTCGTTGTTTTCCTGAGAGGAATACAAATACAAAACCTTTAAAAGAAAAAAAGTAATACAGTGAGAAAAACAGCGAGAGAGAGAGAGAGAGAGAGATTACATGCTGCTTACCTGCATTGATGTGAAACATTCTGTCTGTTCTTCTCTTTCACTGATAACTTCACTGTTTTCCTAAGGACACAAATCACAATTTATGAGAGAGAGGGAGAGAGAGGGAGAGAGAGAGAGAGAGAGAGAGAGAGAAAGAGAGAGAGAGAGTTGGGGGGGGTGGCTTACCTGTGCCAATGTGAAATGTTCTCCTGTCGGCTCTTGTCCTTGGCTGGTATCTTCTTTGGTTTCCTTAATTACACAAATCATACAAAATAATCCAAATCAGACACAAAAATCAGATGGATAGCAAAAGAAAGTGTAACAATGCTTAACTGTCAGCTTACCTGTGCCAATGTGAAAGGTGCACTTGTGTTTTCTTCTCTTTGACTACAATCTTCATCATTTTCCTGTGTGTGTGGGGGGTGGGGGGTCAGAAAAGGCATAGGGGCAATTACAATGACATCAGGCTACAGGTCTAGTTTTGTCTCACTTGTGCCTGCCTCTCGGACATTGCAGAAAAGCTCTTTTTCCCAAATGTTATGTCCATCATTTCAATAAATTTTCATAATCCAGTGTGGTAGGCTAGTGCAGATATGAAGCTATGCATAACTATTCAAAAACAACATTGAAACAATACAAGTAGCCTATTTCCACAAAGTTAGATTAAGAGTCATAACATCATCCATCCATTTTTTCCACAGGCCACAACATTTAGGACAAATGTGGTAGCTTACACTTACATATTGTATAGTAGGCCTATGTTGCTCAATGTCTGTGCATGTTCTGGTGATTTTCCTTAGGAAATAAACAGGTGACAAAATTAATTCAATTCCATTTAATTTATATAGCGCCAATTCATGACACATGTCATCTCAAGGCACTTTACAAAGTCAAAATCAATCATATTATACAGATTGGTGAAAAATGTCCTATATAAAGGGAACCAGTTGATTACTTCAAAGTCCCAACAAGCAGCATTCACTCCTGGAGAAGCGTAGAGCTACAGGGAGAGTCGTCTGCATTGTCCATGGCTTTGCAGCAATCCCTCATACTGAGCAAGCATGAAGCGACAGTGGAAAGAAAAACCACCCATTAGCGGGAAGGAAAAACCTCCAGCAGAACCGGGCTCAGTATGAACGGTCATCTGCCTCGACCGACTGGGGGTTACAGAAGACAGAGCAGAGACACAACAAGACAGACAAAAAAAGCACAGAAGCACACATTGATTCAGTAATCTGTTCTACGTTAAATGGTAGTAGCGGGTGATCTGTCTTCCCTGGATGATATCTAGGCTAACAGAACGCCAGACCAGGTGTACCTTCTATTAAGAAAAAAAAGAAAGAACAAAAGTTAAAAGCTGAAATGACAACAGTCATGCAACACTGGAGATTAGTAGACTGGAGAACAGTAGAACTCAGTAGAGTGAGAAAAATAGGCCCTGATGTCCTCCAGTAGCCTAAGCCTATAGCAGCATAACTATAGAGGTAGCTCAGGGTAACATGAACCACTCTAACTATAAGCTTAGTCAAAAAGGAAAGTTTTAAGATTAGTCTTAAAAGTAGGAATAGGAACATACGGGGTAATCAGAACTTTATATGTTAAAAGAATAACTTTAAATTCTATGCTTGATTTAACAGGAAGCCAGTGAAGGGAAGCAAAAATTGGAGAAATATAATCCCTCTGTTTATTTTCAGAACTCTTGCTGCAGCATTTTGGATCAGCTGAAGACTTTGAACTGCAATTTGTGGATTTCCTGATAGCAAAGAATTACAATAGTCCAGCCTTGAAGTAACAAATGCATGGACCAGTTTTTCAGCGTCGCTCCTGGACAGAATGTTTGTAATTTTGGCAATATTCCTGAGGTGAAAAAAGGAAACTCTGGAAACCTGTTTAATATGGGATTTAAATGACATGTCTTGGTCAAAAATAACACCAAGATTTGATTAAACTCAAAGGTTATTAAAAAATGGTCAGATAGGACAGGGTTTTGAGGAAATATTGTTAATTCTTCACAATCAATGCCATATGTCAGCACAAGGTCTAAAGTATGTAACCAGGTGTGCGTCGGTTTATGCACATTTTGAACAAAACCAATTGAATCTAGGATAGTTTTAAAGGCTACACTAAGGTTATCACATTCAGTGTCAACATGGATGTTAAAATCACCCAATAAAATAACCTTGTCAGTGTTTAACACCAAATCAGATAAGAAGTCTGACAGCTGATCCAAAAACTGAGTGTAAGGGCCTGGTGGACGATACAAAACAACAAACAGAAGAGGTTTTATTGCTTTGCAGTTTGGATGAGGGAAACTGAGGGTTAAATGTTCAAAAGAACTGTAGTTATCAATTGGCCTGGGACTAATTAATAAATCAGACTGAAAGATGGTTGCCACTCCTCAGCCTCTTCCCACAGATCTGGGAATGTGGAAATTTAAATAACTGGAGGGAGTTGACTCATTTATACTAACGTAGTCCTCTTGTAGCCAGGTTTCTGTGAGACAAAATAAATCAATCTGATTATCAGAAATCAATTCATTAACTAACAAAGTCTTTGGGGGGAGATTTTAATTAAATTTTAATTAACACATTTTATTGTTTTATTTTTTGGTTCAAAGTGAGCTGTATAGATTTTTATGGTTTGTTCCTTTTAGAGTGTCATTACCGCCGGCGTGAATAACAATCTTACTGTATTTTATTTACGCTTATCCTTAGCCAATAGTTTTAGGTAGGATTCTATGTCGCCCGTTCTGGCCCCTGGCAGGCATTTAATTATGGTCCTTGGTGTCTTTACTTCTTAGTAAGGAGCTGCCAATAATTAAGGTCGGCTCCTCTGCGAGACATCTGACACAGAGCACCATATAGGAGACAAAGGCCCATTCATACCCTACGTTTGGCCTACACGTCCGTATTTCTGTCCGTACGTTCTATCCGTTGACTCCTTCATACCTCCATCCGTTGAGGTGCGCAATAACCAATATTTCCTCTAGGTGGCAGTGATGGGCGCCAATGATTCGTCACTGATCAAACATGGCGACGGTCCAAGACGTGATTTTGTTGTATTTGCTCCTTAAGTAAACTTTTTGTTTGTCCCTGTGCCCCGGACACGACACATCATATGTGTGGGTAGTTGCGGACAAGCTCCGCAAGTTGTTCCTCGAATCCCGCCATTGTTTAAAGCCCAGAATTACAACCTTCTTCGTGATTTTGTTGACATTTTGTACTACAAACTCAATAGCGCCCCCACCGTTTCCGGTAGTATTGCTCCGTATTGATCCGTTGAGTCCGTAAGCGTAAGCTCCCAATTTTCGTGTCAAAGTACGGACGAAATCGACGGTTAGAACGTATGAAACACTCCACACGTATCCGTATCCGTCTTTTACGTGAGGTATGAATGGGCCTTTAGTCAAAGACGGAGAAGCCATTATGAGGTTGAGGCTTGGCTAAAGCTAGGCTAACGCTAAGCTAGCGCCCTCTTACCACGCCAAAAAGTAAACCGTGTGAAACACAGGGAGTTCTCAAACGTGATGTGCAGTCAGAGAAAATGTTTTAAAAGTGCTTATGTTTTGGAAACAGATGTTACAGCAAAGAGGTTTAAAGATAGAAGCGAGAGAGCCTGGAGCAACACACTGCAGTTCTCACAGCGACAACAGGAAGTGACACAATTCGCCTTACCGCAAACAGGAAGTCCGCCAACAAACCACCCCTGATTACTAAAATTACTTAAAAATTAAACAACTAATCAATTAATTTATTTCGAATTAAGAAATAAACAGGTACGGACTAATTAATTAATTAAGATGCTGCCGAAAGAAAACTGCATCAGAAAATGGTTGTAGGCCACAAACCTTCTTTTCCATCTGCTCAGAGTACGTTTAGGAACATTCTTCCTCAGCCACTCGTTTTCTTTCTCCTGAGAAGTGCGTTTTCTTTTCATCATTTATCTTTTACAATTACTGTATACTGCCCTAGTCTTATCATTCAAACCCGGTAGGTCAAGAACAACGACAGCGGGTAAGAAAAGAATGAAACAGCGGGATGCAAAGAAAAAGGCGCAACTCCAGATCTCGCAAAATTTTACGAGATCTGGCTAAACTTTTGAATTGAGGACTGATACCAGCCGTTGTCGTCACGTCAGCCACAGAATCCAAGGATTGCATCGACCAGAAGTAAGTGAATTACCCAGTATTTGAGTGTTTTGGCTTCAAATAGTTGTGCATTCGTGTAGCTATTTTTATTCCCTCGTTTACAGAAGACGGTGTTATGCCGAAAAGTGCATGCCATCCCCTGTCGCGGGAGCGCGCCTCAATCTGTACCACTGAATATCGACGAGGAAAACGGACCAACGCAGTTACTTGCTCTTAAGTTAATGATATCAAAACGTTTCAATATACCTCTTGTGGGGAAAAAAATGTTATTTGGACGATTCCTTTACAGAATTACGCACCCCCCTACGTTTTTAATCTAAAAATTGTTCCAAACACATGAAATTCACACTGGTAGCTCAGAACACATGGCTAAACATGTATCTTAACAATGACAGAAAGGAGAACAAAAATGCCGTTACTTAATTACAATGTATTAAACAGCACTGATTCCGATTGTGTGAGCTCCATTACACAGTTTTACATAATTCTAATTTTGTACTTGGATATCTAGTTTAAAATGTGCCTAAAACTTGTCAATATAAAAAGGGGTAGACATTTATTGATTTGTTTATTTATGTTGAATTTATTTGCTCCTTTTTTCATTTACGTAACTTTATTTGGCTTTAAATAAAATAACTACAGTGTAGGTGTGGCTAAATTGGTAGGTCGGTTGGATAGCTAGATATGGTTTTGCTTACAGTTATTGGCCTTGACTAATTACTATATGATGGATCTGCAGCAAGGCAGCTCCTTGGCGAAAAATCCATCCCCTGCTGCTTTACTTTAATATACACTTGTAGTTGATTTAACATTTTCCACATGTTTACACATCTGTTCTGAGCTGCCAGTATGAATTTCATGTGTGTGTGACAATTTTTAGGTTAAAAACATAGGGGGATGCATTTTTCGGCAGCCTTTGCAGAAAAATGCATCCCCTTCTTTTTCATAGAAATATACACTTGTTGCTGATTTAACATTTTCTACGTGTTTAGCCATGTGCTCTGAGCTACCAGTGTGAATTTCATGTGTTTGGAACAATTTTTAGATTAAAAACGTAGGGGGATGCGGTTTTCGGCAGCCCCTTGCTTAAAAACGCATCCCCTGCTGTCTCAGAGGAGTTGACACTTGTATGACTGTATTCCTGTTTATCCATCTGTAGTTAAAGAACAAGGGTCAGCAAATGTAAATTCTGCCTTATAAAACAATGACTGCGCAATTGTCGCTGTATGGTCTAAAGCCTCATTTGGAGCTTATAAACAGGCTTTTGTAAAACTTTGATAATTTGCTGCTGTGATTTTACAGATTTTTCAGAATAAAAAGCTAGCAGATGTGCATAATCAAAAAATATTAGGAATACAATTATAGAGAATTCAGTATTGTATGAAAGCCCACACTTTTTCTGGATAAATACATTATTGTATGAGTTAAGGTCTATTGCGTTTTATGCCTCTTTGCTTGTAAGTTTGAAATGTCCCATGCTCCTGAATGCACCATAGCTTTTGCTCTATGAACGCTGTGCTCTGTAGATGCACGTTTGATCTTCCGCTTAAGACAAAGCTTTGCAGTTTCAAAACTCACGTCGGCTCTCACGGTTTATTGTTGTATGTGAATGACAAGAGACCACAACAAATAAATCAGTCGTACTTCGGATAAAAACTTTGGATTTAATGTTGTTCATAAAACACGTAATTTTTTAAATGAATCGTCCAAATAACATTTTTTTCTCACAAGATGTATATTGAAACGTTTTGATATTATTAACTTAAGAGCAAGTAACTGCGTTGGTCCGTTTTCATCGTCGATATTCAATTGTACAGATTGAGGCGCGCTCCCGCGACAGGGGATGCATATCTCGGCAGGCACTTTTCGGCATAACACCGGTAGGCTACACTGTCGAGATGTATCTTAAAATTAGTATCTAAAGTGTCCTGTGGCAGAAGAATGGTGTTTGACTTCCTCACATTTAGGCCTATACCTGGTGTTATGCTGATTGCTAACAATGCATATATTTACTTTGAATCTTTTAAGAATATGGAGAGAAAGTTTGCTGTGGTACAGTGGATTGAAGGGGAAGATTCAGGGAAGTTCAGTGATGTGAAAACTGATGCTATAAGGAGTTATGATGATTCCAAAATTGGACCAAGATGGAAATCCAATTTCCCCCTACTCAGCCTTTATTGAGTGGCGCCACGGAAAGAAGCCAAAAGGAGGGTGGCCTCACTATAAAGGAGATGTGCTTTTTGTTAGTGGTAGGTTATGACCTTAATTGTCCTATTTAACTCACTATTAACACTCACTTCAAAGGCATTGGTTAGCATCCAATCATAAACAATATTTTTTATCTGTATGAACTATAATTGCCATAGACTAAAGTACTTAGTTGTTTGAAAAGAACTATGGTGTTTGACAAACTCTATTCTCTAGGTACCCGCTTTGAAAACACCTGTAAATTAAACTCTCTGCTGGAAGAGGTGGAAAGACCACAGCTGACCAAAAGGGTGTCGGTGGCCCCCTCAAAATATAGGGGCGATTCAGATGATTCCACTGATATTGAGACTGAGCCAAAGAAACTTAAGGTGACATTCATTTACTTTTATCTTACAGTAGTATATGTAATTATCATATTTTCCAGTGGTAATATGTAAATTGAACACTGTTGATTTAGTTCTACAGTACATTATGGGTAACCAAGTATTGCTATCAATTCCCAACCAGAAGTCAAAGGTGAGGGCGGACCCTGCAGAAGAGTTCCTTAAGACATATGTACCTGGCCAGCCTCATTCAGTTGACAATCATGACCTGAGAAAGACACTGGTGGAGTTAAAGCAGGAGGTAAAGGACCTTAAAGAAGAGAACACCAAATGGAAGGAAATGGTTCTTCAAGGTATCACTGCTTCTTATGAACTGTAGTTGAGTCATATTCATATTGAGCCATTAGACAACTACTAGGGCTGGGCGATATATCGATATAAATGATATATCGAGATATTTTAAAATGCGATAAGGGATTAGACCATATCACATATATCGATATAGTTCAAATTTGCGCCGTGATCCTCTCTCCACGCAAGCCGCTGACCGGAGCTCTTTGCACTGCTCCCCTCTCTGCACTGCTGTGGAACTGCACACTACTTTTCTCATAGAAATATATTTATTTCAGAAAAAGATTGACCTATTTTATTTTATAGGCTATTTTTATTTAAGATATTTTTTTATTTAAATGTGCACCTTATGGAGCTTTGATTTCCAAAAAGGCGCTCCAGTTTTATGTTTACATTTTATTGATATTTGAGTAGTGAGTTTTCAATAACATATTTGACTGAACATTTCATTTTACAGCTCTAACTTTGCGGAAAAAATATCGGGATGTATATCGATATTCAACCTAAATATATCGGGATATGACTTTTGGTCCATATCGCCCAGCCCTAACAACTACACAGATACACATTTTGTCTAAATAACTGTAGGAAGTATTGTGACTATACTGTAGGCTAGCTTGTGGAGTGATAACAACTGTTTCTGTTCTGTTCCTGTCTTGTTCTGCAACTAGATGTGCCAGGACTCCTATATGGCATGAAAAAAATAATGGATTCTATTACACCTACTAAGACTACCACACCAAGGCTGACCTTGCAAGGTTGTCCTCGGTCAACATCCAGTTCAGGACCCACCCCTGATAAGTCCCCAAGTTCTAGGCTCTCTACAGCCACATCTGCATCTCCCCCCATTCCATCACCAACTGTCTCCCAGCCATCTAAGGTAATCTATTTTCAAGGAATACATAAATACTTAAGATAGAAAATAGGTGTACTGTATGTGAGACATCCTTGCAATGAGTATGTCTAACCCTTTATACTGTCTCTTAAAGCAATATTCTGGGAAAGAATCATTCTAGGGTCCATTTGAACATAGTCTTCATAAACATTCTTTTTAAATTGACTTTGTGTACACTTACAATGTTTTTGACGCTCATATTTTGTGTAGGGATCCTCTTGATACAACTGATGAAGTATCATTCTATATTGAGCCTTGGTTAAATTGTGACTGAATGCATCCTACGATCTGTCCATAGAGTGTTAATTGCAAGCTAAAGTGCTGTGAATGCTTCCATCCTTTTACTCGTTCCCATGTTCAAATAGACCCTAGAATGCTTTTAATCTGGAATATTGCTTCACATATGTTGAGATGACAAAACATATTCCAGTTTTAATGCTCTCCTTGTGTCCTTATCTAAACAGGTGGAGATTCATCCTGGGACTGGAGTCATGATTGACAAACTAGCATGGGCCTATGCCCTCAATTCAAATTCAGCCACTGTGTTTGTGAGGCATCTCCTCACTGCCGTCTTCCCATTGGAAATATTACTGGTGAGCAATCTTCGTGGGACCAAAAGAAGTGGAGGAGATACTCGTCTACCACTGGACAAAAATAAATTGGATGCCATTTACAGTAGGTTTTCAGCTTTATGAAAGCTTTTATGTTCATATTCACAATTCAGTGCACTATTCTGTATTTCCTGACAAAAGCCTACTATAGTACATGTTTGCATTTTTCTGTGTTTGTTTCATGTGTAGGTGCAACTCTTGAGAGGTTTCCAGGGTCTCCACTGTCCATCATTGGAACCACGATCAATGCCAAGATTACCGAGCTCAGGTCTAAAAGTAAAACCTCCACACCTCACAGTTAAACGTCTGCCTTTGGAGCCAATTTAATTAGTGTTGAGGGCATGTTAGTGAGATTGGCATGTTTATTGTAATCTAAAGTAATACAGCTACTGTAGTTTGTATACCTGTTTGTTTTTCACTTAATAAAAAAGCTGAATGTTTACATCTGTGAAACGTCTAGGCCTATTTTTTCCATGTTACAGATCTATATTGACATATACCACTACATGGCAGGAATTAATAATTGCATGTTAACCATGTCTGCTCTAGCAGTTTAAAAGTTTACAGAATTGTGTACAGAAGTCAAAAAGAAAAACTATGTTTTTTTTATAGTGACAGTAATTGTAAATTGGTTGACATGTAAAAAACATAGAAAGACATCATACATTTATTTTACAGTAATTACACACTTCAAACAAAAAACATATAAATTGTTTTGATTTACATATAAAATGCATATACATTTTGAACTGTAACATATAATTAAAAATGACAAACATTACATGGAACATATAAGAAACATAGAAAGATATCATAGATTCCTTTTACATTAAATACACACTACAAACAAAAAACATATATAATTGTGTTGATTTACATATGAAAGTTATACACTTTTTAAACTGCAACATATGATTAAAAACTACAAACATTACATGGAACATATAAGATTCATAGAAAAACATCATAGATTCCTTTTACATTGAATACACATTTCAAACAAAAAAAATATATTATTGGGTTGATTTACATATAAAAAGCATACACATTTTAAACTGCAACATATAATTAAAAACTACGATCATTACATGTAACATTTAAAGAAAATACAGTTTATCATGCACATTACCTATAAATGTCATACACAATGTTCACTTTATGGATACTTGTTTCTCATAATATAGTTGTATGAGAAAAATGCAAAAGGGGCCACTTTCAGGAGTAAACCATATATTGCACATATTATCCTTATATAAATATTTACTACTGAGGTAGTGGTAAATTCATATATGTTTTTTCCAGTTTTTTTCCGTATGGGTTTCTCTATTTGAATGAGTCCAAAACAGAATTTTGAGGTGTGAGCGCCGAGTCTCACACCCCTGGACTCACATTTCATTCTTTCCGTCAAAGATCTTGGAGTGACCTTTGACAGCAACTTCAAATTCAATAAACAAATGGATTCTGTAGTACAGGCAAGCTTTTTTTCAGCTTCGCCTGTTAGCTAAAATTGTGTCTTTTCTCACTCGTTGTGATCTATTGCAAAGCCTTATATACTGGATTAACCAAGTCTCTATACAACGTTTACAACTTGGGCAGAATGCAGCGGCTCGACTCCACGCCAAGTACTGTGTGAACACATCACTCCTGTTCTCTGTGCTCATCATTGGCTCCCAATTCGGTTGAGAATTCAGTTAAAAATCCTTTTGTTTGTTTTCAGTTCAATACATTGCCTTGCACTGTCTTACCCGAGTGACATTCTGACCCCTTCACCAGCCCAGTAGAGCCATACATGAACATCTGCTGGTGGTCCCACGGTGGAGGTGTAAACAGTGGGGCAATTGTGCCTTTGCAGCGGCAGGGCCCAAACTCTGGTACCCTCTTTCCCTGGAATTATGTGGCATCAGAACCCTGCCCCTGTTCAAGGCCGGGCCAAAGACCTATTTGTTCAGTTTGCCTTTGATACATGAGTGTTATGACCCCTTTTAAAATGCAAACTTAATTGCTGTTATACGTACAGCTGATTTTTTTGTTTGTTTATATTCTGTACAACACGTTAATCAATCTGTGGTTGTTGCAAAGCGCTTTAAAAATTAAATTTGATTGATTGATTTGAATTTGATTTGATTGATCAAATGAAAACTGATCAAACTTGAACGTCATGTGAAATTAGTCTGTGAAAATAACAAAAAAGAGTATGTTTACAGTTTATTTGGCATTAGAACCACAAAAGGATGAGACAAGCAAAAGAAAAGAAATAAAAACAGCTAAAGCTTTATCCAACGTGGACTGGAATACACTGATTACAGGTTGCTTAAAACATAGATTGTTATTTTTGAATTCCTTATTTGTGACAACAATAAAGAGAGATTTTTGGTTCTGACGAAAACATTGATAAAATCTAATGTCAATAAGACTCATTCTCATAGATCTAGTAACCGGCATTGTCTGATAAGCTTGATGTATCATTCTGCCTTATTGGAACCGTCTCCCCCCTGAAATGTTTGTGATGTTATGTTATGGTGATGGCACTGAAACAGCAATTTCCCTCTGAGATTATTAAAGTATGTCTGATTCTGATTCTGATATTTAAGAAACATGCAACAAACATTTTAACATTATAAAATTTTTTGACTACACCTGACTCATGGCAACAGTGTTTGAACACGGGTTGAAATCCTGGCTGGGGTCCTTCTGCATGAATTTGCGCGTTCTCCCCATGCACGTGTAAGTTCCCTCCAAATACTCAGGCTTCCTCCCACATTCCAAAAACATGACTGTAAGTTGGTTTGTCTGTTTAAATTGCCCTTAGGTATGATCGTGTATGGGAGTGCGCCATGGCTGTTTGTGTTACTTTGTGATAGTCTGGCAACCTATCCAGAACATGCCCCACCTCTCACTCAACAACCACTGGAGATAAGGCACCAGAACCCCTGCCACCCTGCAAGGACAAGTGCGCATGGACGGATAGATAAACTCCAAACTAAGAATCTCAGCGATGGTTTTCAATGAGAAGCCTTTTTGGGAATGTTAGGGCACTGATGGGTATCGATCCAAGACTAAACTCAACTCATAATATCTCTTGCAGGTGACAGTGAGCTTTTTGGCTCAGGTTAACAAACTAAATTCTTTTTTTTTCTAAACAGTGTTACATTGCTCAGTAAATTTTGAAATGTGTAACTATTTTGTTATTTTGTAAAAGGGAATTTATCCAACAAACGTGTTATTTGCTGATTCAGCCTTCTTTTCTTTGCTGCACTTTTAACTAAATTGGTCTGGAAGTGGATTATTAAAATATTTTGAGATTTCACCTTGAGCTTTAGACCTGCTTTTAGTCTCTTTTAGCAAAGATGCAGAAAAACCACACACTGCTTGCCGCCATTAATAAGGCTATGGCATACTTCTAAATGGAAATCTAATCATTCTTCTGGTCAGAAATGTGTCACTTCCCTAGCACAGATGTAACTTAAACACTGTCTATACATCTGCAATAAGGTTGAGGTCACTAAGATGAAGAAGCTTAATTTTAGTGTACTTATCTATTCCAAAACTAGCAAGGATGTGTGCTTGGGATCATTGTCCTGTTGGAATCAAGTTTCAATCTAACGCAAACTAGATATTGCTTTAAGAACAACCTGGAACCACCAAAGCCAAAGACTGTTAGAAACTGGGACGTACTGGAACACCAATGTCATTGTACTGAAGGAAGGCCGTTTAATATCAACGTGGACTGAGAGGAGTCTGACCGTGAAAGAACCGCCTGCTCCGAAATGGACAACATCAAATGAGATTTTCACCATCCCACATGGACAAGCTAAATGCCTTATGGAGAAAAACTTTGCAGACACTGTCAGGCATGGTGGTGTGGGTATCATGGCCAGGGGAAGTTCAGCTGCCAGTGGTACAGGTGCATTCCAGAAAGTGGGGGAAATAATGAAGATAGAGGAGTTACCCTGATTCATCAACCTCAGATCAAGCCACCCTAACAAGATATGGAACAGTGTGACAGCGGCCTTAAAGGCAACACATCTTGGGAACAGCACAGCAATTGAAACACAGTGCAGATCCCAATGTGTGTCCCTTGACCAGTCAGGGCTTGTGTGGGTTTTAAAAAAATGAATGGAGTGTATTCTTTATAGTATCTTATCCTGCTAATGTGTTAATGATTTGCTTATATGGCACAAATTTCACAGTAAAAAACAGCCCTTTGCTGTTCTTTACTTGTCATGTCAGGACATTTCATGCATCCCATTTGCTCTACAAAAGGGATAACTCAAGACAGCATTGCATAGTAATTGTGTGATTGACTTTATTAAAATCCACTCGATCCAGCGGCAACTTTGTCTTTTCATATCAAACAAGTCAATGCGTTGAGATCATGGGTTTGTGTGCTTTCACAGCAGGCAGTCAATATTGTGGAACCAAAGATGTGTGGATGGTGACTCACAGCATTCGCCTGAAGATTACACATAATATATCATTAGGGATTTTCCTTGTACTTGGCTGAGCTCTGTGCTGCAGTCTGTGTTACCGTGAGATGACATGTGCTGTGAATTGTCGCAACATAAATAAGCAGAGTTTACTCAAATGGAATTGAATTGCACATATTATCCAGATGCATTCAGTGCATTAAATACAAGAAAAATAGAACAACCACTGAAAAAATATTATCTAAAAGGGACTAAAGATGACAAGCTACCAAGCAAGGTTGGTTGGAGCATCATGGTAAGGGGCTTTTTAGCTGCTGGTGAAACTTCTGTATTCCACAAATCAGGTGAAATGAAGGTGATGTGTAACCCAAATTCATCAACTTCCCATTAATTTAACAGCTAGCTTGTTGAAACTTTGGTACAATGATTTAAAATATATACCAAAACTGGTTTTGGAATAAATAAAGCAGGTTCATATGAGTCATATGAAATAGGTCTGACTTAAACCTTATTGAAAAATGTATGATCTATGCTTCAGAGCTGGAGAACTCTGCTTGTTCTGCCAAGAAGAGAGTGGGTGGGAATTACACCAGGATTTGGTTGATGGCTACAAATAGTGTCTGGGTCCAGTTCACATGCATTTACTATGGGTATAAGAGTTATCAACATCAGAAAAGGAGCTGTTTTGTCAATCCTGAATATGCTTTGTATGAGTGTATTGCATTATTCCCAAAGGAGAAGAGCAGATGTTCCAGACAAGACCTATAAGCTTCAGGTACCCTGTTTGCAGCGGATCAGAGGACATGAAACATCCACAAATGCTTCCTGTCTTTTGACCAGGGACAGCATAAGTCATAAATATTGTTTGATTTGCAAGGACCATAACTGCAACTACCTATTTCTGCTGCGCCAAGCAAAATTGAATGATTTTGCTCAGCAAAAACTTTGGAAAGTGTTTAAGGTCATTCTTTACAAATTACACATTACATTGTTATTTATTTATTCAACCCACAAAGCTTGGTATTTCTTATGTTTATCTTTACACCCTGAAGTTTACTGTCAAGTGTAATGGCTGAAAAAAAATGCACATATTAATTTCCACTAGCTGACAGCATGTTTTCCCCTTATTAGTTTTATCAGGGGGTCTAATTACGTTCTCTCCAAAGGTCATGTTTGGATAATAAAGCAGGTGATAATTAAGCAGCTTGCTCCCACACTTCTCAGAAAAGGCCACAATATTGCTTTGTTCACACTGATAGAGCATTGAAGATAAACCTCCCTCCTCTCCATTATGCTTACAATCAGGGCGAAAGCTTCCAGAGGATAGAAATGCAAACACTCTGTGAGCTGAGAGGATTATCTATAGCAGCAGTACTGCTGCCTCTCTGGGGTAGTGCCTTTTATTATGGAGTGTTTTATTGCTGCTGGAATAAGCTGACATGGAAGAGGCAGCTATAAAATGAAGCGTCCCCTCTCTTGGTTTTCTCACCACCTCCTGAAGCTTTGCAGTCTGCATTCATGCATCTTGCATTAGCATTGTTTGTGCTTGCAGGGGATTGATGTGACTTATACGTTGGTTAGTCTCTCCTGTTGGCTTAGGGAAGCTGACTTTTTGGAATAACTCTGCGAGCATTACTCACGTGTCACTATAAACCACGCAGATACATGAGTTTGAATGTAGAACAACATTAGCGGGAGGTCTGATCTATGATTCATTTGGATGCGTCGCCACATCTGTCTTCGGCTAAATTTGAGCATCCCAATTTTTTTTTTTTTTTTTTTTTTTTTTTCACCACAACTCACACAATGAGCTAATGGGGCCATCCATAAAACAACATGCCAGCAGTGCTGTTTATCACTGCACTGGTTTTGCTTTATAGAGCTGTCAATTAATTCAAAACATGAGGATCAAAAAATGCTGCTTTAGTGCGGGACACACCCAGAGCGATTTTTCCAACCTGTGTGTGTGTGTGTGTGTGTGTGTTCTTGTACTTGCCACTGAGTGAGAACACGTTTTGCTCATTTTACTTGTAAAATGAGGACCAAAAAAAGATCCTTACTTTTTTTCTGGGCTAGGGGTTAGATTTAGGACTGTGGTGTCAATTAGGTTTAGGTTAGGGTGAGTTATAAACCCCCCAGAAGCTAGGGTTAGGGCTGAGGTCAGGGTTAGGGCATAGAAAGGCTCGGAGATGGATGGAAGTCTATGGAAGTCAAGGCATGGTCCTCACTATGTACATTAAACAAGGACGTGTGTGGTTTGTGTGTGTGTGTGTGTGTGTGTGTGTGTGTGTGTGTGTGTGTGTGTGTGTGTGTGTGTGTGTGTGTCAGTGACACTGCGTATCAGTGACTGTGTTCACATGCTTTGCAGCAGGGAGTAGCAGGGATCAGTGGAAAAAGAGCGATGACAAGTTGACCCATACCAAAGCCCTCTGTCATTACAGGGATCAAACTTTTCAAGGCCGCAGACTTTCGCTTTTACTCCTCCCACTGGAAAAATGCTACACCCTCCCTCTTCGATTACATTGGCACGGTCACACGTTAAAGGAATTTGGAGTCTATGTTCATGCAGTTTTGACCTCTTTCCAATATTAAGCCTGGGATGGATTCATCTTTAGGAAACTGTGCATTTGCATTCCACTCCAATGCCTTCTGAATGAAAACGTTCTATTTTTCAATTAAAAACAACATGCCGCTAAGAAATAAATACGTATCCTGAAAGGCACAAGGAAGAGATTCAACGTGTGGCAGATGGCTGCATTTAGACAACCAAGTTATGGAGTTTTATTGAATGCTATAAAACTGTATGCCTCGCTCTTGGGGCTCATATGAATTTTCCGGCAGACCACAATTGTTTTCTTTGTATAACCAAATATGACATGTCTTCCTGATGCTTATTCCCTGAAAGGAAATGATATAATAGGGGAAAAGGAGAAATTGGTGTGATATATTTATTATTTATAAGATACCTGAGTAAAAATGAAGCTAATGAAACACGGTTAAGCTGTCCTGTAAATGTATTTTCGGTTTACATAAATTGCAACTAAAACACAGGTTTCGAAGAAAACTGAGCGCTTTTCATAAAATATATCAGTTAGGAAGCCTTCATCCTTTGCTCTTCCTTTTCTAACAGGGACATATTTTTGTTACTATTCATTCAGTTGCCTCTGGTACCTTATTGTTTCCTCGGGTGGATTGGTAACATAGAAACATGATGTCGTGAAAAGGCTTGATGCTTCATGTTTGATGTGGCTAGATTTTCAACAGCTGCATACAATGTCATGCTCCGCGGGTGTTTGTTTGTTTTTCTAGATAAGTTATTTCCTCTTGTGTTGGTGTTCAGCTTGATCACCTTTGCGTCTAGTTCAATTCCCTGTGTGTTATCTGAGTCAAGTGTTCTCCTTCCATCGGCTCCCCTGCTCAGCTCTCTGTCACAGCTTCTCAACATTCTCCTGATTAGACTCACCTGGTTCCCATGTCATTGGTCAGCTCTCCTCTGTTTAAAAGCCGCCTGTACTTGCTGGTTCCTGTTACGTTGCCCGTCCTCCATGTCCTGTTCTCCTTGTGCCCCACCCGTCTTTATCATTAAAATCTTCTATGCTGTTTCCAAGCTCTTATTCACATCTTGATCCTGCCTCAACAGCCCAATACATGACATACGACTTCTTCAATAGAAGCAAAACCAACCAGAGTGCCACACTGAGAGGGAAACACATGTAGGATTGCTATATATTTATATACACAATCAGACAAGCTTAAACTGTAACTTGCTAAAAATGTTAATCTTCTTTTTGTCTAATGCTCCCGTAACAGTATTGCATGTCTACATTGAATTTCAATAGGGTAGGAATGCATGCTGTTTTAGGTAATTAACGCTCCAGTATTGATTTTGCATGCATTTAATACATAACCCATGCTGCCATAGATTTTAAGGGCATGTCGACGAATTGCGTAGCATGTGTGGTACAGCTCTGACACGCCATGTATACCATATATGTGCACCATTGATGTAACTGCTTCTCAATTATCGCAGAACTAACCCAATGACAACACTTATTAGCATGCTACCTTATCCAAACACTCTTTGCAATGATGACAAATAATTTATCTTTCTTTCGTTCAGGTTGCCCTCCCATCTTAATAAAAAAAAAACATTACTAAGGTAGCTTAATATGGTTAATTAATCTGTTTAACTATGAACATGATATGGGATTTATCAACATTAATTGACCTTTGGCTATTTTTTGCTGTTTTGTCACAGGCTGAAACTTAAAGGTTTGTACAGGACACAAAAGGTATTGGAGACCTACTGGCAGAACCTCTTAAAAATGCCCTTGTTTTCCTTCCCTCTCATCACAAGAGATGCGTCTAAGACAACACTTCCCCCTGATCACTTCAGAAATGAGCAATCTATGAAAGGTTTAGGAGTCGGTTAGTAGTATGTGGTGCAAGTGAATAGTCTGCATGTGCGTGTACAAGTCAAAATGTTTCATAACGCTTAGACGAACAGCATCGGTCGGTAACAGAGCGGGGTTTTCTCTCTATTCTCCTACTCTGATTACTGCTGTTTTGGCAGCTGAGGCTCAGTAATGGAGACCTGGCTGTCAGTGAAATTTGTAGCTGTCTGCCATTGCACAGCTCTTCATTCCAATCAGCAGCTGTCAGGCCAGCCGAGGCCATTATTAATGACGGCCACTAACTGCCTCACAAATTCTCAGCACTATTTGAGATCTAGCGTGAAATAAGGTTACACTCTTCCCAGTGTGCTGCTGTGGTTGTAATGGAGAGATCTCGGATATCAAACAGCTTTAGGAAAGTACTTCTCAGCCTTCTCTTATTTAAGGAGCACATGTCCCATAGGAAAGGAAGTTTGAAAGCATCCGTTTTTTTTTTTTTAAGGTTTTGTCCTTGAAAAGCTGCACAGCTGCTGTCAGTTTGCTCCTAGAACCACTGTTATCGCACTCGCACTTGGGTCACTGTGATAATGCGTGCATTGCGGTAGTGCTCACTCTGTGTGATTGACTGAGATAACGACCCCATAAAAAAAAAAAAAACTTTTTTTATACCCTTGTATGGCTGCGGTTGCACTAATAGAATTGTGTGTGAGGCAATAAATACGGCGTGACAGAAAAAGCTTGTGTTTGTCAGCTGTTAAACATGGGGCACGGGCATTCAGAACAGCACACTGGGGAACAGCTGCCATATAAATCACTCACCTTTGAAATGTTGCAATGAGCCTCCCCCCTCCCCTTCACCATCACTCTGTGGTCACACGCAAGCCATTCAGTGTGGAAAAACTGACACCTGGGACATGATAGATTACAGTTTCTCGTGGAAATTATGATTAGACAGCAATTAAGTATCTACGGTAAACATAATTAATTAATCTGCTGTTAGAATTCATAAATACTATCAACTCTTAATGATCACTGATCTTTTTTTAGCCTAAACATCCACTTTTAAGGCTCCCTGACACTTCTTAAGAGAAAACAAATGTGACAACACAAAAGCCTACATTCACTTCAGGCCTGTTGTTTACTAAACTGGTCGGCTATTGGTATATGCACTACATTACTCTATGTGTGAATGACTAATGTAATCATCCATATGCTATGTGCATGCTGAAAACAGCTGCTGCTCGACCATTTTCTCAGCTGACTGGCAGTGTGCAGCAGTAGCTGGGGGACGGGGAGAGCTGTGCTATTCTGTGCTCCGAGCTGTGTTGAGTCTAACATGCTCTCTGCCAGCTTATTAAAAGCCCATGTCACTGGGAGAAAGGTGCAAATGAAAATTTAAACCATTTAAAAACTTGGTATACCTTCATACTGGCAGCCGGTCCGTGCTTAAAGTCTTCTGACCCACAAGAAATTTGTAATTGTGTGTCTTTTGTGCTCAGACCACTTAAGTAGTACTTCCAGGTTCTCTCAATATTTTATTGAGCATGTGACATGCATTTCCTTGCATTTATTGTCACCCATGATGAAGATGTGTACAATTTTGAAGTAAAACACTGAGTTTTTGTTTCTCTAGGTTCTTAGTTGGATGCGACACAAAGGCTCGCTGCTCATTGTTCAAAATCGAAACAGCATCAGAACAAGCCATTCAAGGAAGCAGATGTGTGCTGATCCTCATAAGTCAGGAAATAACTAAAAGAAATTGGTCACTTGCCGAAACCTGTCCAGGTGTACAGTCAGAGCAATCCTTAAAACGTTAAAACAGCTGTGACTGAACTGTGATTCAAGTTTATCTAGCCACCAAGCCGAGGGGGGAGGGTGGAAAAGGAGGTTAAAAAAAGATCTTCAGGATTCATTGTCAATGAACTGCAAAGAGAGACGTCTTGGGATCACAAAGTTTTCTTTTACGATTTATTTTTAGCCGTCCTTTGCATATCTAAACCCAGGCTCCCAATAATTTTGAAGGACACTGCACCTGGGCCATAACCTATCCACGGTTGTTGATATGTGGACATATCTATGTGCGCCTCAGGACATACCTGCTGTAAAACTGCTGCTATTTCACAGCAGGCATTGATGTTTTCTAAAACACTGCTGCCATGCATACTTTGTCCAAAGAAGTGGCCATTGATCTTCGTCACAATAATACAACTGGAGGAAAAAAAAATAATAATTGGCAATCTCGAAACTAATTACTGGGATAGAGATTTTGGCCTGTAGCAGGAAGACGGTGAGAACGGTGTTGACAACCTGTTATCGGATTTATTGTTGCCCGAGCTTTGCTTATTTTGGCTTTGGGCAAAACGGTTCGGTACAGTAAAACCCAGAAAATTACAAAACATTAACAAAAGCAACGCGGTTAAATTGACTCACAGAGTCTTATCTTTTTATCTGCTGGATTACTTATCCGCCCTATAAGGGTGATGAGTTACACCGCAGAGAGGATTTGTTTTCTCAGCTATTATGAGCCCTGTGAAAAGAAAAAAAAAAGGAAGATTCCAGACTTGTGACAGGTAGCAATTATGTCTTAAAGTGGTTTTGACAAGGTCTTGGATTATCATTGTCAGTGGTTACATCAAAGAAGAGAATGTGCTGCTTGTGAACTGTTACAGAAGGATAAACTAGACAGAGATGAGATTGCGTGGGATTGTTGTTTGTGTCATTGTTTGTATGACCTTTGCTTCTCCGGTAATCCTTATCTCAACAATCTTGAGCTGGTTTCCTACCCTCATTCACACCTCACATCAATCTTTCCATCCCTGGTCTACAAAGGAATGCTCACACCTTGTGCACTGCAGCACTTCAGTCCGATGTGAAATCAGTCGCAGGATTCCAGCAGGACACGCCCTCTGCTTGTGCATGCTGATCACCTGCTGAGATAAGGGGCTGGAAAAGAAATTAAAAGGATAATAATAGTGGCTGTTGTGTGGCGCCCTGGTGTCCTGCAGCTGCGCGCGGCTCATCTAGACCTTTTCTGCCTCTCTTTCTGCGCGGAGCGGTACTCCACGGCTTGTCAGGTTGTTTGTCGGTGGGTGTGCTGTGCAATGGAGGGTGGAGAAAAAAGATACGTGTGTGAGTCAACAGCTCCACCGAAATGGAACTGAGAGAAGAGTCGTGTGATGTATCACTAACCACTCAACCACCTGTCAATCCGCTCACGATTACCACCCCACCCTGCAGGCATATCACTGGAAAACCGCTGACAATTACAGGATGCAGTGGATACAGTTTCTCCAAGAGGAGGAGCGGACATTTCTTCAAGCGTTACGTGATTTACGGCCATCCGGATCAGGTTTTTATTTTAAGGCATGTTGTATCTGGTGGAAACTTTGGTTGGGTCAGCCTCATCTAGTGCAGAGAAGAAGTAAGACAGCTAACAAGAGCTGAGAAATGCCATGAGCACCTGTGAGATTTGAGCGTTCGTATTAGACAATTAAAAGGTAAGCGGGCATTCTGGAGCCTAAAGGTACACCTGGAGCCAAAACCGCGTTATTTCTGGTTTTATCTACCAGTTCAGGTATTGCCTGGCTGTTATTAGCTGTGGGTTTTTTCAACGAGTTCGGTGAGAAATGCCTGTGGAGTTTAATAACAGTTGCTTCCTCCTTCTTTGAATACCATTAAAATGACCTCACGTCTAAAAATATGAGCAGGTGAGAGTTGCATGACGGGAGGTCACAGACTTTGAGGCATCGCTCTCGGGATCATGTGAACCAATTCAACCTTGAACACAGTAATAGCCACTTTCTTTTTATCTTTTATACCTCGATGGCGTCATGTTTTTCATTTTCCAATGTTCAGAATAGGTTCACGGAAAACTAAGATGTCAACCCTTGCAACATGAGTATAAAATTGTATCATGCTGGCCAGATAAAAAAAAGCTTTAACAGCCCGGAAATAAATTAATCTATTAGTAATAAATTCATCTTCTATTAATTTCATACTGAAAATTTTTGAAAAATCAAACTTTTTGTTTGAGCATCTATTCAGTAGGGGGGAAATCTCATATTTAAACATAATAGTTTTTAGCAAAATTGGCACTTTCATCGGCACTCCTGCTGTTAGTAATATAACATTTCACAAGGTTGTAGCATTCAGACGGAGGGGTCTTTGGGCTTTCTCCTTTGCACAAGCTGAATCATCAGGAGCTCTGGGTTGTCTGTTGTGCTCTCCCCTCTTCACCTCAACCCACATGTTCTCTAGAGGATTTTTGGTCATAGATGGTCATTGAAAACAGCAGATTATGTGTTTGGAGAGGCATTTCTGTATTAATTTGGCAATGAGTTTTAGATGACCTGCTCAAAGACCCTTTAATACACCAATGCTGTAACAAACTTTTGAAACCAATTTTCAGTTTTCTGGCAAAGGCCAGCAGGTTTTCATGTAAAGGATGCTCAGTGAACTCTAACAAGGATGCAAGGGCATTTGGAAAAGGCCCACAGCATCACAGGTCTTCCTCCATACTTAAGAGTAGGCAGGAGGTGCTTTTCCACATATTTTCCCCATACTTCACCTAAATATACCTGTAGGGTTGATTGCAAAAAATCATAATAATAAAAATTAAACTTCATGTTTACATTGGTGATGGTAGGACATAAAGGGCTTTTTTCA
Organism: Fundulus diaphanus; assembly: GCA_037039145.1. Lineage (NCBI taxonomy): Eukaryota > Metazoa > Chordata > Actinopteri > Cyprinodontiformes > Fundulidae > Fundulus > Fundulus diaphanus. The sequence continues at coordinate 28,906,795 of CM073134.1, forward strand.
GGGATTACTCACGACTGACTTTGGAAAGTGTCTTGAGATGACATTTTTCATGAATTGGCGCTATACAAATAAAATTTAATTTAATAGAATTGGTTGGCATGTAGATGGTGTTTCATGGTTACCATGGAGACTGGTTGACCACAAGACTTTTACTGTCCTGCTCACTGTGTGTGCTGGCAAGATAAATAGGGATCTTCTTCCAGCCAAGTGGCCTGTGGCTAAAAGAAATGGATTTATATTATATTTATAACCAGGGAAGCAAAAAAATTAAAAATCTTCCGTACAATTATTTTACAGGGATTATTACGGGTACAAACAATAGTTATTGTACTGGGGAGTTTGTTAAAACAATAATTTCTTAACACAAAATCAATATGAGTAAATGTACTCAAATCAAAGATTTGATTTCATGACATGTTTCAGTTTGAGATTTCTTTTTTTTAAATTTTATTTAAGACGGGACAGTGCATATGACTTAACACGAGTTCTACATACAACATGGACAGATGCCAGAGTTAGCCGTAGAGGCTAATTTTCACCTTGAGTCCCAGGGCAGGTCGATGGTGCAAACAGGACAGGCCATACACAAGAAGAGAAATAATAAAAAAAAAACTGCACTAGACAATAGCAATTAGAAGACACAGTACCGTATATCAAACAGACAAAAAATGAGCATACAGCACAGACAATAGCAACACAAACAGTTCAGTCACAAAGTGTTATTATTGTGCAGGAAAGAGTTTCACTGATTATGCTGCTGCAGTTAATTATTCATTTTATTTGAATTATTTTAAGCATCTTTACCAAGGGTGCCCCTAAATCTGGCATGCATTTGATGACATGATGAGTGTAGATTATTCCAAACAGAAATAATAAAACCATTTCATATTTCAATAAAATACATCACTGAGCTACAAGCTAAGGGAGTAGTGGCCTACTGGTTAGGACAGTGTGCTTGTGCTCTGAGAAGGCTGCAAGTACCCAGTTTGAAGCCTGCAGACTGCAACTATGGGTCTCTGAGCAAAACCTTTAGTCTCAGGTTGCTCTAAAAAAAAGCTGCCCACTGCTCCCTAAGGGATACGTTAAGATTTCTTTCTTTAAATAAAGTGAGCATGCAAACATGCTCTCTTACACCAAGTATGGTCTAATGACTGTGATATTCAGGCCAATTCAAGATATTTTCAGACCTCATAAAATTTATCAAAGAGACATGTGTAGCTCTACGATTCTGGTCTTGTATCTAGTAAGAAAGAAAAAAAATAAAAGCTAATGAAGGAAATGTAACCCAGCAATATCAGTTCAGTTTATTGCCCCCCACAAGGAGGTTTAGGTGCATCAGAACCAGAACAAGTAGACTGGAAAACTGCCTCTTTTTGTGGGCCTTAAGGACACTGAATGCACATCTCTGGAACTTTAAACTTTTACCTTTAAAATCCAACCTAGCTGTGACTCATACAAAATGTAATGATAGCTGAATCACTCACACTCATATTACTGTCCAACCTCTTGTAAACTAAAGCTCTCAGACTTGAGTGTGAGGCCAGACTCCCAGAGAAAATGGTTAAAGCTATTTTTTTTCACTTGTCAAACAATGTTACAGTATCTCACAACTTGAAAAGTTCACTTACACCACATCGGCACACACAGAACAAAGGCATGGCTGCATAACCACAAGACTATAACTCTCCCACCCACTATAAACCAGTCACTTCCTGGCTTCTTTATTGTCTGACATGATGACTATTTCATATTTGTGCAGAGTACAAATCTGGCATTGTGAAATATACGCTCCCTGTCGTCATTCATTCAGAGCTAAATGTTAGTCACTGACTTATAGACTTACTCTCTTAATCATTTCCACCTCTCACATGATGTAATAGGTGGGGTGCCAAAAAGGACACATCAGTTTTCTAAGAAGGTGTTTGGATAAATAATCATCATGTCAGATTTTGACAGATGCTCCCGAACCTTTCCCAAAAGTCATAAAGTAGCTGTAAGAATAATGAAAGCTGGAAACACTGAGGTTGAATTTTGTTTCAAATAAGGCAAACTCTGGCTGCTGATGATTATGAGAGAATGGAAACCTTCAGAACAGTTATGAAATTAATGTGGATGCTCGAATATACAGCATGATTTGTCAAAACGAGATGGGGAAATTAACAAAAAAGAAAAACGACAGCATTTCCGCACAGCCGACAGCAACATCAAACTGATGAACTACACAGGCTCATCTAACTTTTTGTTCTGGAATCCAAACATTAAAATAATTTTAATCACTGAGTTGACTGCAAACATTAGGTTTGCCAGACAAACGTGTTCTGTCTTGATAGTGTGCCCAATCTTTCGGACTCTGTACAAGTGTAGGCATGCATAGCATTTTGTTTCCTCCAAACCTTGAGGGAATCGTGTTGCCAAAACTGGTGAATGGATGTCTGCCAGACCCTAAAACCAGCTGTAAAATTATCAGCAATCCAGAATGAGGATAATATGGCCTGCTAATATGTCTCCCGGCCCTTAAAAAAAGCTTGGTTGTGATTACCCTTATTACAGTGGAGGTGTTTTATGGATTAAATTGTGTTATTGCAGCCCACAAGGTGGAGTCCTGTAACACAGTCACGCATTTAGCAAAGAGGGCTTGATAGGCTTTCCCAACAGCATCCGAGATGGAGTGTCATGTTGAATGAAGAGGGGTTACAAGGAAGAGGTACCAACAAATACACCAGTCTGCTTCCCCCTGGAACAGTATTTGCCGATGACGAGGCTGCTAAATGAGGGTTTAAAAAAGGCAACAACACCATAGAGCCAAAGTGGAATATCTGCCTCAGTGTATCTGTTGTAGACCCAGAGCCAACGCTCAAACAGGCAGAGGGAGAACCGTGGAAATTAACAATTTTGTGGCTAAGCTATTAGTGGCTTTTTGGCTGGCAGTGCTAAAGATGGATAGCTTATCTGACTTTAATAGCTGGCACAGCAGCATTAGTGCTGAGCTGGAATGAGGAGAGGAACAATACGGCACATTAGAGGAGCAGCCAGCACGCGCCGCAAAACTGCTCCAGACTTCTAATTAGCATTCATTAACAGTAGGGGAAAGAGCAATTATGGTCTTTAAGTAGTACATTAGCTAATGTTGCTTTTTTTTCACATGTCAGCAGATTTATAAAGGAGAAGCGCGCTGCCACATCACAGCCACTGCTTCGTGCTGACTGGGAGGTTTTGGTTGATGCCTGTGATGACCTTAAAATACACTGCTGCTGTTTGTTTACTCTAGTTATTACTGCTAACAAGGCCACAGGCTCAGTCAGACATGACTGACTGTTTGCAACCATCACAGCTGCTGCAGGAGCTTAGCTACAGAGTTATTTCATGTGGTGGCAACGACATCACTATCATGTGTTTGTGCTGCTGCTTTGACTGAAATAGATGCCTTCTGCTTCACTTACAGCCGGTTTAGAAATTTCTGCATTTCACGCACAACACATCCGCAAGTCCTGTGAAAGAAAATGCAGTCTTGTGTGCAAGATATGACATTGCTAAAGAATAGGGCCAAAAACAACTCATTGAGTAATTCGATTAGTAAAAAGCTTTGATAAAAAAATTTTTTCGAGAATTTGTTTTTTGTTTAGTTACAGACCACGCACTCAGGAGCTGCGCGGAACAACATTTCTGCCAGGGACCTGCTTGCTGTTGCACCTCATGTGGCACGTGGGCTGCAGCAGAGAGCGTTGAGGTTTATTGAGGAAACATGGCAGAAGCAAGCAGTCAAGATGAAGACTTGAAGGACGGGGAAACGAAGAAAAAGGCAAAGACGATCATTTTAAGGTAAACGTGGGGCAAAAGGATATGGTCAAGTGCGTTCGTTGCATAATGAAACTGTCGTACAATAATGGTTCGACGTCAACAATACAACGCTTAAACAGAAAAAAACCTACACGGACTGTGCCAGAAACTTCACCAGAGACCAGTTCAGCCATGGTTGGGGCTGTATGTTCGTAATATGCGTCAGATATAACGCTCATCGATCGCACAATGCGCTTTTTGCAGACACGTGTGTTGTTAAAATGCTAGCGTGCACTGCCAACATGTCAAGGCATCATAATTTGCCCTTGAAAACAATATGTACCAGGGTTGCCACAATAATCGAGGTCTTGATGAAAACTGATGTCAGAAAATAAATTATACAAAGATACTTAGCTGCTTCAAAACCAGTATAAACTCACCCATTCGCATTTGCCCAAATTGTCGCACTTCTTTCAAACACAGTGCTGCAATAAAAGTGACACTCATCCCTGCAGCCCCTGATCAACAATAAACTGCTGCTGGACATTTAAACTCTGCTAGCATGTCGATTGCAGCATGAAAAATATGTGTGACCCTCTTTATCAAAAAGACAAATGCAAAAGGGTTTTTCAGGGGGAATTATCACTCTAAGGCAAACAGACATGAAAAGACTAATTGTGGACGGTGACACATGCTAGGCTATTGCTACAAGCTAACGCTACGACACAAATAATTGAGAGCATCGTAAAATGGTCAGTAAAGCTTCTGTATCTGCAACAGTTAAGTAGTAAACTTCCTAGACGACATAGGCTAATGCTATCTGTTTAAATATTAGCTTCATAGACACGGACAGCCCAATGTAACAGTTATTGCAATTTGAAACCTAAGCTGATCTAGACAGCGAAACTGTCATAACCATTGTTAATGTTTAACCTTTATTTTAAAAAGTGTTGTTCTGAGTGGGCATTCACCCATACAGATTGCACAGTTCTGTAACTTGAAGGTTTAAAATTATTGCACAGTATTTACTGTGTGTACGAGTGTATCAACGATGGATCAGGTGATGAATTCATGCAACAGCGCGATATTCTGTATCATTCGTAAAGGGCCTGCTAACTGACCTTTTGACTCGGATATGACATAGATCCTAAGGACTATTTGCGTGCTTTAAACTTTTCAGGAACTGCTGTTGGTCAGTGCAATCAACTGATTTCTTTCTTTTTTTTTTAAGTGTGGAAACATTACGCCTTGTGCCTGCATGTTATATGTAATCTGTGTGCATTCGGAGCCGGTCCTTTATTTTTTTGAACAAAACTTTATTGAACACTTGTAGTAACAATTACATTCGTTACAACTTCCATAAAGAGTGCGCTGCTGTGTGATGTCTACTTTCTGCGCATGAAAGTCTCTTTTGTGGTTGTGAACAGTTCAGTCAGAAGTCTGACGGCGGTCACATTTATTTAGTGGGATGAATGAACACGCAATGAAATAAAATAAAATAATGGATTTCAGAATCAAGACCTTCTGTGTGAACACAGTGTAATTAGCTGTGCACATAAACATTCTGCATGTTGAGGTAAACAACAATGATCTACTTGTTTGGTATATGCATACCGAGCCAATGTAGCTGTGCCGGTTATTTTTGGTATGAATGTGTTACAGCCCAAAGGTTTTTGACAACAAAACCTAAATTAAAAAAAAACTAAGAATTACTGTGGGGGGGCTTCTCAGAACCCAAAATGAAAGCGTTCAAAGATATGATTCTGGATTATAATATCTTACCTTGACCTGAGAGGGAGAAGATGGGAAGGGAGACGCTATATTAATTTCCCAGGACTGCAACATCATTGGCAAGGATGAGAGTTTCCTTTGATTAAATCTATTGTCCCACAAGGTCATTTGAAGTGGCGTACAAAAAGACACTTCTGTTGATTACAGTACATCTGATGTCCATGTGTGCTTGGACCACAAGCGACAAGTCATTTATGTGACATTTCAAATTTAATAAAAGATATATGAGCAAATGCAGTTATGCTTCTCTTCTCCAGAGGATTTTGTTGGATTTGGAAAGGGAGCAGCACATGTCACATTATCTGATGTCTGTGCATGTGTTTATCTAAAGACCACAAGTTTGCAGGTAATGTGGTTATTTAATGCAGTTCAGCTGTAAGCTGCGCACACCACCTGCTGTGCACGCCCCAGAGTGAGATCACTGTCTACTGCCTGTAAGATACTGATGGTCGATAACAGCTCCACGGTGTCCCACCCCCATTTAAATCAAAACTTTCTCTTTAAGGAAAATTAATGTAAGATGCAAAGGCAGTGAAGCCTGATGAGCCTTGAACGGCTGAGCGATGGGCCAGATGACAACTCACTGGCTGTCACCACTGATCTGCAGTTTTCTGGCTCAACACATTCAGCTGGCTACCAGCCACTGCCGTGACATATAAAGATGTAGTGCCGAACCCCGTCAGAGCTTTGGTTTTTCAGAACCTATGCTCTCATGCAGTATTTACAGACGCTTCCCACTAGCTAACATTAATTGTCAGGGATTGTTATGCTTGCCACTAAAAGAGAGCAGAAAGCCGTGTAATAGGCTGCGGTTTAAAGGACAGCTGCGGCTGTGATTGAGTCGCTTGTTTCAACTTGCCCTTCAAATCTGCAATTATTCAGCTGATGCGATGCAGATTTGGAGGCGGATGGAAACCATCTTACTCAAATGCCTGTTACAGCCAGAGTATGGAGCACAGCTGGATAGGGTTACGCTCCATCACACCTATTTAAGCCTATGCCCACTTTTCACCGACTGGTTCAGGACAGTGTGTTAATCTTGAACGCAGGAAAAGGTCTCGTACCTGCTGCTTAGATTTAACTGCACAAAACAGTAAAACAGCTTTAATCAAAAACGTATAAATTAGCAGTAGATCAAAGGGTTACAGTGCCTTGCAAAAGCATTCAAACCATTAATCTTACTCATATCATGATATGCTACAACAATAGTGTGCGATGCATTAAACTGGGATTTATTTTTGGACAAACCAACTCAAAGTAATGACTAGTCAATGGAGAAATTATACGTGGCCATTATTATTATTATTTTTCACTTTTTCTTGCAAAAACTTTTTTCAAAAGTTTCACACTTTTGTATTCAGCCCCCTCGACTCAGTACTTTGGGGAACTATCTATCACTGTAATTACAACCAGAAACCTTTTGAAGTATGTCTCCTCCAGCTTTGCACATCTAGAGACTGAAATATTTGCTTATAACTCTTCATAGAACAGCGCAAACATTTTCAGATTATATGGAGCGCATCTGTTGTCATACATTTTCGTTTTTTGGGGCAAATTCTCATTAACGTTTAGGTTTGGGCTTTGACTAGGCCACTGTAACATACACATATGCTTTGAACGTTACCATTCTAGTGTGGCTCTGGTTGTGGTTGGGAGCAATGACCTGCTGGAAGGTGGGCCTCTGCCCCTGTCTCAAGTTTTCTTTAAGGATTGCCCTCCGTTTAGCCCCATTCATCTTGTCATAAACCCTAACCAGCTCCCCTGTCCCTGCTAATAAGGAGAATCTACATGGCACGATGTTGCCACCGCCATGTTTCACTGTAAGGATGAATGGTGTGTTCAGGCAGTGTAAGTTTTCTGCCCCACACAGCATTTTCCATGTCAACGAAAAAGTTCAGCTTCAGTCTCATCTGGTCTGGTCTGCTCAGGTCATCTGACATCTATTTAGACGTGTTTGCTGTGTCCTCTACATGGTGTTTGGCAAACAGGAAATGGGACTTCACATGTCTTTTTTTGCCATGGTGGCTTTCCTCCCACTACTCTTCCACTAAGGCCAGATTTGTGGGGTGCATGACTGATACAGTAGATGTCCTTTGAACAGATTCACTCACCTGAGTTTTTTGTCTGCAGCTCCTCCAGAGATACCATCGTCTGTTGACTGCTTCTCTGATGGATTCTCTGCTTGTCTGACCGGCCAGTTTAGATGGACGACCATATCTGGTAAGGTTGGAGCTGTTCTGTTCTCTTTCACTTCCCGAATGATGGTTTGAATAGCGCTCTGTGAAATGTTTAAAACTTGGGTTATTCTTTTGTACCCCAACACTGCTTTAAATGTTTCTACAACTTCATCTTTGAGCTGTCTGCGTTTTGCTCCTTTAAAAGGTGCATAATGCAACTTCTGAGGTGAGAAAGTTATAAATATTGAACGTGGTCCGTGTTCTATCGCTAATGCATCGCCAGGTGAACGAGAGCGTGCAGTGCATCACACCCATTCTCACGGCAAGAGAATACGACCCGAATGACTCTCTTGTGAACTGACTAATGGAGCCTAAAGAGGCAACTGCAGTAAATCGTGGAAAACTCGTTTTACACGTTGGGCAATTATAAGGGCATGTATGGGGAAAGAAATAATATTTAAAGTTGTGCAACGCTCCTTTTGATGAGGTCCACTGTAAAGGGGCCTAGGAAGCGCTGTTGTGTATATTTACCATAACCGGAAGTGCGATATTGCGCAAGCACACAATGACTAAACAAGGAGAAGCAACGGAGCCGAGCAAGTCAGCAACGCCCAGTGGAACCCGATCCCTGTAGATTGGGTCGGCCTTCGACCACGGCGAGCTGTCACTTTACTGCGAGACATCGCAGTAAAGTGACAGCTACTTGCTCTTACAGTGTCAGTTATCGCCATCTTGATTTCTGAAAGCTCCACGGTACTGCCAGCAGATGGCACAACAATGTTTATGTCTGCTGATCGCACCCAAAGTTATTTTCAGGCTCAACAAGGACTAAGTAAATAATATATACCAAGCATTCGTCCAGACACATCTGGACGAATGCTTGGTATATATTATTTTATTTTAAGATGAATATATAGTTCTTTGTGTTTTGTTAAATGGTCATAGTACATGCCTAGGCCCCTTTAAAAGCATAGTATAAAGAAATTATAGGTGATTTAAACCCTTTGCAGTGATTTGTAGGTATTTACAAAAAGACTTTAAGTGTTTTTCTTAATATATTGCTGGTGTGCTTCACAAGCTCCAGAAAAATAGGTCAGAGTTTTCAAGACAGACTCAACAATAACTTTCCAGGATCATTTTGGCTTCCAGATTTAATCTGCAAAAACCTGTGAATTGCGACTCAAAAACATCCTGCATCAGTCATCCTGACCAGGACGATGGACACAGGCCAGTGTGCTCATTTTTTAAAGCTTTGTGCACCTGCTCATTTTCTCCTTCTAAGTATGACAAGTCTTGGTTTCAGCCTATTCCTTTTTTTGGTATATTGTCAGTTTATAGAATAGCGTTTCATCTTGTTTCTTTTCCTGTAATGTTGTAAATTTACAAAAACAAATCTAACCAAAATAAATAATTAAGTCGAATCTAACTCGTGTCTTACAAGAGCCCACTGTTTACTGTGCACCAATATACCAGCAGTAAACGGTTTGTAGGTGTAGGCTGTAGAAAATTATGAGCCAAATCTCTGTGTGGTCATCTGGCTCACATGTGTAGACGTAATCCGACTGCAATCGAGAAAAATTTAAATATGAAAGGCGAAAGATTGGACAACACAAATTTGAATCAATGAATTATTAACGGACCCTCATTTACATTATAGATTGATGCGAAAATGATTTTCTCCGAACTGTGCCAAAGGCTGCTTAAGACCTCTTCATCAGAGTCATTCAAGCAAAGAGTCAATAAAATCCTGCAATTAGGCTCCCTCTTTTAAAAATCTGAGGCAGTCTAATTGACTGTGTACTCAAGTGGAAGAGCAGAATTCCCTCCAGCAAGTTTATTAACGCTGACAAACAAACAAAAAAGCATAATTCATAAACATACTAAGCTTTAAGCTTTGAAAGGCAGAATGATGTATTCTGAGCACACAGTTGGGTGAGTGGCGTTGTCTTTGAGATGTGGTTTTTGTGTATTTCGGGTCTTTTAATGCAGTTCCCCTCAAGTGTCTCTTTTGTATGCGCTGATCAGAGGCTCATCAGGAGTTTGATAATAACATCTTCATAAAGCTCCCGGCCCTTGGCTTTTGAGAGCCCTGTGGTGAGGAGCTGTGTATAACATGGTGCAGCACATCAAACAGAGCTCGGTCAAAAAGCAAAGCACTCAATATCTCATAGAGGTGAATTTAATGGCCGCTGGTTGCTCTGGGCTCTTGACCCTCTCGAGAGGCTCCGTGTTAGTCACTCTCCAGTGCTTTCCAATTGAAACCCAGCCAGATTGGCAGTAGATGAGTTTTCAACCATCTACTCAAAGCCTGGATGACTGTACCCACTGGCACGGGATGATCAGAACACCCGTGATGTTCTGCTGATAAGAGGTGGCTTAACTGAATGCTGGAAAAGTTAGTCTCTTCAGTTTTTAACACAAAGGAATTTTTTTTTTTTTAGCTCTCCACACTAAAGTGACAGAACCGCTTGAGTGTTTATATCTTCAGGCCTCTAGAGATGAATGAATGCAGGACTTTATTAAAGTTTCTCGTATCCATTTCCAACACCGGCCTTTTTTATTTTTGACTAACAAATGCAATTAAGAGAGGAAAGCCACAAAAATTGACAGCGTGTGTCAACCAAATGATAAAATATGTAGCTATCCAAAACATAAGGAAGTGACTTTCATACGTCGTTCCTCTACTTTCAGCAGCCCCTGAAACGCCAGTAACCTTTGACTGATAAATGACAATTGGTTAACTTTCTTTGAAAGATAAACTACTCTGCTCGTTGTTTTCATTTCTTTGCTTAGATCAGTTCAGCAGGTGGACTGAGCACAGCGGTCATTTCATGCTGCCTTGTGGTGCCATCTAGCGGTAACTAATGATATGGACGATGTTTTAACAGGTGCAGCTCACATTTCAGTAGTTACATTTAAAAAGGCAAATCTGATTTTCATTCCAGTCATATATTAAGTTTTCCTTCTGTTAATTTTCACACTTTCGGCTTACAGCAAACAAAAAACAAAAACAAATTCAGTTCCCCACAAATTTGGATTGCATGAAATAATTTTATAGCAAGATGTTTAATACAGAAGTTTTGGTCACGTTGAATTTCCGCATCAATGCAGTGTGACACGGAGGTGAATTTGTGGTTCTGCTTAGGTGTACAGAAAGCCCAGGTTGCTGTTATTTTATTATTTTTTAAAGCTTATCTTTCTCTTGACGATACCCAGCAGATTCTCGATGGGTTTCAGCTCAGGCCACTTTGCTGGCCAGTGTAGCACAGCAGCACCATGGTCACCGACCCAGCTTTTGGTACCTTTGGCAGCGTGGGCAGATACCAGGAAAATGAAATCTGGATCTCCATGAAGCTTGCCAGCAGAAGGAAGCCTGCAGTGCTTCAGAAATTCCTTGACAGCTTCAATTACTTTTGATTCGATAAAACAGCGTACCAAGACCAGCAGAAAACAATACCCCTCAAATCCATCACTGACCGTGGAAATTTCACAGAGCTTTTTACGAAAGTTGGATTCTGTATCTCACCCTTGCCCTGGGTTTTTCTGCACAGAGTTTGCATGTTCTCCCTGTGCATGCGTGGGTTCTCTCTGGGTACTCCGGCTTCCTCCCACAGTCCAAAAACATGACTGTCGGGTTAATTGGCCTCTACAAATTCTCCTTAGGTGCGAGTGTGTGCGAGAATGGTTGTTTGCCCTGTTTGTCTCCGTGTTGCCCTGCGGTAGACTGGCGACCTGTCCAGGGTGTACCCCGCCTCTCGCCCATTGACAGCTGGAGATAGGCTCCAGCACATCCCACAAGGGATAGACGTGTTAGAAAATGAATGGATGGATTCTGTATCTCTAATGTTCCTCCAGACTGAGGCCTCCATGTTCAACTAAAAAAATAAGTCCTTCGCGTCTTGAAGTGTGTCCCAACAGAGTTGACCCAAATAGCTGAAGTAGCACCTCAGAACCTCATGAAGGTGTGTGGGAGCTGGATGACCCATTTATTTATTTATGGTGTGCTGAAACAGGGAAAAACATCTAAGACACCAGGCCTCGAGGACTGATGTTGGACGATGCTGTCCGAATGAAACTTTCAACGGCACAACAATCCAGTGCTTTATCCTGAGCCCAGGAGTGGCTCAACAAGCAACGTGACCATTGTAGTCCATGTTTGGAGGGCTTTGAAATTTTGACTTTAGTTTCAGTGCGAACCCTTTTTTCGTCATTTATGATTTTCAAGTTTTAAAACTAAACTGATTTACTGGAATTAACTTCTCTGTAAATATCTTACTGATTCTTAACTGCATATTTAACCTTACTTTATTTCCCACATTGAGACTTCAAAAAGGAAGTTTTTATCCCCAAGAAGATCCAGAATGAAATAAATGTTTTTTTTTACATTTTACTTGAAGCGTAATACAAGTCATTTAGACAACTTGAGTAGTAGATCAACATTGTGGAGATAGTCAGCATTTGCAACAACGACTCCTTCCAAAGCAACAAAAACATGCTTTACAAACACTTTGGTGACCTATGGCTAGTAATCCTTTGCATATATATCTCAATCATGAGAAAAAGCATAAATACTGGGACAAAAGTCAAATATAAAACACGTTCAGAATATTGCACAGTAGCCAGGTGAGCGCAGGAGAGGGAGGGAAGTTACAGAATAACTGTTGAAGACACCAGCAGCTTTCAGGGCTTTCTGCGCCTGCGAAAGAACAGAGTGTATCAGAAATTTCCTACAACTTGAACAAAGCCACCTGTTATTAAACTCGGATGCCAGCAGCTTACTTTGTGATCCCGTGATGCTCAAATCCAGGTCCCATGCTTGATCCAGCCTTCATCTCCAAGGCCACAGAGCACTGAAAAAAAAAGGGGAAAAAATGAACCAGGAATTCAACTCAAGCCTTTAATTTGCATTTTAGGGAGATAAAAGCATTTTTGTGGTCATTTGGTTTATTTTAATTCCTGCACTGTCAGTGAGGTTAAAATAACCTCGGATCAAGTCTAGCCTTATATTCTGCTTTGATTTTCCTACCATTTTACAGATATGTGCTGTATCTGAACACATTGCTACGGCTTTTGCTCAGAACTTTCTACTAGTTAAGAACTTCATCTTCAGCTTAGATCAAAACTAGAACATTTCAGAAAGACGTCTGCAAGAGTCTTATTTTTATTTATTTATTTACCCGTGTTTCCACATCAGTCCAAGCACCATCCGTTTGATCTCCACTTGGTAGGGTGCCTTCTGAAGATTTTCTTTTTCGGCTTCAAAGGAGGGAGGAAAAAAAAAAGAAGAAGTTACAAATTTGTTTAGTCATCGTTTCCTGAAAATGCTTTCATCTTTACAAAACACACACACACACTTGCTTAACTTGGATAATGTAATTAAATTTCTACAAACTACTGTCAAAGAAAAAAAAATTCTAACGTTTACTTTCTCTTTATCATAGCTACATCTACCCACAATCAACTGTAGGTACTCTCCGTCATCCTCTAGACCTGGATGGTGGCTCAGAGCTCATCTTCTAAGCTGTGTTTCTGTCCTAGATGAAGCCACCGAGGACCTAGTCAGCCTAGAAACTACTCCTGGATCGGTACTTCTGTAGATTCTTTAGATAACTTAACCAATCTGTTTACAAAGTCATTGTAATCGAATCATCTAAAGTGCCTTCATGACGTGTTTTCAATTGGTGCAATATAAATAAACTACATTATGGTTTCATTCAAAATGCTTTCTGTATATCAAAAACAAAACACCTTCAAAGTATGGCTGGACAATATCAGGAAAACATACAATTGGTATATTGTTACCAATTGTATGTTTTCCTGTTACTGGATATTAAGATGACAGTATGGGCAGCAAACCCCACATCATCTAAAGTATATCAGGATTGGGCATCAAGAACTGCGACTGTTTCCGACTGGCTATGTTTTATTCCATACTGCTGTGGAACGGCTCATGTGTCAGGAACAACATGGATGCTAAATCATTTCATAACAATGATCAACCAACTGAGGGATTAATCCAAAGCCAGAGAGAAAGCAAAACTGGTGCGGCAGGCTAGCAATAACAGCATCATAAGAGGGGGACAATTGGACCCGGAGGCTGTCGCCACCATTTCCATACCTCTAGGTCCAAATGTTCCCTTCTTGCAATGCTGTTATTGCGAGCATGAATCTACCTTCGGGGAAACAATAAGCGGCCATCAGAGCACGTTGGTAGCCTGATGGTCCTCTTTTGCTTGTGAAATATCAGCTTTTGTCACCATAAACCTGTTGAGCCACTATGAAGAAGAAGCGATGAAACGTTTCAATAAAGAACAACTTGTCCAGAGGACCCATCCTACTCAATTTCTTTTATATTGTATATTTCTACCAGCACTATTGAGATGCATCAGGACAATTACATTCCGACGGTACAGCAGAGTCCTGAGTTGAGCAGGATGATAGCAGAATGCATATAGTGGTGGTTCTGATGGCATTTAGAAATCAGCTCTTCAATGAGAGGCACGGTTTAGGGCAATGTTATGTATCTGAACAACATCAACGAGGCCGCTCCATACTGCAAGCTTGGGACCGAAAGATCCCCAAGCCTGGGGCCAGTAAGAAAAAAATAAGAAACTAAAAATATCTAAACCAACTAATAAGCCATCTGGTGCCAGCAGGATCTCTGAAGGCTCCCTCCGTGTTTTACCCTCGCCGACGTCCTCCAGCAGTGCCAACTCTGCCGTCGCTCCACAATTTCCACATGTAGCCATTTATGGACATGTGTGATTGTCTCCATCTTAGCAATGGATCACCACAACCAACATGTAGGAAGTAGTCCGCTGAGCTGACCTCTTCTTTTCCAGTGGGAGACCCCGTTACATGATTTAGATTCATTTTATGCCCCTCAGCACACGAAACAAAAACAGAGGAATACTCACGGTCCACATCTGATTGAGGTCGTTTCTGTAGTTAGTTTGTTTTTTTGTGGACAATGTTGTTTAGGCCAAAATGTGATTACATTTCAGGTTTTATACTGCTTGAAATAAATAAAACTGATCTAAGTTATACTTCAGTGCATTTGGTTAATTTAAGCACTTTGTGGTTTGTGTCTGCCGCACATTTTCACAGCAGGTCAAAAGTTTGCGTATCACTGTGTGTGTGTAGATGGTTTATACATGAGGTCCCTGGACTTTAAACAACGAAAAAAGTGTTTGTCACCTTTGGACAGTGGCAAGCTCCTGTTTAAGCGTCTCGATGTCGGTGAACTGAACAGCTTGACCTCCTCCTCTGGTTTTAATCACGTCCCCCTGAGATGGTAGGAACAAAAAGGTTAAAACCAACTTTAATCATTAGCAACAGAAAATCAGTAAACTATAAAAATGAAAAACATCTTCCAAGTTAAAAGACAGACCAGTTAACTTGGAAAATTACCATGTCATTTTTGACCGCCCAACCAAATAATTGCCTCATTTCTCAAAATGTCTAAGTAACAGCATCTACAAATAATCCTGACTTATCAGACAGAAGAACATTATTTACAAGATAATGTAGCGCAGTAAACAGCCCTTATTTTCTGTATCTTAATTATCTTGAATAAGTCTTAAAAAATTTTTTTAATAAAATTCTTATATTGGAAGTTCAATATAAATGTGGAAATATAGGTTATAGTAAAGATGTGAAGAATAAATAAATCCTGCAGCGTTATCCCCAGATTTTTTCATGCATTTTTTCCAGACAAATGCTGGAATGAGTACAGATAAATTAACGTTAGTTTCATCATTTATTCTTTCTGCATAGGTTTCCACATTTATTGGTTCCGCTTTTAATTTCTTCACTTTTACTGGCTCATTCCTTTACAGATTTATTCTTCATTTCACCCTCAAATAAAAAAGAAACAAAAAACCCGACAATGTTGAAAGTAAAAGTGTTTCTCAAACAGAAAACTCATGTCAACGTTAATGAAAAGTTAAAAACATATGATCGGAGCTCATGCAGCATTTTACTTGACCTTAATAAGTTTGGTCCGAATCTCGCCGTCAGAAGCGACCTCCTGGTGAGTCAAAACGTATCTGTCGCACTTGGACAGGGCCTTCTCGTTGGGCGCGGACACCTGGATGGCGTTGGGGATGACGGGCTGCAGGACCGTCCCCAGGTCAAGGCTGGAGGTCGGCTTGTGGTCCACCCATTTCTCTCCACCAGCAGAACGGGAGCGTCGGTGGAGAGGCCGCACCGGCGTCGTCGTCTGCTCAGACGAGGGAAACGATTCAGAGTGGCGCACAAAGAAATGTAGAACTCTGTAACAGGAACGTACTGAAACCCGAAAAAAACCGGGAACAGTTTCACAGCAAGTAGTGCAGAGAATCTAGTTTTCATTCTTCAACCTGATGCTGCTGCAGCCATCTCACTGACCCTGTTGCTTCTCTCTATCAAGTCAAGGACAAAAGTGGGAGAGAGGCAGGCTCCTTCCTGTCTACTACAGCACTCTCCTCTTCTCTTGGTTCGGGAGGCGGAGGAACCGACAGGAGACTGGCTTCTTTTGGGAGTACTAGGGGACGGTAAACCCTGCCTGTTGTCCAGAGCTACCTGCTGCTCCAGCAAGCAGTCAGAAACAGACACCGATAAGGAACTGCTGCTGCTGCTGGGAAGCGGACATATCGGCCTTGGGTTCATCTCAACCTCCTCAACGTTAATGGTTCTGACTGCAGGTGGCCCTGGCACTGGACTGACCTGAGGGGACTCAACGGGCCTCTGAGGAGCAAAGTGGACATGCACATTGGAGATGAGATCAGAAGTACAAATACAACATGAACAAACAGAAACCTGCGCAGTCTCACAGCCAGAACCCGATTGGCGGAAAGGTAACAGCATCATTAGTCAGAGATACTCTTAAACATTATAAACTATTTTCCATAAAAAAATAAAAAGACCGTGAGCCGATTACGAAGAAGGCAACATACAGGAAGAGGAGACGGTGATGCCGATCTCTTTGCTGGGGGTCGCTCCTCCCTGGAAGGTCGCTCCTCCCTGGAAGGTCGCTCCTCCCTGGAAGGTCGCTCCTCCCTGGAGGGTCGCTGAGGCTGAGTTTGAGGCTGAGTCTGACGTGGGGGAGCATCAGAACGACCAGGAGTCTTGCTCTCTGTTACTATAGCCTTGAGTTGTTTCAGCTTTTCATCTTTAACCCACAGCTTGTTCTGCATCTCGAGCTGCATCGCATTCACACGTCTCTCCTGCACAACAGCAATGATGTTATTCGCTTCAAAGTCCGACGGCGCTCCAAACGTACCGTGCAAGCGGCGGCATGCTCGCTGCGACTTACACATTCCTTCTCCCACTTGTGCTGAGTGTCTGAGACCATGCCCTGCATGCGCTGCTCCATGCGCCTCTTGTCAGAAAGCTCCCTCTGCAGTCTGTGCCCCCTGGTTTCCAGCTCCTGCTGCAGGGAACGCTTGTCATCCTCATAGATCTTAGTCGTTTTCTGCAGAATGATGATCTGGAACAGAGTCATGAGAAACCTTTAGAAAACAAACAAACAAAAAAAAAACCTTCTACACACCAGTAGTTTTAAGTTAACGCAGAACCTTGTTTTCTTGCATCTTGGCCTTCTTCTCTAAACGTTCGATCTCAGTCTTGTTGCTCTGGATCGCTCGGTCTTTCTCTGCAAGTCTGCCATTTTGTTCATGGATCAAATTCTCTTTGGAAATGAGGTTCGAGTCCAGTTCTTGAAGCATAGACTTCAACATGTTGGCTAAAATGAGAAGAAATGGAAGGTGAGGCAAGACAAGAAACAGACGGCCTGTGGGAAACGAGCTCTGATCGGGCACCTGCTCGGCTGCATTCTTCAACCATCATCTGCCGGATCCTCTGTCTGTTCTGCAGCGCTTCGATCAGCCGGGGCAGCGTGATCTCATCGTTGGGGTCAGTCAGCTCAGACGAGGGCAGAGGCGGCAGGCTCAGCGCCATGCCGTTTAGAACGGAGATTCCATCTGAAGAAACAGGACCAAATCAGCCCCTTAACACCGTTTCCTATTTCTAATGCAACAGAAAACTGGATGCATCCAAGGATCATAGACATTTTGTCAAAAACAACTTGATTTAAAGATGAAAGTTCTGACGCTCTCTTTTTAATGACGTCAGCTCACAGTTTGCAGATATTCCCACTTCGACTCTTCTGAAGGCTTTCGGTTACGTTTATGAGAATTCAAGGTTTTGAGCATTTGTGAGGTCAGACGCTGATGTTGGGCGAGAAGGCCTGGCTAACAGGCTCCTCTTTACTGCATTCCAGTCAGGTTAAGGTCAGTACTCTGGGTGGAAGACCTTTACTCACCTCCACAACCTCCCTCATTCATGCATTTATTGAACTTGCTTTGTTCACAGTCTCGCTGGAACTGAACATTTATCTCCAAACTGTTGTCACAAAATTAGGAGCATAAAAACAGTCCTAAAGCTGGTGATATGAACTAGGAATTCTCTTTACTAGAACTAAGCCAACTCCTGGGTAAAAAAGCCCCACATGAGCTCAGGCTTGTTTTATTTGTAAATAATCAAGGGTCTCGGTTTCTTTTTGCCATGCTGGGGAAGCCCCTTATTAATATACATTAGGAAAAAAAAAAAACCAAAAAAAAAAAAACTCTACAGAATTGATTTTTAATCTAATCCAACATCCTCTACGTTGTGCACATTATCAATCCCGGTCGGCTCCCATTGAATCTGTTCAGGGCTACGTCCTTTCTGGACTTGTCTCGGTAGTAATTGGTTGAGTCATACAACTCAGGCCGACAGCAGACAGTCACTATCAGCTTATCTTCCACGTCACAGCCACATCCAGTTCCTGATTGGTTGTCACAACAAGACAAAAAGAGCAGATTTGTCAACACCAGCGACTCGTTTCAGTGTGATCTCCAATATTATGCCTGTTGCATCACTAGAAACTCATTTGCAGCATCTCTGTGTTGCACCTGTACATAGGGATAACAGGTAGTTCGGTCGTTTGCTCCAGTCGTTTGAACGCACCACCTCGTTTTGGTGCGGCCTCTTAAAAACGCAAAGGAGGCACTTCACATCCCGCCTCCTCCAGGTCTCAGTACGCTCCACACCCCGGTCGGCCATTTTTGGAGTATGCTGGGGGACGATGTAATGAACTGCGTCCACTTGACGCTTGAGCTTCTTTACGCTTGGACTACAAACATCGTGCCTATTATTTTTTTTAAATAAGCTGTCAACTTGGAAGTCGACCTTTTTAGCAGTTCTGCAGTTTTATCTTGGATAATGGTAGAGGAAACACTGCACAGTATCTGTAGCAGTCAGGCTATGAACACATAATCTATGGAAGCTACATACTGTAAGACGGATGAATAAAAATAACTGATGAATGAGGGATCAATGAAGGCACAAAAAAATGTTACTCCAGGATTTAAACAACTAAAAACAAATGAGTGAATAAGAGTGCAATGTTCTGAACTCAAAGTCCTTCAGACATCAAGACATTTTAAGGAGATATGATCTGACTGGTTTCATTTAAATGTTTTGAAAGAATATATGCAGCTATTACTTCTCTAACTATGTTTTTCAACCCATTCTTACCGTTGTCTATTGGACCACTACGCTCCTCCAACCTGTGAGAAAGCTCCTCTTTTAAAGTCTGGTTTCGATGGCGGCGTCCTGGAGTAAAGGCACATATGGGCCTGTCCACTGGGCGAGCCACCTCCACCTCCTGGGTCATCTCTGCAAAACGCATCACGAGCTAGACAGACAGGACATTGGTTAGGAAAAAGAAAGAGTGCTACCATTTAACCCATTTAGCATGACACTCAATCCGTGAGATCAACTTGCCAGAGTTTCCTCATAATCACCCGCATTGGGGTTGACGCAGACAACCATCCGGACTTTTCCTTCTCCGTCAAAATAGTTTTTAAACAGGTGGGTGACTTTGGAGTCTCTGTACGGCACCATCTATAAACAGAAACAACATTTAATGCGTGGTTTTAACCCCAAACAATGGTTTAGTTTTCACCTGGCAGCTCTTACTTTGTTAGTGCCGCACATTTGGTTCTCCCGAAGTATTTCGATGCACGTCCGCAGATTCAGGAGAGACTGGTTAATGTTTCCTGTGTGGCAAAACATGTTAGACGGAACAAAAGATTTAGGTGTCAAATTGTCGCCGTGTTTAACGAACCTGCTTCACGGATCCGCGTGCCTTCGGCTCCCGTCCTACCAGTGCGCTCGCTTCCTGCCAAGTCAACCAGACACAGCTGACTGACACTCACCTGGTTTTTATCCTGAAAAATTGAAAGGAGAAAAAAAAAAAAAAAAATGATAAGTATGGATTTTAACTTAACAGCTGGGGGATTTTAAAATGTGATATGAACTGTGGGAAAGGTTTAGTCGCAGCTCACCTGGAGAATGTTGTCACCGTCTGCATCCAGAGGAGCCTGAGCCAGCTTGATAATAAAAACACTGTGCGATCGGCTCGACTCTCTGTTCAGCCGAGTATTTGCAACCTTTCTCCTCTTTTGACCTGCAAAAATAATAAAATAAAAAAAAGGAAGAGAAAATTCACAGATGTTACTAAAAAGGTTAAATGCAGAATTTTGATGGGCAGGTTAAATTCATCCCAACAATTTATGGCACAAAACTACAGATCTTTCGAACTGATCTCAAACCTGCTCAGAGAGAAGATTAACCAGAGTCATTTCCTGGACAGAGCCGACCCGGAGATCAGCAATTCCAGGTCAGATGCATCTAAAAATCATCACTGCAGTGTTTCCTTTCTCCAAGGCACATTTGTATCCCGATCTCACAGAAACACTCACCTCTCCAGAAAACTTGAAACGCTTCCTCAGCAGACTTGACTTCCACCTCCATACAGCCCGCCACATACATGTTGTGATTCTGATCCTCTCTAAGGGTTTTAGATTGAGGTGGTCTACAGCAAAAAAAAAAAAAAAAAAAAAAAGAGTTAGATAAGACTGTTATTCACTGAAGTGAAACAGTCTTTCATGATACAGATACAGAGCATAAACCATTACATGCAAGTAGGCACAAGAGAAGAGCTTAAAACACAAATTGTGCTTTTTGTTTTTCTATAATTTCCTTTTGTTTTATTTACATGCTTATCCAAACATAGATAAAAGAAAACAATGGCACTAAGACTAAGGGCCATTCAATTAAAGTTTATTATCAAAAACATATATGTTAAGACATATTTTGACATATTCCACTTTGCAAATAAAAAACCTATTTTGTAATGTCACAAGAATGATGCTGTTGCCTCTAAGCTGAGCCCATTTCCATTCTGTGGTCCCTATGAAAAAAAAAAAAAATCTTTCAATGGTGAACTGATATGGGATTTTGTTTTACTTAATTCAATTTACCTATTTATTTTAATATACTTTTGAGTTTAATTTTGCATTTTCTGTTTCCCAGAGATAGTATCCTGTTCAGCTAGCTTTATTGACATCAATTTTATTTTTTACACAATATCCAACAATCAAATACATATTTGGTTACTTTAGGGGATGATTCAACAAAGAAATGTTATGGTAATGGAAAATTTGCATTCTTCCAGCATTATGGATAAAATGTTTCCAGATTTAAGGATTTATCACTTTAACCTGTTAGTAATCGCCAAACATCAAGATAATTGGAAATAAAGCCATAATCTATAACCAAAATTAATCTTGTAGATTCACTTGGAGAGAAATAAAAATCATTTGGCATCTATTATGGACTCTGTTTTCACAAATGAGAGACTAACAAATACTCTATGAAATACCTAGCAGTGTGCTTAGATGGCTCCATCCACCACACTTGCAAAAAACTCCCCGTTAATATAAGGGAGCTCCCTTCTATATTCTAAAATCCCATGTCAGGAACAGGACATCTCGGCTAAATCATGCAGCTATACTGATGTCTGTTGGACGAGTATTCGATGGCCACATACGTGAACTCTGTGTTCTGGCGCAGAGGAGTGCCTCCACCATTCCACCTAGCAAGAAGAAGACAACAGTTTTGTCCTCTAGCTGCTCTGTCAGGAAACTACTAAAAACGCCTTAATGAAGACTGTAAAGGTTCAAACATTATAGAATTATGCATGCGTTTCAAGCCCATGTGTACACCTCATTTTAGAAACTTACTTTGGCTTGATTGCATCTTCCTGTGTTTCCTCCAAGAGGTCGTAGATGTAGTTGTTA
The DNA here is from genome assembly GCA_037039145.1 of Fundulus diaphanus. NCBI lineage: Eukaryota > Metazoa > Chordata > Actinopteri > Cyprinodontiformes > Fundulidae > Fundulus > Fundulus diaphanus. Next base: position 28,928,708 of record CM073134.1, read on the forward strand.
TAGATTTCAATATAGGAGACAAAGACGCTGTAGCTGCTGTCCTCGTCCACACCGTCTGCTTTACAAGCCTCCTCTGGTTTGAGCATGTCACCAATTTCAGGATCCACCCTCTGTCTGAAAGTGGCAAATTACACACAACATTGATATTTAGTAATCCAGTCGCAAAGTATTGAAGAGCAGCTTGTTTCTGTTTCACAGCTTGACATCGTTTACCTGGAGGAGGGAGTTTTGGAAATGTTCAAAGCGTTGTCCCGTCTCTGACGCTCCAATAAAGCATCAACTTCACACTGAAGATCCACACCGTTTTTATCATCAGTCTTAAAAACCTGACCAGAGAAGACTCCATTAGACAAAGTTCAGAAAATCTGACAGGAAGTGACGTGGACTCATTGTATGTGGCTGTCTTACATATCTTTTGGCCTGATAAGGGTCGATGCTGTTGAAGAGCATGTCAAGGGAGCGGGGCAGCAACCCGCCCTGACCTGGAGAACCAGTCATGGTGAAAGTCTTTCCACTCCCCGTGACACCGTATGTGAAGAGCAGACCTGCCACAAAAAGACCATATTATTATCAGCCAGCATTGAATTTGAAAAGAAGGCTAGAGATGGCGTAATAATACAGGAGCAAGGAGCAACCACCCAAGCGAAAGAAAATAGCCGTAGCACATTATAACACGTGCTACGGCTATATCACGTTATCACAATGCACATTTGACAAATCATTTATATTGTATGAATATAATTTACTGTGTAAAAGTCAAAAAGATGATAGAATTATCATTTTGTCCTTACGCAACCCTGTGTGCGTCCAGATTTATCTGTAAATATCTCATGGCATGTGTAACCACAAAATCCGCCTGAATGGACTACAGGGTGGTGTAGTGTGTATCCGTGTAGCTTCCCGCGCCACTCTGATTGACCAATGAGAAATGCTGCCACCTAAATCACATGCGTAATTCAACCACGTGCGTGTCAAGTCCCTTCTCATTACAACACTGCCCAAGCTGCTCAATAACAGCAAGATCTCTCCATGGCTCAATCCAAGCATGAAATGCAACGCCATCAGTTCCAGTAGACGAGAAATTTTCTGAACCACTCATCTACACCGTCAACTTCCTCATTTCATCAGGTAATTACATTGCAATAAAAAAAGTCTCATGTTTTAATATGTAAACTTTATTCCCCAAAAAAACAATTTTCACATTTGTACATCATCATTTTACATTAGTACAATGTTTATACTGTAAGAACGTTAAACGTTTTGTGATAAATGTATACTGTAATATTTTATTATATTGTACAAACATGAAAAGCATATTTTTTAACAAGTTTAAGTTATAACATAATGTAGCTCTATCTTTTGCTATTGTAGCAGCTCTGTGCCTCTGTAGACAACTCAACAGTACTGCATATTAAAACATACAGTCCTGTGTCCGGAGTTGATCTCTGCTCTTACCATTTTTCCCATGAATGAGGTCAATGATGAGAGGTTTGGCCACGTGCTCAAAGAGCTCCATCTGATCGACAGAGACGCCAAAGACTTTTTTGAAGGAGTACTGCGTCTAAAAAGCAAAACAAATTCATTAGGACAACACAAAAACAATGTACTTGACCATGCCAAAGAGAATGATAAAATACCAGTCATATGTTTAAGTACTTGAAATAAAGAAAAAAATCTGAACAGCCTTCCAATTTCCATGCATTCTTTACAGAACAGCAACATTTTTAAAGAGAAGAGAAGCAGGTTTATCTTCAAGACACAGCTTCCAAAAAACATTTGTAAAGAGATGTTAAACAGGTTGGGAAATTTTGCTTTTTTGAGTTCTCCAAAATTGTAATTTAATATATTTATATATCTAAGACCCAAGCACATTTTGTCTTGAACTCTTAGGGTAAAGTGCACTCTTAAACAACCCATCTATGAAGCTAAAATAAGGTAAAGAAGTAAATAAAACTGGTTAGTCTGTATCACAATCTAGACCAGCATTGTGAACAATGTGCCATTTAGGTGTTACATTGATCTCTCTCTGCTTTGACAGATTATGCAGAAATGGGTGTACAGTACATCATCTGATGCTGTAATTTTTAACACACTGTGCACCCATAACTGCATGCGTGCCTTTGTATACACATAATGAACAGTGCTTATCGTGCATCAAGGCTGTGCTATAGATCCAATTTATATTGTCAGTTTGTTTATTGGCTCCAAATAATGGAAGAAAACAGCTTTTTATTCCCATTGTTTGGTTACACTCCATTTAGAAAATATATTCAGTTTGGGCTTTCTGTGCAATATATAAAATTTTTCCACAAGTCAATGAGTTATTCACTAAAAAAATAAATACTCTAATACTGGCCCATTGAACCGAGATCAGGTTTTTGTACCCCCATATTCGATGGCATATATATCTTTCAAATGTAAAGGTGACGCAAATGCTGGATATATTGACAGTGTGCAGTAAATATTAGTAAATTCTATGTAAAGCAACCAAGTAAAATCCTTAGAGAGTTAAACCAGTTACTGTTGGTGCTGATTTCGTTGACAAACGCGGTGTGCCCACCGCAGTAATCCAAAGGTACGCCTGCTGGTTTGGTTACCTCTTTATATTCGCCATTGCGGTTTACTTTGAAGCCCTCGGGAGCATGCAGCTGGGCGGTGGTGCCGCTGATCACCTCAATGCAGCACTCCTCGTCTTCCGCAGCCAGTGGCCGCACACGTAGATACACCTAAGATAAACGAAAACCAAATATTTTTTCTTCGCTCCGACTTCTCGTTCAAAAAAATGCGAACGAGGCTACACAGTGCAGTAGATCGCCATGTTGACATGGTCTTTCATCAACCTGGGACACTTACCCCGACTGGGTCTTTCTGGCTGTTAGACGGCTTTTTAGGAGGAGGCCTTCGGGGTGTTTTACATTTCCTGATAGTGAAGTAGAAACTGCATTACATTTCCAACCGGCACCGCAAGTCTGACCGATTATCCCGCAGCTTCAGCTAAGCTAGTAGTCAAAGCCTCGACAACTCCGCAAATAAATAGCTCAGCATTAAGAGATAATTAAGTGGATACAAGAAAAAAACTCTAAAGGCGATAAGTGGAGGGAGAAAATAAAGTCTACTTACGCTTGTCGGTTCATTGTGTGAAGAGTAACCTGCTTTAGTTTGACCGTGTCTGTTGCTCTAAATTTGAATCTTCCCTCCGCGTTATTTGGTACGGACCTTTTTTTTTTTTTTTCAAAGCGAGTCGAGACCAGCCAATAAGATAGCAGAAAGAAATCACGTGTTTCCGGTGGGACTTCCGTGTCTTTCTCGGCAAATACGACACCGGGCAAAAATGTAAAATATGAGAAGTCAGCAGTTGGAAATTATGTGAAATATCGGAATGCTATTTGGGTAGCCTAGCAACCGATAAACAGCTCCTGAGAGAGAACGCTGGAATTGTGCATTATTAAAAAAGGTTTATTTCAGCCTCTAAAAGTAACAATATGCTTTACAGTTTTATCTTAAAAGAAACCAAGCTATTTATGACAAATAAACGTGGACAAATAAACCACATAGTTACGTTTTTATCATTTCTATATTATGTTACTGTCAACATACTAGGTGTGGCAATACAGGAGTGTGAAGGTTTATCTGGAGTTCTGCCCATTTAAACTTCATTGCTTACAATGAGCAGAGTAACCAAAACGAGAACCAGCATCGCCCATAGACATATATAAAGACATTTATATTATGTCTATGACATCGCCACCCTGGGGATTACATCCCAGGAAATAACTTCAGAACTTCAGGGGCTGAGGCTTGTAGGCCGATGAGAGAGAGAGAGAGACGTGATTATATGATTTAAAACATTTATCTGTTTCTTTTTCATTTTCTTAAAAAAAAAAAAAAAAAAGGTAAAACCACACTGGAATTGGAGGGGAGGTAGGTGTGCATGATTGAAGCCTACCAGCGGGGGAGAGCCGACAAATAGACTTAATACATGCACACGCTATACATGTCGGGTCTGCCGGCCCAAACAGCACGTCGGCCCACCGGGAAAATGCCCGGTACGCCCGATTACCAGTCCATGCCTGCGCAAAGGTGAAATGGATGAAGGCACAATAATTGTGAAAAAAGAGAACTTTGTAGGATTTATGTTTCACATAGTAAATGTCACAGTACAAATGAAGAAACGTGATAAAATAAAAGAAATTGTAACAGCACCAGGGAGATTTATGGAAAATAACATTATGTGGACAGCCGTTACATCAGCATTTAAATATTTGGGGTTATGGTTAAATAGTTAATATACATGAAAAACTCATATGGAACATTTAGAAATTACATGCAAAAAAGTTACAAACCTTTTGAAAGCTGTTGCACGAAGCAATTGGGGTGAATATGGGCACCCCAATTGCCTATATATTCACCCCAAGTGCCTGTATTGGGGTGCCTATAGGCTAAACATATATAGGGCACTAATGAGGTCATCAATAGATTATGGTAGTATATTATATGGAGCCGCAGCTAAAACAACATTACAAAAAGCTGACAGACTACAGTATAGGGCATTACGTGTGTTTCCAGGTGCAAAAAAAAAAAAAAAAATCACATTAATGCTCTACTAGTAGAGACGGGTGAGATCCCACTGGAAATCACAAGAGTAAAACTATCACTAAATTATTGGATAAAGCTCAGAGGTAGTAAGGAAGGATATATAACCTCAAGACTATTAGAAAACTGTTGGGAGTATTCACAAATCCAGGTAAATGGATTTGGATGGAAAATAAGCAATCTGTACCGATCCGTTGTGGTGAAGAGAGAGCTGAGCCAAAAGGCGAAGCTCTCGATTTACCGGTCGATCTACGTTCCTACCCTCATCTATGGTCACGAGCTTTGGGTCGTGACCGAAAGAACGAGATCCCGGATACAAGCGGCTGAAATGAGTTTTCTCCGTAGTGTGTCTGGGCTCTCCCTTAGAGATAGGGTGAGGAGCTCAGTCATCCGGGGAGGACTCAGAGTAGAGCCGCTGCTCCTCCACGTCGAGAGGAGCCAGTTGAGGTGGCTCGGGCATCTGGTCAGGATGCCTCCTGGACGCCTCCCTGGAGAGGTGTTCCAGGCACGTCCCACCGGGAGGAGGCCCAGGGGAAGACCCAGGACACGCTGGAGGGACTATGTCTCCCGGCTGGCCTGGGAACGCCTTGGGGTTCCTCCTGAGGAGCTGGCCCAAGTGGCTGGGGAGAGGGACGTCTGGGCCTCCCTACTGAAGCTGCTACCCCCGCGACCCGACCCCGGATAAGCGGAAGACAACGGACGGACGGACGAATAAGCAATCTGGCTAAAATATATGGATCAGATAAGAAAATCTCACAGTTCAGTCTAATCAGTGCCATTCCTCCATGGTCATATCCTGAGACAAAAGTGGACATGAGGGTTCTTGAAATGAAAAACACTTGGAAGCTAAATAAAGTAGGGGTAAGAACAAATGTATACTCGTAGAAACTCATATTACAATTACCTTCAAATTGACACACTTGGTTCTAAACACACAAAAGGGTATGTGAGAATATGAATTTATATACCAGAGTTTCAAATACGAATATCTAAGAGATTATCAGATCAGTTATAAGTTTTCACAGCAGAAATGGTAGCAGTAATAATAAGTTTACAGTGGGTGGAAGAGGTTAGGCCAGATAGGGTGGTGGTATGCACGGGCTCAAAGGCAGTTATAGAAAGTATTCATGGGAATGGAGATAACAAAAAAGACTTATTAGAACTTCAGCACAGTTTATTTAGGTTTTACAGGGGTGGTATAGATGTTCAGTTTTGTTGGGTACCAGCACACGAAGGAGTAAAAGGTAATGAAATGGCAGATAAATTGGCTAAAGAGGCTTTAAAACAGGCAATAACAATTATTATTCCTTTTGGAAAAGGGGAGGGTAAATAAGTTATCAAAAGTAAAGAAATTGAAATTTGGCAAAAGAGGTGGAATCAAGATAAAAAAGGAAGACATTGATATAAAATACAAAAATCTGTATCAATAAGGAATTTTGGTGAGAGAAATAGATGAGAAGAAGTAGCTATGGTGAGCCTAAGGGTGGGAAATACTTATCTTAATGACATATTGTATATGATTGGGAGGAAAGACAATGGTAAATGTGAGGGATGTGAAGTAAAAGAAAATATAAAACACATATTGTTAAACAGTGAAATGTACATAAATGAAAGAGACTGTGTGTAGTAGTAAGAAAGGCAGGAAAAGAATGGGGCCTGGAAGGCATACTGGGAAATGAAGGGAACAAAGAGAAAATATGTACAATTATGAAAACATTATTCATTTATATGCATAACACAAAACTAATAAACAGAATTTAGTGGGTGGAAGCTATTGATGTTACACACCAATGTATAGTAGGTGGCGGTATGCACCTATAAGCCATTTACAACCTGCCATAATAAGAAAGAAGAAGATAACATAACCCTTAAGATAAACAATCCAGGTGATAAATAGCTCGGACCATGACTAAATACTGACTCATTCTTGTCATTTAAAATCGCAAAGACTTGTAAACTGTATACCATATTGTGACTCATTGATAGATTATACAGAAAAATTAATTTGTAATATTTTAACAAACTGACAAGTGGGGTTGTGCATATGTATTAAGCTAACTTTTACTCTGAACAGGCTAAAAACAATCTATGTGTCATTCTTTCTTAGTGGTAAAGAGAGCCAAAGGATTTGCTTTCACAAGTGGAGTATTACTGCTCGCAATTGTGCTCCACTTGATACTCATGCAGATACTTGATTATTTTGTAATTATTCCAAATTCAACAGACACAGAAATGATAAGGAAAAAATAAAATAAAAAAGGAAGGGAGAAAGGTGAAGCAAAACGTTAAAAGGGAGAGAAGGTGACAAAAATAGCTTAGAGGAAAAAGAGAGTCAAGATAACATCTTCAGGATCTACTTCACCTGCAGAAAGACAGATAGCAATAACAACAAAACAAACAAACAGGTATCACAGGTACAAATATGATAACATCACTGAAAAATACACAGTATTATTTCATATAATTCAATTTAAAACTGCTTTATTAATCCCAAAGGGAAATTAAATACTACTCTAACTCATGCGGGTTTCTTCAACGGGTTCAAATGAATGTTAAATAAATACATTGTTTTGAGTGAATAACATCCTTTATTACTTGACTCGAATAACGCTCCAAAATATTCATTTTGCTTATTTTTTTAAGTCAAAGAGAAAAAGATCACCGCCATATCTGAAATATAGTATGTCATGATGTGACTTTGTAGTCTTAACCGAACACCAAACATGGTCTCCGGTAAAGTCGTTCTTTGACGAACAGCGCCCTCTGCTGTGCTCCGACTGTGTGACGCAGCAGAGGTTACAAAACACACGCGCCCAGCCGCCGGGAGGTCACGTGTTCTGCAGCGTTATGCAAACACAGAATTTCCAGACTTTTTTATTTGCAGCTGGCCATCACAGGTAAGCTGCAGGTAAGGACGTCATCCACGTGGGCAGACTGACTGATGTCGAGTGAGTTAAATCATTCCTTTCGTTTCGTGTTGCTGCTTTGTCAGGCTGAGAGATGAAAGGCAAGCCCACCAAGTCACAGGCTGGCGGATCAAAAAGTAAAGTGAAGAAAAGAGCTGCGGAGGTCCCCGGTCTGTCGCCGGCTAAAAAACTGCGAGCAAAAATCGATGGAGAAACATCTAAAGGAGGTGCGGTGCGCTGATTTGACGGCGTCCACGGTTGTTTTGGTTTAGGTAGCTGAATGGATTTCTTCGTCTTGCAGGGGCTCCTTACAGTTCTGCGGGAGTCCAGAGGAAGCCTGGCCATGGCAGCATCCTGCACTATATATACAAGAGCACTCTGGGCCAGAGTTTGCACTCTCAGATGAGACAGGTAAACATCTCCGCTTTGTCCAGGATCAAGTAGTGTACTACATTGTGGTGAAATAAGCTCTAATTTCTGAGTGGTTATGTAAAATCCTAAAGTCCTTACTGGCTCCCTGTATCTCAGAGAATAGACTTTAAAATCCTTCTGTTAGTCTATAAATCCCTGAATGGCTTAGCACCTAAATACATCACAGACTTGTTATCAGTGTATCAACCCTCCAGACCACTCAGGTCGTCTGGCTCCAGCCTACTCTGCATACCTAGAACCAGAACCAAACACGGAGAAGCAGCATTTAATAATAATAATAATAATAATACATTTTATTTCAAGCGCTTTTCAAAACACTCAAGGACACTGTACAGGTAAAAACAATAAGTGGTAAAAGCAACATCGTCATAAGTAAAAGAAACAACACAAACTACACACAGGAAAGTTACAGAAATCATAATGAAAAGGCAATCTTGAACATGTGGGTTTTGTTCTAGTTCCTATGCTCCACTTATCTGGAACAAACTTCCAGAAAACTGTAAAAGTGCTGAAAGCCTGAGTTCCTTTAAATCAAGATTAAAAACACATTTGTTTAGGATTGACTTTGACTGTTCTAGTTAAACTGTTTTACTGAAACATCATTAGTTCAACTTTGTAGTCCAACTGTTTTTGATGCTTGCTTTTAGTTTCTATTCTCCCATGTTCTATTTTGTTTTTACATTTTATTCCTACTTGCTTTTATTCTGTTTTTCACTTTGCATTGTCTCTGTACTGAATTGTGCTATATAAATAAATTTGCCTTGCCTTGCCTAAAATGGGCCAGGAAAAACTGAAAATTTGTAAGTACGTTTTTACACATTTCCAAGTTTAACAAGACAGTTTCTGATAGGATGAAACCTTTTTGTTGTATTGAATCATCTGTCTCTGCGTAATGTGGTTCAGAAAAGACAAGAATTGCATAAACTTACCGGCCTGCTTGATGAAATACACCCTGCCGGCCAGTATCCTGCTGGACCTTCTTTTACTATCAGAACTGTCTTAATTCTTTGTAGCACAGATTCAATTGGAAATTGAATCAGAAATGTCGGTGCATGTATACACGCTAGCAGTTGCTGCGGATCTGCCGGCTGCACATCCATGATGCAACTCTCCTGTTGAGCTGCATCCCAAAGATGCTCGATTGGATTGGACTGCGGAAGCTGCTGAAGTTCAGCGAACTCATTGTCGTGTTAAATAACCTGAAGTTACCAGCAATCCTCAAGTTGCCTGTGGTGTTTAAGGGCCCCAATCTGTGGTAAGAAAATATCCACAACACCATTTCACCTCCATCACAAGCCCAAACTGTTGATTCCCAGCAGGTTGGATCCATGCTTTTATGTTGCTTTATGAGTCATCGCTTTTATGATTTTTTTTTTTTTTTTTTTGCTGCTGCTGTATCCCATTTGCTTCAAAGTTCAAAGGGTCCTGGGTACAGAGAGGACATTCTCACAATGCCGTCCGTACTGGCTGAAACTGGAGCTACTGTTTCCTTTCTATCGTTCCAAACCAGTCTGCCAATTCTCTGCCGACCTCTGACATCTGCGAGGCATTTTAGTCCTCGCAGCTGCTGTCCACTGAATATTTTCATTCTCTTTTGATCAAAGACATGATTGTGCGTAAAAAAAATCCCAGGAGGTGTGCAGGTATGACATATTAAATCCGGCTCATCTGGGAACAAAACAACACGTGAAAGTGACCTAAATTTGTCGCATTCTGATGCTCGGTTTGAACGTCAGTAAGTCGTCTTCGCCACGTCTAGATGCCTAAATGCGGTAAGCTGCTAGCATGCGATTGGCTAAATCGCTGTTTGTGCAAACAAGCAATTTTACAAAAAAAAAAAACACCGGGGAGTGTACATTGTGCAAAGCATAGTTGAGGGGTTCAACACATAAAACACTAAAATTAGGAAGTTTTGCTTCAGTAACTCTTTATTAATCCCAAAGGGAAGTTTAATGTTGTTGTAATTCATATTCTATTTTTTTTTTTTTTTTTTTTTAAGGAGTTGTAGACTAAGAGGAGCTGTTATTTAAGAGGTCCTTTGGTTCGACTTGGGTTATTTTTTGCTGTTTGGTTTTTGCATCAGAAAGTGCAGCGTGATAAAGCATAATGAATGTCTTATTCCACTGGAAGTTTTGTTAAAGAAAAAAAAAACTTTCTCTTTGTCTCTTCCAGTGTCTCCAGAGGCCCTTTGTTCGATCTCTGTCGTCGTATCATTTTCACGGCGCCAGCAGTCCCTTTGACCGCAGGATCACCTGTTTGGAGTGGCACCCCACTCAACCCACCACTGTGGCGGCAGCCTCTAAAGGCGGTGACATTTTCCTGTGGGACTTTGAGAAGTCTGAAAAGAAAACCTTTATTCCAGGGGTGAGTTGTTGGGTCCGATCCGGTTTTATCTCTGTAACGAACAGTACAAGGGGTCCTGCTCCACCTTTATAACGCCCGGCCATCTTTTCGCGGCTAAAGAAAAGTTAAATTTTGAGCTTGGCTTGTAGAGGTGTGCACCCTAGATGTGCCTTTCGACCATGTTTTGTTGATTCTCTGCTCAGATGGGGCCTGGAGACTCAGTTACAGACATGAAGTTTAACCTGTTAAATCCCACTCAGCTGTTCACCTCGTCTATGGGAGGTTCCACAGCTCTCCGGGATTTCAGTGGGACAACCCTAAAAGTGTTTGCCAACACAGACACCCTGAAGTAAGACTAAGAGCCCATCTTTCTCCATCAGGGTTGGAAGCTCGCTCAGTCTCGCATCAGTCTTCTTATCAGCCGGCCCCAACCGATTCAGGCCTGTGCATTGCAGCGGGATGCGCTAACTGCGTGTACATTTGTATCTGTGTGTGCAGAAAGGAGCGGGAGACTTTATTGGAGGGATGAAGTTTTGCCCCACAGACTTCTCCAGAGTTTATGTCGCCTCTGGCGAGGGGACACTGACCCTGCAGAGCTTTGAGGGCCACCCTCCCACCCTGCTGTCCAGAACCCAAGACTGTGGGCATGATCACCACAACGTTTGGTGAGAAAACTGGAAAGAAGACTGATGCTTGATGTGACAAAAAGAAAAAAACATTTGCAGTTATAGTGCCTTACAAAAGTATTTCTAGGCATTGAAGTGTTTCCTTTTTTTTCATATTACAACTACAAACCTCTGTATTTTTGAAGGGGAGTTTATGTGATCAACTAGTTTTGTCCAACCTTTTTTAATTAAAAGTGCAAAAAATTGTTTTAGAAATTTTTTATATATATTCGTGCTCAGCCCTTTTACTCTGATACCCATAAATAAAATCCCATGCTACCAATAACCTTCAGAAGTCACCTGTTTAGTACATATTGTGTATTTTCATGTCAGCATGAATCCAGCTGTTCTGTGAAGGCCTTCAGAAGGTTGTTAGAGAACTTTTGAAAACAAAATCATGAAGACCAAAGAACATCGCCGACAGGTCAGGTAGAGGCTTAAAAAACACAATATCCCAAATTTTGAGTATCTGGCACAAGCAGTTAATCATCTGAAACAGAGTGTGGCACCACTGCACACCCACCAAGACCTGGCCGTCCACCTAATTTGAAGCAACAAAAAGGATCCCGACGAAACCGGAAGCGGCTGGAGAGATCCAGAGGTCAGGCGGGCAATCGGTTGAACTCTTAGCCTCACAAACAACAAATCTGGTCTTGATGGAAAACTGGCCAGAAGAAAGTCGTTCTTGAAAGAAATGCGGGAGAAGTTCTGTTATCCTTGAGCAAGGACAAGGCAGCTGGTAATTGATGGGCAGATAGACGGAGCTAAACACAAGGCAAAGTGTTGAGGCATGGAGTAGAGGCTTAGGCTGGGATGGTGTGTGTGAGGGGGGGGGGGGGGGGTCATCCAGTCTGACTGAGTTTGTGCTATTGTGCACTTCTGTGCGTAACGAGTAAAATGTTTTTCTCTATATGTACAGAGCTTATGGAGGCATAACACCCTAAATGTGCTTCTAAAAGGATCGCCTCTAAAAGAGCAGAATACCAACGCTTCACATTGTAGATGTCTTTTTGGACAACAAAACTAATTTTCACGCTACCTTTCGTTTGTCTTGTAGATCTCAATAAGATGCATTGAGGTTTGTGGTTGGCAATGTGACTAAAAGGGAAAATCAATATTTTTGCAAGGCGCTGTGCTTGCATTGCATTTTGTGCTCCATGTTTTTGTGTAAAATCGTATGTTTTTTTTTGTGTTTTGTGTGCTTGGTAGTCTCTGAAACCTAGATCAAATCAGTTTTTTTTGTTGTTTTGTATAATTGTAAGTTTGATTAGCATAAAGATGTGTGTGTGTGTGTGTGTGGGGGGGGGGTTGAATGCCACATAAAGGAGTAGAGTTTTTGAATTTTGTAGCTTTCTAAGTAGTTGGAAGTTTGTTTTTTGATTATTTATTAAAATGTCAAATGTTTTTTTGGTGATTATTGCGTATATCCTCTAAATGGACATTGTTTTTGTTGCAGCTTTTGGTACTGTTGCGTCGACGTCTCTGTGAGTCGACAGATGCTTGTGACGGGGGACAACGTGGGAGAGCTCACTCTACTGGGACTGGATGGGCAGAAGGTGCACCAATCAGGAGCAAAAATATCTTCTTTAAACCGTTTTATGTCTCAACTTCTAAAAAAAAATGCTATTTTTATTTTTAAATGCTCTTAAATGAATTTGAGTTGGAGATTGGAGATTGAGTTGGAGTTGGCAGAGACTTAATTGAATTGAATTAAACATTTTCATGCTCAGAAAGAAGGAACAAATCTGGGGAAATCAAAGTTAATGTTACTTCCAGTCAAAAGAAACATGATTGTTATTATTTAAAAAATGGGCTTTAGAACTAAATCTAGCAGGGGAGTGAATAATGTTGGTCTTAACTGTAGGGTTTGCAAAAAGTCTGCCTCCAGAAGAATCATTGCGAGGACTTGAAGTCTTTACTAACATTTACTGACTTTGATGAGCAGAAAAGGCAGATACCGTGGAATAAATTGGTACATTATTTGAGAGTAAGTGACCGCTGAACAGAGGCTTAAATGTCTAGTAGTATACGTCTAAAAGGATTGAAAACAATCCCTATAGGTACAGTCATATTTAATAAATTTCAATGTTTTTGAAAAGTTAATTTATTTCAGATCACTAAGGGAAACACATTATACATATGAACACAGACAAATGATGTTTTAAAGCTTTTATTTTTGTTAATTGTGATTTTGTTCCCCCACCTCCAGCTAATAAAAACACAACAATTAAGATTAGAATATTGGATCAGACCAACAAAGAACCAAATTTTTCATGCAGAAATGGGGGCTTTGTGAAAACAGTGTTTAATACCTGCTTAAATTGTGCTTTTTATCTGACAAACAAGCCTCTTAGAAATGTTGATTTAAATTGATTGACTGATGTGACTATAGCTTGCACTTATCTCTCACAGTGGGAGACAGAGAAGTACTAACATGTTTGAGGTTTTTGTTTCCTCTGGAAGCTACTGTAAATGGCTGTCTTTTTGTTTAAAGACTATAAAGAGAACGGGCATTCACGTTTTTGCTGCCCTTGATCTGTTTAATTATTAGATCTTCAGCCATAAGTTGCACAAAGCCAAAGTGACACATGCAGAGTTTAACACTCGATGCGACTGGTTGCTGGCGACGGCCTCTGTTGATCACACGGTGAAGCTCTGGGACCTGAGGAACATCAAGGACAAGAAGAGCTTCCTCTACGAAATGCCTCACGAGAGAGCTGTCAACTCAGGTTGGGATTCTCTTCCTTTGGTAAACCTTTTGTTATTCTTTTTGCGTGTGGCTGTTCACATCGCAGCGGTAAAACATCCTTGATGTAGGATATCTGAGGAGAAATGATCTATGTGCTTCAGAGGACGAGCAGGAAAGTCTTACAAGAACAAACCTAAACGTAAAAAGTAAAGCACAGGGAAGACGACTCAGACAGTTGAGTAGCATTTGATGCATTAAGAGGTTTTATTCTACCAACGTGCAGATGACAGCAAAAAAAAAACAAAAACATTGTTACTAATTGGGACAAAGATCTCCGCCACAGACAGCAGCGCAGCCTAAAATACAAAAGGAAATGATGAACTCGGACCCATAAAGTAATTTTAAAATTCTGCCTCTCATTTCTCTGGCTTTTATTTCTGCCTTTTTATGTAGTAATGCTTTTGGGTAATCCCAGCTGACCAGAAACAGGAAAAAAGCTGTTTTTCACAATAAAGAGGATGAGAAGATTAATCCAATCCTTTCTGCATTAAGCAGCCCTGACCCGATATAAGAGATGAGAGTAGATAGTTGAAATATGTGGGATGTAGGACTTTATTAGGTGATGAAAAACCTAAAAGTATGTCAGCTATCTCTTTACTGCTGTTGTCCTTGAAGTAAAAAGAAACAATCACTAATGATAACCTGTTTAATGGGTCTCTGCAGCCTATTTCAACCCTTTGGACTGCTCCAAGCTGCTCACCACAGATCAGCACGACCAGATCCGCGTGTACGCGTCCTCCGACTGGTCCAAGCCTCAGCACATCATCCAGCACCCGCACCGACAGTTTCAGCACCTCACCCCCATCAAGGTGTGTTGCCTCTCTTCAGGTTTATTTTAATGGGAGTAAAAGCAGAACGCGGCGTATCCTTCTTTATGACCATCTGATCAAATCTCATCTGGTTTTATGACTAAAAATCTCATTTTCAGCACCATGGTTGTAGATGGATAAGAGTGTTTTTGACAATAGAGTCCTGATCCGATTGTTCTGTAGGCCACATGGCATCCCCTGTACGACCTGATTGTGGCGGGGCGCTACCCCGACGACCGCATCTGCGCCGGAGATCGGAGGACCATTGACATCTTTGACTCCGACAGCGGGGAGCTGGTGTTTCAGATGTATGATTCCATCGCCACAGGGATCAAATCGGTAAATATCACTTTATTAAAATGAAAGCAAGTCGAAATGTAATCCAACACTGCACTAAATAAAGCGAGGGACTCTGTTTTTACAGATCAACAAGTTCAGCCCTATGGGTGACGTCATCGGATCTGGAATGGGTGAGTATTTATATTTTGTTTACAGCATGTCGTTCGTTGGTACCTGAACCCGATCAGTTGGAAAGTCTCGTGAAAGTTTTTATAACATTTTGTGACGTTGCAGCTAAAAAAAAACCTCAGTGTGTTTTTTGGGATGTTTTATGTGGTGCATTAACACAAAACAGTAGTAGTAAATGAAAACGATGCATGGTTTGGGGGGGGGGGGGATATGTCTCCATCTGCCTCGCACATGTAGAAATGTAAATTATTTTTGCTCATTTTTATTTTCAAAATTAGATGTGTGTTTTGTAGTTGGGTCTGGACTTTGACTGGGCCATTCTAACACATGAATTGGATTTAATCTAAACGACTCCATCGTAGCTCTGTCTGTGTCTTTCGGGCGGTTGTCCTGCTGCAAGGTGAGCCTCCGCCCCCCGTCTCGAGTCTGTCGCAGCCTCTAACCGGGTTTCTAACAGGTTTTTCCATTTATTTAGTGCCATCCATCCAGGGTCTGCTTCCCTGTCCCTGTTAGAGAAAAGTATCCCCACAGCATGATGCTGCCACCACCACTGGTTTGTTCAGAGCGATGTGAAGTAATATGCATATTTGCTGCCTGCTACGTGGCCTGTAGCGAACTGCAAACAGAACCTCTAATGGTTTTCTTTCTGCCACTCCTCACAAAGGCCAGATTCATGGAGCGCATGACTACTACTATAGTCTGTCGATAGGTTTCCTCACCGGAACCGTGTAACTCTGCCTTTCCTCCAGAGTTACAGTAGGCCCTTTAGTTCTTCTCAGATTAATACTCTCTTTAGGGGATGTCTGGAGGCAGTTGGTGGTACTAGATTTTATTTAAGGGTGTGACAGTAGAGGGGGATGAGAACAGCCATACACCACACTTTAGATTTATATTGGTTAGAAAATCTTCTTCCGCTTCACAACTATGTTCTACCTTGTTTTTATACCACATGTAATCCCAGTAAATATGATGAAGCTATCTGAAATAGGTTAAGGGGCGTAAATACTGTATCCAACAGTAAAACCGCTTTATGATCGCTCTCAGGTGTAACACTACTGATCTGGGACCACGACTCGTCGTTGGTCAGCGGCCGACACAAACCTCTGGAGGAAACGTCACCCTCAGCGGACGGGCTGAGGAGTCAGCGGAGGAGTCAGCAGCGCTCCGCCAGAGACCGGAGGGGTCCCACTGGGGATGCAAAGCTGAAGAAAAAGCTGGCTTCTCTGGAAGAAACTGAGACCAAAACCAAAACCGGGTGCACCAAACTTAAACAAGCTCAGTCGAGGAAGAAGTAAACTGTCAGAGAGCTAAAAGACGAGAAGTTTGTTTTGTACACTTCTTTGTTACTGTTTGTGCTTCTAAGATCAGGGATGTTTAAAAATGTTCTTGAGCCTTTTATATGTATCTTTCAGCTGTGCACATTTTCCCAGCACTTTTTCTACTGTAAAACATTAAATATATTCATTTGTACGTTGTTGGCTATTCCTTTGGAAAATCTTTGAATTTATAATTTTTAAGATCCAAGCCAGCAAATTAAATTAAGGTTTCTTTTTTAACTGTAGTCAAAGAGAAAACCTCCCCGTAATTTGTAGGTGGTGACGTTTGCCAGCTGGAGGAGCACTCCACCCCAGGCCTCTCGCTCCTCTCTGCTCCTCTGGACTCTAGCCTGCAGAGCAGAGTACACCATGCTCAGAACCAGGTTCTCAAACTGATCCCGAGTCAGGGGCGTCTTCTCCATGTTCTGTGCCATAAGCTCCATTGATCTTAGACTTTTCGGAATGCCATCATTGATCCGAGACAGGAATTCCTGCCCTTTCCTCATCGATGCCAGCTCCTCGTCCAGCAGGAAGACGTTGTCATCCTGGTTTATCTCCAATCCAAACAGCAAAAACTGCATGCAGAATATGAAAGAAAATATACTTTGTCCTTGGAGGGTAAATACTGCAGGTGTCTGGAAGTGTGTTGAAGTCGGAAATGAAGGTACCTCAAACATCAAGTTTGCATCAGAGAGAGATGAGGCATCTGCCGCAGGATTTTGACTCGAGCCTCCTGCCACATCAGAAGACGAAAAAGTTGAATTGTTATAACTCTTAATTAGTCTCTGCCAAAAACTGAGGTGATCTGCTGCTATAACCAACGTTGCTTCAGTATCTGCAATGCACACTGGATGACACATGGACTACCTTCATGCAGCAACATAAAAAACTAACAAAACGTCTATTTCTACTCACCATGCAGCACTTGATCAAGCCAAAGCCATAGAATGATTGAGAACCAGAGTTTTAGTTGTGTGTTCATGCTTCTCTAGATCAGAACAAAAAGAGGAAAAGCAACATCTGCCTTACCCCTGCACTCGTAAAAAGAATAAAACGTCCGCCGAATACCTCTCATTTTTCCAGCTTGGAAAAAAGGCAGCAGAAACCAGATGGCTCGTCTGCAGGAGTTTATATTGCAGAATCTTTTTTCTAATCTGAACTTTTTGCTTTGCAAAACTCCAACAGGCAACTATGTTTCCTTTAAATGCACCACGCAGTAAACAAAATATATTACGAAGACAAAATATATTGTTTTGAAGCACAACTTTTTATTTCTTTTCTCCCTTCACTTGTAAGGCACACTTTAAAAGATTTAAAAACTAAAGCAAAATGGAAAGGTTTCAGCAACTGAACTGCTTTGTTTGAATACCAGTCACAGCTCTGCAAGGAAAATCTGAATTCTTTCTTCATGTCCCATTCTTAGTTTGCACACAAAAAAACAACAATAATAATGCATTGCATAGAAACTTGACTGAAGGAAGACATTCCAGAGTTTTAAGTTTCAATTTTGTGATCAAAAGTTTATTTGAAAATATAAATGGGAAGGGATAATCTGAATGAGAGAGTTTAGATTGAACTGCAGGACAGTGGTTCTACCATAGGGGGCAATGAGGGCACTACAAAATGGCTCACCCCCACTCCTTTATTGTGCTATTTGTAAGCTAATGCTCCCTGTCAAGCCTTTACAAAACAGATGTTTACATAATGAGATTCAGTTACAGACTGTTTACTCAGTAGCAGACTTCTAAAGTCAATGCACTGGTTTAATTGGAGGGTATCAAGAAATACAAAACATGCCACAGTTTTCAGATTTTTATTTGTAAAAATAAATATTGAAAAGCATTCATAGTTTTCCTTTGACTTCACAATAACATGCTACTTTGTGTTAGTATATTACACATAATCACCATAAAAAATACATTCAAGTTTGCGGTTGTTAGTAGAAATAATGCTGAAAACTCCAAGGGGTGTGCATGTACTTTAAGGTGCTGTAATCTTCTATATTCATTTATTCAAGTATGTTTTCTTATCTTAAGATCTTCTTTTCTTAAATTACCAATAAAAGTGTTACAGTCAATGTCAATGTTCTGCAGTATATATATATATATATATATATATATATATATATATATATATATATATATATATATATATATATATATATATACTGCAGAACATTGACATATATATACTGGGTGCGATTTGCTGGGGGGGATTCTGCTCAAAGCGGTTAAAGTAAACTAATACCCACTCCCGAGCAGTGTTGGGGGTAACGCGTTATAAGTAACGCGTTAGAGTACTCTTATTAGTTTTTTTCAGTAACGAGTAATCTAACGCGTTAGTTTTGCGAATTCAGTAATCAGTAACTCCGTTATTTTCCAAAATAAGCACTCGTTACTCCGTTACTTTAAGAATTTCCCTCGATAAGGAAAGTGAAGTCCCTGCTTTTCTGCATTTAGTCAGATGCGGCTGCTTGCGTCTGTACCCTGCTCCTCCTTGCCTCTGTGTGTGTGTGTGTGTGTGTGTGTGTGTGCGCGCACCTGTGTGTGTAAGCTATTTGTGTTTGTACCCCGGCAAGATGGGCGAGAAGACAGCGTTTGATTCTTGGAGGTAAGCACGTTATTTTGAGTTAAACAGCGAAAAGGACAAGAACATGGGTCCGGCAACACGGATGAGTCGGCGCATGAGTCGAGCTCGTACAGAAAAACCTGTGTCGACGCGCTTATGCGCTACGTGACCGATACAGGAACTGAACTGACTGACGCGCCAAACTGTTTATGTTTCTTCTAAACTGCGCGCGTGTGCATTCGCGCACAGCATCTGGATTCAGCGCGCACAGCAAAGCTATGCTGCACAGTCGTTTCAGAAAAAACGGCTGATCTACACTGAGTAGAAAGCTGCAGGTCCGAGCAGCTCTTCCTCCCTTTGTCATTCTCAGCCAGGCCCGTATTAAGACAATGTGGTGCCCATGGGCACTATACCTCAAAGCCCCCCCCCCCTTACCCGTGCTGTCCTCCGGTCAAAAACATCAGACATAATCAAGGGGATTTCTTTACTATTTACTAACTTACACAACTACATGTAGGCATATGAGCAGTGAGCAATATTCAAATATCTCATTTTAAAATGTTGAAATCAAAAAAGTCTTGATTTATTTATCATTTATTATTATTGTGACATCAGTGTTCACAAAACGAATAATGCATGGTCTTTCAACAATTTCAAGTAGCTAAATAATATAACTATTTATGAAAAATATATTTTTAAAGCATGTGTCATGTGGTGCCCCCCCATGGTTGGTGCCCCTGGGCACTGGCCCAGTGGCCCTTATGGATAACGTGAGCATGAAAAAAATCCTGATCACTGGAACGCAAATAACGTGATTCACCATGGCAATGACAGGAAATAAGTTTGGAATTGCGCATGTCCTGCGAGTAGAATTAGAAATATTTAAAGAATGCATATGGACAATATTAAACCATAAGAAACAACGCCGTTGCTGCTGAAAACCGCAAGAGAAAATTGTTGAAAAAGTCAATGCATGCGCGATATGAAAGTTATGTGATGGAGAATTAAAGCTGCTTTCACCACACTTCACTGTTCAACACAAAAGGGGGAGTATGTGTGTGTGTGTGGGGGGGGGGGGGGTGCATTGAATGGACATGTCAGCAAAAAATTTGTAAAAAAATAAATAAAAAAGCCAGAAACGAAAAAGTAACGCAATAGTTACTTTTACTAGTAACTAGTTACTTTTATAGTGGAGTAACTCAGTTAGTAACTCAGTTACTTTTTGGGAGAAGTAACTAGTAACTATAACTAATTACTTTTTCAAAGTAACTTGCCCAACACTGCTCCCGAGTCCCGACAGCAGATGGCACAAGTTTAAAAACAATAGTCTAACCTACTGGATCTAGCTAGCTACCTGAAAGAGCACCTGCTAGCTAACCATTATTAATACAACTTTTATTCATTAATAGAACTTTTGAAATGATCCCCCCCCCCCTCTGTTTTTTTTTGCAAATCGCACACTATATATATATATATATATATATATATATATATATATATATATATATATTGTTGTTATGAGCAATTGCTGTTAAACCATTATCAGGAGTAATTTATTGATGGCCTGGGGCACAGGAAATATGAAATGATTAAATTCATACTAAAATAACTGCGTGATTATTAACATTTATTACTTGTGTTTTTCACCTGTGTGTTTTTACATTTTTGTCAGTCTCATCTAAAGATGCTCATGTTTAATTTACGTTTGTGTATTACATGTGAATTCTGAGTCAGCTTCTCACAAAAACGTCATTACTGTTACATAAGGACAATAGAGACTCTGGATTCTTGATTTTAACAATACATTCCAGTTTTAGTTTATGATCTACTCTCATAATTGCTGAAATGTTTGTTTAATACCTTTCTGGCACATTAATATAATAAAATTATCTATTGCGTTACGTGCTTTGCATTTTTTGTGAGCTTCTATCCAAAGAGCTTCATAGTGGCTGTGTTCGTGTGCGTAATGCTACTGCAGTAACACAGCTCCGCCACACGGGGGCAGTAAGCGTCTCTTTCATTTTCCAACTAAAACACTATTTACTTCCGATGAACGGTCCAGCTGCCTCCGAATGCTGCTGCAGTGCAAATAAAGGTAGTGTACGGGCATGGTTGTCACATTTAGGCGACATTTGTTTAGTTCTAGGTTTTCCTCAAAATGTTTTGTGGAACTCTTTAGCAGGAGAACAAGCTGGCGGCGTTGGGCTGTGGGCGACCACGGCAGATAAACACAACAACACAGCTAGCAATAGCCTTAGCTTATTTAAAGCACATTTTGTTGTTTTTTTATAAAAGAAAGCGTGTGCAGTCACTGTTTTTCTTGTTTTCGGGTTCCCCCGCTTCCCTGTCAGAGGCCTTTGATTAGAAAACATGTATGAAATGCACGATTTCATGGATCTCATTCATCCCATGTCTAAATAGATGATCAAATACAAGATTTTCTCATAAAAGAATGACTTTTGCATGTCAGACATGCTGTTGATCATAAAAGCACATTTTCAAACCTGTTTCATCAACTGTATGTTTAGGGGAAATGTCTTGATTAGCTTTGGTATGAAGGAAGGTTGTGGCTTTCTAAGTACTGCGTAGCAGTTTATTCTCAACCTGAGAATAAACAGTAAAAGCTGAACGTTTAGATCAGCTAAGATACTTTCTGCTCTATTAAAAGATCCTAGTACACACACACATACACACACACACACACACACACACACACATATATATATATATATATATATATATATATATATATATATGTGTGTGTGTGTCACAGACATCAAATTGTCACACTGCTGACATTGCTTTTCTGCTTCATTTAAATAACCCACAATCCTGTGCTGTGTCACTATCACATACCCATACATGACATACACCCCCCCCCTCCCCCCCGCCACCCGACCTTTCCCAAGACACAATTAGATACAACACGGGAAAAGAATATTTGTATATATTACTTATCGGACAGATACCGATATGCTAAAACATGACTCGCATCGGCCGATACTGCTGTTGATGCTGATGTGTGGTGGTCATTTTCTTCCATGTGTGCTTCTGTGTTAATACTTTCTACATCACCGTCTTCTGTCTTTACAGATCCAGTTGAATAGTCATTCAAATGCAATGTTCAACTTAAAAAATTGTCTTCAAATGCTCACAAAAAATGTGTATTAAAACACACCGGGTAGAAGTCAGATATGAATCGAGCAACGGTGCCAAAGCATGAAATGGCAAAAGGACCAGCAGCAGCACGCCAGGGCGTTTGGTCAACAAAAATGTATTTCTGCCTAAATTTAGATATAGTTGTTCAGTCGAAATAATCTGGTCTTACTCATTATTAGTCTTGAAAATGATTTTTACTATTGCTTTTTGTTATTATTTAGGCTATGTTGTTATATTTTAAGATATGTTGTAGGTTATTTTAAGTTTTTGAATTATTTGGTTGCTTTTACATAATAGTCTACCTTTTAACGGGAAGAGAGAACAAGTAGCTGTCAGGGGAAATGTCCTTTAAGCACTTCACTTCTTTCAAGACTTTTATGATTTCAAACAATAATAGTAATAAGAATAAAGTTCTATACCATAGGTTTGAACTAATCCTGGTTTCAAGGCCTCATCATGGATCATCATGATTTTTTCCATAGTCCAGCTGGTCAACATGAAATGAAACCGGAGAAGAAAACCTTTGTTGTCCCTTTTTCTGACTGTTTTGGATCTTTGGACTGTATTAGGTAGGATCTATTGATAAGCCATCTGTTTACTGTTTGCCTGCCACTGATAAACTTAGTATTCTGCCCTTATCTGCTCGGTTATGCTAAAGGGAGAACTTTGATGTTTACAGCTGATATAAAGCCACCCATTTATGAGAACTAAATATTGTTTCATCTCGTCTAGAGGTCATTTAAAGAATAATCCACTGATCTGGAATCTGCGCGTAAACATTTGCCGTTTTTTTTCTTAACGTGACAGGCAGCAAAGATGGAGTCCAGTGACGAGGGCGGCGTCAGTGTCGGCGGCTCCGT
This sequence comes from Fundulus diaphanus, assembly GCA_037039145.1. NCBI lineage: Eukaryota > Metazoa > Chordata > Actinopteri > Cyprinodontiformes > Fundulidae > Fundulus > Fundulus diaphanus. Next base: position 28,951,576 of record CM073134.1, read on the forward strand.
GGGCGAGGAGAACTACTTCCTTGGATACACCTTCACCGACCGCTCCCATTCCAGCCGCGTGGTGAAGAGCATCATGGACCTGTGCCTGGAGGACGGCCTGTTCGCGGACGTCACCATCACCGTGGACGACAGGCAGTTTCACCTGCACCGCCTGGTCCTGTCGGCGCAGAGCAGCTTCTTCCGCTCCATGTTCACCTCCAACCTCAAAGAGTCCCACGACCGCTGCATCGAGCTGAAGGACGTGAGCGCCTCCGTCTTCCAGCTGCTGGTGGACTACATCTACCACGGCACCATTAAGCTGCGGGTGGAGGAGCTGCAGGACACCTACGAGATGGCGGACATGTACCAGCTCACGGCTCTGTTTGAGGAGTGCTCCCGCTTCCTCTCGCGCACGGTGGAGGTCAAGAACTGCTTACAGGTGGTTCGCCGTTTTCCGCCGGTGTAACGCGGCCATTTTTTTAAGAACATTTGTGTTTAGACTTGTTGTGGTTTTTATTTTATTTTTTCTAGGTGATGTGGCTTGCGGACAGACACAGCGACCAGGAGCTGTACACCGCAGCCAAGCAGTGCGCAAAAATCCACCTGGCTCAGCTCCATCAGACCGAAGAATATCTCAATCTGCCGCTCTGTCTGCTGCTGGACATCATTAAGGGTACTGCAGCGACATGGCCTGTCAATAAGTACTTTTTAGGTGTCCGTTTTCTCTCCGTTTAAAAGCGTTGCAGGAATGCTCAAGGTCCAAACTTATGTAATTCTATCCGCATTTTCCAGTTAACAAATAAAAATCACACACGTTAAAACTCGCTTTAGCAACATTGTTGAAAAGGCTTTTTGTCTTGTGCTCAGATGGAGTCCCCAGCTCCCAGAACCCGACGATGGCCATCGAGTCGTGGATAAACCACAACAAGGTTGAGAGGGAGGAGTTCTCCTGCCTCCTCCAGGAGAATCTGAAGGTACAGTTGAGCCGCTGATCAGGCTTTTTATTGGCCCGTCCGGATTTTTTTAATCTTTTTTTGCTTTCTTGCTTGCCAGTTACAGTTGTCTTTTCAAGGAATGTTTTTGTTTTAAATAGTAATAATAATTCAACTTTTAAATGTGCCAAACATTGATCTAGAAGGGAAGAAAGGGGCCAACAGGTTCCGTCAAGCGCCTGATAAATTTGAACACAACAAAAACTTCAAGGAATTACAAACAGATTCCTGTTTCTACAGCATGGCTTTTTGTCCAAAACCGTTTTCTGATTCTGGCTAAAGTCAAAACAAAGTCAAATCGAACACAGGCCTGAAAAAGTGGGAATTTTCAGCGCTGATCCATTTGAACAGGGAGGGATTTGTTTTTTTTTCTCTGCGTGGCTGATCTGTTGATCGTAGGGGTGGATGATAATTCAATATCAATATGTATCGCGATATAACTTTATTCAATAAAGGTGATATGACGTTTCCAATATTTCAATATACATTGCAGTCTAGGATTACAGCATTTGTCACTGTCGTTCTGGGTTTTATGAAATTTGTGTGTGTTTTGTTTCTTAAAGCAGATATTTCTAAAATGTTAGATTGGAGGAGTTTTATAAACACGGTAAAATAGTTGTCATAAGTTTATACTGGCATCTGTTGTGGCCGTTCCTTTCAGTCTTATGGACGCTTTTATTCTGTTTATATCGATATTGTAATTATATCATCTCAGACCCCACTCATATTCTTTATTCAGAGTATCAGTTTCTTCAGGTCGACGTCTTAGAGTCTCTGCCTGTGTAGACTGAACCGCTATAAGAACTCATTTGTTCCGCTTTCCATTAAAGCAATAAACAGCATCAAACAGTAAATTGTGGAATAGGCAATGGTATCCAAAATGTTAAACTAAACTGACATGCTTCTTTTATGTATTTATGTTTCTTATAATGGAGTATCTATAGTAGTGTTTTTATGTGTGAATGTAGTGTGACACATAGTTTGGACTATGTAGCAGCCAGAGTCTGTACCCAAGGCAAATTTCCTTCGGGACAATAAAGTTTATCATCATCATCATCATCATCATCATCATCATATGGTATTGACCGAAATTAAGAAATATATGGTGGTGTAAGTTTTGGCCATATCGTCCAGCCCTAGTTGATCGCTGATTAGAGCTGATCAGGGGAAGATCGCTGGTCGATCAATTGGTCACTAGTCAGGTTCTCTATAAAAGTTGTTCTATTTTTCAGTGCATGTGTTGTTAATTAACTATCAAATATACTACAATCTGTAAGATTTGCACTGGCAACATGGACAAAAAACCCAAATCATGTTATCATAAAGGATATAGTAAATCCATATCCTAATGGATTATGGAAAATGATGGATACTCCTCACAGTGTGAGTTCTTTTATTTCTTATTTCTGCTGAATCGTTTACAGTAATTTTAATAACAAAGGGCCTTATTTCTGTCTCTTTCTGGGCCCTTTGCAGGAAATCGGGGAGAACGTCCACATTTACCTGATCGGTAAAGAGGAGACCAGAACCCACTCCCTCGCCGTGTCGCTGCACTGCGACGAGGACGACGCCATCAGCGTGAGCGGCCAGAACAGCCTGTGCCATCAGATCACCGCCGCCTGCAAACACGGCGGCGACCTGTACGTGGTGGGGGGCTCCATCCCCCGCCGCATGTGGAAGTGCAACATGCACACCATGGACTGGGAGCGCTGCGCGCCGTTGCCCAGGGACCGGCTCAACCACACCATGGTCTCTGTGGCTTCGGAGGACGCCATCTACTCCCTGGGAGGCAAGACGCTGCAGGACACGCTGTCGAACGCCGTCATTTATTACACAGTGAAGGACAACATGTGGACAGAGACCAGCCAGCTGGACACCGCCGTGTCCGCCGCGGCGGGCGTCAACCTGGGAGGAACCATATACCTGCTCGGGGGGGAGGAGAACGACATGGACTTTTTCACAAAGCCGTCGCGTCTCATCCAGTGCTTCGACACGTCCTCCCAGAAGTGCCAGATCAAGCCCTACATGCTGCCGTTCGCCGGCTGCATGCACGCCGCCGTCCACATGGACGTGATCTTCATCGTGGGCGAGGGGGACTCGTTGGTGTGCTACAACCCTCTGCTGGAGAGCTTCACGCGGCTGCGCTTCCCCGAGGTGTGGAGCTGCGTCCCTTCGCTGTGGAAGGTGGCCAGCTGCAACGGCTGCATCTACGTCTTCAGGGACAAGTGCAAGAAGGGCGACGCCAACACGCTGAAGTTCAACCCCGCCACGTCCGTGGTCTCCGTCATCAGAGGCATCAAGATCCTCCTGACGAACTGGCAGTTTGTGCTGGCCTAAGCGGACGGTCTTCGGTGCGACTCGGCGGGGGGACCGGGGGGGAACGAACAACGCCGTTGCTTCATGCGCGCCGCTCCTATATCAACACGCATGAACTGCTTCAGTAAAGACGTCTCGCTGCATTCGTAGTCATCGTGCCGCTCAAACTGGATCCCATTTTTGAGTCTTTATGCCTGCTAATGTAAAGTCAGCCAATGTTTTGTAACTTTTCAATTGTTTTGTTTTTTTATGTACACAGTGCTGGTGCAAGTTGCTTTGTTCTGATAAATGGGACCACACGTAGCAGCGTAAAGTCACCTCTTGTTTTAATTTGGACCTCCAGCCCTCAGAATCTCCAAAGTGACGGCAGATGTAGTTAAAATCCGTCAGAAACGTTTTAAGACAATGACAGTGCCTTGCAAAAGTGATTGATCCTTGTTGAGCTGTAAACATCAGTGTAATGTATTGAGATGATATGTGACAGACCAACACAATCTATTTCCATGTAGACCAGTGGGTTGTTAATTTATTTTCAACATATTTACGCAAAAAGTTAACTGATTAAAAGCAGGGTTTGCCTCCCTGAAACGTTCCAATGTGCAGTTTGTCGGAGGGAGACGGGTGTGGTGCACGGCCCTCCAGAGGTTGATGTAAAACCTAAACCACCTGGGCTGTGTATGCCCTGGGTTTTGCCTTTAAGGTTGTCTGCAGTCTGTGGGAACATCTTCATCGTTGAGCTAAAATAATCCTCATGTAAAATATCAACTTGTTGGATACTTTGCGTGAGCTGCTTAAATTTGGTCTTAGCTAGCTGCTCCAACTCTGAGCTCTCAGTGAAAAGATGGATCGCTTCAGTTTGTAGGAGGAAGAAATCTTCGTCATTGGGATTGTGCATTCCAACGAAACGTGTCTTCTACGTTGAACCCATCCCTTGGGGAGCTTTTAAAGCTCTCGGGGGAACAATCTGGGCTGAGAGTCTTGTTCAGGGACCCATAGTGGCAGTCTGCGGGGGTCCGACCGGGTATTTGCTGCCTTTCAGCGCCGCGCTAACCACCAGGCCTCCAGAAATAAACACGTTTCAGACGTGTAGCTTTTCTTGTCCTGTCTGGGAGATAAACATGTATCTCTTAAGACTTGAAGGATGAGATAAGTAAGTCTTCTGCTCATTTTTTTTCTGACTTTTCTCCACAGGACATTTAGTTCCCATGATTCATCAAGTCAATCCTGCCTCAGGGATTAGATTGGCGGGGAGTTTGTACCTCCATCAACAACTAACAATTTAATTATTTTACTCCTAGTCTACAGTAAGGGACTAAGGTCGTATGACTGATGAATATCTACCAACAGGAAGCCGCCTAACAATTACTGTGGTTCAGCCAGACATACTAATCGGTTAGATTTTAGAAGAGTCAGCTCTTGTAAAACATGAGAATATTACTAAAGCCATAAGACGACACTGACATCAAAGAGCCATTTTCTCTGCAGTTTAATTCATCCTTTCCTGCTGCTGTGGGAACACTTTAATGCTTACAACTCAAAGAGGTTTCCAACTAGGTTGGAGGCCTTTGTACCAAATAATTACAGTAGTTCTTGGAATTAAAACACTTTAAATTCCAGCATAACAAAAATGACACGTTTCCAATTTCTGTTCACTTATTGTTCTGATTAAGACAGAAAGTGATATAAAATTAGCTGTGCGGCTCTTGCATCTTGTCTTGCCGCTTCACAGTTAATGTGCGCCCCCTACTGGAGCTCTGGAGCGATAGCGGCCCCTTGCTTCTCCGTGGATATGTCACTGGTGGGGAGGGCAGCGGGGCTATCGGGGCCAGGGGGGCACAGTTGTGGGGCAACACGTGTCCTCCTTTAGAGGACAGCAGGTCGATGTCTTTCCAGAGAGCTTCAGCCTGCTGGCATTGTTTTGTCACCAGCTCCTCCAGCCGCGGGATGGCGTCCTGGTCCAGGAGTCTCCTGTGGTCCCGGAACTGCCGTCTGCCCTGGAGAAGCAGAACCATAGACCATCACGTTAGAAATCAATCACCTCCCCGTGGACTGGACCTGAACCTAGCCGCCACTAGGGGGCAGCAGAACGAACGGTAACACCTCGGAAAGGACCATCTCTATAAATTAGAATAGCACCAAAAAGTCATTTTATTTATGTAAATGTAGTAAAAGAAAAAAAAGAGTAAAACTCGCATTTATTTTTGACATGCAGAGTGCTTGATTTAAATAGATTATTTATGTTAATTTTGATCCAAGTTAAAAGCCCTGGTTGCCAGATCTGGGCCCCTTTGCATGAATTCCTGCATGGATGTGGCGCAGCATGGAGGCGACCAGCCGGTGGTTCTGCTGAGATGTTCAGGAAGTCCAGGTTGCTTTATTAACACGTCTTTATTGTTGGCTCTGGTGTCAATCAGAGACGCATCCATTTAAGCTTTCCTTGGAAATTACTTCTGGAGTATGCGTTGGTATTAAAATTATTTCTTTTATTTTTTATTTTTGTTGTTTTTGGATTTCCGGCAGCACAGCTGGACTTTGCTGGTCGAGGTCATGTCTACATACTTCCTGGTCTGACCCCAAGTATCAGCTTTTGTTCGTCATCTTAAAAGCCACCAAAGCTCCTGGCTAAAGTCAAAATACAAACTGTTAGCGGCTTTAAGCTGGTGATCCTCAGTCATCCTGGACATGACAGCCCCTCAATGGAGGATGACTAGTCTTGTTCTCTTGTTTCCAGAAGACTTTTCACCGCTCATCTAAAAGGCTTCTTCAGTTCTGAACATGGTTGGAAGTGACAGGTTTATAACAACCACACTGGGCCTGGGCAATGATAGTTTTTGGGATGACACAGAACAGTTTTGTTGTGCTTCTACTGTTCGTCGACACCACATTTTCTTTAAAATTGGGCCGATTCTAAACTGGCTCCAGTTTGGAACATCCTGCTCTCCGGTGTCGTGTAGATGGAAGCCCCGGCACATGTGGAAACGGATGCATAAAGGACAGAAATAAAGTCTGTGTGAGAAAATGACCATTTTCTTCTGCCTGGCGTTGAGTTTCTGCTCCAGCTCCTTCCTCTGTTCGTACAGCGTTGACAGGTTGTAGAGATGCTTGTTGTTAGTCTTCATCGCCTCCGTTAAAGCCTCCATGGACTCCTCGATCTTCACCTGAATTTCACATCAGTAAGACAAAGATTAAATGTTGCTAGTTTAAAACGTTTCAGGTCCTACGAGACAAAGACGTTTCCTCGACAGAGAACATACGTCCCAGAGTTTGATCTCCTTGGCCTGAGCTGCTTCGGTGAGCAGCTTCTCCTGTTTGAGCTCCTCCAGCCTCCTGCTCCCTGTCAGCGTCTGCAGAGCTTCCAGATCCACCAGCCTGCCAAACTTTGTCATCAGCAGCTCGTTGCACTCCAGCTCCAGCTCTGCGTCAGCGCAGCAACCAGAAGGACTCATGGATTCGTATTTCTTGCTTTCATCTCACGTAATCAAAGGCGCTCTGGGAGCGGCTGATCTCACCTTGGATCCTGGCGGTCATCTCCTTCCCTTCATGGACCAGCCTGTTTCGGTGCTGGTGAGCCTGGCGGCGCAGCTCTTTCTGCTCGATCTTCTCCGCCTCCAGCTGCTGGATGCGCTGCTGCAGCCCCTGCAGCTCGGTCCGGTCCAGCACCATCGCCTCGCTCAGGTCAGACGGTATCGAGCCGTTGGTGAGAAAAGCAATCTGGTTGAGATGTAAGAAAACTGGTGAGAAGATGTAGTAAAGCTTTTATTTACTTAAAAAAAGTTTGCTTTTCACAAAAAAATTGGTTTGGAAATAGAGGGCTGCCTTTATGTCTGATGACTGACAGAAGGCCGTGCCGGAAGTGCCAAATGATGCATTGGTTGCTCTGCACACCTTCCCAGAACTCACAGGGTTTACTCCAACTTTACAGGTCCTTTCCCAGAACTTCGAGACGACTTTGTGGATCTTACGCGGTACTTTCTAGAACTTTCACGGAACTCTTTCAGTAATTTCCAAGAAAGTTCTGGAAATTAACCTTTCATTAGTTCTGAGAAAGTATTTGGTAACTCCGGGGAAAGTAACCAGAAACGGACCTGCTGAGTTCCAGAAAATTACAGAAAAGTTCATGTCTGGTTCATGAATAAAAAGTGGTAAAAATCCAGATTTCTGTTTTAACATTTTACGCTTCAGGGTCAGTATCCCTATTTATTATACGTTACATTATCAGATCAGGAAATTAATAAAAACATAATTTAGCTTTTTTTTATGTTCCTGAAATGATTTTTATCTAAAAAATATTTAGTTTTTGGTATTTGTTTTCTAACAATGAATTATATTCTTTTGTAATATCTTCCTTTATACCTTTACGCTCTATTTATTCCCAGAACTGGATCTACATCATTTCTAACATCAGTGCATAACTCTGTAGTGGAAGGAAAACGATATCTGGTTCTAACTTTTTTTTTTTTTTTTCACAAATAGAAATCTGAAAAACCGTGGCCTTTGTTTGCATTCAGCCGCGTTTACTCTGATACCCCTTGATAAAACAGTAATCGTGGCAGCATCATGCTGAGGGAATATCATTCAGGACAGAGAGATGGAGTGTAAAGCAGCTTCATGTTATAAAACCACATCCCAGGAAGAGGTGAAACGCAGAAGTCGCAGCAGTCCAGGGTCTGTGGACGGTGACAGAAATGTCTGCTGCCGTCGTTTATCTGCGGTCAGTTGTTTTCTGGGGATCACCTGATGCAGTCTGAGAGGAACCACCACGTCCAGTTCGTTCATTTTCTGCTGTTTCTCCTTGTTGATTAACTCCAAGTCATCTTCCACCGCCTGCCGGCTGCCCTGGACCACTTTGTTCTGTAAACATAAAAAAAAAAAAAAAGCAAAGAAGAGAGACGATCAGCAGAGGCTCACAGAGACGCAGCGGAGCAGCAAACCCGGGACTGACCTTCTTGCTGAGCATGTCGCTCTCCTTCTTCAGAGCCTCCAAGATCCTCTTCTCCTCCACCAGCAGCTCCTCCACATCCAGCCGACGCTCACGCAGCTGCAGGGTGTTTTCAAACAGCTCCGGCTCACAGCCTGAGGCCCACAAGGAAGAATTTGTAAAGTTCTGCTGGAAGTGAGCAAAACAGCAATGAAGTGCTGCGATATTCTCCCAGCAGTCATGTGCCGACCTCTAGGACAGACGCTGTCATCGAAAGCAGCGTTTCCCTCCTCCAAGTCGCTGTCATAGTCATCATCTGAGTCGCTCTCTTCATCAGAGTCTTCATCGCTGTCTTTTTCTTCTCCTACAGGTAAATCAGGGTTCAGTAAAGCACTGATCAAAATGAATTTCAGGGGGCTTTGCTTCTCTCCATCACCTTCACTTCCCTCCTTCTTCTTCTTCTTCACCCGTTTGATCTTATTTCGGAAGACCTTGGTCAGGAACTCTTGGAACGAGTTATTTTCCCCGAGTGAAGCCTTAAAGTCATTAGTTAGAGTCTTCTCCCTCTCCTGCAGCTTGGCGATGTCGCTCCTCTTCTGCTCCAGCAGCTCGTTGTACTCCTCCAGCTTCGACTGACAGAGAGAGCAGAGACAGGAAGGTTGAGGCGAGCAGTTCAGTAAGACGGGGCCAAGCTGCAGCTGCTCCGACACAGAGTCACGGGAGGGATCGTGATATTGTGAAGGGAGAGAATGTTCATCTAAGGAAAACAACTCTAATGAATAGTTCAAATGGTTTCTGTAAATGTGTTAGACATCCCTCACCCGATAAAATTAAGGTTACATGAAAATGTTACCCAAATGTTCCAAAGTTGGAGCCTCGTTCAGTTTATTTACTTCGATAAAACGCTGACTCAGCTAACCGGTCAGTGGAATCGACTCGTCACAGAAGCTGATTGTGTTTAAACGGCCAAACAAACCTGATGATGTGTAGATAGATAGTGGAGAATTTGATTCACTTGCTTAGCTTAGTCAGCTGGTGTTCCTGCACTAATGAGTTAACATGAGTCTCTTAACTAGTTAGAAAGACACTGTGAGATCATTTAGGGAATGAAATTGACAAAGCGAGTTAAGTTAGTTTGAACTAGCTGATGAGTTAGTAATTTATTGTTAGTCAGATTAGATCATTAGAAATTGAGTTAGTTAGTGAACTAGTAAGACTGAACCAGTTATTAATAGCAAGTCTGAGTGAGTAAAAAAGTTAGTTTATATTTATTAGTAAATGAATTAATGAAGTAATGCGATAATTAGTTAGGGACCTATTTAATGTAAGAGGCTTAATTAGTTAATTAGTTAGGGACTTCCTTAATTAATGTGAGAGGCTTAATTAGGGAAAAACCTGCTGCTCAGACATAAAACAATAAAAAGCCCAATATGAATGAACGTATTCTTCACAGTGATGTTCTTCTCCTCCTGAAGGCAGCCGTTGCGTTTCTCCTGCAGCGCTCCCTCCCTCTTCTCAAACTGTTTGAGGATCAGCATCTCCTGGAGGAGCGTGAGCAGCCGGAGGTCGGCCAGTTTCAGCTGGCTGTCCAGATGCAGCTTGTGGCGATGCAGCTGCAGGAGCTCCGCATCAAACTGGCAAACAGAGTTTTCCATCTGGAGACACACACAAAGCTCTTGACATTTCTCCAAACCTCCTGGTCTTTTCTTCACCTAAAGATGAGTTCTTTACGGGTTGTGACCTGTTGGAGCAGACAGTTCTGCTCGTAGAGCAGCCGGATCTCCTCCTCCATCTGCAGCTCCTTCTCCAGCTCGCTCAGCTCCACCGGTGTCTCCTGAACATCTCTGCTTACTGCAGAAACTGTGGGGCGCCCCTCTTCTCCTCTCACTCTGTCTTCCTCCAGCTCCATCTCTTTCTCCAGCTGCTCCAATAAACTCACAGCGTCCTCCTGATCCACACACTTTATTCTGTTTGGAAGGAGACACATAAATAACCCCTGAAAGATCGTTTCAACTCTATTAAAAAGGGACAACTTAGGGGTAAGAACAGATGAATCAACCAGGCGATACAGAAAAGGAACAGAAAGGATTGAGTCTGAATAAAATCTCCTTTATGAGGCCCATTTCCATCATTATTACTGTTGAAGCTTCATTGAAAGCTACTGGATTATACAATGTTATTCTCTGACTATTTAGGCTGTATTATTACTTCATTTTAACTTTACATTTTTGGAAAAAAGAAAAAGACCACTCCTCTTGTTTTTCAATGTACCCACATCTCGTAGAAAAAGAGATCTAAATAATCTATAAACAGATAGAAGCTCAAAGGAGGAGTTCATAAACGTGGAGTAAGGTTACAGAATCAAGACGACGCGTCAGACAGTGGTTTTGGTCATCAGCAGGCGCATATTTATTTCAGGGCAAACGAAGGGAGAAAACGAATCCTTGATCCTTGAATGAGGGAACAGACAACATGGAGCCAGAAATCTGGGGAATCGAATATATTTTAATGTGATCAGGCCTGTGATCTCTGTATATGTGAACTCTGTATTACATCTCTAACAAAGAACGATTGTGAAAACAGCCTCCAGAGTTTTTGAGCCTGTGTTGGTACGTGACAAGACGGACTTTTAGGGTCCATCCATCACGGTCGGTGACAAATAATGCGCTGCTGACATCACGCATGTGTCTATTGTTACAGACTTATTATACAGAGGAGGAATAATTAATGCTGTCAGAGGAGCTGATTTCTACGTTGGTGCTGTGATTGACTTTTTGTGTCTGTGTCTAATAAAAAAAAAAATCTCTTCTCTTTGGCTTTTGGCCCATCTGAGATGTTGATTTTTACCTTAATTTAAGATTGTTCTAATTGGTTTTATGCGTTTTTGTTTATTATTGTTTTAATTTTTGTTCAGGCTTTTATCATGAAGGGACTGCTGTTGTGTTTCGTTGACTGTAACTGTGCAGAACTTGTTACCATGGTAGTTTAAAGTGCTTTATAAATAAAGTTGATTTGGTAATCAGTGTTAAACGGGATACATTCACTCCTAATCTGGCATCTCGGGTGCTTTATTTCCAACTGATGTTACCCCGGCAACCACACAGCATTTCCTGTCTTCGCCGCGAGACTTCAAATTAAAAGCATACGGGGAACGTTAGAGCGCTGTTTTAACACAGACACAACGCTGTTCTTCTCACTGTTATGTTAAAAGATTCTGACTAGCTGGCAGGTCTTAGCTTACCGGTACACTGCCCTCTATGTGTCTAAAACAACGCTCAGCGCTCTATTTTTTGTGGGTTTGTGTGGATAAAAACGATCCTGTGTGTACGACATTATTTTTAAAAACGAATTGGGGAAGATATTTGTTTTTATAAATACCCGGCTATGTGTGTACAAAGCCACAGACTTAAATATGGCTGTGTGAAACAGAAATCAGGTGGGTGCAATCAGCAGAAACACAAACGGGTGCTGATCATGACAGTTTTTGTTAGAAATCGACCAATACATGTATTTATTTCCTCATCGGGTCTAAGCAGGGGATGCAGCAGGCTGGAAACCTTCCAGCTCACAACTTTATCAGATGGTTTATCTGTATCTTCAGGGTCTCCATAATATCAGTTCAGCTCTTTTATTGCTATCCACCATTGCAGCAGAACAGGTTTCTTTATGTTTCTAGAGATCCATTAACGTATAACTTATTTCAAGTCAGTGTTTACCTCTCATAGCATCCTTTTGTTCTTCAGCAGGTTGGAAGCTTTCCAGCTGAAGAGCCAAGCTAAGCATGGAGGATGTACAGACAGGCGAACTGGAAGCTGTTTCAAGCGAGGGGGGCTGATGGCTGGGTTGGAAAACACGTGACGTCATTATGTTGAGGGCTGTGGCTGACGGCTGACGTTAGGGTCACCCGCGCGTGAACGGGGGCGTAACGGAGACGCTGTCTCGTGAACATTATTGCACACTGATTGCACGAAGAAAACTAAAATGATGCAGCGTGCTGCTGCTGCAGCGCATCGACTCCGCTTCTCCGGCCCGTCTAGCGATCGCCATCTCCCCTCCGCCGCTATTTAAGTAGAACAATGACTGGAGCAGAATTAAGTTGTATTTACCGGAGATGAAGTGTAGACTGCATATTCTGTCGTGGTATGTTGGCTCCCCCAGTCCATTCGGATCGTCTGCCTGCGCTCTTTTCATTGAAATTATCCATTTCTTTCTTCGTCCTTCGGTAAACGACAGAAACGTACATCCGACGATTTGGAATGCCTCTGTGTGCAACCGGGAGCACAACAAGTCCAAAAATAAACGAACTAAACGTACGCTCTAAATCACCCGTTTTGTAATGTAGTAGACAAGAACAGTACTGTTTTTGCCTACCCGCGGGACCCGGATGTAGCGCTGACGTCACGTCACGCGTAAACTGGTCTATTATGTTACTCCACAGCCCCCCCCCCCCCCCGTAAAGCCCTTTGATATTGTATCTGATTGTAATTATTATTGTTCTATATTGTTCTTGTATGTTCTTTTTTGCAAAAAAAAAAACAAAAACAAAAAAAAACTCCACAGCCCCCCACCATGGGGGGCTGATGCTATGACGAGGGAGGCTGCAGCCCCCGCAGCACCCTCCTTCCCGCGTCTATGTGTACAGAAGGCAGCCAGCCTTACTACATCTCAACCAGCTTCTACAGTAAATTTAGTCAGGGGACTTTCTGATGGTGATGTTTTGTTTGAGTTGATTTCCTTTTACAGGGGTTTAAAATGTTCTTGTTTTGAAAGTTTTAGTTTGCATTATATTAATAAGTTTTCTAATTAAAGACACTTTTACATCTTTTCATTAATAAATTTACAGGTTTATGTCATAGTTTAGCATTGCTAACACAGCTGTGTCAATGGCGGAGGGACTGTTCACCTGTGAATTACACTTACTGAGGTACCACTCTTAAACTCAGGGCCTCCCTATTGAGAAGATTACACCATTACACACTATTATTATTATTATTACTACTTTACTATTTTGGAAACACCAGAGTTGAAGTACGTCCCAACCTTATGCTACACCAATCATGTCTTAATGACTGCTGAGTAAAACATATTTCTAAAGGTCCCCTCTGACCCCCCCTTAGATCCACCCCTGCTCCATACCTCTGCTCTCTCAGTGTCCAGTATCGCTCTAAGGTGGCTTGGCTGACCTGCAGCTTCTTCTCGGGCGTTTCCTCCGGTAAAATGGTGGGCAGGGTGGGAGGCGGCTGACGGAGGTGGACTGCGAGACCCTGTTGGACTTCCTGCAGTCGCTGAGCCTGAGCCGCCATCCACGACAGCAAGCGAACCTTGTGGTCACGCAAGGCTACGATCCATCTGTTCATCTCAGCCTGCTTTTCATGGATCTGGTGAAATGAAATAATGTTTCATGGTTGAAATGAATGTTAAATGGCAGAGACTGTTTTTTTTTATTTACACAATCCACACTTACTGACGCTCCTGGTGAGGCTGTGGAAAATCTTTAAAAATAAAATCTTTTATTCCAGCAACATAATTTCACAGTGAAACAAATAGATAAACTCAACCTTTATTTAAAAAACAGATATACCTTTTGGTATTTCTAAAAAAGACAAGGGAACATGCAGTTCAAGTAAGGCATATGTTTGTTGATCTTCATAACTCACCCACATTCATCTTGCCCAAATCTACAGCTACAGCCCTGTCAGATTTAAAGTAATCTTTTAATTTTATCAACATGTTTCTTCTGACTGGAGGTAATATTAACATTTTGGGGTGGCTCATCTAGCGTCGAGACGTGAATCTGATGGAGAATCCGTGAAAGAGCTACAGATTAGGGTGATGGCCAGGAGGCCGTCCAACCTTGAATACTTGGAGATCATAAATCAACAAAATACCAAAAAATGCTCAGCAATTATAAGAAAGGCTTGTCACACGCAAAACTGGCAACGTTGTTGGCTTCATTCATGTTCAATGTGAACGCACCATAAGACATTGTCGATGGAGAGGACTGATTGTTTATATGGGACGTTACTTCCATCCTGGGTAAATTTACAGTAAATTTCTTAATTATTTCTCCTTTAAATATTAAAGGTTCATTTCTGATGATTGGGAATAAAATATGAAGAATGTTGCTTGGTATAAATTACTACGCAAGTTACTTTAAAGGTGGATAGCGATGTTATTTGACTTTTTATTTATTTATACGCCACGTCTCTTTATATCTGCTAATCGCGCCCGGCTCTGGGGCTATTTCCCCACAAAAAGGACTATCAAAACATTATCAGGATGGAGGCTTGGTGTATATAACCTTATTTTATCATGATCAAATGTTTCTTTAAGCATATAATGTGGCTATATATCTTATAAAATCTATAAAAAATCTATAAAATTACAATCTTTGAGAAATTTTAACTACTCATTTTGATTTTCAGACAGTTTTTGACCAATTAAATCCTGTTTTGTTTCATTTGATCTGAGCCAAAAACAGCTCTAATATTCCTCACTGATTCATACACTTAGTATACTATGGTGTGAGAGAATATGGTTTGAACATATTTGTACTTTTTCCTCCAAAGCAACCATCTCTTTTTTCTTCTGTTCAGCGTCCACCCTGGGCTGTTTCCCCCTGATGAAGTCTCTGATGTTCTCCTTGGCTTCACGAATAGCCTGAACATCCTGAGGGTCCACGTAGTTCTCCTCCGGCTTCTCTGCGTAACTGAGACACCAAAAAAACCAACTTTGCATCAGCGAGTAATAAAAAACGTAAATGCGATGATTAAAGTGGGGTATTCTAGATCTGCAGAGTAAAAAAAAAAAAAAAAAAAAAAAAAAAAGTTTGATTTTTGACTCACATTTGGGCCCATTCCTGCTTCCTCCTCTCTATTTTAGCTCGGGCTTGCTCTGCCTTCTCTACAGCCTTTCGGAGCTTCTCTTCCTGCCGATCTCCCAGTTTTATCCTGGCTTTGGGAACCACAGCACGGGGCTGCAGCACGGCCTCTGCTGTATATTGGCGTGAAAGGATGTTAGCGTAGTCTGAAACATGTCTTTAAGTGGTGAACTTAAACACCCTAACGCCTACTCTCTGTTTGGTGGCTGTCTTTGGGAGGCTCTGCTCTGGGTTTTCTCCTTTCCTGTGCAGCTTCTCCGTCTCCGTTAGGGTTGGTTGTAATCTGAGGTTTGTCCAGAGTTAAAGGCGGGGGAAACACTGGTAGACGGTACGTAGAGACTCTGTGGTTGCTGCGTAACGCGACTACAGTGATGACGTCTGTCTGCTGGGAGCCTTCAGACCTGAAAAAAAGGGTCTATTAATGATCAAATATCAGGTAATATCAATGACTTGATTCAATCTGCTGGGTTTCTTTAGAAAGACATCCTTTTAACGAACTGAGTTTGTAAAGTGCCTTGAGATGTTGTGAATTGACACTATTTACATAAAATTGAACTGAATTGAAATTGAAAAGCATTTTTTATTTGAAATTCCTTGCATCTGAAACAATTTTATAAAACCAAAAGATTTTCCTGTCTGGCTGATTTTTACAGGATATTTTATAGAGAAGAGCCTGATGCTGATTCCGGTTGTTTGTGTACCATTCCTGCAGCTTCCGCAGGGCGATGCTGCAGCGCTCCTGCTCCCAGGCCATCTGCTTCCGGACCTCCATCACCTTCCGGGCCTTCTGCTTCTCGGCCTGTTCGTAAAAACGGCGGTCCAGCACGAGTTCCTGAGAAAACATAAAACCTACTAAATGCACTGAAACAAAGCCGTACAAATCGAATAAAATGTTGTTGAAGCATCACATTTTCACGTTACAGCCACAAACTTCAGTGCATTTAATTGGGGTTTATTGTGTAAAATTGTGACGTGGAAGGAAAACGATTGATGGTTTCCAAACCTTTTTACATATTACAATCAGCAGCGTGGTGTGCATTTGTATTCAGTCCCTCAGAGTTGAACAACCTGTCTCTGCAGGTGTAGCTGCAAGTCTTTCGGGGTATTTGCCTCTGCCAGCTTTGAACAAAAATAAACTGGTCAATCTTTGCAAAATCGCTTAAACTCAGTTTGATTGGATGGAGAACATCTGTGAACGTCTCGAGTCTTGTCACAGATTCTCAGTTTGGGTCTGGACTTTGACTAGACCAGGGCCTGTATTCACAAAGATCCTCAGAGTCTCTCAGAGCTCCTATCCGATTCTAAACATTGGGCTCAGATAGGAGACATATAGGTTAATAGCGCAAATTTTTTTTAACCCCAGTG
The DNA here is from genome assembly GCA_037039145.1 of Fundulus diaphanus. Classification (NCBI taxonomy): domain Eukaryota; kingdom Metazoa; phylum Chordata; class Actinopteri; order Cyprinodontiformes; family Fundulidae; genus Fundulus; species Fundulus diaphanus. The sequence goes on from CM073134.1 coordinate 28,968,026, forward strand.
AAATTATTTTTATATAGGTTGGATTTTGTACTGAGAGATCTTTGACTGCGAAGCAGGGCTGCCTCTCAGTGGGCAGCTCTGCCATAACGGCCCGTGGTGGGGCTTTTGTGAATACGGGCACAGGGCTTTTCTAACTGTTGGTTATGTCTCTTCTAGGGGGCGCCAGAGTTCCTCTGGTGGGGCACAACGTGAGGAAAAGATTAATCATAAAAAGTAACTATGGAGATTTAGCTAGCTGTCTGTGGAGACCGAGTTCCCCCACCTCTCCAAAAAAGCACTGCAGGTACCCATCCTATTCACATCTACATATCTGTGGGAATGTGGTTTTCTCGCCTTAATATTGATCAAAAGCAAGTACCGGTCAAGCCTGCAGGAAGAGGATGATACACGTTTATTCCTGTCAGCAGGGCGTCCCACCTCAGGCGCTGGTGCATGTCAAAGAAGCAAACTCATGACTCCCACTAAAGACGTTGTGGTGATGCGAGTCAGTTGTTTATTTGCTCACAAAGGGTGGCTGACTCTTCCTGAAGACCTGGACAACTAGCCCATTCTAGCCCATGAATCTGCTCTGATCTAAACGTCCCATAATATCTCAGGCTGCAGGTTCAGGGTGGTTCTCCTGCTGGACGGTGAACCTCCACCCCAGTCTCAGGTCTTCTGCAGCCTGTAACACAGATGTGTCCAAAGTCCAAATGGCCGGGGAGCCATTTTGGGCGGCCCTCAATCACAGTTCAAGAATGGCCTAAATTTGGTTTTGCCAGCTGAGATAGTTGAAGCGAAACACTTTTAAAAAGTTGGGCAATTTTCACTGATACAAGGCCTTTAAAATCTTCTTAAAAGGGAAAATATAAGGTGCAACATTTTTTATCTTTTATCGGCCATATTTTTGCTTTTAAGTTAATATGAGAAAAGACACAAAAAAAACCCCGGAAAAAGACGATCAAACCCAAATAGTTGGACATCGTTTGCTGGGCGAACCTGGAATAGTATTTTTATGTTACAAATCTAAAATGATTTACAGATTATTTTTCTACAGAAATCAGACTAATTTGCTTGTTTCATTAAAGTATCTTGTGTGTTTAGTTTATTGTTGAGCAGGTTAAAAAAATAAAGAAAGATTTTTGCCATTTTGATTAAAAACAGGTTTTAATTTTGTGGCTCCTGAGTACTTTCTATGTGACATTATTGGCGTTTGGACCCCCCCGCTCTAACAGGATGGTTCTGGATTTAGCTGCATCCATCCTCCCTTCATCTCTGACCTGCTTCCCACAGCATGATGCTGCCACCACCGTGTTCCACCGTGGGTTCAGTGTGACAATGTGAGTGTTCTTCCACACATTGCATTTTTCTTGTCGACCAAAAAATGACACGTTGCTCCCATCTTACTAGAGCTCCCTCTAACCAGGTATAAATTTCTGTCCATTTCACAATTATGCACTTCTTCTCATTACTCATTGAATCAAAATAGATTACAACAAAGTTTGTGGCTGTAGCAACATTTAAAATGTTCAAGGGGATGAATATTTGCATAAAAGACTGTTACAGTTCCCTGTTAATCCAAACTTGCCCGTTCACACTTTGGGTCTGTGTTCCTGCAAAACATGCTACGATCATCTTTGGATCATCTGGACAGATCCGGCTGTTAGCGCCCGTACCTGTGGTTTCAGCCGGATGTGCTCAGGCAGACTCTGGTTGTCGCTCAGGACCTGTTTGAATCTCCTCTGAAGCTCGAGCAGCTGTCTCTGCATTTCGGCTTCCTTGAGCTCAGCCTCCCGACGCAGGTTATCTTTTTCCGTCTTCTGTTTGGCTGTCTCAATGCTGGACGGAGTTAAGGCGGAGGTTAGAGGGCTGGGAGGCACGGAGGCCGGCACAACTAGAGCTCCACGAGTTTGCTCAGTTTAAAACAAATAAAATCAAGTAAATGATTTAGCTGCTCTGTAGTTAGATGGTAACTAAATGGGTTAAAATGTTAGCAATAACCCTATAATATTTTGGCAATATTATCCAGCAACAACTACATCCAATTACAGAAGTATTCAGTTTGTACTTTAGAGAATTATTCCACCATCAGCATCGTATTGAATTACACTTAATTACAACACCTTTCCACATAAGTCTCATAAGTTGGTAACTAAATTATATTATCGAGTTATTACATTATTACCACCAAAAATTATTCCATTGTTTTAATAGTATTATACAGTAATACAGGTAATTATACAGTAACAACTATGATAACATTGTGTTACCATCTATTACATTTTTATATTCCATCTCTTCATTTTTAGCATCTTTATAGAAGTTACGATTACTGCAACTATTACTACCAGTTAATTACTTTATGATAATGTTGACTGGTAAACAATGACATCAAATTATGATTTTTAATGTATTATTTCCCAAACTTGTACCTTCCCTTTACTGAGCTGTGAAAGGGAGCAATAGCCAGGAAAGGAAAACAATGTTCCAGCCCAGACAGCCTGAACAGCAAAATAAAGACAAAAAATGAACAAAAGTTATTTTAAACTCACCTGTACGCTGCTGGGTCTTCGATGTCCAGGGCCAACGCCTCGATTTCCAGTCCAACCTATAATTGTCATAAACACAACAGCACATTTTATCCCTTATTTACATGTTCATTCATCAGTTTGAGTCCAGAAACATCTAAATAATGGCAAAATGCTGACTTTTAGCTTCTCTTTAAAAGAACAAACGTGAACCGACCCGCGGTGAGGGTATCTTGGCCTTCGTCTCCAGCGTTTTCTGCAGCTCTTCGGGAGGAAGCAGACAGAAGGAGAAGATGTTGCTATCACCGCCGGCCGTCAGCACAAACAGGTCGTCGAGGCTGCAGCGCACGTGTCGCAGGTGTCCATATTGGTTGTCGTGAACGCTCAGGGCCCAGTAGGCTTGCAGAGAGGTGAGGCTGTGGTCTCCGGGCTGCAGAGGGTAAACCCTGATGGAGCCGGACTGCATGCCGCAGAGTAGCAGCTGCCTGCCGGAGCTGTTGAACACGAGGGAAACATTAGCAGCTCCAGGTAGAAACAGCACAGCAGCGCCCTCATTATAGCGAAGATTTAAACATGTAGAGGAGCCATGCTGACGTTCATCTCTGATTCACCAATATCTGGTTCCTCAGCCTCCAGATGGGCTTCTATATCACAAGCAGCAGTTTGAGCACAGAAACGTTTAGAGGACCATTCCTGGCGACAAAGTGAAGGTCAGAGAGGTACGTTTTATCCACCAAACGGACCCTGGATGAAAAGGGTGTATTTTTTTTAAAGTATCAGAACATTTTTGATAAGCTGAACATTTTTAAAAGGATACACATTTCTGATTGTTTGACAGAAGATCAGTTATTTGATCAAAGCAGACAGTTTCCTCCATGTTTTAACTAAGCAGTGGATCCTAAATAATGGGGAAACGAAGGAGCTGGTGGTGGATTTCTGCAGGCGCCGACCCACCTCACCGACCCAGGGGAACATCCAGGGAACTGATGCGGAGATAGTGGACTCTTCTCAGTACCTGGATGTTCACCTGAACCAAAGACTGGAGTCACAACACTGATGCTCTTTAAGGCCAGAGCAGATTCTACCTGCTGAGGACACTGAGGTCTTTTGGACTGCAGGGGCTCCTAAAGAGGGCGGGATTGACGGATAAACAGATAAACTAAGATTAACGGATATGATACAGTCTGGGTATAGAAAGCTGAAGTGAACTTTTTCTTTTTTTACCCTCCAGGCGTGGTTCACGGTTTGAAAAGAATACAATTATATTTCGGTTTGACCCACTCTGTTCACAGTGGCCCTTAATATTAATGTGTTGCTCAGCAGAACTGCAGGAACCCGGGCGGACCCTGAAAAGAACTTCTACCGAAACACTGGAAAGTGAGCGGAGCCATGCAGTGCGCGGCCATTACGACCCGGTGGAACTGGGCCTTCAGTGACTCTTCGGTTACCTGAAAGTCACGGCGCAAATAGGATCGTGGTCTGTTTCGTGGATGTGACGGAAGGCAAAGGGTTCATCCTGTCGCTGCAGAGGATCCTCCTCCTGGTTCTCTGGGAGTTTGCAGTGATACAGGAAACCGGCATCAAAGCCTCCCTGCAGGACAGAGAAAAGGAAAAATGACTGTGTGCCTTACTCCATCCTTCACAAAAGGTTCAGATTGTTTCTTAATCTTGAATTTTATAGCTTCTTTAAAAAAAAAAAAATTTTCTGTATTTCTTGTCTTTTCGTGTAACTTTTCATGGATATATTACCTTTGTATCAACAAACAAATCAAATAAACTCTGTGCTTCGTGGCAAAGTTTATTCTTCTTGAACATCTCAGACATCACTGATCATTAAACTGCAGAGCTGTTTGAAGGTTGAAATATTTGATTTTTAATTCATTACGGGAGCAAAACAGTGATGATTTGATCAATAATAATTTTAATAATAACAATAATTTTGAATGGGATGGAAATGTAAAGTTTCTAAGGACACTGAAGGATATGGCTGTTGTCTCTTGTTTGTACCATTGAGAGCCAAAACTGTCCCGGCTGTGAGTAGAAGCCACAGCAGAGAGGACTTGGAGGATTTGGGATGCAGATGGGAGGCAGTTCCTGCTCATCCTCCTTCTCCTCCTCTTCTTCTTCCAGAACCACTGCATTCTCCTCCCCTAGCTCTTTAAGCCTCTCTGCTCTCTCTTTCCTTTTCTTCTCCTTCGCTGCCTGACGTCTTGTGATTTCCTCCTCTCTCTGAAAAGACACACACTCCGGTCAGAACCATCCTGTATTGAATCAGTTATAACCCTGACCTCAGGTTTTTGGACCTTGATTCGCGATTTGATGCTCTTAAACCTGAAGGACCTCCTGGGCAGGTTGTGGAGCTTGAATGTCTCGGTTGACTCCTGAGCTGCCAGGTCTGCACTGTGAACCTCAACGACGTGTCCGCTACGACACAGGATGAGCAGCCTGTTTTCAGTCTGAAAGAGAAGGTCTTAGTCAGCGGGAACCTCTGTTCTGAGGTGAGCGAGGTGAGAAATCTGAGCTTACGTGGGAGTGAGGAGACCACTCAAGCGCTTGGACAGGCCCGGGAACGTGGATGAAGCCGATGGGGTGGTACTTGTCCCCAACCGTGAAGAAGAAAACGGTGCAGTCTGAACTCTGATCGGGAAGGAGATTTAAAAATTTACATGATTTAAATGGTGAAATAAATAAACTATCTCCAGGAACTCTTTAATAAAATCTAACATCATGCACCAACACATTGTCTAAAAAGGTTTTTATACTCCTTAAACTTTCCCCCATTTTATTCTCCATATACCCACACACTTCACTGGGTTTTCCTGGGATTTTATGTGACAGACCAACACAACGCAGCTCCTAATGTTCCTAAGGAAAATGAAGCACGGTTTATTAAGATTTAAACCTATGAAAATCTTAAAGTCCTGTGTGTCCATCTCCCCCAACGCAGTGCTTCATAGGATCACCTTTCACTGCAGGTCCAGTTGCGATTCACAGAAATTCTGCCCATTCTTCTCGGCATAATTCAATTAAACTTTATTTATATAGCGCCAATTCAAAGTCAAATTCAATCAGATTATACAGATTGGGTCAGATTACACAGATTGGTCAAAAATATTTTCCTATCTAAGGGAACCCAGTAGATTGCATCAAGTCTTGACCAGCAGCATTCACTCCTCCTGGAGAAGCGTAGAGCTACAGGGAGAGTCGTCTGCATTGTCCATGGCTTTGCAGCAATCCCTCATACTGAGCAAGCATGAAGCGACAGTGGAAAGAAAAACTCCCCTTTAAACGGGAAGGAAAATCTCCAGCAGAACCTGGCTCATTGTGAACGGTCATCTGCCTCGACCGACTGGGGGTTAGAGAAGACAGAGCAGAGACACAACAAGAGAGACAAACAAGCACAGAAGCCTGATTTAACAGCCATAAGAATGACTCAAGCTCAGTCAGATTGGATGGTGAGCATCTAAAAGCAGACATTTGTAAGTGTTGCTATAGATCATCCCTTGGATTTAGACACAGACTTGGATTTAGACACAGACTTTGACTAGGCCATCTTACCATAGGAATATGCTCTGATCTAAACCGTTCTATTGTAGCTCTGGCTGAATGGTTTCTGTTGGTAAATCCCTCAACATAGAACTAAAACACAGTAAAGTTTGTGGTTAATATGTAACAAAAATGTCACACAGGGTTGTGAATGCTTTTAAAGCCACTGGATGCAAGAAGCCATTTGTGCACGTTTCTGTACAAAATTGTAACAAATTGTTTACTCCTACTGTAGTTGATTTGAAAGATGGAAACATTTTGCTCCTGACTTGTGCTGCTGACAAAGCAGAGCTGGACCTGACTCACCCCTGTGGCCAGGATCTCTCCGTTCCGATCGTACGCCACGGCGGTAACAGGAGCGTTGTGCGGTTTGAAGGCCTGTCTGAGGCGCAGCTCGGCGTCTGTTTCAGGGCTCCGCTCGGTGGCCCCCTGAGACCTCTGAGGGTTGTACAGCTCCAGTAAACGGACCACCCCGTCCTCAAAACCCGTTACCAGTAAACCTCCGCTCTGGTTCACCTGAGAGCAAACAGAGCAGAGGTTGTTGTCCTGTCATCATTTACAGTCAGAAAAAAGTAAGTGCACCCCATGATCCAGCTGCTGGTAGGACCACCTATAGCGGCCATGACTTTCAGCAGTGGCCAGACTAACCGGTCTCACACATCGTTCTGGAGAAGTTTTATTTCTACACCGCTCTCTGAGGGTCCCTTCTCAGCCTTTCATTTATGTTGGGGTTTGACTGGGTTTTGATTATTTTCATTCCCAGCCATTCTGGCATTGATTCGCTGCTGTGTTTGACCCAGTTTGGTTCATGCTTCAGCTGTGGGACCCATGGACACGCATTTTAGTCTAGAATACCCCGGTATATGGTGGAGTTCATGTTCTACTCAATGACTGCAGGTCCAGAGGCTGAAAAGCAAGCCCACATCACCAACCCTCCGCCACTGTGCCTTACGACTGATATAAGGGGAGACCTTAAATGATTTCCACTGTTAGAATCATGCTCTCTGTAAAATAATGAACTTTAGAAACCAATTAAAAGTAAAATCTGATGCTCAAATGGGATAAAATGCAGAGTGATCCTGTTCAAAGCACAGCTAGTCTTGCTATCTTCCGCAGCAGAGCAGAATCACATTCTACCAACTGACTGACCTGCATAGAATAAAAAAACCTGTTCAGGGAACAACTAAAAGATAAGTTATAAGTGTTTTTTATGCTCTTGCTCATTATCCCTACTTTCTAATACGGCCCTGTCCTGGACACCTGCCCTTTGTCCCGATTTGGGGTTTTGTTAGTGTTTTTGGGACTGATTGATCTTCCCCCATTCCATGCTCCTCTCAGCCACCACTCAGAGCCATAATTGGCTCCGCCTGTTGCTGTCCAATTACCAGCAAGTCGTGTTCCACCTGTGACTCCAGCTTCATCACCGCTCCCTGCCAGAACGCCTCGATTCACTGCCTGCATGTCAGCTCCTCAGTGTTTGTGTGCTACCGGCTCACCCTGCTATCCCTGCGCTCTCCTGGCCCTCACTGGTTCCATGTTCTAGTGCTTGTGTGCTCTGAACGATGGGGTTTCCTGTGCATTTAGTGCCTGCTTTGCCCTCTCTGGGGACCCATTGGCTGTTCACCTGGCCTCTGCCTGTCAGCATCACCTTCAAACCATCTAATTTATGATTTATGATAATATCTCTGCGTGTCCAGTTTGAATTTTGATTCCCCATCGTGCAATTCATTATAGCCCATGTGAAAAACTGCCACTCTTCATTAACGATGTCTTTCCACCTTGAAAATGTGTAAAACCCATCTGGATGCTCCAGATCAGTAAAAGTATGGCTTTCTCTCTTATTATTCAAGTCACCACACTGATATGAATCAGTTTGATTGCCCCTGATTCTCAGTACCAGGCTTCTGCCCCTCCTCTGAAGCAGAAAGGGTGTACTTAGTTTTACCTGTGACTGAACGTTAACGCTCCCACATCACTCACCATAGGTGGAGCCCAGCTGAGCGTAGTTCCTCCCTGATTAAAGCGGGTAGCTAGAAGTTCTCTTTTAGCCACAAAGTCAAACACTCTGACTGAACCTGGACAGAATGGCGACACACACACACACACACACACACACACACACAGCTAAAGCACCTGTTTTTACAGATTTGAGAGTTTTTAACACGCTGACATTCGGTGTGAAGGCGAGGCGACGCTGGACTCACGGTCCAGAGTGGTAGTGGCCATCAGGTGGGATTTCTTCGACACGTCCAGGCCTTGGATCGCCCCGGAGTGGAAGGAGAACAGACGCTCTGGATCAGCAGCCTAAACAAAAAAACAAAGCAGCGACTGTCAGTATGCTGGCTGACTGCTACAATAAAACTCTCTTCTTGGAGCAAACAATATCGCACAGAAAGCTTTTTACCAATACAGCCTTTCCAGCTGGGAGGATGACTGGCCTGGTTGTAGACCGACAGGATTTTAAACCTTACATAGAAAAATTCCAAAATACTTAAAACTATATTTAGTTAAGATGTTAATTATTGCTAAGTCAACAGTTAGTGATATGCATCATTTGCAGCTTGTCAGAGAGAGTTGCTCTATCCTTTTGCCAATCTCAGAGTTTTACTGCTCTCCTGGCAACTCTAGTATCTGTGCTGGAGTCTTTAATGCATTCTGTAAATTAAACCAGAAATAAAGGAACGTTCACTTAGGAACGTGCCCTTTGTCACCGATTCCGTTCATAACTTTTATGGACAGAATTTCTAGGCGCAGCCAAGGTGTTGAGGGGATCTGTTTTGGTGGCCTTAGGATTGCGTCTCTGCTATTAGCAGATGACGTGGTTCTATTTGCTTCATCAGGGCGTGATCTACAGCTCTCACTAGAGCGGTTCGCAGCCGAGTGTGAAGCGGCCGGGATGAGAATCAGTGCCTCCAAATCCGAGACCATGGTCTTGAACCGGAAAAGGGTAGAGTGCCTTCTCCGGGTTGGGGAGGATGTGCTGCCCCTAGTGGAGGAGTTCAAGTATCTTGGGGTCTTGTTCACAAATGAGGGGAAGATGGAGCGGGAGATCGACAGGCGGATTGGTGCGGCGTCTGCTGTGAAGCGGGCGCTGTACCGATCCGTTGTGGTGAAGAGAGAGCTGAGCCAAAAGGCGAAGCTCTCGATTTACCGGTCGATCTACGTTCCTACCCTCAGCGATGGCATTACAGGCATTTACTGGCGCATCTGACGGAAACACCCAGAGAAGCTCAGTTGACACTGAGGACGCCTTTTAAGTACACAAAACAGACTTAAAAGCTTCCTGAAAATCAACTTTAAAATACAAATTCACAAAGTCTTTACTGCAGATATTTTAAACCGAGGTCTGATTTCAAACACTGAATCTATAATAAACACAAACGTAATGAGACGGATGGATGGATGGATGGATGCTGTGGAGATCTTACCGTGTTGGTAAAGGAAAGGTCCAGTTTCCAGACGGCTCCGTTAGAATCCTGTGGGACAGCAGGGAGATCAGGATGAACGTGGATCTGGGCTGCTGAGGCCTTCATGGTGATCTTAGTGGTCAGACCTGAGCGAACCAGATGAAGGAGTCCGGCAGGGAGCTGCGAACCACAGAGGAAAGCCAGACGTTGTGTCCGACCACCAACTCGTTGATGGGCTCCATCTCAAACATGCTGCTGCTGCTGCTGGATGTGTTGATCTTCTCAAAGTCCCAGGCCTGGAGGGACAATTATATGCCACCGTGTCAGAGATAAAACCACAAAACACTCTTTGATTGATGTTTACATTCATATCTAAGTTTCTTTTACCCTAATGGCTCCATCAGCACCAAATGTCATCAGCTGTCCGTCTTCCAGGGTGAATGGCTGGACCATCCCAATGTGGCACCTCCGCCGCTCTTTCCGGCATATCTCCACCCGGATGGTGTTCCCTTCCCACAGCAGCAGGTTGCCCCACTCTGTGCCCGACACCACCTAACAGCAAAAGATACAAATCTTTTTAACCATTGACCAGAACAATGTCTGATGAGCTCAGCAGCATATGGGCAGAACCTTGACTTGAGCATGATGAAGAACTGCTGCTCAGCCTGAGACGAATCATTATGGGACTGTTTTACTCCTTCTGGTGTTTTTGTTTCCTAACGTGTGTGCGAACCCAACTTATGTGCCGTAGATCCGAACCATGAAGCCCAAATTAGTCTGGCTGTAAGCAATAGCTGGCCACAAAAAATCTTTTTTCTTGAATAAACATTTAACAACAACGTTCTTGTGACACTTTTCTAATTTGTATCTCCACCTTAATAAACTACTCATACAAGATTTGAAACAAACAAAAGTCAGATTTTATAGAAGAGGGATCTAAATCATTACATTTTTAGAAGACAGCCGTACAGATTCATGGGTTTTTTGGGGTCACTTGTTTTCATTTTGGGCAATTTTAAGATTTATTTTTTGTCTGTGAAAATGTTGAATTAAAAGATTTAAAACGTGTTGATCTTTGCTTGAAGTCCATTTTGTGACGGCCCGCAGCCTGCACAGTGATGCTCCTACGTGCTGACACTAAAGGAAACTCCACTTCTCTCATAGCTTCACCTCACTGAACTGATGCACAAAGAGTTTTGAGAGATAAGGGAAGCATTCCAGGTTCTTCCAGAACTGAGGTGCTCACCTTTCCATCTGGAAATTCCACGAAGCCCTCAATATCGGTTGCTGCGGTTTTCCCAAAATGTCCCATGACTCCTTGCAGTTTGAGACCTGTGAAGGTGGTCACCATCTTCCAAAACCTGACAGAAAGAAAGACAACAACGAAAGATAAGTGAAGAGAGCAAATCTGACAAGCTGATGTCTGGGGGGGATTTTTGCTGCATCTGAGGAATCAGAACAATTTCCTGCTCTGAACTAAATTCTTTATATCCTTCTTGAAGTTTTCTCTAATTGTCTACAAAACGTTGCAGATCAAACGCTGATCTAGAAATAGAAATCCTGTTTACCAGCAGCCATTGTAGGACGGAGAGGATGAAGCAAACGTGTGGAAGATGGAGGGGGCGCTGCTCAGATGAGAACATTATTTTACATTTTAGCCCACGTACAAAACAATCTGTCTAAAGAAAGAATTAGCAAGGAGCATCGCCCTGAACGCACCGTCCCCACAGAGAAACGTGGTTCTGGCAGCACCATGGGATGTTTTATCTTCAGCAGGGAAAGGGGAAGCTGGTCGGAAAATGGATGGAGCTAAATCCAGGAAAACCTGTTAGAGGCTGCAGAAGACCTGAGACTGGAAGGAAGGTTCACCTTCAAGCAGAACCAGCCTGAACATACAGCCAGAGCTACATTGGGATGGTTTAGATAAAAGTATATCCATTTTTGAGAGTGGCCTAGTCAAAGCCCAGATGTAAATCCTGTCTATGGCAAGACTTGAAGGTTTCTGTTCACAGATCCTCTTCCATTCTGACAGAGCTTGAACTGTTTTGTGAGGAAGATTTTTCAGGGATTTCAGTCCGTAGATGTGCAAAGCTGGTTAGAGATCAAAGACTTCCAGCTGTAAATCCAGTTAAAGAGGGGCTGAACACAAATCTGCCCCTTCAAAACCATGTCTATTTCCTTCTTCTTCACAATTATGAACTGCTTTTTATTGGACTATCACATAAACCTGACACAACAGGCTGACGTTTGTGGCTGTTAAATGATAAAATATGAAAGGGGCATGAATACTTTTGCAAGGCATCGTATTTAAATCTGCAACATTCAGATGAAACAAAGATTTTCCCTGTGTTGAATTAATTTTTTTTTTTTTTTTGCATTTTCATTGAGTGTTTTTTTAATAAGCAGTTATTGATTTTTGTTATTTAATAATGACTTTTTCTACTGGATAATTGTGATTTATCTATGTATGTTCATTTATTTTCTTCCATCTTTAATTTCTCCCTGTATGTTTCCCTTTTTGCATTTTTTCATGCGGCCTTTATTAAGCTGTAAAGAAGAAACACAAACATTTGCCCTAAAGAATCGGTTTCACTGAAATCCTTCAGCTCCGCCTGAAGAAGCCAACAACAGAAACCCTTCTAACAGGGCCTGTGTTTTAAATCTTAAATTATTACTGCTTTAAATTTCATATTGCTAATATTACAATAACTCTTGTATCTTATTGGTCAAATTGCTCATACTTTTACACAATGACATGTGCCATGATTCGTTTCTAGACCAGGTCACCCTTATGAAAGAGGACTTGACCTCGTTGTGTCGTTTATCTGGTTAAATTAAGGTTTAATAGAAAAATATTGAAACACAATTGTTTTGTAAAGCGTCTTTGAGTGTCCAAAAACGTGCTATATATGTTTGATGTATTATATTATTATTATAAGGATTTCTGCACTTTTAGTCTACCAAAAATGTGGAAACTTGATCTCAGGTTCTGACCATGTTTAATAACAAGCCTAGAAATCCTCCGTGGCTTTTTAAATTCTGATCTTTTTAATAAATGTATAAAATGATCTCATATGAGAAGCTGAATGAAGGCAGCCTAAATGCTAAAACCCAAACTGCTTTCTCAATGGATTCAGTTCGTTGCTTACTTGATGTGACCCGATCCCGATGAGGTGAGCAGTCCCGGGTTGTATGGGGAGAAGCTGACTCTGTAGACCTCCTGTGAGATGGCCTTGCAGCTCAGCTTCACCTCCTCCTGCCTCCAGTTCCACAGGGTCAGCATGTAGTCGGGGGCGCCGCCCACGCTGGCCAACAGGCTCCCGTCAAGGTTAAAGTCCACAAAGCTGTACTCACACTCCGTCCCACCTAAAGACGTTCAAACGGCAGCCTGAGCATCACACAGCTTGGAAGGAAGGAGGGTGAGAAATAAGAGAGTTGTTTACCTCTGAGGACGCGATACGGTCTTAATGAAGGGTATTCATAGATGATGATGCTGGGATGGTTTCCTTTTTCTGCCACACTAAAGAACTCTTTGGCAGGATGCACCTTAAAACACACAAAAACAGAGCAATTTATTTTTTCAGAAACTATACAGGTTCAGGAAATATTGTGTTAAACAGTTAATATTGAAGCATGTTATTATCTCAGAGTATTTTCACACGGTAGAGAGTTTAATCAAGTTGATGTGAAATGTAAGATTTAGTTATGAAAATTTAACTTTTAAACTTTAAGTTTTAACTAATTAAACAACATTAAAATGGTAATATGATCTTCTGTGTATCCTTCTCCGCCTCCGAAGGCTTGGACCTCGGTATGTGACCTTCGTTAAGTTTCCTCACCGCGATGGCCCCGATTCCTTCCCCGCTGCAGGAGCGCAGGTATCTCTGCTGCTTGGTGGGAACGTCCAGCAGGATGAGCAGGTTTCCTGCTATGAACATCAACGTCGTCTCATCCAGCAGCTTCAGATTTGACCTGCGACTGCTGTCATACCCGAAGGAGTGGCTGAAGGAAAGAAAAGTCAAGGAGCAGAAAATGGCTTTAAATAAGATTGGTTCTGCGCGTTTAGACAAGCCTCCTACACACGTTCCATGGAAAAATTACACATCGATACATTGAGCAAGATGGACACAAGGCTGGATGCATGGATGGAAGCATACAAGCAAGGAAGTATACAAGAAAGGAATGAAGGACGTATATATGGAGCCAGATGGGTCTCGAAATCCACAAATGCACAAAACAATTCACACACACACACAGGACAAGATCCACGCGTGCACAGGCCGATTCATACGTGCACAAAAAAATCCATCCGTGCACAAAAAAATCCACCCGTGCACAAAAAAATTCACCTGTGCACAAAAAAATTCACACATGCACAGGCCCGATTCATGCGTGCACAAAAAAATTCACCCGTGCACAAAAAAACCCACACGTGCACAGGCCCGATTCGTGCGTGCACAAAAAAATCCACCCGTGCACAAAAAAATCCACCCGTGCACAAAAAAACCCACACGTGCACAGCTCTAGGCTTTAAACCTCACAGCATTTGTGTGTGGATTTTTGAGACTGTCCTGCCGTCTCGGAATTCGCACAAGCATTTTTTTTAAACAGAGAGTGGTTTGCAACCAATCAGAAGCCTCCCTTGTATAAGCCAATCACTGGAAAGTACTCCACGTGGGGTGACTTACTCATAAGCCAATCACATTCAACCTGTTCAGGAAGCGCGTACTATGAGCACAATGTGCTCTCAGGCTTCAGCGGGCAGCAGCCGTTTTTCTCCTTCTCTCCCCGCAGGTGTTTGCTCATGAGCGGAGGCGCCCAGCTGCAGGGGTCCGCCTCCACCCCTCCGGCCTCAGAGGCGACGTCGAAAGCCGCCTCTCTGCTCCCTTCAAGTCGCTCCGGATCCGCCCGCAGCGATCCTTGGTCTCTGAGCTCACAACATCTAACTCCGCGGGCCTCTTCCGTCTGATCTCCAGCCGGCCAGCAGTGATTCCCTCCGAGCTCTCATCGGCCTCGCCGTTACCTGCTTCTCCTGTGCTCTGACGGCTGATGGACCCCGATTTCGGCCAGCGTCTGTCAGCTGCTCCCTCCTCTCACACGCTGTGGGAACCAAGCACTCTTGAGAAATAAAAATCAATAAATTCCATCTCTTGTGATCAGCTAAGATAAAACGAATATAAAATCATGCAATAAATAACATCTGTAAGGCACACTTGTTTTTATTCCATTTTAATCTTGTCAGGGCTCAGCAGGCAGAGCCGTGCAGCTTTGCCGGCTCCGCGCTCTCCTCCTCTCCTTACTCACAGGTGACAGACTCTGCCTCAAACTCGCTTGGTGGTACCAAGTTGGGCAAGAGTTTCCCCTTCCCGGATTCACCCTGGTCACTCCTGGTTCATTCCGGATCTCTGAACCCGCCGGCGCTGCTCGGACCCTGCCCAACCTCCGCTCACCGGTCACTCTGTCATCTGCTTCTCAAACATCAGCTGAGCCCATCTCACTCCCCCCGGCTTAGTTCCTAGAGCTCCGTGGTAAGCGTACGTGTTTAGTTGTACTTTCCTTTAGCGTTAGTATCTGTTAACCGTTTTCCCCTTTACCTCACAGATCCCGTGTTACCTGCCCGAGTCGGTCCCTGCGTTTCCCCGGTTCTGAGATCCTCCCTGAATCCTAGCGTAAAGATCAATAAAAACTGTAAACTGCTTCCTGTTTGCCGGTGTTCTCTGCATGTGGGTCAGACATCTTAAACCAAACATGACAAATCTGTTAATTTTTTAAAGATATTTGTAAAGACAAAAGTTGGGATTTTTCTTCAATAGCTCCCTGGTCATGTGACTCAAAACCTGTGTTAAATTGTTCTATATTAGCCTGATGGGCCACACTTTTATTCAATTTTAAGCCTTTTTATATTAAGATTAATTTATAATTAAATATTTCTTCAATAGCTTCCAGGTCACTGACTCCAAATCTGTGTGAAATTGTTATACTACTTTAGCCAGATGAGGCACAGCCTTGATGTTGTTGAAACAAAGGACAGTTTCATTGACAACATTACTCTAAAGTGTTTATTTTGAACATTGAACTGAGTAAAGTTGCATATTGGAAGCAGATGACAGAGTGAGCGGAGGTTGGGCAGGGTCCGAGCAGCGCCGGCGGGTTCAGAGATCCGGAATGAACCAGGAGTGACCAGGGTGAATCCGGGAAGGGGAAACTCTTGCCCAACTTGGTACCACCAAGCGAGTTTGAGGCAGAGTCTGTCACCTGTGAGTAAGGAGAGGAGGAGAGCGCGGAGCCGGCAAAGCTGCACGGCTCTGCCTGCTGAGCCCTGACAAGATTAAAATGGAATAAAAACAAGTGTGCCTTACAGATGTTATTTATTGCATGATTTTATATTCGTTTTATCTTAGCTGATCACAAGAGATGGAATTTATTGATTTTTATTTCTCAAGAGTGCTTGGTTCCCACAGCGTGTGAGAGGAGGGAGCAGCTGACAGACGCTGGCCGAAATCGGGGTCCATCAGCCGTC
This sequence comes from Fundulus diaphanus, assembly GCA_037039145.1. Lineage (NCBI taxonomy): Eukaryota > Metazoa > Chordata > Actinopteri > Cyprinodontiformes > Fundulidae > Fundulus > Fundulus diaphanus. Next base: position 28,984,006 of record CM073134.1, read on the forward strand.
AGAGCACAGGAGAAGCAGGTAACGGCGAGGCCGATGAGAGCTCGGAGGGAATCACTGCTGGCCGGCTGGAGATCAGACGGAAGAGGCCCGCGGAGTTAGATGTTGTGAGCTCAGAGACCAAGGATCGCTGCGGGCGGATCCGGAGCGACTTGAAGGGAGCAGAGAGGCGGCTTTCGACGTCGCCTCTGAGGCCGGAGGGGTGGAGGCGGACCCCTGCAGCTGGGCGCCTCCGCTCATGAGCAAACACCTGCGGGGAGAGAAGGAGAAAAACGGCTGCTGCCCGCTGAAGCCTGAGAGCACATTGTGCTCATAGTACGCGCTTCCTGAACAGGTTGAATGTGATTGGCTTATGAGTAAGTCACCCCACGTGGAGTACTTTCCAGTGATTGGCTTATACAAGGGAGGCTTCTGATTGGTTGCAAACCACTCTCTGTTTAAAAAAATGCTTGTGCGAATTCCGAGACGGCAGGACAGTCTCAAAAATCCACACACAAATGCTGTGAGGTTTAAAGCCTAGAGCTGTGCACGTGTGGGTTTTTTTGTGCACGGGTGGATTTTTTTGTGCACGGGTGGATTTTTTTGTGCACGCACGAATCGGGCCTGTGCACGTGTGGGTTTTTTTGTGCACGGGTGAATTTTTTTGTGCACGCATGAATCGGGCCTGTGCATGTGTGAATTTTTTTGTGCACAGGTGAATTTTTTTGTGCACGGGTGGATTTTTTTGTGCACGGATGGATTTTTTTGTGCACGTATGAATCGGCCTGTGCACGCGTGGATCTTGTCCTGTGTGTGTGTGAATTGTTTTGTGCATTTGTGGATTTCGAGACCCATCTGGCTCCATACGTATACAAGGTAGGAAGGGAGTATAGAAAAAAGAAGGGAGGGTATATGGAAGTAAATATGTGCCATCAGAATTTGAATAAAAAATACCTCTGAAATTTGAATGTTGTATATTAGTGCTTACTTTTTCAGTATTAAAATAAATTCAGAATATATTTTTAACCTAAAAAAAAATTCAATGTCATTATTTTTGCAGTAAAAAAAAATTCGGTGTAATTTTTTTTACATGGTTGCAATTTTCAGTTATTAAAAAAATTCACATTCCTATTTCAAAGTGATCAAATTTTCAATATACATATTTTTCACAGTTTAAATTTTCAGTGTTAAAAAATTCAGCATATAAAAAATTTCAACTTTTCAAAATTCAAATGCAATATTTTCGTTGTCCTCCAATTCAACTTGCTCAAATTCGCCGTCTCAAATTCACCGTCTAAAAATTCGCTGTCTCAAATTCAGCGTCTAAAAATTCGCTGTAAAAATGGCCAAGGTTACTTCAGGTCACAGACATTAGCAATGGGTGTCCAATAGGCTATGTGCACGATGTTGCTACGCAACTTCCGCTAACTGAAAGGGGTAAGGGAGCATACTTCCGGTTAGGCTGTTCACCCACGGCAAGCAATGGCGTTCTACACGCTGCCTGCAGGACCTTCCAAAAATAACAATTAACCACGTCCTCCGGTTTATACGAACCTTATCATCTGCTCCACGGAGTAAAAAAGAGAAAGGCTTCAAGTTTTACGTGTCGAACTACATTGAAAACTTTGAAGGTAAGTAATGTACCAGTCGGTCACTGCTGAGCCAATGTTGACTACCTAGGTAGTGTTTTTTATTCTGTACATACATATACTGTCTCGTTTTCACTTATAATATATTTGTTTTAACATAACTTCAAAGCCATTGTTTCAGATTCTGTTTTAATGTTTTAACCACAGTGTCCAACAAAGACTCGTCAGGGATAGTGAGCGTCAGGGCGGTCTGTTATAGATCGGTGCGCAAAAATGATAAGCCTCATGAACTCAGAGTAGGCTGAAATCACATAAAATGATGATCTGTTCTATGCAAAGAGGACTATATTTTGGGGGTCTTATGTAGCTCCTGTGCAGCGTAAGTTGTAAGTATTTATAGCTGTTGTGTGTTGGAGTAGTAGCGCACATATAAGTTGCTAACTTTAGCATTAGCTTAGCTACACGAGAGCCCCAGAAGCTAGTCTGTTATGACTGCAGATTTTTGTTATATTGTAAGTTCAAATATATATGACTCTGTTAATGCTAAGGCCAATTCCTAGGCCTGTTCATTCTGCTCTTTTGCTTCTTTTTACTTCATTTAAAGACTGGAACACAGTGCAGTTTACCGCGGTGAAGTTGGTTTGATATTGCACATTCAAGCTCCGCGGACTCAGCGGGATCAATTTATATTAGTTTCACGTTAGCTGGTCACAAGATAAGGAATTTATTGATTTTTGTTTCTCAAGAGTGCTTGGTTCAAAGATTTGTTGAGACGCTGGCCGGAATCGGAGTGCTTCAACCGGATCAACCGTGAGCTAGATCCCGCTGAATCCGCGGAGTTTGAATGTGCAATATCAAACCAACTTCACCGCGGTGTGCAGTTTCTATGTGAGCGACGTCTGTTGTTTACGTTGCGTGCGTTTGGTTGGCAAATATGTTCAGAAATGTCCATCTTATTTAAGTTATGACGCCAGGGAAGCATTAATTTTTGTAAACAAAGTTTCTTCATTGTACTATTACTTATCAAAAATATGCATGGTGCCTACCAAAGTCACTGACGTGATGATTTCACATTCGTTCGTATAAGCCTGCTCAAAGTTGTAGTTTTTGACGCTTTGTGATGCATAAAAAAGCTTGAAATTGATTAAAAACACTGATCACCAAAAGCGCATTGTGCTGCAGAGATAGTTCTTACTCTGTAGACAACTGCAAACTTTCATTTGTATCTTTGCAAATAGTTATTAAAAAAAAGAATTGGGATGTCAACCCAAAGTGCATTCATTCATCTTTATTAATAACAGACGTGAGCATAAATCGGCTAAGGTTTTAAAAAAATAAGCACATTTTTGTCCTGCACTTTCTTCCAGTCTTTTTTCGGCTTGCTAAACAATTATGACAATCAAAATATACATTTTAAGTGCAGCCCTGGCCATTTTATGTTGTTGCTTAATGACCTATTTTTAGATAAATGGATTCCAACACAATCCATTATTGAACCAACTTTTTACAAAAACCGTAAGTGTTAAAAAAAGAACACGTGCTCTCTGAACTCTGTGAAGGTTGAAGGAGCTTCCCTGGGTTTGTACCTTTTCTGTGTGTTATCATCAATGTTATTTTTAAGCATTTAATTTAATTGTTTTACAGGGTGTTAGACCAGGCCGCGTGCGTGACATGGTTTTTATATCTGCAACACCAAAACAGCAGCGCACAGTTGGAAATGGTATAAGGTAATTATTGTAAATGTAAGGTTGAAGTAACTGAATATGTTCTTTGAATACTTATTTTGACTAACATGTATTAATTGGATGTCTTGTTTTTGTTTTGTTTTTTTGAAGGAGCAAACGTTACAAGGCCGTGCGAGGAGACACACCAGACCCTGATGTTCTCAGAGTAGCAGAGGTGTATCAAGACTTTCAGCAGACCTTGCACCTCTCATTACTACCATGACAATCAGTGCTGATGCCCCTTTAGTTGATTCGGCCTTTGGTAAAGTCCAGGGATCCGTTCTTCGTACGTCGCTAACTCAGTTAGCTGGATTGGATTGTTGACGATTTGGCATGATCTTGGATCGTTTGGTTCTTCGAAACTCATCCTGGACTTGCTGTCATAGCAACATGTGCGCCAGTTTAAACCTGCTCGTGAGCAGGTTTATTTCATGTAAACAGGATTAGATCGCAGCTTTATAAGCGGAGGAGATGGGAAGTCTGTCGTAGCCATGTCTTGTCCATTTTTACGACGGCAACCATTTGCAGAAGGTGCAAGAATAATTTCAGAGCTTTTCGAATTAATGGTGTATTGTGCAATAGACAGGATCCTTTAGTGCAGCGCGACAGTTTAATTGTAGAGAGATGTCTCTTGGTGGCTGTTATAAACAGAGAAACACATCATTTGACAGTGGCTTTTAAAGAGGAAACGGTGGTGTTAGAGCCATAAATAGAAAATATTTAAGTTATTTGTATGATGGTTTGCTTTTTATTTTTTATCATATTCAGTAAGAAGATTTGTTCGGGCCATTTTATTGTGAAGTTTAGTTTTACTTTAATCCACCAGGGAGCAGAGCGCAACAGTTCAACGGCATGATGTCAGGAGGCCCTGTATTACTACTTCTCGGTTCTGGGAAGTATGTCATGTGAGATGAGCCACTTCTGCTTTGTGCTTAGCGCAGCGCATCAAGAAGGCAACAGCAGCCACAGCCGCCATGAAAAGGGGCCTAGCACTTGAACCATCAGCTATCCAGGAATACTGCAGGATCATAAACACCAACTTTTGGCCCTGTGGGTTCATCATTCACCCTGATGCTCCATGGTTGGGCTCTTCTCCAGATGGTGTTGTTTTTGACCCGACTGAGAGGCCAAAATTTGGTTTGTTGGAGATAAAATGTCCCAATACTAAGAGTTATGTGGATTGTCGCTATTTAAAAAAGTGTAGATTCCAAAATGTCAAGGTTGCAGGTCAAACAAATTTTGGTTTGTTTGGTTGTCAAACAAACGGGAGAGTGTTGGCCTAGTGGTTAGAGCAGTGCGCTTGCACTCAGAGAAGGATGCAAGTACCCGGTTCGATCCCCAGCGCCTGCACTCTGAGTCCCTGAGCAAGACCCTTAACCCCAGATTGCTCCCCGGGCGCCGCACATGGCAGCCCACTGCTCCCCAGGGGATGGGTTAAAAGCAGAGAACAAATTTCATTGTTATGTATGTTTCAATGTATGTTTCAATGACAATAAAGATGATATTACTGCTATTACTTACTGTCTGAGCTTGTTACTATGTATTGTTATTTTATGTATGGCTTAGTAATGGTTTTGTACACTGATTTTCTATTGTCCTATTTAGTTAATTCTGTTCTAACATCTTGCCACTATATGCCATGTTGTGGATTTAGTAGCTTTTAAGAGTTTTTTTAAAAACCCATGTTTTGCTAAGGTATCTTGCAAATGTAAGAAAAACGATGCTAAGAATTTAAACAGCACAATAAAAGTTTGTTGTTTGAGTATTCCAGTTTGTTTATTAATGTAAATTTCCCCAAAACAGTGTTTTAATGTAATCAGTAATTAAGAAGTATTGGTTTTATAAAGTATTTTATTTGTGGCCTTTGCAGACAAGTAAACTTCACAAGGGGAAAAAAGAAATAAGCACAATTCAGTCACTAGGGGGCAGTGAGACGGGATCGTTTATGTTCACATTTTAATAATCTCACAACTAAATTAGTTTGTGGAAAATCACTTAAGCTAGCTAAACAAGGATGAAAATGGTCTAAAACAGAACTAAACCAAGACATGGCATTTAAAAAAACTAATTCTTGAGTGCAGATAAAGTAGGAAATCCAGATCCAGGGGCATCCGTTCCAGAACATGCTCCAAACGATCACGGAGCCTATCAAAAATATGATCCAGCAAAAGTTCCTTGAATAGAGAAAAAAGAAAAAAAACATGTCAAAAAAAATGTCCGTAAAATAAAAAAGTATTTTGATATCAGTTGGTCAGTATTGAGAAATCACAGTAATATAAATTAAATTATTACATTTAATCTAAAATAAGTTAACAGATGTACTTACAAGCATATATTTTCTTGAAAATAAGTTAAAATCAACTGAAATAAACAAAGGGGTTTGTTTATAGTGTTGCTAGGTAACAGAACGAGGCTTTATACCGCAAAGTAAAAAGAATGTAAAATAATATTGTATATCAACATTTGTCATAAGAGAAGCAGAATATATACGAAAAATATATGAAAGACAAAGTAGCAGTTGAAAAACGATTAGTTAAAAAGAAATTTACACTTCATGAGAATGATCACTTTTACTTGGGAAAACTCTGTGGGTTGGGTTGCCACCTTTCAGAAATTAAAATATGGACGCATGCTACGGCCCATGTCACCCTTCTTTCATAATGGTGGGATGGCCGGTGTAGTGATAGAAAGTATTTGGTAAAAAGTCTACTCAAATACTGATTAACTGATCATTACACCTGATATAATGTTCAAAATTTCTCAGACAGCAAGAAATAAAGTTATGTGCAAATATGTATGTGAATGCTGGTTCCAGATCAAATTTACCACGGGGGCCAGTAGTCCATGGCCCCCGTGGGAACCTGTAGTCCAGAACTACAGGTTGCAGATCCCTGATCTAGCAGATGGAAAGTGTCATTCTATTTCACTAGATAAGCTAAAACTACAGCAACATAAGTTTTAAAGAATAAAGAGACAGTATAATTTCTTCAGTTTCCCTCTTAATTTTTAAAAAAATTGCTAGCATTCATCCTCACTGACACTGTTCAGCCTGGGATGTGTGTCTTCCTTCTCACGTCTGTATCTTTGAAGCACACAAGGCAGCCATATTAGCTTACTACATTAGCGTTAGCATCTCCTGAAAAATTACGACTTTACTAAGACTGCCTGTCTCAGTCTCACCTAAGACAACATACAAACAACCCAGAAAGTCACCACCCATCAGTTCTCTTTAAAGATTCTAGACTTGGCGCAAGTGGTATTTCTTTTTGAAATAAAACGGGGGGGAGGGGGGGGAGGGTGCTAGGAGGTAGCGAGAAGTAATATGCCGGTTCTACACGGTGTAAGATTAACAACGGCCCAAACCAGTATTTTAAATCAGGCTTTAAGATAATGTATCAAACTTCATGCGCAAAATAAAATATACTACAGAAATATGAAAGTATTAAACTCACCGTTGGGTTTGAGTTCGCCTCCATGGTCGCCAGCCTGGGTGATACTGGTACTTCTTCAATATGACGGTTGTGTCACGTGATTAGGTGGATGTTGGAATTGGACATCCATTGCTAATGTCTGTGACCTGAAGTAACCTTGGCCATTTTTACAGCGAATTTTTAGACGGTGAATTTGAGACGGCGAATTTGAGCAAGTTGAATTGGAGGACAACGAAAATATTGCATTTGAATTTTGAAAAGTTGAAATTTTTTATATGCTGAATTTTTTAACACTGAAAATTTAAACTGTGAAAAATATGTATATTGAAAATTTGATCACTTTGAAATAGGAATGTGAATTTTTTTAATAACTGAAAATTGCAACCATGTAAAAAAAATTACACCGAATTTTTTTTTACTGCAAAAATAATGACATTGAATTTTTTTTTAGGTTAAAAATATATTCTGAATTTATTTTAATACTGAAAAAGTAAGCACTAATATACAACATTCAAATTTCAAAGGTATTTTTTATTCAAATTCTGATGGCACATATTTCAAATTCTGATGGCACATATTTACTTCCATAAGGGTAACCATGACTTTATCCTTTGCGATAAACAAGTAACGGGATTGACTGTGATTTCAGAAATATCAAAAATATGTCAAACTTAATTTGGATTAAAACAATGTGCTTTTTTCTGAATTGCCTTAGGCAAGGATACGAGAGGTGCAGGAGGTTCTCTGGGATTTCAGAGTCAGGTGTGACGGTCGGTCTGGAGTGAAGCTCTTCGTAGTTGTAGTACATGTCCGCTGGCAGCTCCTTCGATCTCCCCCCAGACTCCTGCCGAATCTCGTAGGGTTCAGCATCACATCCTGGGAGATGGAGGGGACGGTCAAATTCATTTTTCTTCACATTATAGGGAACAGAGTCTGTATGTAAACGTGTCTGCAGAGAGATGTGCCCTTCATCAAATACAAATACAGTATAGGTAAAACAAAAGTGTATTTAGGGTCCATATCTTCTACAAAATAACCTCAGAGAGAAAAACAGTTAAAATCTAAATGCAGAAAGATGATGGAGATGTAAATATTTAAATTTTCAAAGACTAGAACAAACACCAGAGGCCTAAATCCTGAGAAGAGCATATTGTTATCGGCCGTTTGCCAATTCATAACCTGAGTAAATACAAAACCAGTTTTCAATTCATTATTTAATTTATTATGGGAAAAAGACATTCAAACTACTCATGGCCAAATGTGGAAAAAAGTAGGGATAAAGGGAAGAAAAGCAGGACTTTTAAGTAAAAAATTATTTGTGTTTTAACCAACACGTTAGCATCATTCTCCAGCATCTGCTGATTACAGCAGAACTTTATCTAAATATTTGTTTTCAAAAGCACATGTCAGTTAAAAGTGTGAAACAGTTGATATTTAAAGAAACAAAAAGTGTTTGAATTACCTTCATTGTCTTCCTGTGTAAAAGTCGATGTGTTTTCAGCCTGTTCACCAACTGAACACATGTCGTTAACCGACATTGTACCGTTTGTTCTACAAAAACATCAGTTAAAAAAGCGAAGTTTCAAGATTTCTTAACATATAAAACTAAAAATATAATAAAACAGCATTCTATACGTAGAAAAATTTATATTTTGTAATTCTGTTACAACTTAGTCGATAGATATTTACCATTATAACCATTTGAAGAACTTTAGCCGTGGCACTGGCACTTCTCTGTGACGGTTAACGCGTTGCCAGGCGACAAGGCAAGGCAATTCCACGGTTACAAAGCATGCTGGTTAATGCAGTTTCCATTTAAAGGGATCAAAGTGTTCAATGAAACTGAAAAGAACAAAGAGAAGTAAAACAATATGACAATTGATAATTACATTTCACATGTAAAAGATTTTTATTAGGTTTTAGTTCTCATGTATTTTACTCCAAGATAACCAAAACCTGGTTCTTTTACATCAGGGATTCCCAAAGTGTGGAGCTGCCACTAGGGGGTGCGCGAGTTGAAAAATGTAATGGCGGTGTGGCGTGACAGTGCTTTTTTCCCCCACGCCATAAAGACGTGTAAATAAACATTTCCTTTGTAAAGATTAAAATCAAAAACTGTAACTTTAATCAATCAATAAAAATGTATCGTAATTATCCGTATTGTTCGGCAGCATTTGTAATGTAATAATAGTAATAGTAGTAATATCGCCTTTATTGTCATTGAAACATACATTACAATGAAATTTGCTTTCTGCATTTAACCCATCCCCTTGGGGAGCACACACACACACACAAAAAAACATTACCCCATATACACTACGTCAGTTGCAGAGTTTCCAAACATATTTGAATATCTTTTTGTGTCTCTGTCAAAAAATAACATATTTAGGGCAGCCTGTTCTGATTTATCTGTTTATTATAAATAGCTGTACAATTTCAATCTCATGCAAGCCAAGTAACTGCAGCTAAATAAAAGGCAATAAAGTTTAAAAAAATACACACGCATTGGCTAATAGTTACACATAATTTGCACATGTTTATGTAAAATATTAAAGATGAGACAGTAATGTAATGGACTTGACGTCTTGCTTCATGGTAAGGCTGATGCATAATTCTGAGTGCTGATCCAATTCGTGTCTCTGCAGCATGCACTCCTTTTATGGCAAGATATCCCTTCATCATCCGTCTTCCATATGTAGGTCCAGTCTAAAAAATAAAAATAATTTGCACATTCCAAAATCTTACCAACTGATGTATCATGAAATTAGATGCCGCAGTTTGCATTTTATATGATGGAATTGATCAGTTATTCGGATGTTGATAGTCACTATAAATAATGGAAGGCTGAGGCTTTTTTGGATGGATTTGTTTACTATTTCAGAATCAGACATACTTTAATAATCCCAGAGGGAAATTACTTAATGTAATTGTAATACACAGGGATAAAAGATGCCAGTCAAATTTGATAAGACACAAATGCGAGGCCTACTGTAGAGGCGCGTGCGTGTGTATATTACTACATGCTCATTCTCACATTCTTTCTCTCACATCACACACACGCACACATCCTGTAGCAAAAGGGAAATAAAGCGGGATCAAACTTCGGTTATAGCTTTTGCCACCTCCAACTCCAAATGTGCATCAGGGGAGTCCCATGAAACTCAAGCCATGTTCATTGCAAAATCTCCTGACACTTCCTGCGCAATATCCTCTAGCTCCCCCACTCACCTGGGATATATGCGCTGAGATTTCTATGGATAACAAGCCTTATATTGCCATGTCTAAAATCAGATCTCCATAAGGTTCTAAAGACATTTTATTCTGCGTTAACACCGGCAGCCTGAAAATTTTGGCGCTTTTGCCACAAATAACACAAACGACCACAAATGAGCCTGAAGAAAAGGTTTTTATCATTGCCAAATCTGAGAAAGGTTCAGTTCCAGCCGCAGTAACGATAATTCAGGCAAAAAACAGCCAGAAATGAACCATTATATTCTATTTGCTCTATTCTGTATTTTATTTTAGGCAAAAAATAATACACTGAATACAACAAATTAATAGAAATTATGAATTTATCTTTAGGAGAAAATGTCAAGCTACCATCTTCTGTGCAGGACCCATTCTGCCATAATTAAGAAGACAGAAATAAATGTGAAATAAATACAATGCCAAAAAGTTGTTCAAATATAAAAGTTTGTGGCATTAAAAGCAATAAAATAAGTAATTTATTCAATGAGAAAGAAAATGGCACAAGGATATATGAGGTGAAAATATGTTTCAGAATTAAAATAATTGAAAAAAATTTATTTGATGGAGGCTTCTCTAAAAATTGTCCTTAGGTGTGATTGTGTGCGTGAATGGTTGTTTGTCCTGTCTGTCTTGTGTTGCCCTGCGACAGACTGGCGACCTGTCCAGTACCCCGCCTCTCGCCCAGTGAACGCTGGAGATAGGCACCAGCAACCCCCGCGAACCCATGAGGGATTAAGCGGGTCAGAAAATGGATGGATGGATGGATATTTTTTTTCCATATATATTTTTATTGGGTTAGAAGGGTACAATACATTCATTTAGATGAGAATACATTTCACCTATCCCCCACCCCCCTACATTCCCAGGAATACAGTGAAAAATGTTAACGGATGGATGGATATTTGATGGAAAGCATATTTTAAATATATTTGGGTATAAATATGAAAAACTTTGTAATAACTACACAGAAAATAAAGAGTTGAAGAAAAACATCCAATTGAAAATGAGCAGTTTAAAAAACAAGCATCAAAGTCACATAAAATATGACTGTAGGATGTTTGACTAGAAATATTTGTAGTCATCTCTTGTTTTAATTTGCTCCTCCAGCCCTCAGAACCTCCAAGTAACTGTGGATGTTGTTAAAAACGTACAAAACCTTTTAAGAAAATGACAGTGCCTTGCAAAGATTATTGATATTTGTTGAACTATAAACAGCAATGTATTGTATTAAGATGATATGTGACAGATCGACACAGTCTGCTAGTATTTGGTTTCCTGCTGTAATAAAAGACAAGAAAGAGACTCCTCGGATTAGTGGGGTCATTCAGCCTTGCTGGGATTTTTTTTTTCTTAAACACAATTTCCCAACAGCTCAATTCTGTTGAAGACAACACTACTGGATTTAACTAGGGATGTTTAAACTGGAGACTTAGCTAAATGTTAGCATATAAAAATCTGAAAAGATACATTTGCTTTCAACCCCTTTTTGTTCTGATACCCCTAAATAAAATCCCACTGCAGCCGGATGTCATTCAGTGTAGGAAATAGAGAGCATGTGTGTAGATTTAAATCCAGCGTTTCCATGTTGAAGCCTTCGGAGGTTTGTTAGAGAACGTCAGCAGTGAAGAAACAACACCATGAAGTCTTGATTATACTTTATTGTACCCATAGGGGAGATTTGTCTTGGACTACATGTGCTAAAAAGATAAAATAAAAACTGCCACCATAAAATACAATAAATAAACATCAAATACACCTATTGCACATTACACCACAGTATGTTAAACTGATTAACAATAATCCAAGCCTTTGAACATCTCACAGAGCACCGTTCAGTCTGCTATCAGTTATGGAAGGAGGCCATAATGCAGAGAAGTGACCGAGCTGCCCAAGGTAGCCCTGGAGGAGCTGCAGAGATCCACAGCTCAGCAGCAGGGAGTTGTGCGCCTCACAAATCTGACCTCCAGGTGGCACAAAAGGCAACCAACATTGAAAGGAAACCATAAGATGTTCCAGGTTAAAACAAACATGTGGAAGAAAGGTGCTCTGGTCAGATGAGAAACAATGTTGTACTTTTAAGCCTCCAGTCAAAATGGTACTGTAAGCGTGGCGGAAAATTCGATCCACACCTGCCACCATGAACACACATTATGGCAGAGTGGAACATGGTGGTGGTGGCAACATCGCCAGGGTAATGGCACCAAGCATGCAGCCAGATCTACAACGATTAAACCCTATTCTTGTGTTGGAATGACCTGTATCCAATTAGAAATGTTTGCCAAGACCTAGAAACTGAGCCATCCGATGGGGCTGAGCTTGATCTTATTTCGCAAAGCAGAACGGGCTAAAACTTCAGACTACACATGCCAAACCGGCTGGGATATAGTAAACACTTGCGGCTGCTGTTTTGGCAAAAAGGTGATTCAACAAAGTAATGATTCAAGGGGGCTGAAGACGAGTGTAGGCGACATCCTCCTTCAACACTTTTGCAAGGATGCTTGACTTTGAAGCAATAGGACCTATTGGTGAAGGTCTCTGACGGTATTGGTTTTTGGGAGCGACAAGGTTGCGGGAGAGATGAAGATACTACAAGGAGGCCAGCAGTGCAATCCCATTGATGTTCTGGTCTGCAGGAGTCCGTGCAGCTGAAACCTAAGCCCAGGAACATATCAGGCTGTGCGAACTATTCTGAGCATCGGCTGCTGAAGGCGGGCTGAGGGGTGGGTGTCGCGCCTGCACAAGAACTACCAGTAAGAGCTTATAGTCGCTACAAACAGTCTGAAATGCATGCAGTCCTTTTAGCAAATAAATAAATAAATGAAATACCCCACTTGAATAGCAGCGTGTTGCTTCGTATTAGAGCTGACGACCCTCGCATGAGCCTCTGGTCAGATCCTGTTTGGGATTTTTGTTTGAAAGGCCCCAGACGCTTAGGTTTTCTCCAGGGTTTATCTCTCAGTTGTGTTTGGCTCATGAAAAGGTAGATTGCTAGGAGCTGTGCTGACCTTGGGACAGTTTGCTGAGGGCAGAACATTAATTCCTGAAGGGACACATGGTCTGGAGTGACAAGGCCATCTGCTGCAGCAGCAGCAGGAGGAAGGTGGCGTGGGGTGGCTGGTCGAAGGGGGGTGCTAAGAATTCCTCTTGCTGGGGTGTGGAGAGGAACAGATATTCTGGGAAACCTTTGCCAGCACTCAGCTGGGATACTTGTTTCTTTTATGTTTTTTTTTCCCTCAACAGAATTTAAATGGAGAATATTCTGCTCTCCTGAGGTGAGACGGGATCCGTTTTCCGGTTGCTCTGCCAGGCGTTTTGCGATAATGTTCTTGGTGTGCCACCACTCCACCTCGCTGGATCCAGTTTCTCCTCTGTCTCGGCTCGGCCGGAGCTGATAGAGCAGGATCTGGTGCCGAGCTTTCCGAGGGGATCATCTTCAAGGAATCTTCTGTGGCGTTGTGCTGTTCAAACGGGAAGGATCCACTTTCTTCCTGTCTTGCTGAAACTGCATGGCCTAAGCGAATGAATATTTTCCCATTGCGCACTGCACCAGAAATGGGCCAGGACCAAACCAAGCAGCAGATAGAGAAGGGCCTGAAGTTGTATCAGTCTAATCAGACGGACAAAGCCCTGCATGTGTGGACAAAGGTGCTGGAGAAGACCTCGGACCCTGGAGGGAAGTTTCGAGTGCTCGGGTGCCTGATCACAGCCCACTCAGAAATGGGAAAGTACAAAGATATGCTAAAGGTATGCCACCTAAAACCTTGAACTCAATGTTTGCAGATTAATATCACTTAATATTTCTTTAAATGTGCATTCTTTAAAATGATGTCAAAAGAAATGGGTTTTTTTAAGGCATTTGACTCCAATCAGCCAAATCCATCCTGTTATATATGTACCGTGTAACTAGTCTGTGGTGATAAATCCAGAGAGTGACACATCCCATCACTTCATGCGTCAACATGCCATCCCACTTCTGCTGCTGTGGCATTTCACCATTTCTGTTAAAGTGTTCAAAGTTGACCGCTTCCTATCCTGAGGAACACAGATTCACTTGTGGGCTTCCGAGCGATGCGGAGTAAATAAGTGTCCTGCAACCTTAGAGTCAGTGTAGGGTGTCTTGTTGATACGATCATCCGCGCTCAGACAGCACCCGGTCTCAGTAACGCAGTTTTACTGAAGGCTTCAAAAAGAGGAGGCCCGATAACCAAAAATAATACAGAGCTGTAAAAAATCTGCAGCTTTTTCAGCTTTGTGCTTTTTCACTCTTTGAACGTTTCAGATCATTATGTTGTAATATCAGACAAAGATGATCTGGATAAATATAAAATACAGTTTACAAATGAGGATTTTAATCATTAAGAAAGAATAAAAACTATACAAAAAAGACTGGGCCTTTGTGAAAAAGCAATTGCCTTTCCTTAATTCTCAAAAAACAAAACAAACAAAAAAAACCACATTTTTTGAAAAGCTGTGTTCAGTTTCTCCAGCCGCCGCCTGGCTTGATGCTAAACCAAGAGAATCAGAAACTGAAACCGGTGTGACAAGACGAAATAGGTGAAAGCAGCTGAGAAAGCAACAGATGAGGCCCTGATCTTCACGAGCAGATGAAAAAACAAAAGTCACAGACATCTATCGGTCTGGAAAATGCTGCATAGCCATTTCTACGGTTTTGGGATTCCAGTGAACCACAGCGAGAGCCGTTGTCTGCAAGAGCAAAAGACATGGACCATGATAAACCTTCTAAGAAGTGTCTGGCCAGCCGAATTTACTCCAGGAACCTGGAAAAACATCTCCTGCACTGCAGACCACAGCTGTCTCGGTTAGGGTCAGTGTTCATGATTCAACAATAAGAAAGGAACTCAGCAAATATGGCATCCATGTGAGAGTTTCCTGGTAATAATAGTAATAACACTGCTGACTAAAACTAACATAACGGTTCAAATTGGCGGTTCAAGTTTTTGGAAAATATTCTGTGAACTGACGAAATGAAGGGGAAACCTTTCAATACATCTGCCACAAAATAACACCACATTTTATAAAAAAGAGCAACAAAAGAATCGCAGCAACAGTCAAACATGGTGGTGGTTGTGTGGGACTGGTTTGCTGCTGATGGGTGTCTTCCAAAACTGAGGGAACCACAAATTCTGCTTTTGGCAATAAAACCCTGAAGGAGAATGTCTGACCATCAGGTCGTGGCTTTAAGCAGATGTTCCCTTGAGTCACACAGCAGGACAACAATCTGAAAAATTGGTAACAAGTTAATCTATAGCTCCTTCAAAGAAACCAACAAATATAAGAAAGTTGTTTTTTTTGGAGTGTCTTACTCAAATGTCCAGACATAAATCTGATTTAGATGTTGCAGCATGACTCCTGAACAGGTAATACAAGCCCATGAATCCTTCAATACGAATAAATTAGAAATAATTCTGCAAAGAAGAGCGGGTCAAAAGATGTAAAACACCGGCTGCCAGTGGCAGTTGCTGCTGAACAGGATGGGACATCCAGTTATTAGGTTTAGAGGGGAAATTTATTTTCTTTATTTATGTTTATTTACATGGGACCAGGTTGTTTTGGATGGCTTTTTCTCTCAATAAATTGAATCATCTATTCAAAACTGCATTTAAGGTCAACTCAGATAATCTTCATCTGGCATTAAAGTTAGTTTGATGGTTGAAAACTTTAAAGCGTAGCCCAAAAACATATACAGCCCTGTGTTATTATTATGTTTCTCTTTGCCAACATGCTCCTCTTGCAGTACGCCCTCGAACAGATTGACACAGCCCGAGAAATGGAAGACCCGGACTACCTGACCGAAGGCTACCTGAACTTGGCACGCAGCAACGAGAAGCTCTGCGACTTCCAGAAGACGGTGTCCTACTGCAAGACCTGCCTGAACATGCAGGGTACCACTGTGAGCCTGCAGCTCAACGGCCAGGTGTGTCTGAGCATGGGCAACGCCTACCTGGGCCTCAGCGTCTTCCAGAAGGCCCTGGAGAGCTACGAGAAGGCCCTGCGCTACGCACACAACAACGACGACAAGATGCTGGAGTGCAGAGTCTGCTGCAGTCTGGGAAACATCTACGTTCATCTAAAGGTGATCTAGACGCTGCTGTTGATGGGAGCCACTTGCTGCTGCACTGTGGGATGCTTCATTTCAAGTGCAAACGTCTTATTCCATTGGCAGATCATTTAAACTTCCCTGCTCAAATCAAGGACAAATGTAATAATTTTTAGAAAATTTTCCTTACTTTTAGTTCCTTTTTGCAGTGTACAAAATATTCCCGGTCATGGAAAACACTGACATTCACGTTCTGGACACTTTAAGAGCACCAGCCATCCATTCTTAACGTAACGTTGCAGCAATTGTGGCGAGCAACGTGCAGGCTGGCTGCCAGAGCTGATCGGCAAACTGATTAACCAGCTTAAATCAACCCGATAAATGTCAGTCGTTCTGCAAGATCCTAAATTTAGCAGCAGTTTATTCTGTTTCAGCTTAAGACTGCATCAAAAAACAAAATAGCAAATATACGACAAGGATGAAAACATTCCAGCTGTGACAGCTAATATTTGACATTATTTTAGCAGCAACAGGAATAATGTCTGCTTTGTAGATTTAAATACAAATGGTACATGCACTTTATACATTTTGTTTAAAAAGTATTACTTTTTGGTCCTTGTGAATCTCCTAATGCTCCATCCTTTGTCATTTGTGCTGTAAGACAAGGGCTGCGTGGGTGAACTGGCCTGTTGGGGTTTATGCTATACCCTTAACACTAGAGAGCCTTTTTTTTGGGGGGGGGGGGGGGTACTGGTGACCTTTATTTGACCGTATGCACAGACAGGAAACAGAGTTGAGAAAGGGGAAAGACATGCCGCAAAGGTCCACAGGACGAGACTTAAACCTGGGACAGTCGCATCGAGGACCGAGGCCTCCGAACATGCTCTCCACCGGCGCCACCATCACAGATCTTTTAACTGCAGTCCTCTTGCTTCCGTAAGAGGACTGCTTTCTGGGACATAGTGAAGATGCAGTTTTAATTCTCCTACTATAACCTTGAGTTGAAAGATCATGGCAATATGGCCTTTACACAAACATTTACCAAAAAAACACGTACAACATGATCTAAGCGCTTTTATTTAAAGAGAAAAGTACAGTTAGCCCACTGTTGCTGCTAAAACAACATAGTTTATAGATTTTTAGAGTTATACCAAGATTATTAATATATTCATACCTAAATTAAAGCAAAAATATATGTTAAGTTAAACAAAATGAGTTTTCAAAGGTTTTTTGAGATTATTATGATTCTGCGTATTAAAAACACTGACCCATATTTTAAAAAACGTTTACATGAGGTGGGTTATCTACCTGGGCAAATCGCTCATCGCGTAGATCAACAGAAATGCTGCTCGTAGCTCGTTAACTGCAGTTTCAGAACAGAACTTGACAAAAAGTGACAGGTGATGCTTCTTTAGCTTCCACGCTTTGAATGTCTGTGTTTCACACAACCAGAAACATTTCTAAACAGACAAATCTTCCTGTTTTGTAAGAAAGGAATATGTGTAGCTGCCTTCTTTCAGCAGGCTGATTGGCTGTGCGCAGAAACAGGTTGGGGAGGGGGAAGGTGACATTGCAGCCGGAAGAAGCTCTGGTCACGCGGCATAAGCTGTGTTCTCAAAAGAAAGCAAACATGGCTACTAATACTTGTGCGTGGTACATTGTGCCATTTGTTTGAAACTGTTGCAAACTGAAGAACTCAAATGATTCGTGTCAACAGGACTATGAGAAAGCCCTGTTCTTCCCCTGCAAGGCAGCTGAGCTCGTCAACGACTACGGCAAAAGCTGGAGCCTCAAGTATCGCGCCATGAGCCAGTTCCACATGTCTGTGGCCTACAGGAAGCTGGAGCGTCTGGCTGACGCCATGGAGTGCTGCGAGGTATTGTTTTAAAGGCAACCCACATCATTTAGTCTCCTCGGGGAGCTGAAGAATCTCCGAGTTTAAGTTTGCCAACCCCCAGGATGCTGCTGTTATGGATGTCGTACTTAGTGCCGACAGGTGCGGGCACCAGCTGCTCCGCCGTCCAAGGCGTCAGACCTATACAAAAATATGCTCACAGAGGCGCTGGTTTAAAGTGTTAATGAAGAGGGCGGCCTAAGTTCTCGCCTGGTTCTAATTATGTACGGAGGGTGATAAAATAGCTTGATGTCATTGCTTTGGCGTGTAAGACTGTAGTAACGAGAGAGCGGGGGACATTTCAGATTTATTACATTCAGCCAAACAGATTACACATCCTGAGATATTTCAAATACCACAGTGTCCACGTCCCAACAGAGATTTACCGACATGAAAACTGGAAATAGAAATAACTGAACAAATTTGTGTCACCGGAGTCCCAGGAAGAGTAGCTTTGTCACTCATATCCCAGATGTAAGCCCTAGATAAATGTTGTTTTGTGCTTCGACAGGAATCCATGAAGATTGCTCTGCAACACGGCGACCGGCCCCTGCAAGCTCTGTGCTTACTAAACTTCGCAGACATACACCGCTGCAGGCATGACGTTACTGTAAGGTTACATAAATACATCCATGTCAGTGTGAACCTGTCTTTCCAGTCTAGTTGATGTGGGTCATCCTCGTTTTTTTTTTTATTTTCTTTAACTCTAAATCTTACTCTAATACATTGCTTTATTTGAGAAATACAAACCGTATGCGCTGCTGTTTCTTTCAAATCTTTTAGAAAGCATTCCCTCGTTACGAGTCTGCACTGGGCATTATGACTGAGATTGGAAACCGTCTTGGACAAGCGCACGTCTACCTGGGTGTTGCAAAATGTTGGCTTCTGCAGAAAGAATTTGACAAGGTTAATACAGTTAGATCCATAACGGTACCCCATTTGTCACATAAAACCAATGTGGGCCTATTTGTTTTACTCGTGCTTGTAACGTCTACCTTTGTGGTAAATGTCCCGTGCCTCCTTCCTGACAGGCTCTCGAATCTTTGGAGCGAGCACAAGAACTGGCCGACGGAATGGGAAACAAGGTACCTGGAGTTTTCTCAAACCAAAAGATGACATCAATCAGTAAAGTTAGATATAAAGTGCAACTATCTTTAAAGTCTTAATTGCTCTAAATGTTAATCGTGTTACTCTTGTACTTAAGCTGTGCACCCTGAAGGTTCACTGCCTGCGTGAGGGCATCTACCGCAACAACAAGCAGCAGGAGGAGCTCCGAGAGCAGGTGGTGAAGTTCCTGCAGTGCGTGGAGGAGCTGGAGCTCTACTGCGGCATGTGTGGGGAGTCCATCGGGGACAGGGACCAAAAGCTGCAGGCGTTGCCCTGTTCCCACATTTTCCATCTCAAGTAGGTGTTCACTCTCTGCCGGTTATCGTTGAGGTAACATGCATTTTTTTCAAATTAAAAATACATACTTATAGTGATTCTTTTCTACATCCAGTAGGCAGCGTGCTGTGCATTTGAATGTATTGGTACCCTTCAAACGTTCACACCTTTTATTATGCTACATGTTAACTTTTTTTTTTTAAACAAATAACAATCTGAAAAGTGTGGCATGCATCTGTTTTCCGACCTCCTGGCTCAAAGCTTTGTAGGAACCAACTTTTGTGGCAAAGGGGCCGTAAGAGCATACCTTTGCGGTGTGTTTCTTTGCACTTCTAGAGAGCTCAGCCAATGTTCAGAATAGTTCCCACAGTCTAATGTTCCTGAGCTCAGATTTTAGCTCCGCATCTTCCTGCAGAACGTCAATCGTGGCATCCCACTGGCTTCATCTTTCCCTCAACCTTTGAAACTCAGCAAATGAAATGTGGCCCTTTTACCAGCTTTAAGCTTGATATGTCTATGACTAATTCAAAGAGGGTGTTACTAAAGTGTTACAAAAGGCCCCGGAGAATCGCCTCTTATTGCTTTTTTATTATTACTTATAGAGCTGCAAATCCCTTATGCTATGCCTCTACTGGCTTTGCAAACCAAGAAAGTAACATTATTGTCTATTCTTCTTTGCAAAATAGTTCAAGCTAAGGCAAATTGATTGAAAGCCTCTGTTAACATCAAGTCTTGCCTCAGATTCTCATACATAAACTTCGACCTGGCTTATTCTAACACACGAGCATCATTTGATTTTAAACCATTCCACTGTAGCTTTGGCTGCACTGCTAGAAGGTGAACATTCGTGTCAGTCTCAAGTCTTTCGCAAACTCCAATGGGTTTCCTCTAGGAGTCCCCTGTCTTTAGCTCAATCAGCTCTGACCAACTTTGCCATCCCTGCTAAAGAAAAGTATACCATGATGCAGCCACCTCCATGTTTGACCGAAATGGTGTACGTTTTTCTGCCAAACAGGATTTTCTATGCAGCCTAGAAGGCCCAGTTTTCGTTCAACCAGGGCACCTTCTTCCACATAATTGCTGTGTCCCTTACACAATTTGTGTCAAACTCCAAAAGAGATTTCCTGTGGCTCTCTTTAATCATCGGATTTCCTCTTGCCACTTCTTCATTAAACGCCAGATTTGTGGTGTGCAAAAGGGTGAATATGAAAGCAATTGGTTGAGCTGGACTTAAAAAAAAAATAGTATCAACGTTAAGGGGGTTGAGTACAAATCCTTGCCTCACTTGTATTTTTATTTGTGAAACATTTCTTAAAACCATGTGTAATTTTCCTAATGCTTTACAACTGCGGGTGACTTTGTATTGGTCTAATACAGACGTAAAAACAAAGTAGTTTACAAAATGCAAATGTTCTTATTTTAATGCCTTTCTCCAGGTGTCTGCAGACAAACGGGACGAAAGGTTGCCCAAAGTGTTTCAAATCCTCCATCAAGCCTGGATTTGTGTGACTGCCACCGGCCGTTTGCGTGTTGGTTCTGCAGACACGGCACGATGCCCTAAAGGCTCTGGACTGATGTGCAGGCAGCAGGGAGCAGGCAGCCTTGGGATGCGCTTACTTTCAATAAGGCGCAGACGTTTGCTCCTCTGCACACAGGACGGCTACTAAGAACCAAGAGCGTCTTAAATCTGTGGCTCACAAGCGCAGATTAGGGCCGCAGTCCATCAGAGGAGATGCTGTGTAACTATAATGGTTTTAAATTGTGAGATAATATGAAAAAATCAGATGGACTAAACATCTGTTGCAACATACACACAGGATAAGGACTGCCAACATCAACTTATAGCTGTTGTATGTGTAAGAACCATTTAATAACAGTGAGGTGAACCCATTTTTGGAAGAATACGTCTTTGAAACTTAAAAAAAGAGAGAAAAACAATGCACATTGTCAAAATTCACCTCAATCTTTTTTTTTTTTTTATAGCAACTGTGTTTCCACACAACAGCACAGCCACTCATGAATTTAACAGTTTTAATATTGTTTTTTCATGTACATAATGTTCTCGTGTAATTTTCTGGTCAACATTTGATTCATTTAATGTATTACTTTTTTTCTTTTGTAAAACAAACTAAAATCTCTTAACCACTGAAAAACTAGTATGTCTTTACAAAGCAGGTTTATGCAGCTGTATTATTGTTGTTGTTATTATTATTATTTCTGAGGGAGGTGTAAAGATTTAGATAAATGCCATGTTAGTTTTTTATGCCACTGGTTGTATTTTACTTGCAAAAGCATTTAAGGGATTGGCTTTTATTTAATGCATAAAGCCAAAGAACAAACAAACTTGGGCTTTTCAAATCAGCTAAACGAGTAACTAAACTAAACCAATTTATTTATTTATTTTACTGTTTATTAGAGCATTTCTCAATAGTATTTGAGATTTACTATTGATATTCCATGTAAATGATTTACTTTTAGCTTGTATTTAGGAGGAATACTATATCTGGCTTAACTGCTGCTCCTTATTTTCAGCCAGGTTTCTTTAAAATCTGTTATTTTGGAGTCTGCTCACTAAAAGTAGGTGATCTGCCTCTGCAGCTATTTACAGTCTTGATCAGTCTGGAAATCGAAATTTGATTTCAGTATTTTTCCAAGTCTGGATTACAAGTTAAAGTTAAAATGAAAAACATCTCTCTCACTCTCGCTCTCGCTCTCTCTCTCTCTCTCTCTCTCTCTCTCTCTCTCTCTCTCTCTCTCTCTCTCTCTCCCCCCCCCCCTGTACCCTTCCTTCATCTGTTTTTCCTCTTGGTTCTGTACATAAAGCCTGCCCACTTTAGAAATATCCCATATAAATACATGGTTACATTTTTGTATTTTGTATTTTAAAGTTACTGTAAAGGACTGAGCACTCTGGGAAATGGAGTCCGGAAAAGTCTGGAATTCTCATGAGAAATGAACATTTCTTCACATTGTTTTACAAACTACAGTATGACGAAGGGGAAACCAGTGGAATTCACTTGTTACTAACTAATTTACCGTTATTGCACATAAACGTGTATGTCTGGATTTCAGGAAGCTGACCTCACCTCTCAAAGCCAGCTGGTGGTTGTATGAAGTCTAAAGTAAAAAAAAAGCTGACTCATCGTGTGTGCATCTGCCAAGACAGATTTTATTCAAGGTTCTTGCTTGGATTCAGAAAATAGAGATTTTCCTGTATAAACTACCTCTGTGTTTGCCTCCAGTCTTGAAAACAAGAGCGGTCATGCCACAACTTCTTTTTTTTCTCTTAGGTTTTTCCAGTCATAATGAGTTTTAGGGAATCAAGTGCATAGTTGGAACATTTAGTCAAGCTATGTTACTGTTTCTCATAAAGAAGTGTTTCATTTTTGAAAATAAAGGGCAGTTACAGTGAGTGTGTTTTTCTTTTAACCTCTCCTCACTCCCCACGCCAGGCTGTACAGGAAAGTCTTGAATAAGTCCTCATTACGTGGGAACTTGAACATGCTGGGATTTTTTAACCTGCTCGACTAGCTGGGCAGCATTTGCTGGAATCGGCTCATGCTGCACGAACTGCACCTTCCCCAAGAAACAAGGATGTTTTCTTCAATCAATCCGCAGGCGGACGGCAACATGTCATCAACAAGGATATCTGTTTCTGAGGAGGAGATATCTTGTCCCCAGTGCTCCAACATTTATTCTTTACCCGTTGTTTTAGGATGTGGACACAACATTTGCAAACTTTGCCTGCACAACTTTTGGGAGTGGAAAAAGTGCCGAGAATGCCCCGTGTGTGGCTCTGAGTCCTCCACTAGGATGCCTCCTATCAACCTGGATCTAAAGTTAGCCGTCGATCAGTTTCAGAACAGGAGGGCCATGGTGCAGGACACCTGTCCGCTTCATAACGAGAAGCTGAAGATTTTTTGTAACAACGATGAGGTGCCCATCTGTCTCGTCTGCCAAATATCAAAGGACCATAAAGTGCACAAGTGCTGCCCGGTGGAGGAAGCAGCTCAACAGAAAAAGGTACAGTAAGAATTAAAACAAGGGAGAAATACACATGGCCAGTTAATAGCATGATAAGAAAGACAAGTATATTTTACATGTAAAATATCAGAAAACAATGACGACGTCCATGTTCTCACAGTTCACTACGAAAATGACTTTTGAAAACATAAGAAATCAATGTTTTTACAGAGTTTTCTATTATGTTCTCATTACAGGATGAATTTTCTGCCACTCTTGAGACCTTAAGAAAAAAAGTGAGAACAATGAGTAAAACTAAACATCAATGGGAGGAAACAAAAACATATATAAAGGTAAAAGCTTTTCAGACCCCCCCCCCTACCCTGTTTATTTTCACCAACTCTACTATTTTAATCTTGATGTTGAATTTATAAGCTATTTTTGTCCCAGAGGGATAAAAGAAAATTCCTTTCCAGTAAACAACAAGCAGAATAACCAGTCTGCTCTAACATTACAGACTCAAGGTCAACAAATCCAGACGGCAATTAAAGAGGAGTTTCTGCTGCTTCACCAGTTCCTCAACGATGAAGAGGACAAGAGGCTGAGGCTGCTCAAACAGGAAGAAGAGATAAAAATCCAGGTCATGAGTAAAAAAATCAAACATATAGAAGAGGAGATAAATGATCTTAACTCCACCATCAGCAAAATAGACATGGTGCTGAGAACAAAGGATCTGCCATTTTTACAGGTACATTTTAATGGTTTTGGGCTTGTTTCTTTACTAAAATGGTTGAGATTGATTTCTGTTCACATTCCGATTCCACAGTTGCTTATTGTGTACAATAAAATGCTCTCTTCGTTTAGAAGATGTACATTCTATACATCAACAAAATGACAATTAGCCGAGCAAGAAGATGCTGCAAGGATATTACACTAGTTACTTAAATACAGTGGCTTGCAAAAGTATTCATACTCTTGAACTTTTCCATATATTGTCACATTACAACCACAAACATACAGAAAATACTATATTTTATTGGAATCTTATGTGACCAACCAACAAAAATGATATAAAATTGTGAAGTAGAAAGAAAATAATTAATGATTTTTTTTTTTTTTTTTACAAATAAAAACCTGAAATGGGCATTAAGAAAAAGTATTCAGCGTCCCTGAGTCAATACTTTGTGGGGAACCACCTTTTGCTACAATTCCAGCTGCAAGCCTTTTAAGGTACATCTCTACCAGCTGAAACGGTTGCCCGTTCTTTGCAAAACAGCTCAAGCTCAGTGAGATTAGAGGGAGAGCATTTGTGAACAGCAGTTTTCAGATCTTATTCAAAGATTCTCAATTGGGTTTAGATCTGGACTTTGACTGGACCATTTTAACGCATGAATAAGTTTTATTTTAAACATTTCCATTGTAGCTCTGGCTTTACGTTAAGGGTTTTTATCCTGTTGCAAGGCGAACCTCCGCCCCAGTCTCAAGTCCTTTGCAGACTCAAACAGGTTTTCTTCAAAGAATGCCCTGCATTTGGCTCCATCCATCTTTCCTGTTCCTGCTAAAGAGAAGCACCCCCACAGCATGATGCTGCCACCACCATATTTGACACTGAGGATAGTATGTTCAGAGTGATGCGCAGTGTTAGTTCTCCGCCACACATATCGTCTAGCATTTTGGACAAAAAGTAAATTTTTTTTTTTTGTCTGATCTGACCAAAGCACCTTCTTCCACATGTTTGCTGTGTCCCCAACATGGCTTCTGGCTAACTTTAAACGGGACTTCTTATAATAATAATAATAATTCTCAATTCTCAACACTCAAGGTCACCTTACAGAATCAAAAATAAAAAACTCAATCCAATAAACATTGCATCAACAAAGAGCAGGAATAAAAAAAAAGAACAGGAGAAAGGATGGGATCCTTACAATAAAATTACATTTAAAAATTATAAAGAGTATGGCTGTCTAAAAAGATACGTTTTTAAGTGAGTTTTAAAAGTAGTTATGGACGTGGAGTGTTGAATGTAGTGGGGCAGAGAGTTCCAAAGATATGGGGCTGAATGACTGAAAGCTCTAATTCCCCGGGTTAACCAGACAAGCATGTGGAAGGATGAGCTGAATGGAAGAAGAGGACCTGAGAGAGTGAGTAGGTATCTTTATATTAAGGAGCTCAGTGAGATACTTGGGGGCAAGATTATTGATACCTTTAAATGTAAGGACAATTAAATAAATTATGCGATATTTAAAGGGAAGCCAATGAAGTTGCTGCAGGACAGGTGTTATGTGACTGATAAAGGGGCTTCTGGTAATGATATGGGCAGCAGAATTTTGGAGTAGTTGTAATTTATGAATGGATTTGTCAGGTAGCCCATAGAGGAGAGAATTGCAATAATCTAAGCGGGAGGTAACCAGGGTGTGAACCAGAATTTCAGCACTGTTAGCAGAGAGAGTTGGACATAAGCGAGAGATGTTACGTAAATGAAAGTATGCTGACCGACTGATATTATCAATGTGGGACTGAAATGACAGAGTGCTATCTAGAATGACACACAGACTCTTATGGTTTTCTTTAAACAATGGTTTTCATCCTGCCATTCTTCCATAAAAAACACATTTGTGCACGACTAATAGTTGTCCTGAGGACAGATCCCCCCCCCCAGCCCTGAGCTGTGGATCTCTGCATTAAATTAAGTGCTTAAAGGTGTCAGATTTAAACAGGAAACGATTCAGCTTTTGTAAAACAATTAGAAAACTATGCATTGCTTCCCCTACAATTTACAGTTACATACTTCTTTGTGCTGGTAATTTGACAAGTAAAAAAAAAAAAGGGAATTAATTTGTTTGCAAATTGCTGTAGAGATAAAATGTTTTTTGCTTTAAAGTAAATTGATACTGAATGCTACCCAACCTAATACTTATTGTACGAAATACAGTGTCACTGTCGTTGTATTTGAGACGCTGACAGGGGAAATTTAGAAATGCTGCTGGGCACGCCGACGCATTAAGCTCATGGTGTAGCCCTGCAAAAGGAAAACTTCCGATTTGGCAACTCCTTATGCAAATCATCCAATGGTTAGAGAGTAAAGTCATATTCATACTGATCCAAACTGTGCGTCACCTAAGAGCCTTTATATCTGTTCTTTCACAGCATTATGACTTTTATATTGCCATGTATAGCATACCTGTCAGCAGAAGGCCAATTTATGTTTGCATGCATGGCTAGTCTTTGCTTACTTCTCCAATAATTATGCATCCAGAATGCGTGTTTTCTTTTTGCTTATGAGAAATGATCTGTCTCAAATGTTTTTTGTTTTTATTCTATTTTAGGAATACAAGCAAACAAAGCAAAGGTATGAACAGCCCCTAATCTGTTGAACTAGGCGGTAATTGTTCTTGTAAAGTAATGTTGGAATGATTTTAACATGTTTCAGCATCAGATGCAACATCCTGGATCCTGAGACCCTCAGAGACATTCTGCTTAATTCTGCCAAGCATCTGGGAATCCTCAAGTTTGAAGTTTGCAAGAAGCTGCTAGCAACTGTTAAATATGGTGGGTGAACTGGAGGCCGATTTCACGTTTACCGCGAGGCGTACAATGCCACCGACTAACCGAACTTCACGTTTTGCAGCTTCAGTCGTTCTGGACCCGAACACGGCCCATTCAAACCTGAAGCTGTCCCAAGAGCTGACCAGGGTGGAGTACAACAATAAGCTGGTTCTCCCCGACAACCCCGAACGTTGCACCAGCCGCATGTGTGTGCTCGGAGCCACCAGTTTTACATCTGGGAAGCACAGCTGGACCGTAGACGTGGGCCACGGCAAAGAATGGTACATCGGGGTGGCCCGTGAGTCCATCAAGAGGAAAAGCACCGCCTTCCTGAGCCCCGATGAGGGTTACTGGGTGATTGGCAAGTGCAGCAACGAATCGCTCTGGGCTCAGACCTCGCCTCGCACCAGGATCTCGATGAAGCAGGTGCCCCCGAGGATTACTGTGCAGCTGGACTACGAGAGAGGAAAGGTGGTCTTCATCAACGCTGCCGACTCAGCAGTGATACACACGTTCAAAGAGAAATTCACCGAGAGACTCTTTCCCTACTTCTCTGTTGGATTGTGCGAGGACTGGAAAAACTCGAGCCCGCTCACGGTCTGCCCTGTGATAATGAAAGTGGTTGCAGAGAAGGCTTAGAAAATGCACACGCTGCAGTGTTTAGGTCCTGAAGTGACAGAAACAAAAGGAAATGTGATTGTTTTGGCGCAGAATTTAAACCGGGAATCGGTTTGTATCAAATGAGGGTCGGTGGAGTATTTTGGGTTGAATATTTGAGCTGTTTTATTTAATCAGAAGAAAGTCTTCACATTCAATAAACTACAAAGTTGATTTTATGACATTAAGAATCCTTCTCGTTGTTCTTTGGTTTCCGTTGCGATGCCATATCTTTCAGCTTAGAGTCCAGTTTTCTTTGCAGATACGCTTTCTTGTTAGGGTCCAAAGACTTGTCTTTCTTCCCACTCCCAGCGTAAAGAACCCCCTCTTTGCTTATTCTCATCCGAGCATGAGACTTTGCCTTTTCTCCACAGCCGTGAACCTAAAACATCAAAGTGAAACGACACTCAGAAAACAGGTGCTTCCCGATAAATTTCAACATCGCCGATAGGTTTATTTATTTCCAGAATACAATTCAAACGTGAAACTTTAAAATTACTTTGATACTATATTACCTTTACAGTCATCTATTTCGGTTAATTTTGGCCTACAGTTGATGAAAACCCAAAATCCAGTTCCTCAAATTATATAATATATAAGAGAATTACAAAAGGATTTTTAATACCAACATTTCTTCCCACTTAAAAGTATGTTGTTGTACTATACAGTAGATGCTGTCAATGCTCAGTCAGGGCCCTGAGGAGATCAGCCAGTGGGTCTGCTGAGGTTGCTTTAATAATGGCCTTCAGCTCATCTGCATGGTTGGCGCTGGTGTCTCTCCTCTTCTTCTTTAAATAAGCCCAGAGAATTATTTATGGGCTGCTGTATAGTCAGAAATGAGGCTAATGGTGTCGTCTTTGGTTCAGGGGTTTGTGACAGTTGTGACCCATTTCCTGGATGCATCTGTTTGTGCCGACTACAGCTACAGTCAAGCTCTTAAATAGACTTTATTGTAAAGCTGTGGTTACTGCAACAACAGTCAAGTCAGCAGGTCATGAAATATCCATATTGTAAAATTCTTTTCTAAGAAATCACATTTTCACGAGCTGTAAACCATCGTAACCAAAACAAACCGAAGTTAATGCTTAAAATGTATGAACTGAACTGAATGTCTGAAATAATTTCACTTTTTTATGATATTCTATTGTACTAAGATGGAGCTGCAGTACAAGAACAGAGACAAGGAGTTGTCAGAAAACACGCAGAGTGCTCCTCACCTCTGGTATGTGATGACTGAGGCAGTACTGCCTGTTGCAGAACAAGCAAAGCTGGCCGAGTGTTAACACAGATGCTTTACACTTGACAAAACTGCAAACGCTGTCCGCCTTCACAACAGCGCCGATGAGGGCATCGAAGTCGTCCTCCGGAGCGGCAGCGGCGGCGATGTCACAGGCGCCTGCCTTAGTTTTGCTCTTTCCTGAGAGGAAACAGTGCAGACTTATCCTGCGGGCAGATGTGAGTTAAACCCTTTCAGGTGTTTTTGAGACAAACCTTTAGACTTTTTTGTTTTCTGAGCAGCAGGACTGTTGTTCTGTTGCTTTTTTTGTTGGACCATTTCTTCCCTTTTCTGCTGCTCCCTCTTCATCCTCTCCAGATGTAATGTCTTCAGATCTAATACAGGCTGCGGCGATGGCTCCCTCTGTAGAGCGGGAGCAGTCTCTTCCTGCTGGGTTTCCTCCTGCACCGCCTCCTCAGCGGGTTTGGGTCTCACCGGCATGGAGACCGTGATGCACCTGTCGCTGCCCTGTCCTCTGCTCTCATGAACGAGGCCCAGCTCCTCAGCGATCTGGTGGACCAGCAGGCGATCGTGGGAGCTTAACGACGATGGAAACTGTAAAGTCTTCATGTTTTCATCTTTCATAAAATTCTCCACCTGCGCTCTGATCTCTGCGGATCTGCTCTTGTTCAGTTTTTGGTCTTTCTCTGCTGATGTGTGGGACTTTGTGTGATTCTGTGGACCAGCCGTAGTGTCCTCGGTGCCGCCGGTCGTTTTCGGGCCTTCCTTGGCTTTCACTGAAGCTGTGCTCTTCTGTTTGCCAGATGTGGAGGAGGCGGCGGTCTTTGCGTCTTTAGGGTCGCGGGTGTAGTTCTGCGGCACAATGTCTTGCAGATACTCAAACGCAGTCCTGAGCTCACCGAACTCGGTCATGTGATCGAGCAGAGACTTGAGGAAGGCGTGATTCCCAACTGTCTGCGTGTCGCACACAACGGCGATGTGGCGTCTGGCGCGCGTAACGGCAACATTTATCCGCCTGTCCTCTGCGAGAAAACCCACTTCGCCTGAAGAAGAAATAAATGCGTTTGGAAACCATTCAGAATAGCTGATGGCGATAATTTTACAACAATCAGCTGAAATAAATACAGTTTTTGGAAACAACCTTTTCTGTTGGAGCGAACCAACGACAGTACAACAGCTTCTTTCTCTCTGCCCTGAAATCCGTCCACAGACTTTATTTCCAGCTCTGGGTGCCGTCCAGAAAGTTTCTGGCGCAGAAGATCAACCTTTGTAAAGATAATATTAATTAAAAAAACAAATTCAGTCACTTAAAAAAGGTTTGCGCCTAGACCTTTAATGACTGGTATTTTATATATTATTAATAGGTTATATTATGATGCATCATATAATATGTTAACATTATTATACTATATAACAAACAGATCAAGAGTGATTATATAAAGTAAAAACGGTTTCTACTGCTATACTAAGATTTAAGTGATAATAAATTCATACAATGCAGTTTATTGCTGACTGTCTAGTTTCTTATTTATTACACATTATTATTATTTGCGCATTTCAAACTCAAATGTAAAAAAAAAAAAAAAAAAAAAAAAAACTCAGCTGCAGGGGTAAAAGCCCACAGAGAGTCCTGTGAATATGAGTGAATAACAACATATTTGGTCACTAAGTCATGAGGGCTGGGGCTGAATTTGATGTAGGAAACAAAATCATGTATAAGGACAGACTGAATAAACTGCAGAATAATATGAAATTAAATAACATGTTAACAATGGTAATAATATTTAGTTTCTAAATATTCCTAGCATCCATCCCTCCGTTTGTCCATCGCCGTGGCTTTTACGATACTTTTACCATCATTAAACCTTTCATTCCATCTAGGATGAAGACAATAAATGACAATGGATAGACCTTTCATTTATTTGGTTCTACCGTCAATATGTTTATTTAGTTGAACCCTTTTCTGCTGTGATAAATTCATTTTGAAAAACAAACAATGCCTGTCCTTGTTTGTCAATACATAAATGTAATTTGAGGTACATCCATGATTTATTTACCCTATTTTCTGTATTGTAAAACATATTTGTCCTTTTTCTGCTGTGTTCAGTTTCGCCTTTTAGAGCTAAAGACCTGTTCCCCCTGCAGCTCCTTTCAGACCCAAAGCTTACCTGCAGATTATACGGAGCAATAACAGCTATGTCTTTAGCTTTAACTCCAGCTTCGATCAAACTCTTTATGTGCAGTGCAACAATGTCGACCTCACCTGAAGACGCAGTAAAAGTTACACTTTAAACTGGAAAAGCAGTAAAACCATTAATTTTCTATTTTTTTTTACAATCTTATAGTTTACCTTGGTTGCCTTTGGACTGCTCGTCAGCAACCTCCATTTCACTCAGACCACACCCAGCAGTGTCAATGAGAAGAAGTGGCGTGCTCGTCTCTTCCACGCAGGCGACGGCCGGCAGATCTCTGTTAGATATTAAGTTTTTACCATTTGTTTTAAGAGTCAGCCTTTACTGGCTCGGGGATACGAGATATTCGCCACGCTTGGGTGGAAACTTACTTCAGTAAATGTCCTTCCACTGAGCTGTGAGCGGTTAACCTTCCATGGTACATCTCCTTGGAGGCCCACTCCATGATGGCACTGTTCATGCGGTACTGAACTGTTAACATGCGGACCACTGAGTCCCCGTACATCTGAATGAGTCTTTCCATGAGACTCAGAGACAAGCCTTTGGCGGCAGCCCTGTGATGACAGACACAAACAGAACTAGGCCACAAGTTTTGGAAACAAGACGGTTTCATGAGTTTGATAAACGTGTAGAGGAATTTACTTAAAAATGCTGTTTAACCCTGATTTTTGCTTGTTATGACCCAAATACACTCAGTGGCTTCTTCATTATGTAAACCTTGCTAGTCCATTTTGCTTTGAGAAATTGCCTTAACTCTTCGTGGCACAGATTTTGGTCCAGACTGACATGATAACTCTACGGAGCTGCTGCAGATTTCTCTGTGAATCGCCCACTCAACCACACCTAAAGGGTGGTCTACTGGATTGAGATCTGGTGACTGTGGGGAGGGGATTGTAGCACAATTCGCTTATTCTCATGTTACAGGGTTCCCACACCTTGGTGAACATCAAATTCAAGGACCTTTCAATGACTTTCCAGGACCAATTTCCTCAAATTCAAGAACCACACGTAGCGGCATTTACCTACTGTGACCGCTGAATAGGTTATCATATTTTAATACAATGAAAATATGATATGAAAATAAAGAAAATATCGTCCACACCATTTCACCACCACCAGCAGCTTCAACAGTCTATACAAGGCAGGATGGATCCAAGCTGCCATGTTATTTTACTCCCTGTTCTGACGCTAGCTTCTGAATGTTGCAGCAGAAATGGGTTTCCAGTCTGTTACTGTCCAATTTTGTCAAACAAGTGGGAATCGTACCCAGTATATTTTGTTTTTAGCTGACCACCTGGTGTAGTCGTCTGCTGCTGTAGCTCATTTACTTCAAGATTCGACACGTTGTACTTTCAGAGACGATGTTCTGCATATCTTTGT
The DNA here is from genome assembly GCA_037039145.1 of Fundulus diaphanus. Lineage (NCBI taxonomy): Eukaryota > Metazoa > Chordata > Actinopteri > Cyprinodontiformes > Fundulidae > Fundulus > Fundulus diaphanus. The sequence continues at coordinate 29,016,285 of CM073134.1, forward strand.
TGTAAAAAAGTTAAGCTACTGTTGCCTTTCTATCAGCAGTCATCTAGAACAAATGAGTCCACTCTGCTTTAACCTTTGACACCGACAAGGCATGTTCGTATTTTCCCTTTTCGGACTATTCTCTGTCCCGACATGAGATGGTGGAGATGGTGGTCTGGAGCCAGCCGCCATGCCATGCTCAGAGTGACTTAAATCCCCCTTTCCTACCCTTTCTGATGCTCTTTGAACTTCAGCAAGTCATCTTCACCACGTCTAGATGCTTAGATGCATTGTGCGGCTGCCTTATGACTGGCTTATTTATATTTGTGTTAACAAGGACCTGAGAAGGTGTACGTAAGAATGTGGACGGTGAGTGTATGTTAAAATGTTATTGCTTATTTGAAAGTCATACGCGGACTCTTGACAGATAATGAAAATAAAAACAGCACTTGTGTTGTTACGTTTGTGATTTGATGGTTGGCGGTAACTGCTTGTAGTCTCCAGCCAGGATGCATTTGCGTGCTTTGAGCAAAGCGATCCAGCAGCTGCTCTCCAGGGCCTGAGCGCACTCGTCGATCACCACCCAATCAAAATGCTCCGCCGGCAGGAACTTCAGAGGACCATCATCACATGCACCTGCAGACACAAACACTCCCTCCATTATTTTGCTTGCTGAAGCTGAAGGATGATGGCTTCTTCACCCCACTGACCGGTGTTGGTGGACAGCACAACATCAGCACTCTTCAGGATCTGAGTGATGGCTGTTTTCTCCCTGTTTTTCAGCTCTTTCCTCAGCTCCCCTAGTTCACGTTTGAAGTTTCCTCGCTCTCCTTTTTCGCTTCTCTTCTTCATCCCTACCTGGAAAAAAAAATGATAAAGTCCCTCAGATTATTTAAGGGTGTAGAAAATCTCCACCCTAAAAGGAATGCCAACTCCAGTACCGACCACTGCTTTGTCAATATCTTTCCGGATGTCAGCGATGATGTTTGCGTTGTCGCTATGAGCGAGGACAGCGTCCAGCGAGTGTTTCTGGATGGATTCAAGCAGTCTGGCAGGGTGACCCAGTCTGAGGACCTTGGCTTTACAGCGAGCAAGCCTTTCCACTAAATTATCAACGGCAACATTTGAGGGAGCACAGCAGAGGACCTGTACAGGCACAAAGAGCCAGTTACAACACTCATCCGGTCTAGAATGCAACAATCTGTCGATTTAAGATGCCTTTTCTTTACTATAGTTATATACTTCATTCTTTTCACCTTCTGGCCTTGTTTCACAGCTTGCAGGATGATCTCCACCACTGTGGTAGTTTTTCCCGTGCCTGGAGGTCCATGAATCACAGCCAGCTCTCTCTGTGAAAGAGCGAAAGATACAGCTTCTCTCTGGGAATCGTCCAATTCTGAATTAATGAACTCCAACGAACCTAATAACACAGAAGAGGAAAATACGGACATTTAATCTGGATGTTGTGATCCTTGAACTTGATTTTTTTTGGCAGGCTTCACTTACTTAACTGTGAGTGAGAGGATGGTTGCGCATCTCCAAAGAGAACATGTATCAAACTGGCAGCTGGTCCGTTTCTGTATCCATTTAATGTGTTTAAGGCCCTGTGGAGATAAAGACACAAGACATAAGACAGAACAATGCTGAATTACAAACCCATCCTAGGTATTTTATGTTTGGGTTACTCACCGTTTCATCCGTTTGTAGGTAACATCATTGGCCAACTTCAAGAGATTGTAAAGACATTCGGCATCAAAACTGGCTTCATCCTTCAGGTCTTCGACGGCCACACTGACAGAAGCTTGGCTGATCCTTGTCACTATCCCTGTGCATATCTGTGAGGACACGCTGCATCCGGAAGGGTCATGCAGGCCAACGATATCGCCTGGAACAAAAGACGTGTACCTCACACTGAGAAAAAGCCGAAAACGAGAGCAACAGTTACGCCTTTAAGTTTCTTTGTCACCTGGGCCAAAGCTGTTGCTCGGAAGCGACGAGAAACCAAGATGCTTTCTGGGCTCCAACACGACGACGGTGCGACCGTACAGGCCCGTGGACTGACTTCCTACCCGAAGCTTCAGCAGGCAGACTCCTTTATTCTGAAGGTCTTTCAAGGAAATGTTCTCCTGCCATATCCTGAGGATAAAACATGACTTTCATTTTACAAACACAACTATGATGTAGCAAAAAATATAGATTTTTAAAACATAATTTGAAGACATAATTTTAGCTCAAGCTGATGGCCTTTCTTATCGACAATATATGTCAACGGTCAACAAGAAAAAGGTCAATCTACCAGTTTTCTTTATGAGGCTAAGCACTTTAGCCACAGAGGTTTGTCAAAACTAAAAGATAAGTTGTGCCTTAAAAAAAGCTGAATAGCTCTGTTACATTTTTCCCCCATGTTAGGGCCGAGAAACTTCCTGTGAAAAGACACACTGTAGAGATGAGCAATATGGACTTAAAAGTTTACAACAATGGTTTGGGATATTTATTGTATATTTGGATTTTTTTTTTTCTTCACACATTTTGTGATTAATAATGTCTAGGTTGTCTAGGTTGTGACAACACACAACCTAGAGCTTCACAAGCACAATTAGAGCCCTGGAAAATATAGATTTGATCCAGTTGGAAAGAAAAGAAAATTGGACTAACAGCAAAAGTAAGAAACCCCACATTACTGTAGTTGGCCATCATCACCAGGTTGAGTTTATCTATTGTCAGGTAATCTTAGTTTTCATCACGATGACTGAATAGCCAGTTAAATGAAAAATTATATGACAGAATTCTACACCCCGAGAGCAAACGTCCGTGTGAAATTTGTTATGCAGTCTCCATCAGGTTTTACTTAAATTGAATCTAATAAAAATAATAAACCCTACATAGTAATCTCAAGATGTTATAATAGAAAGAAACCCAAATATTCTCCTCTGCCAAGTACTGACTGGGGGTACGATCAGGATCAGTAGAGCAAATTCCTCAAAATATAAAAGGATTCATTTTGAGCATAACTTTCAGAAACTGCTGCGAGACTTTTTAAATGAGTAATAAAATCACCCAGAGAAATTTGATCCAATAGTTTCAGTTCCTGTTGAAGATGATTCCAGGTTCAAGGCTGGTTTTCCTAAATGACCGAGTGTTTATAGACTCTCCTGTGGGCTTTTTCTATACTAGCGTTTACCTCCCCCTCGAGATTATATATTAATGTTTTTGTTAATAATTATTAGAAACAAGGGAACATTTCATACTTGGTTTCCTCTATTTCAGCCTCCCGCTCCTGCTGTAGAAGCTCCAGAGTCTTGGACACAAACTTCTCCACTGCCATTGCTCAGTAGATCTATAATAAAAAATAAAAACAAAAGGAAAACCAGCTTGCATAAACAACTGATTCATCCTACTTCATTTTATCAGTCAATAAATATCAAACGATTCATACTTTTGAATTATCAGATTTCCAGACCTTGGGCTGTTGAAGCTCATCAAAGCTGACAGGAGAATGGTTAATGTTGACACGGCGACATTTAGCTAGATATTTTGGAAAACGTAACTCACTTATTGGTTTAGTTTGGTGTCAACGATGATAACTGTTTAAACATCTTCTGTTGCATTGCACCATCTATATCCCTGGGTCTGTTTACAGCAGCACGCCGCTTCTCTCATTTATGTCATCCGGTTCTGAATCCATCACACCGCCACCTACCGGCTGGGAGTGGGGAGACATTTTTTTTTCTTTTTTTTTTTCTTTTCTTGCGCTTGCTCAGACCCTTTATTTTGAAAAGCGTCCAACGCGGAAGTTTCCTTACCGTGGTGACGCTCGTATAACACGTTGAGCTAAGTTTTCAATCAGCGACAGTCTATTTTAAGTCATATATTCGTGTTTATTGTTCTTTTTCTTCAGAGGGTGGTGTTTGACCGCAGCGTTCGCGGTAGCTGTCTCGCGTGACGTCACAGGACATGCTGGTTTATAATCTGCTCCATCTGTGGCAGATAGGAAGGTTGGGAGTAGGGAAGCACTTGCACTTGCACTGACAAACCCGAGTCAGATAGTTATTGCCTGAATTTTTTATATATATATATATATAAAAAATGAAGTCTACGTTGCCATTTCTGCTGCATGCCAGCTGTTTATGCTGGCTGGCCGGTGCCACTCTCTCTAAAACGGATGCAAGGAAGGCGCAGACAGTTGAAGCTCAGGTAAGGTGGCAGCTAGTCTCTACCTGTGAATTACTTGGACTCCTCCTTTTTAAAAAAAAAAAAAAATTCTGTGCAAGTGCAAATACTTAACGCTTTTGCACAAAAGCCGAGACGTGTTGCTTCTTTTCTTCCACCTTTTAGAGCTCTCCAGCTGAATTGTCTGTGCTGGACAGAGGCCTTGTTGTGGCAGATGTGCAGTGGAAGGACATAGTGAAGGAAGAAAAGAGATACTGTGCTAACGTCAAGAAGACATTTGAAGGACCGGTGCTGGGATACATCACACCTGTAAGTCTGTATTTAAACCTCAGGTCTTTCTGCTCAGCGTTCAGACCTTTTCTTCTTGAAGGAATCAGGTTGTTGATCACTCATGCAATCTTGACAAATTGACTCTGACTTGGTATTATTAGCATCTCTCAAATTATTACTAGGAATTATAGTGCAAAAGTCATTCCTTCGTTAATTCAGGTTCTTTATAGCGTTTAACAAGGAGATGTCTGGAAATAAAAAGGGTTGGCATGTGGGGAAGACAGATGTTTTGAAATCTTGTTTTCATCAACTTGTTTTTATTGAGACCGTTTATTACATTTTTTTGTTTTGTTTTAGGACTTATTTGATGAAATGTATTTAATGGCAAAGTCAATGAAAAATAACTTGATCAGGAAAACCTCATTTGTGCTCTTTTTTTAAATTTTTAAATTTTTTTTATTTTTTTGCCCTACCGTCATTTCAATGATCCTGGCACGGCTCGATTTAACAGGGCAAATCAGTTGATATATCCCTGTTATTCTGAGTGGATTAGAAGAGCAGAACAGCTCCTTTTTTTTTTTTTTTTAAAAAAAGGAATGCTGCTCAAAATGATTTTACATTTGTTAACCAAAGAAACACGTGCTGCCATCATTACCGTGGATTAAAAAAAAGGGATTCACGGGCAAAGTGATCGCAAGAAGAAACAGTTTAGCAAATCGTGAAGTACGTAAAGAAGAGAGGTTCCTGGAGGGGTTGCACGTTTTAGTCATTCACTGAGGCGCAGACCAGTGTCAGCAGTGTTGGAGATTATGAGAATACAGATGCTGGAGCTGCAGAAAGCAGTCACTGGGAAAATAACAGATAACTCACTGACACTGTGGACGTCAGAGACTGACATGCTTAGATTGGACAAAATGGACTGATTAATGAAAATGGGTCAGCTTGATCACGTCCAGGATGTGGTGAGACATTCTCCATCAATGCCATGCGAGGAACACTGATGTCATATGGGTACAGTCCCTTGCAGTGTATATTCTATATAATGCTGACGTAAATGATCATTCGGAGCTGTCACCTCCTCATTTTACCTTTTTCCTGCATCGAGATCAATATGAGAGTCCAGTACTGAAGCTGTACCGTTTCTCTGGCTTGTTTAGATTAAAAGTGTTAAAGTATAGTTTCTGCCTCAAGAGTCTTTCCTTTCTTAAGAAGTCATTAATAAAAGAAGAGCGCATCTCCAGAGTGATGAACATCCTGCAAGAGAAACTCTGTTCAACGATCAAACATTTCAGTGATGAACAATGCTGTGCATGACTTTATGCGCCTTCCTTCTTGTCCTGATGCACCCATTACTCTGCTGCGATGTAAGCTTAAATCTGGACTCATCAGACCTCAAAACTTTCTTCTGTTGTTACAGGGGCTAATCTTTATGCATGCTAGAAAATGTAAGGTTTTTTCCCCCTTTTTAAAAAAAATCAAAACCAGATTAGAGTTTTTTTTTAGGGCTACACAGTTGCTACACATTCCCAATCTCTGGTGAAACATAATTAGAATAAGCTTTATTTGCCTAGTTTGTGCACACAAACAAGGAATTTGACTTCGGCTCCTCCTTTTCTCTCAATGAAGACATTAATCATCGATGCTGTAATTATCCACTAAAGGTCTTAACTGTTTGCGTTGTTACTTTTTTATGGACAGGCATTGTAAGACGGAGACTTCTCAATGGCTCAGGAACCAAAACATTGGAGGTTTTGGTTGATCTTTAGGAAACTCCCCCGATCTTACTCCTGATTAGAACCTGCGGTCTGTTCTCTAGCAAATTAACCCTAAAAAAACAAGACTGGGTCACCGTTAGCAGGGATTTAGCCCTGAAACGTATTTCCAGACTCCCGGAAAAATGTAAAAAAAAAAAAAAATTTTCAAAAGGAAAAGTTAATGCAACAAAAAAAGATGCTTTGCAGTAACTTAGATTTTTTACTTTTCTCAAGAGAAGCCTTTTGACACGTTAAATATTTATAACTGAACTTCACCACAGGAAAATCCGTTGTGACAAAAAAAATCAAACAATAAAGCAGTAAAGTATATATATATATATATATATATATATATATATATATATATATATATATATATATATATATATATATATATATATATATATATATATATATATATATATATATATATATATATATAACACTATTTTCCATCCAAAAGATTTTGGCCACCATTATTGTCAATAAATTGGAAGATGGAAAATTTAGGCTTCCATCCATAAGGCTTCATTTTATCCCTATCAGCATGTTGACATGAAAGTAAACTTTTCCGCCTGCTGGTTTTCATGTTAATAAACCAGTGGATTAGTATTTATTCCTTTTCATCTGACCTGTCTTCTCTTGATGTCTCTACCCTGCAGTGGAATCCCCATGGCTATGATATTGCCAAGCAGTTTGGCCCCAAGCTGTCGTCAGTGTCTCCGGTTTGGCTTCAGCTCCGCCGACGAGCTCCTGGCACGTTTGACGTTACGGGACTCCACGACAACGACGCTGGTAGATAATCCGCCTCGTCGACACGGTCAAAGTTGAAACCTCTATTCAGTTGCTTACAGCAAAATGACCCGTTTTTGTCTCCCTAGGCTGGGTCAAAGCTGTACGCAAGTCAAACAAAAAGGTCAGGATGGGTGAGTGGACGTCATCCCTGCTGTGATCTGTTGATGTGGATGTAGATCAGAGGTTTGCTTCACTGTTTCAACTGCGTTTATTCCCAGTGCCTCGAGTGCTATTTGACGGCTGGTCCTACCAGGATTACGTGAGCGTGTTCGGGAGTGAAGATGAAATCGAGGAGCTGTCAGGTGAACTGGTCGATGTTGCAAAGGTAATAAATGGATTTAACTCCCATGAAACATTGTCACGTTCGCCCGATGCCCGTCAGTCTGATGGGAACTTTGTGGCCTTTCAGACTGAAGGATTCAACGGATTTACCCTGGAGCTTTGGAGTCAGTTGGGCGGAAACAAAAGAAAGTGAGTTATTCTCTTGAGAATACATTATGGCTTTGGGGTTAATCAAAACTCAAACATTTCTTTAATCTCCTTTGTTAACAGGGAGCTTGTTCACTTGGTGAAACACATATGTGAGACTTTAAAAGCTAAAAAGTTAGACTGCGTACTAGTTATTCCCCCAGCTGTGACAAGGTGAATATCATTTTCTATATCCAACAACTATTTTCATGCAAAACGACAAATAAAACCTTGAAAAGTTTCATGCTAAAGAAAAAAACACCAGTTTTTCCTGTAATTATCAGTACAGGGCAGCCAGGGATGTTTGGCAGGGAGGAGTTTGAGGAGTTGGCCCCGGTGGTTGACGGATTCAGCCTCATGACTTACGACTACTCCAGTGGACCCAGGTGAGGTCATAGATGAGAGGGTGTTTCTTAAATGTGACAGAGAACATCAAAAAAATGAACCTTTCTTTTCTGAAATTCCTTTATTATTATTATTATTATTATTATTATTATTATTATTATTATTATTATTATTATTATTATTATTATTATTCCTCCAACAGATCGGGCCCAAGCTCGCCCCTGCCCTGGGTAAAAGACTGTGTTCTGCAGCTGGCACCGAACACTCAGTGGAGACAAAAGATCCTGCTTGGAGTCAATTTGTACGGCCTTGATTTCTCGAGCCACGGGACGGAGCCGGTCCTGGGTGGGAGGTGAGCTCGACGCAGAGGTGGATGGCTGTACTCGTTAAACTAGCTGGTTTCAGTCTTAGAGAATTCCTTCAGAGTTTACCCGATGCTGCAAAACCAGAGAAATGACTTGTCTCCAAATCCCTAACGCTTCTTCTTTTGCATCTCTTTCACTAAAGAACACATGGTATGAAGGATGTAACGCTTTTTAGATGGATTTTAGCGTCATTACTCACTTTGTAGAAAAGCTTAGTGGCAGTCTTTTGGATTATCATGTATGGATTCATAACACAGTGATATTTTAGGCTTTTACGTCTCTTAAAATTGATTATGGAATACAGCTAATGGAAACAGAAATGTCTGGGCAATGGGGTGGAGATCCATGTATAGTATATGCACTTAATACTTGTCCAGTAAAGGGTCATCAAGACCCCTCCACAGTGAGAGTAAACTGCAAAACGTCATTGCTAAAGAGGTAAGAGGTTTGCTGTAATCCCAGCGTTGTTGAGTGGAAGGAAAAATGTGCGCAAGCAACAGCGACGGCCGCAGCGTTGAGAGGCCCGGGTAGTAAGGCCCATTGAGAAACTAGCAGAAAATTCACGAAGGCATGGGCGGGGGATGGAATCTGTGCTTCAGGAACCAAAATCCTGACAGAAACAAAGTGGTAGATCTAAAATAAAACATTTTTAAAAAGTGTCTTAACTTTGAGCTTGCTTAAATTTGGACTTAAATTATTGACAGGAGACCATGAAACAAAACCAGTATGATGTACTAAAGACAAATAACTTTTCTTTTTTTTTTTTAAGACCTCTTCATGCATCCATCTTTAAATAAGGTTTAGCTCCATTGAAGAAAAGTAACTCCAGAGCATAATACTGCAACCACCATATTTATCTGTGGTCAGTCTGTTATTTTTGTGGCAAACCTGTTTTTGGAATTAAGACTGAAACGTCTAGATTGGTTTAATCAGATTATTCAAACGTATTTGTTTTTTAAGAGTTTTAAAAAATATTAAGAAAATATACATCAGCTATTTAATTAATTGTAGGTCTGAACTCAAGATGACAATGGTAGAGCTGAATCAAGTGCTTCAAAGTATTTTATGGTGTTAGAATGACAGATTTTAATTGTTTATTCAGCTGAATAACACACGATAGATTTTACATTAAAGATGTAAAAAGTTCTAGGATTATTTCTTATGGTTTTAGTGACATTTTAAGAGGTGCACACACTTTATTTTTTTTATATCCACTGTATGTTTTTTGCCCATTTGTATTGCTAATATTAAGCAGTCTGATCATTAACTATTTGTAAGCCGTGACACCAGATCGCTCTCAACTCGACTTTAAAACGATTCGCAGATCAACGTTCGTACTTCCGCGACCAATCTAATGCAGCGTGAGTATGAGGAAAACTTTCCAGAGTGCTAACACTTTATTTCCCTGCTGTTCTCTGTAGGTACATTGAGATTTTGCGGGAACACAGACCAAAGATTCTCTGGGATGAATACTCTGCAGAGCATTACTGCAGTTACAAAAGGTACCGATTTTAACAAAGCAGAAAGAAGTTGCTAGAAAAAGTCCAACTCTTGATGGGCTTTTCTAAATAAATGCTCTTCCCTTCTCCCCAGAAGCAGTGCTGTAAAGCATGTGGTATACTATCCTTCACTGAAGGTAAACTTTTTTTTTTTTTTTTTACTGCAAATTAGTTTGAATTATATTTTTTGCAACAGTAAAGAAATGTCAAATATATTTTTTTTCTTTTTTTGCAGTCAATCCACATGAGGATTTCTTTGGCTGCCGAACTGGGAACAGGAATTTCTTTATGGGAAATGGGACAAGGACTGGATTATTTCTACGATCTCCTATAAGCGTTGGACTTTTTGATAAAGGAAATGGTGAAATGTTATTTTTGCGGTGTGCATTTTTTTCCCCTCTTTGAACTGAGAAGAAAAGCACAGGACAGAAATATGAAGTCTGGAAAATAATGGGCAGGGTTGAGGATGATGAAAATGTGGACTTGTTCTCGGTCAGAGAATGGAGATAATTTGTTGTCTAAAAGAAAAAGCTCTTGAAGCAAACATTGGTTCTCCAGATTTGTTTCATTCATGATTTAGTGATTTGTAGAGTTCAGAAGCATGGTGCATGATGGAGATCAAGATTTTAACTACTACAGTGTCCTGGGAAGGTTTTCACACCCCTTCACTTCTTACACAATTTGTTACTGACCTATTCCAAAAAACATTTAAAAGTTAAGTTTAAGCAAAAATAGTCTAACATGAAAACATGCTTTCAACCATTGGTAAATTTACTAATAACATTTAAAAAATTCATCCACTTTGAAGCATGTAAAATTGAGCTCAGGTGCTTCTGATTTCCACTGAGGATTGTGGTGGAGCTCAACTGTCCCTCAGGTCACAGTTGGTGAAGGATAGCAGAGCAAACCACGCAAAGAAGTTAAAGGTTTTTTCTCTGGACCTCCAAGACCAGATTGTGCCAAAAATCTGGCAAAGGGAGACATTGAATGACCTGAACAGCCCTGTGAAATGGAGCCACTAGGAATGGCTGACCAAAATGAATAATGTGGGAAGGAGGGCGTCGGTCACAGAGGTGACCAAGAAGAACCCATTTGGGACTAAAGACAAGGATTGTCACCTTGTGGATCGACACATCCAGTTCAACCATTGTCAACACAGTCCACCAAACAGGCCTTTAATGTGGACTGCCCAGACAGAACCACCTCCTGGTTAAGAGACACGGGACAGCCGGCTAGAAATGAGTCAAAAAACAACGTGGAGACTTTCAGATCAGAAAAGACAAACTTATCTGATGAAAATGAGACTGACCGTTTTGGCTTGAACTCAAACCATCATTCTTGAATATAAAGGGAGTACTACTGCTCAGTAGGTGGCTCTGAAGCACGGTGGTGTCGGCGTCATGCTTTAGGGTTGGTTTATTCTGTGACACAAACTGAGAAGAGTAGTCTGCGTATGAGGTAAGAAGACAGCAGGCAGGTTCCCTTTTAAGAGAACGTGCTCCAGAGCGGTCTGGACATCGGACTACAGCGAAAATTCAGCTTCCAACAGGAAAACGACCCAAATTACACAGCTGAGATAACTAAAGCGAAACTTTAACCGAACATGTTTAGAAACCTAAACATGGCGGTCTACTGACTCAGCCCACCCAAACTGTCAGACTGGACAGATCAGTGCAGGAATATTCTGTAGATGAAGGCAAACAATAAGGGTGTCAACGTTGCAAAGATAAATCCAAGAAGACTTGAGGTTGGGATTATAGTCAAAGATGCTTCAATATAATGGGGCTGAATAATTAAGGAATGCTGGATTAACATGTTTTATCCTCCAGGGTGTTATTTAGTACTGTTTTTAGATTACTAAGGGCAAAAAAACCCTCAAACCAGTTAAATCCACAAATGTGAAAGAGATGAAGTGTGAATACTTTCTGGTTGTATTGTAGCAAGGCTAAAGTCTGTGTTTCTTTTGCCTACCAGTATGACAAGTAATGGTGCCTGTGTTTGCAGCTGATCCCAGCGTCTTCAATGATTCGTTCCAAGATAAACACAGATCCAGACACAGGGCGAGCTTTATTTGGCATTACAAAGCAGGATGAGATTATTCACAGCCAGCGACGTCGACTGCAGATTCTGTCCAGTTACTAGGTGCCTGTCGACAACCACGTGCACGGCGTCTTCTTGACTCGCTGGGGAAACGGAGATAGACGTTACGCGGTTTGGAGAAACCACCATCGGGTGTTTTGTGTGGCGTGTCTGTGCAGTGCAGCCGCTCACCTGTGTAAGACCCGCCGCTGTCTTTCACAAAATCCTCCACAATAAGAGGAAGGTTGGCGAAGTCGGGCTGACGCACCAGTTCAAACACAGACGGCTTTGAGGAAGACATCGATTGTTAGGTAGGTTGTGTACGTGCCATCCCCCTGAGTAAATAATGCCCCTGTAAGAGAGCACTGACCCCTGTTAAGCTGTAACCACCGAAAATCCACCTCTGGCCCTCGGTGGCACAGCACAGCGCTGACACTCCCTGTCCAACGGCGCACACGGGCTCTGCTCATGTGGGAGAAAAGCAAAAATACAGCTTGGACCGAGGCTGTTGGACCAGATTCCAACGTAAGTCTGGAACTCACTTTGCTGGGAGATGAACTGTGTGAGAATCCGGTGCATGGAGCCGCTGTGCGCCAGGTCACTGGGCGCTCCGGGGCAGTCTGGGATGAGCAGCGCCTGGTATCTGGCACCTTGGGGAAAAAAAACAAAAAAACGTAACGGAGCAGAGTCCATCTAATGGCAGCAGACGTAAAAATAGTTTATGGACTGTGAAATGAACTCTTCCCACCATCTATAGATTCCAGTTTGGCTGGTGTTGCGTAAGACTTCACGTTAAAGTCCTGTACCCATCTGGCTGTGCTTTCATCAACTCCCACGAAGTCTATCGTCTTCCCCTGTAGTTCCAAAAAACCAAAAAGAAAACTAAACATTACAAAGTACTAACGTCACATGGTCACACATACAGGACGGACAGCATGAGGTAAGTGGTTAGGGGCAAGAGAATTAGGCTGCATCTTAAAGTGTTTGCATGAACCTCTGATGTCTGCAGTCCACCCCTGGTCAACATTTTAATCCCAGAAACGGGATGTCACGCAACTGGAGAACTGCAAAATTTTATCTTTACTGTTTCTGATCAGCAGGTCTAATATGAAAAATCTGATTTTATTTCCTCGTTGAATAAATGGATCAAAACTGAAGAAAAACACCCACATTTATTTGCCCTATGAACAAATGTACAAAGGGCATTTTCTTTGACACAGTTTACTAACAATCTGACCATGATGGACATATCGCTTGATGCATCGCAGGGATTATCTCATGATCCTTAGCCTTCGCTATCCTGTAATAACTAGTTCAGTTGCTATCGGCGTAGGCTGCTGGAGGACATACTGACCACTGCGGAGTGGTGGGCCCAGTGGTTACAGCAGGGAGCTTGCATCCTGGAAAGGTATCAAGCTCCCTGGTTAGAATCCCACAGACTGCCACACTGGGTTAAATGCAGGAAACAAATTTAATTGGAACATATGAAGATGATTTTAAAAATGACTTTTCTTGCAATTCGTCCTTCTCCTACCACCGTCAAATTCCCTGTTATCTCCAGGTACTGCTGCCTTTAAAATGATTATCCCTCTAACTATCGTTCTTTTCACAGAAGTTACACCTGTGTCTGTTTAGCTGGGACATCTTCCTCTCTCTGAAGATGATACCATTGGCTCAGTGTCTCTGTGTTTCTTCTGGACAGAGCAGCTGAAGGAGCTGCCTGGCAGTGACTATATGCACTTTGCTTTTCATGGCATGCACGTTTCTACCGGACCAGAGCTTACATGTTCAGCTGCCTTTCTCTCCTAGACGGAGCCAATAAAGAAGTTACAGCTGCCGCCATGAACTTTTTGTATGTTTCTGTAACATAGAAAGTTATCCTGGGCCAGTGCTTCTGTGTTCTTTGCGTGTTTCTGTTCTGCTTTCCTCATCCCTCCCTGATGGCTGCTCACACTCAGCTGGGATCTGCTGGAGGCGTCTTCCTGTCAGAAGTGGGGCTTTTCCACCCTTCGCCGCAATCAGCTGGGTTTCCATCTGATTTCAGGACGTCACCACAGCAACGTCAAGGACGTCATTGGGCGTTTGCACTCATTCATCTGTGTGGCCCTTCTCCTTACCCCTGGTGTGGCGGTCTGCAGGTTGAAGGCGGTGCTGCAAAGACTGAAGCACTGCAGAAAAGACTTGGCCGAGACCCCTGAGCGAATAAAACACAGCAGTTTTAACACTTCAGGAGGACAACGACGCTGTGCAACCTCGCACTCTTAATTTAGCCGTAGATCAGGGCGTTGGGTCAGCGCTAATGGCCGGCTGCATAAATGGGTCGGACCTGATACCGAGCCGCGGAAGCTGCAGCGGACTCACCTTGAGGAGACGCGCTGGCCACTATCAAGCAGGTCGGTTTCGCAGACATGTTATAATTTTTCTACCCCGAGATGATCAAACGCACCAGCACGAGCGTATGAGGAAGTTAGGTCAGCTGACAACAACATCCGGAAAAGTAATTCCAAAATAAAAGCTTTAAACACAGACAAAAATCCGATTTTATTCGCTTCGCAATAAAACAAGTTCACATAAATGCACATTATTCTTGTTTTAAATAAAAACCCATTAGAATTATGACTATAATAATAATAATATAAATAATAATAATAATAATAGCGTTGTTTTCTCTAATATGACAGTATATTTATCATAACATTATGAGAAACTAAAACATGATGGTGAGATTATATTACATCATTGAGACACAAAGATAGAAGAGCTGGCAAAGTCACAATAATAAAATAATTTGTTTTAGCATGGTGGACTAGACAGGCATCCATACCGAATTCCTTGTACATGAACACACCACCGTTTAAACATACACAGCATTTATATGTTTCTAAGTTCTCTTGCGTTTTTTATTTTGTGTAGAAGTTTATTTGCACATCATGCTTTATCATAAAACGAAAGATGAGTAGAATTTTCTCTGGGGGAAAAAAGGAGAAGAGATTGGTGCTGTCCAGCAGCATTGTAAAGTCTGTAGTGTTTGTCACTGTTGTCGTAATTTAAAGTCCCAACTTTACAGCAACAGTGTGCAAAATGTTGGGTGTTTACATCATTCAGTCAAAGGTTAAACAGTCAAGAATGTGACACTAAAGGGGTTCCAACATCAGTACAGATCTTCCTTCAGGTTTCGACAAAGGCAGCAGGTGAACATCATCCCTACGAGCTGGAAGGAAGCAGAAGTATTGGACGCGTTAGTTCCTCTTTCACATGTCGAAGGTTGTGGATACTCGTCTGTATTTTCCTCACTTTACCTGTAGAAATGCAATCCCAATACCCACTGCCCCGAGAATATATAACTGGCTTTGGATGAAATCCTCTAGTTTCTCAATGCATCCTCCCTGGGTTGAAATGAAAAAGAATGAAATAAAAGTCAAACATTTAGCAACGAATGGGAAGAAATGTTCCATACGTTGTCATGTTATAACCAGTGAAATATGTATTATTTACAAGCTCAAATTTCCACTCAATTCAGTGGGGATTTATGTGATAGAGTAACTCAGAGACGTGTATCACTGGGAGGAAAAGGATACAGGGTTTTAAAATTAAAAATGATTTACAAATAACAATCCGATAGGTTTTACGTGTATATGTATTGTTCAGCCTTCTTTACTCTGTTCCCCCTAAACAAAAGCCAGTGTGACCAATGGAGTTGCACAAGACGCCCAGATACTATACAAAGTCCACATGTGTGTAATTTAATCCCTGTATAAATATAAGTGTTCTTTGAAAGCCACAGAGACTTTTTGGAGAACAAACATCATCATGAAGACCAAGGAACACAGTAGACAGATCAGGAATAATGTTTTGGAATTTAAAATTGAGTTAAGTTAAAAAGCAATTCACCAACCTTTAAACATCTCACAGATGCCACCGCAAACCTACCAAGCCATGGCTGTCCACCTAGGAAAAGAACCCTGGCAAGCAGGGCATTAGTTCAAGAAGCAGAATCAGGTGGGAGATTAGTTGTGCACTGCACAAGTCTAGCCTGTATGGAAAGGTAGCAAGAAGAAGGGTGTTGCTGAAAGAGAGCCATATGAAGCCCTTTCAGCCACTTTACTCAATCTGAATATGGGACACAGCCAGAGGTAGATAATAATTAGGCTTACATTTACTTATGTAACTTATTTTGTGAAAGAAAATAACTTCTTTGAGTATTTTTTACCTCACCATTCCTTCTGTTTATGTTATTTTGAAGTAATGAAGTGCCCCAAGTTATTTCCTAATGATGTGATTTATTTATTTTTTTACTAATTGTTTACTTTTTTATTCTGAGTATCAGCAAATGTACATAATTAAATGTTTTGACTGTATGATTAGATTATTTTCACAAATTACATCAGATTAAACATTACAATTTTTATGTAATTGGTACTTAAGTAGCTTTTTTATCAAATACATTTTCCGTCTTAAGTTTTTTATTTATTTATTGGGTCTACCTGCCTTTGAACACAGCAAACACGTGGAAGAAGACTTGGTCATATGTGCCAAAACTAGGCTATCAATGTATACTAATGTGAATACCCCCCCCCCCCCCCCCCCACCCCCCCCACCCCTACTGCGAACCGTAATGGTGGAAGGATCATGTTCTGTTTTTCCTTCAGCAGGGACATAGATGCCTGTCCCATCTGGCGGGAAGATGAATGGAGCTAAATACAGAACAATCCAGGAAGAAAACCTATTAGACGCTTAAAGAGATTTCAGACTGGGATCAAGGATGGTTAGATCAAAATATATTCGTGTGTTAAATTAGCCCAGTCAAAGTCCAGACCTAAATCCAACTGTTGATTCTGTGGCAAGAATTAAAAAGTCAATGTTCAAAGACACTCTATCCAATCTAATTTAGCTTGAATTGTTTAGCAAAGAACAAAAAAAGCTCAATTGTTTCTGTCTCTAGATCTAAAAAGGTGGTAAAGACACACCCCATCAGGTTTGCAGCTGTATCTGCAATGTAAAGCAATATTGACCTGGGGGGAGCTGGAGACAAATACACAAATGTTATACTTTATTTAAAAAGATCTGTTAAAACCATGTATCATTTTGGCTCTGCTTCACGTCTTTGAGCACTAATGTGTATCGCTCAAACATATAACATAAATCAAACACTTTCTTTGTTGAAACATGTAAACATTGTAAAATGGTAAAGGGGTATGACTATTTTGCAAGGCACTGTACCTCCACCCTGTAGATGTTGGACGGGTGATCTCTGCGACCGCAGAGATCACTGGGAGTTTTACAGCAGCTGTCAGGAACGAGCTGCCGGTTTTGTGCGTTCTGGAGCCACTCACTGTCTGTCCAGTCGGAGAAGTTCTGACTTCCACAACATTTAAACTGAGCGGGAGGAACAAACAAAGAGAAAGAACGAGAATTCATCTTTAACTAATAAGGATAGTTACTTTGCTCCTCTCATATTGATTTAATCTGAGCCAGTTTTTTGCAACCATTAAAAAAAGAAACAAATGTTCACACCTCTTGTTGTAGCTTGTCAACAGACTGCGTGATGCTCTCTTGGCCTGGCTGCTGATATTTCTGCTGCATGGTTAACTTTAGGTTCTGTCTGAGCTCACGATCCAGCTGTGGGTCAGGAGAAACACTTTAGTGCAGGAAGTAAAGAAATAAGATGCTCTTCCTTTAAATAAAAATAGCATGCGGTCAGGTTTCGTTCCTTCCTTGTGACATTCCAGTCTACCTGAGCAATGCCCACACACATAAGTCAGAACACATTCCCACAGATTTTCTGAACTCCTGATTCAGCAGAGGGATTTTTAAATTAATCTGTTGAGTTAAAACATTGTCTTGCTCCACAAAGTGCAGTTTTCTGATCAGACGTCTTATATTCGCTCATCCTGGACATTTTGGACTCTTTGAGATAAACTTAAACTGTTGTGCAACAATTTCAAAGATGAGAACATGGTGAACAAGTCTGAATTTATGACTATTATGTGAAATAAACCCCCCCCCCCCCACAAAATCACAAACGCTGGCTCAAATATGCACCTACCTCCCCATGAATATTTGTCTGAATTATGAAGCTGCACTACAACCACTTTTTTGTGGAAATCAACAAGTTAAAACAATTTGGTTTGAATATTTATCCACTTTTTTTCAGAATTGGAGGATTTCATGCCATTTACCGTGCTTTTAAGAATGGCTCAAATAGGCACTTGTTGGCTTTAGGCATTTTAAGTACAGGACCCCGCAGAGCTTGTATGAGTCTGAGGACCCGAGGAAGACCCGGTTTGACAGAAAGTTGCAACCTGTGTCCGTTGTCTATCTGCTGCGATGCCAAAGTCTGTCTCATCCGCTCAGGTTTATCATCTGTCTGTATCAGAAATGCCATGCTAATGGAAAAAAACGTGCACTACATTCGGCGCGGAGGCAGGCAGAGGGCCAGTGTCTCGGCTGCCTCCACTGCCACTAAAGATGCAGCATCTGTCTCCGTACCGAGCCCTACTCCCAGGACTGCATCTGAGTTTGTGCGATTTTCTACATTTACAATTTCAGGGATCCAAGAGGTTGGAACCTTTGAAGAAATGTATTGTCAACCTTCTTCGTTCATTTACAAACTAGTGTTTTAAACTATAAACTGGAAAAGAGAAGGCAAATATTGAGCTATTTGGCCTAAAGTATAAGAAGGATGTTTGGAGAAGAATGCCTGGCGGTCACAGTATCATGCTATTGGGGCCGCTTTGCTGCTATATACCGTATATATATGAGTCTGTGTGTAATAATTAAAAAAAAAACTGTGTGGATTTGTGAAAATCTTCGATAAGTTCAAACTTGTGCACCCATGTGGTTAAGTTTGAATTGACTGTGTTCAGTTCAAGCTGAAACAACAAGTAGCCTATATCAAATTCCTCATTAAACCCCAAAACAATGAAATTTATGCCCATTAGGAGTGCATTTCAGCTTTAAAGTAAAAAAAACTGTACATGAACTAGTAGGGAAAACAGATGCAAAAACAGAAAAACACCTGGCAAAGAATTACCTGGTGGCAGAAAGGGAAACACTGCAGTGATGAAATGGGGGGAAGAAAGAGAGGTGTGAGAAGAATAGCAAAAACAAGAGAAATAAAAATGAAAGCATGCTGTGTCAATATCTACAGCAGTTCAGTCATTGATGGTAGTAAGGTGTTAACAATAAAAAGCAAGCAAAATAGGTAAGGCGAAGTGATTCAAATACACGGCAAAGAAAATCTAACCTTTATTGAGATTCTCAAACAGTTGATAAGCAGTTTTATTTGCACAGTGCCATCACACTTGAATGTTTCAGATCATCAAACAAATATATATATATAATCTCAAACAAAAATAACCTGAGTTAAAGTATCCCCGCATGTTAAATCATAAATTCCTTGTGACCGACTAGATGTTTTTGGCTCTACTTCACTCGCCAAAAATAGTCTGATTACTGCTACACATATAGAATCATAAATCCCTTAAACATAACCTGTCAGACAAGAAGTAGGCTACACGCTTTCAAGAAAGCAAATACCATGTCATGATCTAAAGGAATTCAAATATAGATGATTTCTAAAAAATTAGGGCACTGTGGAGAACAATTGTACAAAAATTGAGAAAACATGGAACTGTAGTGCATCTTCCCAGGAGTAAACAGATTTACTCCCAGAGGCCAACAACTCATGCAGAAGGTCAGAAAAGATCCCAGAGAGACATCTACAACACTGTTGACATCAGTTGCCTCTGTTGGGATTAGTATGATTCATCAAAAAGAAAGAGACTGAGCAAAAATGAAATACGCAAGAGAAGTCCAAGTCTAAATCCATGGGTGCCCAAAAAGGACACATAAACCAAAAAAAAAAAAAAAAAAAAACAATAAAAAACATCTCAACTATCCACCAAGACTTTAGCAAAATATCCTTTGGACTGACAAGACATAAATGGTGCTTTTTGGAAGCTGTGTGTCTTGTTGTCTTGTCTTGGTACAGTAGAACTAACACAGCAGTTCATAAAAATAACTTAATACCAGCTGTGTGATGCTCTGGACTTTGCTTCTTCAGGACCAGGACGAAATGCCCAAACCGATATTCTATTCTCTAGCAGAAAATCCTAGAGGAACACGTCCGGACCGTCACAAATCATAATTTCATGACCTTAAGCTCAAATGCACTTGAGTTGTGCAGCTGGACGATGGCTGAAGCACACCTGCATCCCACCTATGAACGGCTCAAAAGTAATTAAACAAGTCCCTTAAATGTGGGTGAATTAGAAAAAATAAAAAATGAAATAAAAGAAATCTTCCACAGTGAAGGAAAAGACACACTGCCAGTTTTTGAAAACACTTGGTGGCTGTTGTTGCCACCCATGATGGCACAACCCGTTCTTATATTCAGGAGATATATAAAAAAAAAAAATGCCAGGTTGGGTGGGTCCAGGTTGGTTTGGTTACCCTTTTTTCCCTTGATAATGAAAATCATCCTTTAAAAACTGCATTTATTCAGATTCTTTTTGGTTGGTATTAAAATGAATTAAATCCAGTCTGGCAAGACAGAAAAAAACTGAACAAATCTGCAAAGGTTGTCACAGCACTGTGTGTGAGTTGAACACGATGGCAGATTAAATGAACACCACTTGCGACGCGCTTATAGGAAGACACAAAACCTCACCTCCTTGTAGTTGATGTAAGCCAGGACTCCAGCGGTGATTTCCAGCAGGAAAATGCACAGCAGTAACACCAGATACTACAGAACAGACATGAATGACGTTACACGAGTTAAAACAAGTCAGACTCAAGCATCCTAAACCTTATGTCACTTCAATAGATTTAAAGGCTCAATGGGATTTAAGGGAAGCTTTAGATTTTATTAAAGTTGGAACTAAAGTGGATGAACGTAAACGAACAATTCTACTAAATTGGAGTAAGCGAAGGAAACACTGTAAAAAGGCAGCGGTCCAAGGGGATATAAAAATAGACATGACATGACAGTTTGTGCGGATTTGCTTTTGAATTGTATCCTCACACTGCGGCTGTCTGCCCCCCGCTCTCTCTCTCTCTCTCTCTGGTGCCCCGAGCAGCCGCCTGTGATGCCCCTCATTCTTCTGGCATGAGCCAAGCTCTAAATCTAAACTCTTAAAGACACACTCTGCGTGACTTTATCTGTTATATGTGACAGGCATGCCTCACATATCGGGCTGCCCTGAATGGAAGCAGACCGGACAGAAGGTCACCAAGAATTGCCTTTCAGCACACACTTATCAGACTCGTGCTCTGTGTTGCTAAGAGGAATTGGACCATGAATGCATGTATGTTAAAGAAGCTAAGCAACACTGGGTGTTTTTTTTTTTTAAGTGTTTTGTAGAACCCAAAGCTTTACCACAATCAAGAGGCTCCTCTTCTCCTTCAGAGTGCCGCAGCATCCGATTAGCCCAGTCACGATCACAATGGCTCCAGCAGCAATCAGGATGTAGGCAGAGGCTGAGTAGAAGCTGGAGTTCAATAAACTGATGTAGTCGCTCTTATCCACCAGAGTCCACACCCCCACCGCCAGCACGGCCCCTCCAGCCAGCTGAGACACAACGTGCCAGATGTCAAGAATGCACCACATAACTTTAAGCAGATGTAACTTCGCTCATGCAAACCGCACAACACCTCATGAACTCACTGTTAATCCCAAAAGAGCTCCGCTGAATTTGGTTTTACTACAAGATGCATCTAAATATATAGAGTCACAATCAATAAATTAGCCTTTGTGGGTCATTTGTCAGATTAAACGTAGCATTTGAAAGTAACCACCTTTAATCGATCCACATTTCTATATTACAGGTTTTTTTTTGGTCTGGTGTAATACAGTTATCTTAAATGTCATGTTTTCATTACTTAAAGCAGAAAATCAGCATACTTAACATCAACGGCTTGAAAACATCAGTCTGTGTGTAATTAGGGTTAGGGTTATATTGCTGCTCTTGGTGATCTGAGTAACTAAAATAAATAAACTTTTCAATAACAGTGTAGTTTACTGAATATGACTGTCAGTGGATTTGTGATTGTGACACAGAAATTCCTTTCCTTTAACCGGAAAAAGGGAAAAAAGTAATGAATACAAAAAAATGCAATAGAAGAATAAAATTTAGATGATACCCGAACTCCCCCTGCCTGCCAGATTTTAGGAAAAAAACTTCAAATTAATCCTTGTTATATTAAAGTAGCTAATATATATATATATATATGGCGTAAGTTAAAGTTTTCTTGAAAAAAGGTGTAAAAGGACCATCTCACTGCACTTTCTAAATCTATTTGTACGTCATAAAATCTAAATAAAACCATGTTGCTCGTGTATTATTTCCTTACTTTTTACCCCAGTCCTCCTATACCAGGTGAGGACTACCTATTTGACCTGCCATCTACAATTGAGGGCCTTGAACCAAAGTTATTATAATATTTCCTTTAAGGCCACGATAGACCCTACAATAGGTAAAGCCTCACACATCATAGCCTACAAGATCATATGGGTACCTGCACACATCCTCCACTTTAAGGTGATTTTTTCTGTGGAGCACAGAGGAGATTAAAGGCAGGTCCTCTAACTCAGATCATGGATTTTAACCAGAAAAGATTGGATTGTTCCCTCCAGCTCAGGGGTCAGTCTCTGCCACAAGCAGAGGAGTCCAAGCGTCTTGGTGCCTTTTTCATCAGTGATGGTTAGATAGAGTGGGAGGACACATTGAGTCAGGCCTTCCCAGAAGATACGTAGGTGCTGCTGTTGTGGTACAGGCAAAAAGCAAAGTTGCCAATTAACCAGTCTGTAGTCGTTCCAGCTCTCACCACTGGTCATGGAAATCTGGATCATGACCAAAAGACTAAGTTCCAGGATACAAAGGGCTGAAGTGAATTTGGCTCAGATTGGGTGAGGAGCTCCATCATCGAGAGGGAAGGAGGAAGTAGAGCTGCTGCTCCATGACAAATGGAGTCGACTGAAGTGGTTCCGGCATTTAATCAGGGTGCCTCCGGGACACATCTCTTCGAAGGTCATCCTGGCGCGTCCCACTGGGACGAGATCACGAGGCAAACCCAAAAAACCTCAGGAGGGAATATTTTCCCCCTCTGGCCTTGGATTGCTCTTGGATCCCCCAAAATAAACTGGACGGTACAAAGATGTCTGGGTTTGACCCGCTATCCTCAAGACCCGATCTCGCATAAGCGGTAGATCAGACGGGTGAATGGACTTCATTCGAACACATATTCATACATGGATTTCTTTATTTATGACCGTCTCTTACTTGCAAACTTACCCAGAAACAAATGTTGAAGAGAAAAAGTAGGTATTTCAGGCAAATTGTCCCGCACGTTTTTTTCTTCTCACGGCGAGCTTCCATTCTGAAAAACAGTGCGTTATCAGCCTGTAAACTTCATAAGCGCAGTAATCTCTACCGAATCCTAAAGATCCTGACAGCTCAGAGAGTGGACAGAAGAAGCTCTGAATTCAGGTCACACCTCAAGCTCAGCTCTTTTACTGGAGATAAGATTATCAGCGAAACTTGCATGATGTCAGGGTAAAGCCAAAACACCCCGAGCTCTGGGTCTGATTAAAAGCAGTTTGCTGTGGCCTGAATGCATTTCAGTAATTTCCTCTTTCAGCCAGCTGTACTTCCACCTTTGCAGGGTGAAGGTGATGTGAGTTAAAGCACGGCTCTGGCTTTAATGAACTTATCTGACAGCATGAGTTTATTTCCTTTGCCTAAAAGCATAGACTGAGGGAAAAAAAGCTGGCACAAGGAGGGGGGGGGGGCATGGAAAGCGCGCTGACATGAAATCAAATATGTTGTGGGGAAAACATACTTAACGACTTGTGTCACATGTCAGCCAGCAGACTGTAGTATGTTCCCCATCTGAGTAAGCCGACCCCTCACTCTACACCTGATATGTTGAACTTTTGACTGTAAGACGAAAAAGTTCCTCTTTAAAAAACTGAACTTCTGTAAGCTTGGACCTTTTAAAACGTGAAACTTTGTATTTACGTTTAGATTTATCTTATGGAAAAGCTCATCAAAACAGGAGGAGTTTCCAGAAAATACATATATTTCAGTTCACAGTAAACCCTAAAAAAATATTAGACAACCTTGATGCTCGTATGAGGTTATTTCTAACCTATTGTGTAATGGAAAATGCTGCTGTCCGTCTTGGTTGAGAAAAAAAAGGCCCTACCTGAGTTCAGACGATGTGGCCCAGAGGGATGACGACTCTCAGGGTAACAGCAGATCCCACCTAGCCCTGCTGTGACCGCCTTGCTGCTGCTGAAGCAGAACTGCAACACTGTAAGTTTTCATTTGACGCTCACAGCCTCCTACACCGGCGTCTGTCCTCCTCTTTTGGCCTCACAGACAACTCGCCCCCTCCGCGGCCCGCACACAGAGGACTTGTCTGCCCCCGTCTGGCTACATATTTATGGAGTATACATATTCACATGGGCTTTACAACGCTGTGAGACTCTGACATGTGTAGTGAATAAAAAAATAAAAAACACCAAACATTTTTTTTATAAAAAAATACATATTTTATAATAAACAAAACATGGCAAAAAAAAAAATCATAGAAGTTGGTCAGAGAACTTGCTACAATTCCTATAACAAAGTGACTTTGGACGGTCCTTGAACACTGAACTACAAATCTTGGTCGTTTTATTTCAGTAACAGAGCTTTCCAAAAGCATCAACTCCACTTTTTACTGCGGGCGCAGCAACTTCTCTGAGCAGTGTCCTCTGTCAGTAAAAAGGCATCCTTGCATTGCCGATCATCCTTGGTCACCAGCATCCTAAAATAAAGAGAATTTATTTCAACTAATTAACACAAAAACAAAATTAACCACAATGTCTGAGCAAGCGGTTTGCGTTCTACTCTTTGTCAGTTTGAGAGAGAGGAAGTACAGTCTACACGACAGTCTCACTTATACACCCACGTTGCAAAAATAAGAAGCGTAAATTTAAAGGGAATCTTTTCAATTCCTTAACCTGTTAAACCCGGCAGCGTCCCAAAAGGACTTTTTTTCCTGAATATTTGCTCAAAAATAAATTAAATCTAATCACATTTTATCCAGCGAATACAAACTCCATTTAAATAATATTGGTTTAAATTTAGATAATCTGTGCGTACAAAATTTGTCTATGATTAACTGAGGGAATTTACAGTAATGAACCCAGAAAAAAAGGTTAAATTCCTCCCCCAAAATTGGTTTCAGCTTGGCTTGACAATTTACTGATTCCTCTGTGGTAATTTGGTCCAGAGCAGTTTTGGAGGTTAATTATTGATCCAAGTACTTCATGAAGCTAAAAGCTTTGTTCCTTTTACTGTACTCCAGATTGAGGAACTTGTTCTGGTTTTCTTCATATATTAGTTTAGTCAGACAAGTGTTTAAAGCGACGGCTTGAGATCCAGAAGTTGGTGCATTTCATGTGAGAAGTACAGTATTAAAGCACTTAAAACTACAGCTTGTAAATAGATCATATGGTTTAGGCAACAGTTGTATTAAATGTATTAAAACAACTTGAGTGAAACCAGGATTTTTTCTCTTCCCTTTGAATATTCAGGTGTTTTTAAGTGCACCTTGCTACTTTTTGTCATCTTGTTGTGTTACAACCACAAATTTCAATATTTTGCTGACATTTTATGTGATACATCGACTTAAGATAGCTCATGATTTTTAAGTTTAAGAAAAAAAATGTGACAAGTATTTTTACAAACAAATATCCTAGAAGTGTTGTGTATGTTTGTATTCAGCCCTCCTTAGTGAATACTTAGAATCTCCTTTTGCTACAATGACATCCCCTTAATTTTGGGGTAAGCCTCTACCAGCTTTTCCTCATCAAGAGCCAGATTATTCCCCCCCCCCCCCCCCCCCCCGTTCTTTTTAGCAAAATGTCTCAATCTCAGTTGAATAGGATGGATATTGTCTGTGAACAGAGATTTTTCAAGTCTGGCAGCGGTTCCCAGGTGAATTTAGATCTGGACTTTGACCGAGCCATTCTAACACATACATATTCTTGGATCTAAACCGCTCCATCTGAACTCCATCTGAACTCCATCTGAACTCCATCTGTATATTTAGGGTCGTTGTCTGGCAGGAAGGTGAATCTCCACTATGAGACTCAAGTCTTTTACAGCTCTTCTTCAGCGATTGCCCTGTATTTTCCTCCATCCATCTTCCCGGCAGCTCTGACCAGAATCCCTTGCAAGACTAAAGTATTCCAACAACACGAGGCTGTCAATACTATATCTAACAGTGAAATTAAATTACACACAGGCAGACTGCTGTTTAAGGGTTTCAGAGAAAAGGACACAAGTCCTTTTCCTTCCACTTTACAATGAGGCACCACTTTGTGTTGCTCTGTCACATTAAAAACCAAATCAGATGCATTGAAGTCTGTGGTTGTAACATGACTACATTTGGAAAAGTACATGGGGTTGTGAATCTTTTTGCAAGGCACAGTCAGTGAAAGGGAAAGATTCTGCGTTGTCATACTCAGCCAGGTGAAACATCAGCTCGTTCATGTTATATCCCGTCTTAGCACTGCACTCGTGAAACCAAGCCTGGTAATGCTGTGCAAACAGAGGAAAAAAAACAAAAATCTTTTTTCATTTTTACATTTCAATACATTTTATTTAATTTTGCCTGCAACTTTAAGCGAATCAGTGCAGATAGCTCTTTGAATATCCAAATGCGGATCACCTCTGCCAGCCTCTCGCCCTCAGCTCTCGTCACTTCTCTGCTGTTGTTGTCTGCTAAGTCCAGCTTGTTTCCGAGCACCATCAGCACAGTCCCTTCACACATCTTGTCCTGGAGAAAAAGCGCACCACACTGAAGAACTCACTCCGCTCAGGTGTAAAAGGAATAGTTGGTGCTCACACAGGTTTTTGTGGCAAACAGAAATATTCCCATGCCACTGAGATCCTTAGAGCTCGTTTTCTTCAACAACGTGCATGTGCATTCAAATGACTGATTTACATTACCCAGAACAGGTCCGCCCGCTTACCTTCACAGAATCCATCCATCCTCTCACTGCACTGAAGGAGGCAGTGTGAGTTACGTCATACATAGCAAGGATGCCGTCTGCCTTCCGGTAATATTGTTCTGTGATGCTGCGATACCTGGAAACGTGACGTTTGAATTAGAACCAGATAGTCGAAATGAGTTACTGATAACAGACTGGTCAAAGACTCTGCAGCTCAAAGCCCCGCATCTGACCTCTCCTGGCCCGCAGTGTCCCACAGCTGCAACGTGATGGTGGTGGAGTTCAGAATTAACGTCTTCATCTGGAAATCTATACCTAGAAAAACAACATTTCATCACAACACCCTCTAACAGGCCAATAATATCCAACAGCTGTTTTGTTTTTACATTACAGTTTTGGATTAAATGTGCTTTTTTTAAGAGCTTTTAATACAAATATTACATATTTTAGATATTAAAATCCTAAAGTAGTCTATTTCAGATGTGATCACAGCTCCCAAGACGCTGACCATTCACAGTTTTTCCTGTTTGGTTTAATATACTCTTTCCCTTAGGGATTTGCTGTAGATTTGTTACCGTTGTTGAGTGAAGCCCACAGGTCAACAGACCTGGGTGCAGTGATGCAGTGCAATTCAGACAGTGCAAATAAAAAGTATTCATATAATTTTGTTACAATCTCCAACATCCCTGCATTTTAATGGAGGTTCATGTGAAAAGCTGGCACACAGCAACACATAATTGTGAAGTAAAAGAAAAAAAGATACATTGTGTTTATTCTAATTATTATGTTTTTTTACAACTAAAAGCCTAAAAAGTGCTGCGTGCCTATGTATTTAGCCTCTCTTACTGTTACACTCCTAAATAAATCCAGCGCAAGGCGATCCACTGCATATCGTCCACATCACACCATACTTATCGTGCTTCAGTATGGACACAAGAGCTGTTCAGAGTTTATGGAAAGATGGGTGGAGCTAACTACAAGGACGCTGAAAGGAAAACTGTCAGAGGCTACAAAAGACTTGAGACTGTGGCAGAGGTTTGCATTTCAGGAGGCCAAAAGCCCTAACCCTAAACGTACAGTTGTTACTGTACAGTGGGATGGTTTAGACGATGAAAGCATTTCATTGTGTTAGAATGGCCCAGTCAAAGTCCAGACCTAAATCCTTTTGAGCATTTATGGCAATAATTGAAAATGTATGTTCCAAGATGTCCTCAATCCAATCTTACTGCAGCTAAGGTGTTTACTGAAGAACCTAGAGCAGGGGTGTCAAACTCATTTTGGTTTAGGGGCCGCATACAGCTTAATCTGATCTCAAGAGGGCCACACGAGTAAACTCATTGCAAGATTAAATAGAACTAATAAAAGTGGACTTGTTGATTTTTATATTAAATGAATTTCACTTTTACACAATATATTATGAATAACCTCAGCGTTTTTAAGAAAAGTATGTGCAATTTCAACAATACTTTTACTCAGTTAAACATTTACTTAAGTGCATTATGCATAAGAACTGATCACAGTGATTGCACAATGTTGAAAAACATTTATTCACATTTTTTGGAACTTAAAAACACTGCCCTGCATGACAAAATACATCAAACAGATAAAAATTAAGAAATGATTTAAAATCAATTTTCCACATCTGAAGCTCAGTGCTACCATCTGCTGATTAAAACACAGCGCCCCCCGTGGACAATATAGCAACTGCAGATTTTCAATTAAACGAAGTACATGTTTTTTTTCAACAATTGTTTTATCATTCTCTTCCTTTTATCTCCTTTCACTTTTTCTTTTTTTCTTCCTTTCATCTCCTACTTTCCCATTGTAGTGTCCATATCATTTCAGCTAATCATAATAAAACTATTCACATTCATAAATCAAGCGGAGCACTATGGCAAAAGCCGTACCGCTCCACTTGTGAAAGTCAAATCTGATGAGCTCTTTTTGGCATTAAGACAACAATTCTTATTGCCACATTGCCAGCAAGGACACCGGGAAAAAAGAAAAAAAAAATCGTTGTTGAATAACGATAATGCATTTAGCCACCGGGCTGGACTAAATTGTTCGGCGGGCCGTATCCGGCCCGCGGGCCGTATGTTTGACACCCCTGTCCTAGAGCAAACATCTCCATTTCTAGACGTAGCAGAACTGGTAGAGACCTACCCCAAACAGCTTCCAGCTGTAATTATGGTGAGAGATGGTTCTTAAAAGTATTCAGCTGATTGTACTGTATTCAACTCAGGGACACTGAATACAAATGTGGGCCACACTTTTCAGATTTTAATTCAATCAAAGGACATACTTTGAAGTTTGTGGTTGTTACCAGGGTTAAAAAGTTAAAGGATTTGCGATACTTTCTCAAGGCAAAAATCTTCCAACATCCCAGCTGCTTTGTGCCACTTTCAGTGTGCAGCTATTCAATCTTTTTACTGGAGAAGACTTGGCCTCCCCCTGCCTAGTGGCTGAAGAACACATTTCATTCTAATCCCAGCAAACATGTGACTAAGTGTAAATACTAGGTGTGTATTTTTCTCAGGTAGAAATGACAGAGTACGGCGCCATGTGACTGTTTACACAGCAGAGTACTCTGTACTTTTAGGGACAGAGTGCTTAGAACTGCAGTCAAAGACGTAGCATTAATCTGCATGATAAATGAATTAGTGTTGCCTAAATACACTTATTTTTAAATTAAAGTAAAATCAACTACTTGTTGCCAAACATCTCTAAATTTATCCTGAGCGATACGGCACCAAGGAACTGAGCTTTCTGTCTACCCCAGGCTGACCACGTTTAAGCAAAGTTTTACGCAAAGCTCTTAAATCTCAACCGGTCCATGCAGGAAAAAACGTAAAGCAGTTTCGACTCGGTTGATTCAGACGCAGCTGACGGTGGGTCATCAAGTTCAGCTGCCAGTTGAGAAATGGTGGGGCACCTGTCCCACAGAGTGGACCCATAGATAAACTGATCCAGTGTAGAAGCAAGTTACCCCAGGCCTCCTACTCTGCGACGGGTACGAATGAGCTTTGGTGATTACTTAGTAACCCTAGCCTCCATGGTTCAGGACCGTGCTAAACTGATGATACTGGTTCTGGAGAAGCTTCCCTCTGTTTATTTCTGTATTTGTTAAACTTTAATATTAAAGTGCCATGTGTTAAAATCTCTGGTGTTATAATAGTTATACAGCCAAAGAAAAAGTTCCAGAACCAACTGTAAAGGGTGCATTTTGTAAGAAGACAAAGGTTTTGTCACTTTGAAATTGATATTGTAGCAGCATGTTCTCCAACTGTAAAAGTTTGAAATTGTTCAGTAGTGGAAAAAACCCATATTATACAAGAAATATAGATTTTTTACAATAAATCTGCAGTGCCAAAGTTACTGGAAACCTATTTTGCTGCACGCAGATGGTTTTGTGAACACTCCGTTTTTCCACAACTTTCCTAGATCCTCCAGAGTCCTGCTTCTTTTCTTCAGTTTATATTTTTTCTGTAGGGTCTGGTGCCTTAAATTGCAGGTGAGTTGCTCTGTTTCTTTGCTTTTCATTAGTTTGCCATTTTTTTCAAATCCTCTTGTAATTCAAATACTTGATGCAGAACACTCCGGGTTCCCACGGCCTTGGATGAGAGACGTCCGGCAGCATTGACGATCCTCCACTGTAACCAACAGTGAGCACAAGCTGCTTTTCCACATATTGGTCTTTTGTTTTCAATTTTAGTCTTATCTGAACAAAGTACATTGTTTAGGGTTCCTACTAGGGATGGGTAATTATACCATTTGTTATTGTGAACTTTTGATCATCATAAGAGTTTTCATTCATTGCTACAAACTATGCTTGATAATATTTGCAAACTAAAATATTGCTGGGATTGATAAGAACAATTCAATATCTTTAAACAATAAAGTTTCACTACCTAAATTAACCAAAGCCTTGAGTACCTTATTTAATAATTGGCAAGTTGTTCAGTCCATATTGCCAAACCCAAGTCCGTACACATTTATCCAATGAAAGTTTGTTTTGCGTTTTCCTGACTTAACTTTTCAAAGTTCTCAGTCCTTTAGGTTTGCTTTAAAATATGAAAAGTGAAAGTTCACCACCAGGTTACGGTAGACATTTCCACAGTGGGCAGGCTATAAATATGGTACCTTGGGGAAAAAAATTAAATTGGAAGGTAACAAAGGAAAGCAGACACAAAGGACTCATGGAGGGAGGAAGGAAAGAGGGAACAAAGGTAGATATGACAAAAGGAGGGAAAGAGGAAAGGAAGGATGCAAGGATAGAAAGAAGAATAGACACAAGGAGGGGAAGAAGGGCACAAGGAAGAAAGGGCAAACCAGCAAGAGAGAGACAAGAAGGAAGCAAGCCCATATGCAATAAAGGAACTTTTTGACAATGAGATAGCAAATATGAACTTGTTCGCCTCCTCTTCAGTACTTAGATCTGGAAAATCCTGGAATCAGGCTCCAGACCTTTCCAGACTGCGTAGGAACCCAGACAGTCTCAGAGTTTAGCAAACTTCATATGTTTACATTTGTGTTGTGAAGGTTGTCTCTGGTAGGAAGACATCCTCATGGAGAAAAGCTCCATCAGTGAGATATGAAAGAAAACGTTGTTGTTGCACTGAACGCAAATGGCGTAAAACTCGACTTCATATTTATTATGAAATCTATAAAGAAAGAATGCAAAGCTATTATTCATCACTAAAACATGCAGGGGAAACATTCTTTGTGGAAATCATAAAAACATCGACAATGCTCGCGTTTTATTCACCACGATTGCAAGACTCACAAACCCTCCTGTTATTGTACCACCAGAGCTCCACTCTACCAGGGCCTGCAATGAATTTGCCAACTTCTTTGCAGAGAAATTTCAAAAAGATTAGAGGGTTAATCCACATTCCCAACAAATCCAATACCAATGTTATGCCCAAACATAAACGCAGAGAAAATTACATTTCAACTACTCAACTATAAAAGCTTAGAGGAAAATATAAGTCTGTTAAGCTCCTCTTCCTGCTGTCTTGATATCCTACCTACAACCTTCCTTAAAAAAGTTCGACCCAACATTGCATCTGACATATGTGCAGAATTACAGGCCAATCTCCATCTTGCCAATTATCAGTGAAGTTATTGAAAAAGCTGTTTCAACAGTTAAGCAGCTTCCTTACAATGACCAACCACTGATGTTTTTCAGTCCAGTTTCCGTGCTCACCACAGCACTGAGACCACCCTCGTCACAGACTGTGGAAGAACCACAGTGCTAATTCTGTTGGACCTCAGCGCCTTATTTGACCCTGTTGACCATGATATATTATTAAAGCAACTGGAGAGCTGGGTCAGACTCTCTCGTACAGCGCTCAATTGGTTCAAATCCTACTTAAAGAACAGGGATTTCTTTGTGTCAGTAGGTAACTTCTCATCAGAGCGGACAAAGGTCACGTGTGGGGTACCCCAAGGTTCAATCCTGGGATCCCTTCTATCCGATACCTATATGCTCCCACTAGCTGAGGTTATAACGAGAAACAAGATTAGTTACCATAACTACACAGAAGATACACAGCCCTACATTACGGTGTAATCAGGTGTGCTATACAAATAAACTTGACTTGACTTTGTGTTTGTAGAACAGAAAAGCCACGATAACCAGTAACAACTTTTTGGAATGTAGTTCATCAGTGAGCTTTAAAGACTATTTTCTATTTTTGCCCATACATTTTAAGGGGGCTGTAATTACACAATACAAGAGACTTTAAGATGATCTGTCAAATAATTGAAGTGATATGGAACATATACTAGCATACCTAAAAATACAAAAATAAATACAATTTTGTGTAAAAGTGCAATATCTTTGCCAGTCATTTCAGAAACAGTTATTTTAGAGAGATTCGTTAGATAGATAAGATATTTGGTGGTTCAGGTTAGGGACGTTTGCTGACCAATCAAGAACAGGAACACCATGGTCATTGAACCAGCTGTTGGTACCTTCGGCATTGTGGACAGGTGAAGATGCACCGACTTCAGCCTCAGTCCACTCCTTGTAAGGTGGTTATCCCTGTTGCTGAGGCACCTTTTCCCACCACATTTCTTCCTTCCACTCAATTTTCCACTCAATATGCTTGGATACAGAACTCCAAACAACTACCTTCTTCAGCAATGGCCTTTTTGTCTCTCATCCTCCTTGTGAAGGGTGTCAATGACTGTCTCCTGGACATCTGTCCAATCAGCAGTCTTCCCAATGACTATGTTGGCTACTGACCCAGAGGAAGAGACCATTTAAAGGCTCAGTAAACCTTAGCAGGTGTTTGGAGTCCATTAGCTGATTAGGGTGGGACACCATGGAGTTTCCAATAATGAACTTTTTCCATAGTATTCTAATGTCCTGAGACTGATCATGTGTAAGCCATAATCATCAAAATTACTAGAAATAAAGACTTAAAATATTGTATGTGTAATGATTCTATATAGTGTATGGGTTTCACTTTCTGTAATGAATGACAAAATATGGGACTTTAACGCGATATTCAAATTTTTTTTTTTGCGATGAACTGATATGCTAGTGGCATAATGGAAGAATTGCTTACCCACAGTAGAACTCATTTTATTGTAGTAGTGTCCTGTGCAGTAGTGCTGGATGAAGGAGGTCTTACCCACCCCAGAGTTACCCAGAAATACCACCTTGAACACTCGCTGTGGACTGACAAGTCTGCTCTAAAATCAAAGTAAAAAGCACCAAACTTGACACTTTTCTTGGTCTAGTCTTATATCTGTTTGAGGGACTATTTAAGACTCTCCCCACCTGAGTTTGCATCTGCTCAACATTTTCACCCATGACTGTACACGACGTTAGGCGTGTCTCGGATGAATCTGTGACCTCTTTCGTATCGGTCAGCTCCAACTCATCAGAATTGCTCAGCAGTCTTCAGAATCAACACACAAAAGAAAAAAAAAAACTGAATCTGGTCTGCCTCGTTATTCTAATAATGAGAAATGTAAGCGTTGAGGCATACAAACCTTCTCCCTGGCTTGTCTTGCAGTAAGTAGTTGCTTAAAATTGACCCTCTCTTCTGCAGAGACTTGGTGATGTTTGGATTCTAAAAGATCATGTGGACAGTGAAGTAAAAGAAATGAGTAACAATTGGATTTTGAAGCTGTAAAACAATCCTGAATATTTTCTTTAGTGTGAGCAATAAAACAATTTTTAAAAACCCATGAAAGTTTCTGTGTAGCGAAACAAACTGCTTTGCACATTTAAAAAGGAGGAAACGGAGTCAAAAAAAAAGATACTTTTACTCTGCTGCAAAATAATTTTTCAAAATTTATTTTCCAACAATACACTTTTTTAATAAGTTAATGAAAAAAAAATACAATATCATGCGCTCAAAGACACGTACTTGAATGAAAATTAAACAGGATAAGAAATTTACTTACAAACAAGTGAGAGTTTACTATCTATCAACTTTCTTACAGTGAACATTTTGGCATGGTGTGACAAATATTAAGCCATTTTAATTTACTTGTTGGGTTCTACAAGGCAACGCAAAAATAACTTTTCTGCAAGTTGACACAGGAGAATAAACGCCCAAGTACAAGCCTTCGCTTCATTGACCAATTCCACAGAAAACTTAGCGGATCACTAAATCATTAGTAGCAGCTGCCCGTTTGAGTAATCATTGTCCAGAGGATGGAGGAATGTGTGGCAGTTTTCCAAGACTAGGCTTAGGTTGGGTAAACCTGCCGAGTCCAAGGGGTACAAGGGTCCTCGCTGAAGTAATAAGGTAACGGCGAGGGGGAAAGGACAGAGTGTCGATGACTAACCATCTTAAGTGTTTGCTGGGCATCTTTCTCATCTCGCAGCCTTCTGTTCATATCCCTAAAAGAAAGAAAGAAGAAAAAAAGCAG
Organism: Fundulus diaphanus; assembly: GCA_037039145.1. Taxonomy (NCBI): domain Eukaryota; kingdom Metazoa; phylum Chordata; class Actinopteri; order Cyprinodontiformes; family Fundulidae; genus Fundulus; species Fundulus diaphanus. The sequence continues at coordinate 29,050,909 of CM073134.1, forward strand.
TAAAGACGTGGCTAATATGGAGAGAAATTGTTATCAAAATGATTGTTTAGTGAAATATCTGTGATAATCCATTCCAAAACAATCAGTTTAACCCCTCGGTCAAAAAGAAAGAAAAAGAAAGTCTTTTGGGTTTGGTTACAGATTATCACTTAAATCAATACGAATAAAAAAAAAATCTTCTGATCAATTTGTAGCAATGTTACAGGTTGATTTCAATAAACAAAAACTCAAAACACAGAACGATATCATTCAAGTGTTTATTTCTGTCAGCTTTAAATATGATGCTTACAGCCGATGAAACCCCAAGATTCTGTTTGTCAGTAAAATAGGATTTTGAAGCACAGCAATAAAACTGCTTTGTGGTCTACTCAACCATGGGGAAGGCTGCTGAACTGACAGCTGTCCTGCTGGCTGTCTTTGACATTTTACTAAGACAGTAGGCCGCAAAGGATATTTGTTAAATAAGCGGGCTACTTGCAAAGTTCTCTATCCAAGCATATTAATGGAAAGTTGAGTGGAAGGAAAATATTTTGCGAAAAACCGGTACACAAGCAGGTGGTGCTGGTGTCTGTTCACTATGCTTTATAAAGTCCACAGTAAAGGCAGCCATCTGGCAGGAAATTTTACAGCACTTCATGCTTCCCTCTGCTGACAAGCTCAATGGAGATGCTGAGTTCATTTTCTAACAGAACTTGACATCTTCCCACACCAATACCAGATTTAATCACCGTCGGTGCACTGTGCTTGACTCACCAGCAAACCTGATTGACCCAGTTCCTCAAGAGGAACAACACACAACAGTGTCATGAGCTATACCAAACATCCTTGGCTTCCTCAACCCCTCTACAGAGCAACAGTCTGATCACCTGCTCATACTTGACAGGCTATGGGCGGACAATTATGTGATTTAAAAAAAAAAAAAGTATATATATATATATATATATATATACACAAATAAGGGGGGACATGTAGTAAACAGGTTGGCGAAAACCCATGCTGAAAAAAAAAAAAAAAAATCAATAAAAAAACTGCTTCTGAAACACTTGAAAGTGTGCGGTGCCGTGCGGAGATTTCAGTCTCCTGGAATCTCCTCCATGCTCTTGAGACTGTGATGGCATGTGTTGATGAGGCGTCCTATTGGAGTTGGACTGCCTGTAAAACCTTTGTAAGGTTCAGGTATTGTCTCATGCTACTAGTGACACTGACTCTGGTCAAATGCAAAACCATTGAAAAACTGTCTAAAACAGAAGTAGGGAAAATGATCTGTGGTCTCCACCTGAAAAATCTTTCTCGATTTTTGAGGTCATCTCATTGTTGCCCATATACTGCCCCTGTTAATTTCTTTAATACCAGATCTGCTGAATTAACCCGATCAATATTCCAGGAGTTTAACGGACTTTATATAATACTCTAATTAAAAAGCTTTCTAATTTTTTAGTAGTGTATGTTGGAGCAACCATATTAAACCATTTTACTTTTACCCAGTTCCTAGTCAAACACAGTCAGTCACCTGATAAAGTGTGACCATTTCACCCCCCCACACACACACACAGATTTTAAATCTATTTGGATAAAACCTTGACTGAACTTACCTTAATATCTCAAGTTGTCTTAAGAGACTTTCCTTTTCCTTTTTGATGTTTCTTGATACCCTCGTTATGTTTCTACAGTTTCACAAATAAAAAAAGTGCATATGAATAACCAGTCTGCAAATTATTAACAAACTAGAAGGTATCATCTCTCCTTAAAATAAAAACAGGTAACCTGAAAACTGGCTGACTGACAAAAAACAAGGCCAAAAATTGAAAAACGCTAAATTCCTCGGCACTAAATTAAAAAAATATTTACCTTTGTTGACAGAATTTCAGACACATGAGCAAGCCTTTACACTTGAACTTTAATCGTTTCTCTTCAGATCTAATATGTTCTGCTGCTGACCTCTGTCGAGCCACCTGCTCCTGGGTGTCGCTGGCCTGAAGCAGGCTGAGCTGACGCAGGGCAGACTGGAGCCGCTCTCTGCTGCTCTCCACCTGCTCCTGCAACTGGCTGTTGAGGCTCCGCAGCTGCCGGTTCTGCTCCCTGATGTTGGTTTGCTCGCAACTCAGCGTTCGGATTCTGGTCTCGAGCTGAAGGCAAAAAGGTCGAGCTCCGTGAACACAAACACTTCACAGGGATACTGGTCACCACACCACCACCACCGGGATGCTCACCTCTTTCTGTTTGTTCATCGTGTTCTCCAACTCCTGCTCCCGCATCCTCAGCTCCTCCTCAAGCCGTTGCCCTCTCTGCTTTTCCTTAATGCTGTCCTTCACATCAAAATAGAAGGAAATAAACGCTAATACAATTATGCCATTTTACTGAATAGCACAATGGTTGAACCTTCCAACAAATACTATCCTCCATATTCATTTCTACTTCTAATGGAAAATGTGCAAAAAGCCTTAGAGATTATGCTTTTTTTTTTATGGTGACGGCACCATCTCTGACAGAAAACTGAAACAAAGAAACTTTAATTTGAGTAAAATGATTCAGTAAGAGGATTAAAAAAAAGATACCTAGAAAAAAAATAATTACCAATAATTCCCATTTTCCTGGGATGTAAATGAGAAGAGAAAGAGCTCAGTTTGGCTTAGCCACGCTTCAAAATAGGAAAGATAACAAGCACTTCCAGTAATGCAGATGTACATGAGGGGGAGAGTAACAAAAGTAAACGGACCCAAAAATTAAATTCGAGAACTACCTTTTGGGTCACCAAATCTCTATAGCAACCATATTTTAAGACTTTTGAGCACATCTTTACCAGGGATGTCAATACTTGTGTACCTGAGCAACCCATTTCTCTTTTTCCTCCCTGATCTGGCTTTCCATCTCTTCATATATGGATCGGACCATCTTGTCATGTTCGCTCTCCCTTCTGAAAGCATAACATGTAAAAAAAAAAAAGAAAAGCTCACTCCAAACGTCTTTCATATAAAGCGAGGAGCATTTAAGCATCAGGGTGGAAGCAGCCACCTGCACAGAGCTTGTTCCAGGGTGTCTCTCTCTCTGATGGCGTCCTGCAGGTGGGACACGGCATGGACCAAGAGAGCCTCCAGGGCATTGAGCAGCTCTGGGCTGTCTCTCTGGAGCTCACACCACAGGGAGAAAAGCTCCTGGTGGCTGTTTAAAAATACAAAACCATGCACTCAACACGACTGTAAAACAAAATCAATAACATATGATATGACATATCTAAGAAATACATTTTCCTATGTTAGGACCTCAAATAACTTTTGTTGAGTTTGTGGTTTCCTTCATAATCACTGTAGACTGATCCCCCCCCAACCAATATAGCTTAACTTGATCCATCTGCAGACTAATGACAGCAAGTACAGCAGCAATTTAAACTGATTGTCAAATAGCTTTATAATCTACAGATGGGAGAAAAAAAACTAACTAAATTTTGCAATTTCAGGCAAAAAAAATGCCTCTTTTTTTATAACAATCCTACAAATATAGTGAAAATCTTTAAATTTTTCCTGATGCTTTGGAATTTAAGAACCACGGACACACTCCACAGCACACGGTTCACATCATATTCATAAAGATTAGCGTTCTAAGAGTGCTGCTGCTAAAGCCAAACCCCACTCCCTCCCTTCTCAGAGCTGGTGCATCTAGTAGTCGTGACCTTTTCTAACTGGGGGACAATTTCATCAACACTCTGCAAGTAAAATGCCTTACTCTTTAAAAATCTTGTCAGCGCCGAGCTCCATTAGTATGTTGACAAATCTGGCTGCGGTGGGGTCCTGGGACCAGTCCACTTCTTCCCTCTCTGCCTTTGCTCCGTCTGGGCTGAGCTCAGTCGTTTCATTCAGACCCATCAGTTCACCTAAAGCCAAGGAGAAACCAGATGGCGTGTGTAATGACGAGTGCTTTGCATAAGTATCCACACCCCTTAAAATGTTCCCCCTTCTGTTGTGTTGCAATCACAATCACCAGGGTATTTTATGTGATAGACCAACATAATGTTCTGTACGGTTGCCAAGTGGAAGAAAAATGATGCATGTTTTTTTTTTTTTGTCTTTTAACAAATGAAAATCTGAAAAGTATGTAATGCATTTGTATCCTTTTACTGTTATCTGCAGCAAAAAATAATTACCAAGACATGGCCTTCAAGCTAAATCGACAGTCCAGCCAAGGATTAATCAGAGAAGCAGTCTGAAGGCTCCCTTGCTAACTCTGGAGGAGCTGCAGAGATCCACCACTTGTGCGGGAGGTTTGTGGACACTGCAACTATAAGCGTTGTGCTCTCCGCAAGCCTGGCCTTTTTGGAAGAGCGGCAAGAAGAAATGCACTGCATATATAATTACAGCACCTACTTCCAAACGTGTGGAACAAGGCAGTCTGGTTTGAGGAGATGGAAATTTACCTTTTTGGCCTACTTGGCAAAAAAATAAATAAATAAATAAATAAATAACACAGCAAATCACTCTGAACAAACCATTCGCCTCGTGAAGCATGGCGGTGGGAAGGCTCATCATGCTGTGGGGATGCTTTTCTTCAGGCGGGACAAAAAAAAATGGTCAGAGTTGATGGAAATATGGACTGAGCTGAGTAGAGGCCAAACTTTGAAAATAAGGCTGTTCGAAGCAGCAGACTAGCAGGGCAGAGGTTCACCTTCCAGCAGGATGGGACAAAACGCAGAGCTACAGTGGATTAGATCATAACATATTCATGTGATGGAATGAGCCCGTCAACGTCCAGACCTGAAACTAACTGGGAATCTGCAGCAAGACCTGAAAAATCAACGTCCCAGTCTGACTGAGCTTGAGCCATTTTGCGAAACGAAAACTGCCTGATTTTAAGTCAGGAGCCTTCAACGCTGCTCGAGACGCAACCAGAAATTCTAATCTTTTACAATCCTAAATGTTTATTGAATATTGTTGGTACAGCACTTTTCCGCAGCTGCTGTTGTTGTTTCAAAGTGCTTTATAAATAAAGCGGCAGTAGAAAAGACCGCTGCAGGTATTGCAGTGAAAGGTGGCTCTACAAAATACTGACCCAGGGAGGCTGAACACAAATGACCCAACCCTACGCTTGTAAAAAGAAAAGAAAAACTGAAATTATGTATAATTTTTCTTCCCCTTCACAATGACGCACTACTTTATGTTTGTCTTTCACGTGTGAAAAAGTCAAAAAGGGTATCGATATTTTTTTTGCCAGGCACTGTATCGGACAAACAAGCTTTGCTTCGTTTCCCATCCCTGCACACTCACCGAGTCCGGTTTTGAACTCAACAGGAGTGAGGAATCCGTTGTTCTCGCGGTCCAGACTTTCAAACACAGTCTCCAGCTGTTCCGGCGAGAGTGGCAGTTCGCCCTCCAACCTCTGACAAGACAATCCGAAGACATAAACCTCAACGCTTTAAAGTTGGCCTAAATGTTGCCGCACTGCCAAACTGGCTGGCCTACCTGCATGTCTCGTTTTGTGATGAACCCTTTCCCCTCTTTGTCACACAGGACAAACAGCTCTTTGGCCTTGCCCATGGTCTCTGCCTGTGGACTCAGCGGCTCTCTGGCCCGCGGCGAAGCCAGAGGACTACGTCTTTGACCCGGCCAGGGGCTGCTAGAGGGTAGGCTCCGCAGTCTGGGGCTTATGGGGACCGCCTCGCCGCTGCCCTGTCCCACCAGCACTTCTCCATCGTTCAGCCACATAGACATTCCTATAGAGACAAGAAAGATGGATAAATGAGCCCCGTCGTCGTGTCTGATCAATCTCTGGTCCACGATACAGGACTTTAACTTTTCTGAGGAACTGGAACCAATGTCGTTTTGGTATGACAGTGTAAAATGCTGCCTTAAATAGTAGGAAAGCACCTGTGAGGCTACTCCTTTGTTAAACACAAGGTGCAGAGCAAACCGTGACTGCGTACAAAGCTACCACCACAGGCTGTTAGTCCTCCCCACGCAACATTTCATAACACTTTCACAGATCCTTTATCACGCAGCTTTTTGTTGTGGGAATTATTCCTTCACATTTATGGTCAAATTATCAATCTCAATATCAAGGTGTGTCAGGAGGATCATATATGGCTTCACAGAGTCCCGGCCGGCTGTCCTCCCTGAAAGCACAGCAGGATGTGTGCTAGATTAAAAACAGGATGGTGTCACATGAGGAGAATTATGCGTTCTTGAAGGGGAGGGCAGAGAGCAAGGGGAGAGGAGATGCAAATTAAACATTTGCAGTTGTTTGCATTGTCAAAGCTGCCACAATTACAAGCAGATTTGACTCTAAAACACTGTGGGGGGGAAATAGCCTTGATATATCCACATGTATTTTTCCATTACATGAATTTAGCTAGATTTTTCCCCCAATAAGACATGAATTTACATAATCACTAAATTATTATAAAGCTAACAGAATATTTGTATGTATTTTTAAACAGCCTCCATATTTTTATTTTATGGACTTTCTTGTATTGGATGGATGAACATACTGAACTGAAGTCAAGCTCGGTATTGGAGAACATGCCTCGACCTTTTCCACTGTCTGTATCATACTGCTCTGCTATCAGTGAAAACATAAAACCAAAACGCTGATAGTGGTTGTAAATTATCTTGGTGGTGGCTTGGGAAGTCTTCAAAACTAAAGGATACAGTACACCAGATAAGAGACTTGTGTCAACAGTGGGTTTTAGAGATTTAGTGTCAGGACAAGCCAGCCACACCAAAGTTGATATAAACTCCAATAGACACAATTTAGCAATGGCTACAAACCAAGCTCTCACATCTAGACACACACACACACACACATATATATATATATATATATAAGGAGTGATCAAAGTCAGTAACAGAGTGGCAGACGTTGTTATGCGCAACTATGTGGGTCAACTTTGAACATATGTTCCCAAAAAGACTGGAGCACTCGTGGGAAAAAAAACAACAGGTCGTACAAAGAGAGCGACCGAAGTGCAAATGGGTTTGAAATAGTATAAAATCGTTTTATGACTTATTACAAGTGTCCAAACATGAGTTAAATTAAATGCATGAATTCACGATCAGAGCAACGTGTTTAACCTGAGGAAACTAAATCCGCCACAATGAGACATTAAAGATTCATTAAGACAGAAACCCCCTACAAAGACTGCAGTATACTGCGATCGAGGGGAAAAAAAGAGATCAGAATTAGTATTTCTAAGTGACACCTGTTACCTAGTTGTTGAGAAGTTGCGCTGGAGTCGACGAAAGTCTGATTACTCACCTGCAGCAGCCGCTTTACTACAGTCCGCCACTATTTGATCACTCACCTCTGTTATTCTCGCAGACGCTCATCTCAACCGCTAGGGGGCGAGCGCGTACTTTATATCCTTACCGTAATGTTTGCTGTAGCCTGGAAGCTGGGATCGGTTGCTACTTTTGTGACCGTGGGAGGAGTAAAACACAAGCAGTTCATCATTTTTGTCCAATTATTTATAAACGTATGTCAACATGCATATAAATGTATATAGTTTGACGTGTATGTTTTATGCAAAGCCTCTTTATACAATAATCTATGATTACAATCACTCATTTTTGCTAAGGAGCACATAATGATAGCTTTTTTTTTTAGACCGTTTTATACACTTTCTTTGAAATGTAGAATTTTACATACATTGTACATACATGTTTTTAGTGGAATAACCTCTATAAATTGGGTCTGACGTTTTGGTTATAAATAGGTATCAGTTGTGGCTCACTGTGTACATTTGGGTACTATATAATAAGTAATTACGGGCCTATATTTAAGCTAACCTTTTTGTCAAAGATCCTCTGTAAAACAGTTTTTCTATACATTAACTAATTTTGATGAAACATAAATTAATCTTTATTTGCAAGCTGAACTTTTCTGTCGTGTTTCACAAATGCATCTAAAATGAAAGTGTTTTTATTACAGGATTTCAGTGTGTTCAAAAATGTATCATACTGATTGGTACTCTGGGAAGTCCATGGAAATGTCTGGTACTGTGCCAGACTGCATCAGGCAGACTGAGACTTCTTTGTTTATTTGGGCAGTGATAAATCTGGGCAAACAAACAACAATAAAATGATGGATCCGTCATGGCTCCATTCTCTGGCCTGTTTTATTCAACATCTATCTCATATGTTCTGCAAAGCTGCTTCTCCTGGCTGGTCCCATATGCACACAAATTGATACATCTGTTTCCCAACATCACCGCAGTCCCCAACACTCTCTGAGTCTGTGTGTCTATATCAAAGAGTCAACGAGTCCGAATTTCCTCCGGCCTGATACAAAAAAAAATACACGTCAGTTTTTAGTTTGAAATATGCATGGTTAGAGATCAAATCTTAACTATACTCAATTCGAGCGCACAGGAAAAATTTGGTGTAGTCTAAGAACTAAGTGTGAACAACCTCATAAAATCAGTTACTACACCAGCCTACTACAGTAAATAAAAAAATAATATTTGGTTTCCTGAACACTGCGATAGACTGGCGACCTGTCCAAGGTGTACCCCACCTTTCGCTCGTTGCCAGCTGGAGATAGGCACCAGCACCCCTCGCGACCCCACAAGGGATAGATGTCTTAGAAAGTGGATGGATGGATGGATGGATGGATGGTTTCCTGAACATGATAATGGTCTTGGGACTAAATAGGCCTCCATTGCATAGCTCCTGGTTAGAGATGAACCATGTAGACCCACCAGGTCATCTGAGCGTTTCCAGGACCAGAACTAAACAAGGTGAGGAAGCATTTAATTTGTAAAAGTGGGAGACGTGTAGAAATGTTTGGCTCCTTTAAGTAAGGACTGAAAACATTATTGTAAGTAATAATAATAATAGCTAATAATAATAATAATAATAATAATAATGTGATGCTTAGATCTTTAATCTTTTTTTTTTAATTCAATTATTGTCTTTTATTTAAGTTTCCATTGCTTTATTTTTCTGTGAAGCGTCTCTACTTACCTTGCTCGTGGTGAATGGCGCTGTAAATTAACTTGCACTCCCTTTCTTGTCATTACGGTAAAAAGGAAGCGTTACCATGGATTTACGGAAATGCCTGCCTTACTGCTGAAAAGGGCTGGGGATGCGTTGAGGGGTCGGCGTTTTGGGGAGGAAAAAAAAGTAGAGAGACGTGAAATGCAGAGCTGCTCTTACTTCCGGTGAGTAGCCTGTGGCCATTAAAAAAAAACACTGCTTGTGTAACAGTTGCTGTAGTTGTAAAAGGTGTGTAGATTATGTACGAGACCACACATTTATCCGTCTCCGAGATTATCCGCCACCAGAACAAAACAGCGCCAGACCCTCGTAATTAGGGGGAATGAAAGCAGACGGAAGAACAGCAACAAAACAAGAGATTGTCGTGGCGCCCGCGTAAATTTAGTTCGCTCAGTCAGAGCTATAATCCCAGCGGCGACCTTTACACATGGCTGCCTGTGTAACAGCATGCTGACCTTACATGGATGGGTTTACTTCTAATTTAGCCGTCTGAGGCAGGGGAGCTCTTACATCAACTCGTCGTGGCGGCGGAGATTTCCACCGATCCGGGATGTCATCTTCCGCGGGACGTTTCGCTTCTCTCTGCAGCGCTCCTGTCAGTTCACAGCCTCTGTTTGTTTCCTCACAGGTGATGCATTCAGGGGGCTTCTCCACACGAAGGACGCCGTCACACAGGATCAAACATGCTCAGGGACCAGGATTCCGCTGATAGTTTGGACGGACTTGTGTCCTCCTGACCGACTTTCCCCCCTCCCCCCCCCATCGCTGCCAAAACAAATTCCAAATGAACTCTTTTTGACTGTGTGTAATTCCCATGGATTGTTTTATTGAAGCACGTGACAAGATCTCGTCCCCGAGAGCGTGAAGAACATCAGCCAGAGGAAAGGTGGACAGTGAAGATCAGGTCAAAGATGCTTCAGACTGGGAACTACTCCCTGGTGCTGCTGATCCAGCTGGTCCTCCTGGCCTATGACCTCTTCGTTAACTCCTTCAGTGAACTGCTGAGGGGAGCTCCTGTCATCCAGCTTGTGCTTTTCATGTAAGTCAAAGAATATGCCGAGATAGACATTATTATTGTTATTATTATTTTTTCACTAAGTCATCTAATTAGGGTTAACCACTGGTAGATAGCAGAAATGCACCGATCAGGCTTTTCTCGGGCCAACACTTGTTTCTAGGATGAGGTCTGAGCTAACGGCTCCAGTTTTGAATTAGAAATGACGGATTCACATAATCCTCACTTGTGCACGAAAGCACAGACTTTGACCCTCAAAGAGCAAAAGCTATTGGGTGATACCTTCTTATAAGCTGTCAGTTTGACACTTTTTGATAAATCCGAACAGCAAAAAAAAAAAATCAATCAATAAATCAGGATTTGTAATGCAAATACAAATTAGCCAATCAAGGGAATGTGGCCAGCTGATTGTTGCATCTCCGGTAAATATAGTTGAAACTGAAATCCTTTAGAGCTAAAGAGTGAGACGATATCGATTACCTCTACAATGTGGTTTTGAAACGATTGTGTACCAAGGTTAGTACTGGAACAAAGAATCATGCAGCATTGCCCCCCCCACCTGTTGCTGCAGGTTCAGTGGTTGAAAGGATGCAACACAGCCGTGTTTGCCCACAAGAAAAACACACTCTGCTGTTCAGAAATACTTGAAAAACACAGTCAGCCGTGGCGTTAAGATTAAAGGAGCCCCACCCATCACTCTTATTAAACCCGAAGGCTCTACCCAGACACGTAGCCCGACTAACGTCAGCTAATTGTTGACTTTCTATATAAAGAGCAGGAGAGCAAAACAGTGGATTATTCTGTACAAAAGGCACTGCTTAATTTTGTGACCTTCCCCCCCCTGCTGATGTTTACTTGTCAACAAAACTGTTAGAAATGAACACCGTAGATAATTGAGTAACGTTACTGCGGTTGTCACACAAGGTTACCTCGCTGTGAGAATTTTATAACGGCTCACTCCTGTTTCATACATAAGAGACACAAGTAAAGGTGGAGAGAATAAAAAAAATGTACCACTTTAACCTGGACGTTGCTTGAATAGATCAAATTAAAGCTTTGCTTATTGTTTTTAGCTATAGCTTTCATAAATTGGGACTAATGAACGGTTTTACTTGAGTTTACAAGGTACCTGGTCCTAGCAGCTGAAAAGAAAGAAAACTCTGAAATGCTCCATGTTGTACATCCTCTACAAGTAATGTTTTTTGGCTATAGATGCATTGGTAATCTTTCAGAAGGTTTTTATTAGAGAATAGCCCTCCTTGTTTAAATCAGGTGACCCGTTTCTTCTTCTGCCTTTTAAGAGGTTATCGTCTCTGATGAACCATAAAAAAAAAACCACTGTGTTTGCAGCATCCAGGACATCGGCATCTTGTTCAACGTCATCATCATCCTCCTGATGATGTTCAACACCTACGTGTTCCAGGTCGGCCTTGTGTCGGTGCTGCTGGAACGATTCAGGGCTCTGCTCGTTTTCTCCGCACTCTACCTGACCCTCAGCATCTGCTTCCACTGCTGGGTGCTGGTATGCTCAGGGGCCTTGTGTCCAAGCCGACGCTCAGAAATGAAGACAATGTCTGTCGGCGTTGGGTGTTAACACGCTGACAGTGTACGGTGTTGTGAAAAAGTATTTGCCCTCTCACGGATCCCTTCTGTTTTGGCTTTTCTTTCCCCCCACGTTTCAAACCAGGTAAACTTTATTATCAGATAGCAAAAACCCGAGTAAGCCCAAAGAGCAGTTTTAGCATGCCGATTTCATTCATTAAGGAGAGGAACCAACTGAACCAAGGATTATTTAATTTCCCTTTGAAATTAATAACGTTTATCGAATCAAATTATCCTGCGACAGACTGGCGACCTGTCCAGGGTGTACCCCGCCTCTCGCCTATTGACATGCTGGAGATAGGCACCAGCACCCCCTCGCGACCCCATGAGGGATAAACCGAGTAAGAAAATGGATGGATGGATGGATGGAAACAAATTATCCACATTTAGTCGGAATAGGGCTGGACGACAATTCAATAACGATATATATGGATCGATAGACGTATATCGAGGATCAGGGGTCCATAAAAATTTCAATAGAATAAAAGTTTTCCTTCCGTTTACATTCTTGCCATGTAGGTTAATATTACAGTTATTACATCCTCCCAGCCAATCACAACACAGACCCGGGAACGCTCCGTCACCAAGGCCCCGCCTCCTTCAAAGAGTTCAGACAGCACGGCTTTTTCTCTTTTATTGGTAAAAAGGTGGTTGAATAAAGGGTTGAGTTTGAATTCAATGTTTGTGTGATCTGTATCTAAAAATAGGTCGCTAAGCAACGGCATAAAATGGCCAGGGCTCCACTTAGAATATATGTATTCAATTTGTTTGATAATTATCAATATCGATCAATATTTCTATTTTATCGATATGCTTTTTTTTTCTATATCGTCCAGCCCTAAGTCGGAAAGCTGAGTCCAGTTTCCCATGTGAAGCCCATACAGACTTGTCCAATCGAGGAATCACTGGAATAAAACCTGTCTGACCACATGGAAGTAGGCTGAAGGGTCTGGAAAAAGCAACCCCTAACCTCCAATATGCGACTCGTCCAGATAAGATCAGTGCTTATTATTCAAAAATAAAAATGGCATCTAAGGAAGAGGTCCAAAGCTAAAACCTCTGTTGACCAAAAACAACAAAAAGGCCCGTCTCACATTAGCTAGAAAAAAAAAATACTCTAGGTAAAAAAAATGCCCCCGCAGCAATTTAAAAGACTCAAGGTGGCAGGGCTACGGCTGCCAGGGATGGCGCAGCCAGTTGTAGGGGTTAGGATGCAATTCCTTTTTCATTAACATTTTAAGGTTGCTTTGAATCGCTTTTTGACCTCATCAAATGAAACCGCCGTTGAAAAACCACCTCTGAGGGGGGCAAATACATTTTCCCAGCCCTGTGCGATGGCTGTGCGCTCCAGGCGTTTTGTCTCTTTGCCCCTAGAACCTGCGCTGGATCGAGTCAAACCGCTTCGTCTGGACGGATGGCCTCCTGGCTCTGTTTGTGTTCCAGAGAACAGGTAATCAACTCGGGAGATGAAAACCTTTCTGCCACGGTTTACTGTAGGCTCGTACTGACAGCTCGCGTCTGTTTACAGCGGCTGTGTTGTACTACTACCTATACAAGCGCACAGCGGAGCACATGGGGGACCCGAGGCTGTACGAGGACTCCATGTGGCTGCGGGATCAGTTTACCAGAGCTCGTCAGTGACGACGGCGCAGTGCTGACGGGAACATTGAGGGCTCCCTGTGGGAACTGCCACCTGACCAGACGGGGCAGGATTCCCCGCGCCGACGGATACGTGCAAGAGTTCCTGTTTGGGGACGCGTTGGACTGTTAAGGGAACGGTCGCGGAGCAGAGGCTGAGCTCTCAAACCGTTAGTGAATGACTCTGCGCGCGTTACCTGGCTCCTCATACTGAGGCAGACAGGCGCTTAAATGGTTTACACTGGCAGGCAAGCCAAGGAGGGCACATGTAGTGTAGTATTAATCAGGATTGAGCCTGTTAATCTTTGTGGCCTTTGTAAAAACGATCTGCCACACACTTACTGCTGATGAAAGCGTGGTAAAAGTTTGGCCTGCCTTCACGTAATTCCCTGTTTTGTACCCATCAAGTCAAATTGGAAGCTGTAGCGCTAGTCCAGTTGGTGATTTATTATTATTTTTTTAATCCCCTTGAAAGCAATCAGATGTTTTTGCCTTATTAGCACGTTAGTATGTGCTGTTTACATGTTGAGAATGAGTTAAACAAGCCAATTTTATGTGAATTCTGTTTATTTGAATTGTGTTTAGTTTTTTTTATCATTAAATAATCCTCATCTAATTACGGTGTAATCCTTCATTAGTAGACTAGTCAGTATTATCCTAGACGCAAGGTGAAGCAGGTTGCCCTATTTTTAACCCAAAGATTAATCAGGGATTGAGGTTTTAAAGGGCCGCTAGTGAAACACACCACAAATAGCCTCTAGTGGAACAAAATAACTAGCTATTCTTAGTTTGGTTAAAGCTGCAAGGCTTTACTTGACAAACTCGTGTACAATTGTGAAGTTTTTTTGTTTTACAAATGAAAATGTGAAAAGATTGACCGTGAATAAATTCTTTATGGAAACACCGTCCCCTGTGATCAAGATGAATGTCTTTAGAGGATCGTCAGTGCAATAATTGTACATCTAAAGGTAGGATCTTCTTCACCAATGCTGAGATTGAAGGCTCCATGGTGGAAGTCCAACCAGGGCCTTTCTGCACGGTTTCCATGTTCTCCGGTTGCTGCTGCTTCCGACAACAGACCAAAAACATCCGTTAGGTAAATTGTTTTTGCCACAGAATATCAATTGGATTTAGGTCTGTCAGATCCTACAAGAATCTGCCGTGATGAAAACCACTCCATTGTAGCTCATGAATGTTTTTGGGGTCATCGTCCCGCTGAAAGGTGAATCTCTATCCTAGCCTTTAACAGATTTTCTTCCAGGATTGCCCATCTACCTATCAACTTGGACCGGCTTCTTTGACCCAGCTGAAGCATCCTCTCACCCCTGTGTGTCCCTGCGGGGCAGCAACCCCAGAACCACTGTTTTCCATGCCAAAACTTTACATTTTGATCTGAAAAGAACACTCTCTTCCATGTTTGCTGTATCCCCTGTATGTCTTGTGGGAAACTTTAAACTTCTAATGGCTTTCCTCTTGCTACTCCTCCACAAATGATTGAGTTAGCAGTGAATGACTGAAAGTGATCCTATCAACAGATTTTCATACCTGAACTCTGATTTTGTGATATTCACAGCCGAAACTTGGCTGATTGCTTTGTAACCTAACCCAACTTTACTTCTAACCTGTCCGGTTTGTTATTTGGTCTTCATGATGCTGTTTGTTCACAAATGCTCAAACCACTGAGGCCTTCAGCAAACAGCTGGATTAACTGAGATTAATTCACACACACAAGTGGACTACTTTATATTTTGGAGACGTCTGAAGGCAGTAAGTCTCGCTGGATCTTATTTAGGGGTATTAAGAGTAAATGAGACTGAACCCAAATACCGAACACACTTCCCAGACTTTTATTTGCAAAACAATTTGATTATCTCTTCCACTTTTGTTTGTCTCTCACATAAAATCCCAATGAAATGCACTGCTATCTGTGGTTTGTGACAGAAAGTGGAGTAGTTCAAGGGGTGTGAATACCTTTGCGACAGTACACAAGAAAAAAGGAAAAAAAAAAAAGTGGAATAATCACTGATCAGGTTTAAAGACTGACACCATAGTTTGTATAAATCCCCTTTACTTGTGAAATGAAATCCAGAGTCCATGTGATTCAAAAACATATTGTCAGTGCCATCAAATTAGAATCTGGTGTCGTGTCGGATGTCCTCTGTCCCATACGCCCATCGGAATGTGTAACGTTCTTTTAACCCAGCCACCTAAAACGGCAGGAAAACAGATAGAAATGCAGTTAAAAGTTGTGCTTTTGCAACATAAAATCTATCGAGGACGTTGAACGTACCTTTATACATAGATGCCAACCCACAGCAGTAAGAAAAGCACACCGAAGCCCATGAAAAGTGAAGCCACCAGGGAGATCAGCAGCTCCTTGTAGACGTCCCGTGTGTACTTTGTCGATGTTACTTCATAACTGATGAAAAGTTCAGGTAAACTCAGACATACACACTAATATATATATATATATATATATATATATATACACACACATACAATCTTCTCTCTCAGCCTAATTTGCTTTGGAACACTTGGCTGTAGATGATATGACCTAAACTCTCCTGTTTTCTGAGACATATGATCTCGATGTTATCCATAAGGATTATTCTTTTTTTAAAGAAATTATTAGTTTTGACTAGGGATGCACCGATATGAAAATATGGGCTGATATCAACATTGCTGATATGGTCAATATTCGATATGCTCCCCTTACCTTTTTGAAACCGTGAAAATATGACCACCACACCGCCGAGACTGCGTCTCTGCTTTGGGTTTTACGCGCCACTATCCTGCTCTGCATCCCCATCACATGCTGGGACAAACACTACAAGCAGCTGATGGTCAGGCAGGCCCCGTCTCTTTCTATTTTTTTTAAAACCCAGAGTGAGTTTATATCTGCGTCTTAATATTGCACTTTTGCCTTGTATTTGTTGTGTTTTTTATTTCTTTAGCATATTTGTTTGACTGTTTTATTGTTTGTTTTTGTACAGCACTTCGGTCAGCCGCTATGTTTTATTTTAGAAACAAATATGGTATGACCAACCCCCTCCTCTAGCACCTTTAAAACACATATGCAAACAGCAAAAAGAGGGGCAAACACCGGTTATTGTTATCGGGTCCCTCCTGATATGTTAAATGGCTGACAGCGGTGGGTACCGATGTTAATGCCGATGTATCGTTCATCATTAGAAGAGTTACTAGCTGCAGGCTAATGCATTCAGCAGAAAAGGTAAGTTGCCTTATATGGTCCATCCCCTGACCTAAGAGTGTCATTAGAAAACAAAGAGCTTAATTTAACCATAACTATATTATTTACCTTTCAGTTCAAAACAATACAATGACTTACGATTGGTGAAAACAATTTCAGACTATTTTTTTATTTTTATTTTTTTTTAACTCGAGTAAGTGTATTGCTGCTAACAGTGTGAGGTGCTGTCGCAGAACCAGTGGAAGGATACACGAAGAACCAGGCTGTGAAGAACATGCCGATCGCCAGCAGGACCACAGTGAGGTGGGGGAACACCGCTGGGTTCACCGGGCTGGTGTATCTGGTCATGGCC
This sequence comes from Fundulus diaphanus, assembly GCA_037039145.1. NCBI lineage: Eukaryota > Metazoa > Chordata > Actinopteri > Cyprinodontiformes > Fundulidae > Fundulus > Fundulus diaphanus. Next base: position 29,067,708 of record CM073134.1, read on the forward strand.
TCCAGTTCCTGCAGCCACAGCAAACAGATGACCCACACACTTAGAACACGTACCCGGGTGGCACGACATACACAAAAAGCTGGGGGGGGGGGGGGGGGGGATGCTAATAAACTGAAGGCAGCACAACGACTCGTCCGGCAACGTTTACATGCTTGCTAGCTACTCCTTCTCACAGACAATGCATCTGTAGACTACAAACCAGCGTGTTGTGTAAAGACGAACCTATCAATACGCATTAATATTGCACATAAATCTGCAATATTATATAAACAGAATTAATCTGAGTGATTCATTACCATTTTGTAGCGAAGCGAGATTCCCACAGCTACCGTCTCAGATAAATAAGGCCACGTACTGGTTACTTCTTCCGGGGTTTTTTTCTTCACGCACTGGTGACGTCAAGACGTTTATCCTTTCAAGAAAACCAGTCTTTCGAAATCTTTTTTTGTTTGTTTTTGTTTGTTGCACTTTATGGTTTGTCCCACTGATCCGCTATGAAGTAAATATTACGTAGTCCGGTATAATATAATGTGTTCTCATGCGCGTCTTCGAGGAATGATGAATGATTGACTGCCATCTAGTGGACAGAATGAGCAGTGATCTATTTGGTCAAGAAAAAGGCAAACAACGTTCACACAATGCAATAATCAATTTATTTACTGCATGCAATTATTTTATTACTGCATATTTTTCGGACAAAAAATCTTTAACAATGAAATTGTTCATAAAGTAGTGGTATTATTCAAGCCAATCAAGTATGCTGTTTTTTTTTAAATAGTTCTAAAATTACAAATGTGTGTCCATGTTTTCTTACTTTTTCTTTATTTCAGCCATAAAGTTAATATATTATTGATTAAAAAAAAAACAACAGAAAAAAAGACCCAAAGCACATCAGATAAAAAGGAGGTACAAAATTATGCAATAGAATAATATGAAATGCAGTTCTACTTTGGGTATCTGGCACCAGGCTCATGCATTGGATGAAGCAAAAGCAGTTCATATATATATATACAGTGATAAAAGTGCTACAGTGGTTTCATTATGCTAACTGGTGCTTTTTAAATAGCAATAATAGTACACTATAAACCCACAGGATTACACTGAAAGCATTAAAAACAGTCTGGCTTATAAATTCTATAATCTTTTTCTGATGGCTGTTCTTCCTGTTCATTGTTGTTATTTTTGAGTTAATCTTTGTCGTTGTTCTTCCTGACAATAGATACATTTAAAACACACAATAAATGGCAATTTTTAATCAACACATAATGTCAGAAATTAAGCCAAAAATTATTAGAAGTAAAAAAAAAATACAATTAAAAGCAAGAAAACATATAATACAGTTGTAATACAAGGGTTATCGCTGCATAGTCTTAGTTTGTTTTAGACATGAGGAATATGTTTAATAATGATCCAAAGAAATAAACAGTAGAGTAAAACCAGTGCAAAATTTCAAAATTTATCATTGCCCTCTGAGAGTCACTCGGTTCTATGATCCATAAGCAAAAATACATCAGAATAGATATACCCTCTAAGCCATGATGTATTATTTTAGAGAAATGATTGGAAATGCACCTGAAATGTAACAAAATATACCAATTCATGCCTTACCAGCATTGTCCAGTTAAAGTAAGTACAGTGTAAGCTATTCCAGTGTGGAAATATTGTCAGTGAATGACAGTTATTTGTTAACTTTTCCAGTTTTATTCTACACATACATCTTCCCATGATTTGGTAAAATATTTGACTCAGGGGTCTCATCTCATATTTCTACCACAGCTTTGCATAAGGAGTGACTTCTGTGTTGTCAAATGCATAAACATTTTTATAATGCATCATTCAGTGTTAAAACTCCATACAGTGTTTAATTATTTTTTTCCTTGAAGACAGTGAACAGAGGAGATTCCAGTAGCAGGCTCAACACAAAGCTCCACTGTATAGAGACCAAGGATTTACCAGTGTGCACCACTGAGGTATATTCAGTACAGATGGCATACAGTAAAAGCTATTTTTTTTTCGACTTATACTGTAGCTGGAAGACATTTAGATCAAATGTAATACATTTATGGATACTGCTTGACAGTTACCAGTATTAACTGCAATGATCTACAACATTTTAGGGTGTCATACAGCAGCCTCCATAACTATTGGCAGCCCTGGTCAAATTTGTGAAAAAACCCTTAATATATATATATATATACACTCACCGGCCACTTTATTAGGTACCCCATGCTAGTAACGGGTTGGACCCCCTTTTGCCTTCAGAACTGCCTCAATTCTTCGTGGCATAGATTCAACAAGGTGCTGGAAGCATTCCTCAGGGAGTTTGGTCCATATTGACATGATGGCATCACACAGTTGCCACAGATTTGTCGGCTGCACATCCATGATGCAAATCTGCCGTTCCACCACATCCCAAAGATGCTCTTTTGGATTGAGATCTGGTGACTGTGGAGGCCATTTGAGTACAGCGAACTCATTGTCATGTTCAAGAAACCAGTCTGAGATGATTCCAGCTTTATGACATGGCGCATTATCCTGCTGAAAGTAGCCATCATGGGTTGGGTACATTGTGGTCATAAAGGGATGGACATGGTCAGCAACAATACTCAGGTAGGCTGTGGCGTTGCAATGATGCTCAATTGGTACCAAGGGGCCCAAAGAGTGCCAAGAAAATATTCCCCACACCATGACACCACCACCACCAGCCTGAACCGTTGATACAAGGCAGGATGGATCCATGCTTTCATGTTGTAGACGCCAAATTCTGACCCTACCATCCGACTGTCGCAGCAGAAATCGAGACTCATCAGACCAGGCAACGTTTTTCCAATCTTCTATTGTCCAATTTCGATGAGCTTGTGCAAATTGTAGCCTCAGTTTCCTGTTCTTAGCTGAAAGGAGTGGCACCCGATGTGGTCTTCTGCTGCTGTAGCCCATCTGCCTCAAAGTTCGACGTACTGTGCGTTCAGAGATGCTCTTCTGCCCACCTTGGTTGTAACGGGTGGTTATTTGAGTCACTGTTGCCCTTCTATCAGCTCGAACCAGTCTGGCCATTCTCCTCTGACCTCTGGCATCAACAAGGCATTTCCGCCCACAGAACTGCCGCTCACTGGATGTTTTTTCTTTTTCGGACCATTCTCTGTAAACCCTAGAGATGGTTGTGCGTGAAAATCCCAGTAGATTAGCAGTTTCTGAAATACTCAGACCAGCCCTTCTGGCACCAACAATCATGCCACGTTCAAAGTCACTCAAATCACCTTTCTTCCCCATACTGATGCTCGGTTTGAACTGCAGGAGATTCTCTTGACCATGTCTACATGCCTAAATGCACTGAGTTGCCGCCATGTGATTGGCTGCTTAGAAATTAAGTGTTAACGAGCAGTTGGACAGGTGTACCTAATAAAGTGGCCGGTGAGTGTATATATATATATATATATATATATATAATTATTATTTTATTTATCTAATTTTGAGGAATCACAATCCCCAGTGACAAATGTGGATAAACACATGAGACCATTTATTCAGAGTTGAAAAAAAGCAACCATTATGATAACAAATCATAGTTTTAAATAAAAACACCAATACCAAAATCAGTGGATAAAACTAATTAAACTAAAGTATTATTTTAAATTAAACTCTATTGTGTAAGTTAATCAGAATTTTAGGAGCTTCAGTCTTTAGAAAATTAACTACTTTCTGATTTCATGGCAGATAGACATAATGTCACACAGAGGCATAATCCTCTCAGCCACTCTTTAAAATGAGAAAGACAAGAGAACTTCTCTCCCTCAGGGAGAGATGGGTTGATCATTCATTAATAGAGGAATAATCAAATGGTTTAAAAAAAATGAAATTGTAACTAGTGAGGCTGGATGAGGACATATATTTGTATTCCCAGCATTCATAGTAAAAATAATGTTATGGGGAATATACAATCTTCCAAAGCATCTTGGGGTCACCAAGTCTCCAAAAACCAAGAACAAAGGATGAACCTATGTAAAAAAAAAAAAACTCTATTATGTGTTTTGAGTAAAATCCGTGGCCATCTGTGAAAAATGAAAATGGATCATCATTGGTACTTTCAGCAGTTTGATGTTCCAAAACATATGTGAGCAACACAGAAATGGTTCACCAGACAAAAGGTCAAAGTCCCTCCATGGCATTCTTGGTCCCCACACCTAAATCCTATTGAATATTTAATACTGAATTTTGTGCAGGGCGAGCAGAAGAGATCATAGGACAGAATTTAGGGGTCTAAGACCAATGGTTCCCAAAGTGCGGGTCGGGACAGACACCTCTAGGGGGTCACAAGATGATTTATTGCTGAGGTGCTAAAGAGATTTAATATTAAATTTTTTGTGAAACTGATACCAAAACATAACTTTACAAGATGCTCAACATTCTTCATTTTAACACGGGCGGAAGGCTGCACTATTTTTGTAAGAGTCCCTTGTTATCATGACTTTATGACTCTATTGTCACAATCCATCCCCCCCCCCCCCTAACCCCCCCAACACACACACATACAAAATCCTTTCCACCAAAAGGGGGTTGCTCATCTCCAGCACTGTACAACACTGGTTAAAAAGTTTGGGAATCCCTGGTGTAGCTAAAGTGAAGAGATTATGCAAAGAGTAGGTGCCAATCTCTCTGTGTGGTTCACATAATGTCAAGGATTTACCTCCCGACATGAAACTTTTTCCCAATCTGAATGAATGGAACTCATTTCCTTTTCAGTGTGATAATATCCTAATGCAATCAAGGCTGAATACATATATTTTCTGGCTTTTTACAAATTTGAACTAAGGGTGCCTACAACTCTGCAGGGGCTGGAACCCAGTGTTCACATGAATTAAGGGTCTTATTACAAAAATCTATTTGGATTGCAGTTGGGACAGTGGTACAGTTTGTTCTTTATGAATACCTTTAAAATCATATACAGTAATAAAACAAAATCACGTCCTCTCACATCACAACAGTCTGCAGCTAGAACGACAAATAGGAAATACACAACGAAGTGTGAAGACACATGCACATATCATCTTCCTCTTCACACACAGCTGCTTTGAATGAGAAAATGGTAGTCAGAGTGCAATGGGATTTTTTCTTCTGTGGCACAACTCGCTTCTCCCTGTGAACAGCAACAACAAGCAGATTAAAATGAATACATTCCTAGTTTAACAGAAATACTGTCTCAATGGATGTAGGACAAGGAGGCAGCCAGATGTCATGTTTAATATCTGAGTGGGCTTATTTTCCAGGTCAGGTTTACTCACAGAGTGAGAGACACGGAAGTGATAGGTGACGTCCTGGAAAGACGAAACGGGCATTGACCAGAGGTGATGAGTCCCCTTAAAAACAAGCAGAAACAATCAAAAATGCAAATAAGTAGTATATGTAGTCATAAATATACAGACATTTCAAAACTGTGAAAAAGTAAAATGTGTTGTCACTCATTTCAGAAAGTGAACCCCAAAGATTATATAGATTCATTACACACGGAGTAAACTATTTCAAGCCTTTATTTCTGGTAATGATCATGATTATGGCTTACAGTTAATAAAAACCCCAAAATTCAGTGTCTGAGAAAATGTGAACAAAACCAATTTAAGAGGATTTAACTGATAAGCTGATGCAGTAAGAAGTCTCAACCAAGTACTGATTGCATAGATATGTACATACTGTACAGGTATTAATTTAATTTGAATACAGGTCTACAAGCCATAATCATCAAAATTTCATGAACTAAAGTCTTGAAATAGTTCATTCTATGTGTAATAAATCAAATTTTATTTTCAGAAATAAGCGTAAAAATTCAAACTTTTTTCACAGTATTCTACTTTTGTTAAAAAAAGTTTATGTGAGAGATACTGATCACTTTTTGACAGGTATACCTTCGTTGATGTACTCCGTCTACTGTACAGCTCTGTCTCTGTGTGGTTGGGACATAAACGTCCTTTGGTGGCTCCACATTGTTTCACCCACACACTTTTTCTTGACCTGAAAAACAAATTCTTTATTGTATTAATACAGTAAAACTACAGTTTCCTACAGTATATTTAGAGCTTAATAATTGGACTTGAAACTTAACAGTCGACCATAGGAGCAATGGTTGTGATAATAACTGCTTACAACAAGCAAATCCAGATTCCCAGTTTAACTTTTTGGAAGCCAGTAAAATATATGGTTCCCTTAACTTCTTGTTTTTGGGATCAATTTTCTTTAGAGGCAGAACTGTAAAAGTACCAGGATAAAACAAACTGATTTTACACCTTTAAAGGCAACTGTCCACTGAAAACCACTGTTAAGATTAGCAAAAAACAAAACCTCAATTTTACTTGTCAAAGTCATAGATCAATGTTTTTTTATTCTCTACAAATAACACGGTTCTTTCTTTTGAAATTAACATAGATTTCTTGGAAATTACAGGCTTTCAAATAATAACATTATTGTTGCGTGCAATCCCAAATTCTAGTCAAAGAGAGAAGAACAAAAAAAAAGGTTAACAAAATCAACAAAAGATTTTTTCCAAGCTTGTGTTTCTGATCTCTGGAAGATCAGACTCTTAAGAAGTTTAAAAGTTACTTTTTAACGAGCTGCTGCTTGTAGATAATTCTTATTGAAGTCACATTACCATGTTTCCTTACAGTAACCTATGAGCAGGTGATAGAAAATGACCTTAAAATCACCTTCCTGGTTGTAAGAGAAGGTACCAAACATCTCTAAGGCAGGAACTTGTTGCACGGCCAGTACAAAGTACTTCCATTTTGTACCCAACTTTTTAGGGTTCAAAGAAGAAAACTGCAATAGTATCAAATTGCGATGGGGCAACATGGCCACCACCCAACATTTTTTTTTCTCCAGAAAAATTGTTTAGTGTAATGTAAACCCCATAGTGTTCCTCTCCATCTTTAAATCCTTTGTTTCCATACTTTAATTTTCAGATTTCTATCAATAATTTTAGCAATAATGTTCAATGTAAAGTTATAGCAGATATTTCTAAAGTCAGGGTTTAAAAACACACGAGCTGCAAACACCATAATAAAATAAAATTGCCAAGTAAGTTAGTATGTAAAAAAATAACACCTTTGCATCTTTTTCTTCTTACAAATGAGTTGAAATTAACAAGAATATACTTGTTAACACCTGAGCAATGCCTGTCCATGAAGCCTGTACAAGTGTAACGATTTGTCTGTGTTTTCCTTAGATATGAGCAACTCAAAAAAGGGATGAAATAGTATTTAAAATATAAAAAACCCACCAAAATACGGAAATCCATACTATTTATGACTTTTCAAGATCTTCTGGAAGCTCTGCAAGTAGGATTCAGTACAATCACATGATTTGTGTTATGGTGTAATTATGTTCATACTTACATCATGTGCAGAGTGATTTTTGACATGGAAGTATTTTGTTGTCCACGAAGTGATAGTGTGTAGCTACACATGGAGACAAAACATGCATTAACATGAAATATTGAAAGTCATTAAAGTCAGTCAAATTTCCATCAATAACTATTATTGTGCTTCTCATTTCAAACCTGCAGCTCTCCGCTGGCTCACATCTCCGTCCGGCGATTTCATGGTCCGTCTCCACAATATGTACACTCGTTAGAGATGGAACTGTCTCTGCTCCTGCGATGGAAAAACAAAATGTATCAAGCGCACAAAACCAGACTTATACATTTGTACATGAAATAGACAATCTTGGTTTGCTGTCATAAAGCTAATGGCTGGACAACATTTGCTCACTGCACATTATTGTGCCACGGCTGGGCAGTATTCATGCAGCTACCTTTTGCAAGCAGGCTGCGTTGTCGCCGTGGTGCTGGCTGTTGACCTGGAGGCAGCCGGTTGGTGGTTCCCACTCCTTCCGCATCTGGGGACACAGGTCTCTTGGATTTGGAAAAGTACATGGGTGCTGAGGTGTGGCTGAGACGGTTCCTGCTGTGGCCATCTTTATCCATTTGCCTGGACTTGGCCTTCTTAACGATGGTGCCAGGAGTGGGAACTGGGACACTTAAACCTTGAGAAGACAGATAATTTATCCGTACAGAGAGCAGATATTTCTGCGTAATAGGAGAACGTGATATGTTCAAATTTTTCTCACCAGGTGTGGATTGGTTGTTACTCAACGTCAGAGCGGTTGCTGATTGGTTGTTCACAGCTGTGGTTGAACAGCAAGCTGCAAGAAGACAAAAAAACAACAACAATCTGATCAAGTTAAATGAATTTATTTTCACAATTTCGCACTCAAACTGATGATCAAGCAGAATCCTGCAGGTATAGTAAGTCAGGACTACCTGGTGCAGGTGTGGTAGAAACTGGACTGAAGGGATTCTTGCGAGATGATTCCACTGCAGCTCTCGACCTGCACCGATCAGATGAATAACAACTTTCAAAAACATACTTTAATGCATCTCAGTGAATTTGAATATATATATTCAATGTAGCGTGTAATCCCATTTCACAGAGAATATAATCAACTGATAAATTTAAGACTTAAAGGACACAAGGAAACTCAAGAGTCAGGAAAGATAGGAGTTGGCAGTGTACCATGTGCAGACAGGTGGACAAACAGTTACAGTGGCAGTGAAGATAGGCATCCAAGAGATGTAGAGAACACAGGAAGAAACATAGCTACAGGAAACAGGGACAGAGTTTACAGAATTATTGATTTTGAAGATAAAAAATGGACGATAGTTTTGTGGTAAACTTGTCTGCACCTGAGAAGCACGTACCCGTCTTTCTCTGTGACGGCTCCTCTGTGGTGTAGCGTGAGCACGTAAAGCACTGACATCGAAATGACACTGCACACAAATAAACAGCCAGGACATATTCAACCCAGATTTATGTGCAACGGTTCTTAACGTGGTCCAATTACAGAGCCCCAAAACGTGTGTTCGAACCTGAAGGCCATGACAATGAGAAGAGCCAGGATGGTCCCCTGCACGAACCTCTGACTGATGCAGCCCTGGTCAAGAGGGGAGCTCTGCAACAGGCAGATTAAACACAATATGCACAAACTTTAGTTTATCAACTTACAGTGCCTTCCAAAAGCATTTATACCTACTGAGTGTTTTATCCCATTACAGCCCAAACCCAGCTGGGAGGAATGACCTATGGAAACGTTCCTTTTAGCATCTGGGATGCAGCAGTCTGCCACTGAAAGAGCTCTCCAGTTCTGCCACAGCCCCATGCATGGGGTGGGAGACATTGTCCATCAATAGCTATGTTTACATGCACAATACTTCACAATTGGATTGAAATGTATCCAGATTAAAAAAACAAAAAAATGTATGGATTATGCCGTTTACATGTGCACACAATTATTTAATCCGATCATGAGATGCGTTAATGTGCACCTGAATATAGAATACAACCACTCTGACATGTGCAGATATTACCAAATTTCCCTAAAAAGAAAAAAACGACAAAATAAGAAGTATTTACATCTTTGCTGAATAATTTTGAGCTTTTAATGTTTCTAATAGAGGGGTTGTATTGGGAGCATAGACAGGTTTGCCTCCGGACACTCAAGATGGAAACGTGTAATGTTGATGCCGGGCGCACATGCACACTCAGGTCAGCTTGCTACATTCAGAATAACTTGATCCTGACAAGCGTTTACATGCCTGCCGATTGGATTGTGAACCACCCGTCTCATTTGGATTACAATTTCATTCCGATTGAGCTTAATCTGATCACAATATTCCGATTGCCATGTTTACATGACACATTCCACATGCACTGGATCCAGGGGGCATCCCAGGACTGAACTGGCCCTCCTAATGAGTTGATCCAGTTGCTTCCTCTCAGCTACAATAAACATTGACCCAAGATAGTAATCTATCCAGTGACTGATAAAAAAAAGAAAAAATTTTGTTTTTTATCTCACTACCCTGGTTTTACTTCAAAAGTTGCATCTGACTGCATCTGGTTTTTTGACAAAGAAACAACTTTAAACTATTTTACGTTTAGTGACTTTCCTAGAAGATTTTAATGCCTTTGTAAAACATTTTCTCCTGAATGCAGCAGAAAGAATCTCTGAATAAATTAACAACATAGGGCACTTGAATGCCCGGTTTAAATTGCAAATGTTTATTTCAGTCTAAGATATTGACTAACAAATAATATGTAATGTTGTGTATAACAATAAATCTGCTATATACTGGGCAACACTACTGCTAACTTACTAAATTATCCTTGAACCCACACTGACAGGTTGGGCCAGCAGAGTGAATGAAGTGCAGACCTAAATACATTCCATAGTCTACACCAGACTTTGAAAAATTATGTTCTCAGACAATCTCAATCTAATCTAACTGATCCTTAACTTATTTGGAAAAAGAATGGGCAAAAAAATCCAGTCTCTAGGTTTGCAAAGATGGTAGAGACAGACCCCAAAAGACCTGCAGCTCTAATAGTGGCAAAAGGTTGTTCAGCGAAATGCTGATTCAGAGGGGCTAAATGACAATAGTAATATAAAAATCATTTCTACCTTTTTCCAAACACTTCAGAATCACGCATTACTTTGTGTTGATCAGTCACATGAAACTATAATAAAATTTGTTGAATATTATCGTTGTTTTGTGACAAAATTGAAAAAGGTTGAAGGGTTACTAATTGTTTTGCAAAGCAGTGCATTATTATAAAACAAACCAAAAATTACAACTTAATCGCACACCTTGCTTCCCGGTTTGACAGTCTTTTTCTTCAGCGGACCGCTTCCTGTCCTGCTAAAATAACTTCCCGACTGGCTATAAAGACACAAGAAACAAGATTGTTTTTGCAGAGTACTTTGCAAATTTAAATAGATCCGTGGCTCAGAATCAACGGCTTCTTTCTCTCACCTCACCGTGCTCCCGCTCACTGTGCTCTTCATGCTGTCAAGGCGCCGCAGCTTGGCTAGTTTGCGGCTCCAGCGCTCCAGTTCATCTATGCGAGTCTCCAGGTTGTCTGTCAGCTTGCAGAGCTCCTTTACAGCGCCAACGTTCTCCATAAAGATACGCTCCTTCAAAAACAGAGGTCGCTATCAGAGCCAGGAATTATAGTACATATCGACACGTATTTCTGCACAATCCGTACCTTATTGACAACCAACAAGTTGGGGATGGTTTCTCCATTAGCACACACTATATCACCTCCTTCCTTTACAGCTTCAGGCAAGATCTGCTGAACCTCCTGGGCAATGACGCCTGCATGGGATGTAGTAAAAGTTGTAGAGGTAGAAAGAGCAACTGAAAGATGTGACAACATGCAGACATGTAAGGATTTAGTTATAAACAATGCATAGGCACATATTACACACAGTACGAGGAAGTTTGATTTTTATTGAAGTGGAGTTTATTCATAGAGCCACTACCTGTCTCTGCTGTGTCCTCTATGCCCACAGTTGCAGCAAACTCTGGCTTGTATTGGTACTGGACCAGCCGCATCTGAGAAATCCTTTTTAAATTGTCTGTGGTGTTAACCTAATGGCAGAATGATAACAGCATTGATGCAGATGGTATGAATAGAAAAAAGTGCATATTGTGGATAATAGAGTTATATGAAAAGTGTTAGGACACTGTTTGATATGAAGATTAAAGTATTATGTAACTGTGTAATACATAGAAAACAGATGTGATGTCCTAAATGGTGAACTTCTCAGTATATCTAACAAAGTGGAGATAACGGCTATAACAATACTAGGAAAATTGTGTAATGCAAAAGAAAACTAGAGTATTTCACAACTTCATAGGTAAAAGGTTAGCAGCATGCTTACTATTGCCCCCCCCCCACTCACCCCATGGTGTGTTATCTGCCAAAAGCAGCAAGTAAAAAGAGCACTGGCAAAGCTTTTCAGGAACATTACCCTGGTATCAGATCTATAAAGGGCTGACATGTTGGTGAGAATCAATACTCCCCAGTTTTAGCATTTCTTATTTTGCCTTTGTGCTATTTTATATAATAAAAAGATCTGCCTTATGAGCTAAGTAGGGGGATAATGCAATATAATGCGCAGGAGTTAAGAGTTCCTTCTGTACCCGTTAGGTTGCTGGTTCAAACCCCCACTCGCTCTGTGTCAGTTGTTGTGTCCTTGGGTATGACACTTCACCCACTGTGCCTGCTGGTGGTGGTCAAGAGGCCCAGTGGGAGCCCTGCTTTTGTCAGTCTGCTCCAGCTGTGGCTACAGTGTAGCTCACCAGCGTCAGTGTGAGAATGTGTGAATGTGTGAATGACTAGTGTAGTGTAAAGCGCTTTAGGGTCCTTGGACTTGATACAGCACTATGTAAGTACAGGCCATTTACCATTTACCAATAAAAATGTTAAAGGAGTATAGCACAAGTTCCAGAGTTTTTCCACAAGTCTGCCCCCTCTGACGACAAGTTGAAATGACACCAGTGTTGTGCACAGGAGAAGAGGAAAAACAATTTTCAGTTTTTGAAGCGACATTGTGTGGCAGCAATTAGGTTATGCTGTACAGAAAAAAAAAAAATAAACTAGCAGAGGGACACGCAAGATACGAACAGTGCTAATCGGGTTTTCCTACCAAAGCAGTTGCAGTGCTTAACCAGATGCAGTGCTAAATGCATTTCTCACTGGCTCTTTAAAATAATATTTTTTTTACAGCCTGAGAGCCAACTCAGAGCCAAATCATTGCTTCACTTTAAAGGTCTTGTGCCATAAATGTTTGATACTCCTCTGATTATTTTTTATGGAAAATTGCATTCCAGGGAAGCATTTTAAGTACATAAATCCCGATGCTACTCAGTATCCCTGCAAATAGATGTTCTGACATCACTATCTTTATTTATGAACACAAGTGGGGAGTGTAAACATTTCACGACCCCGATCAGCTGATCTCGCATATGATCACCACCAGGAGGGCCAAAACAGAGTAACATTGACCCCAAAAACATTCATTAAGATCCCCCGATGGCTTTTGACGAACTTTGCTGGAAATGGAAACAAAGAATTTAGTGAAAAATAACAGCTGGGGGCACATCTACTTAAACTTCATCACGGTTGACAACAAAATAAACAGCAGGATAAGTCACAGTGAGCTCATGTTACTCCAGAGCTAATGCAATTTATTTTTATAAAGGCAGAAGCTCTGTTTGAACTTTTTTGTAGGAAGATCAAAAACAAAACTAGCTAGGATGTTTTAAGTATTGAGTTTAACAACATTTTTGATTGATTGTGGGCCTCCATGAGTGTGCAAGAAATATGATTTTTTTTTCCCTGGTAAAAGGTCAGTGGATAGCAGGACACAGTATGAGTAAGAGATCTTTGGATGTAAAACACAAAAAAGTGAGCATTCTCAGTTCTTCTGTGGAAGAAAACCTGATATAAATTGATTGTAGTCTGGACTGGAATATTGTAAACTGATAAAAAAAAAAAGAATCCTAGAATCGCAGTCCCTGCCTTATTAAACCTTTTTTTTTTAAACACAAGAATTGTTTGTTTTTTGTAACATCAGCAAAATCTTGTCACGTCTTGTTCTCATGTGAACCCAATTTGCTGTTCCATCTTGTGAGATGGATGTCTTGTTGCACCCTTGAGCTAAGTAATGGGTGCATGGATAATAATATCCGGGTTGACGAGCGTTCACATGCATTCACACACGCACAGAGGCACACCCATCCTGACCTCCTGGACATTTTCTTTTGTCCTGATGTCTGATGGATGGACGAGGGAGCCCATGACTTTCAGGTTGCCGTGCACAACGAGGGCCTCGTCTGGGCGGTCTGTATTAATGCCAACTCTGCCGTGGTGGTACACGGAGTCTGGCAGCTGCCCACGCTGCCACAAAACCTCATTGTCACTTTCAAATTGGCCTGGGTTGGAGGCCTGTCACAAAAAAAAAAAATCAAAGGAAGAGGTACACTGGGAATCAGATTCACATATTGAAAATCTGTTATATGGTTGAAATCAAAGTAAAACACATAATTGGAATATCATGCTTACAGTCATGGCAAAAAACGTACAGAAGTACACCCATCATTCATTTTCTGTTTAATTGTGTAAACAATCTGGCCTTTACCCCGTACTGAAAACATTTTAATCTAACTTTAAATGAACAAACCCAAATACAAACACTGTCATAAATTAACTTCTTATTTAGCAGAGATGAATCTAAGGACAAAAACTGTCAAAACCAGTACAACTCAAAAATCTTACATTCATAAAACATTGATAAAACCCAAGTATTTAAATGGGATACTTCCTTTTCACAATGACTGTATTTGTGTTCACTATCTTTGTTCTTTCTACTGTCCATTGCTGGTCATGACAACTACACATTTACAGTATTTTCAAAAATTTTCAATCAATGCATCATGGAAAACTTGTTATTACAATGAAAATAGAAAATCCAAAACAAGGAGTTTTGTTGCTAAAAAAAAACTGTTATATTATATTTCTCAATCTCATACAGTTCTGACGAATACTTGTATGATAAACACAATACCATCACTGTCCAGCAAAAAGCTTCATCAGAAAATTGTAGATTTCAGGTTTTAAATATTATCACACCTCAGACCCAGGAAACCTGTAAATATTCATTTACCAGTTTTTAACAGCAGATTAGTATTTTCAAAATGCACTTTTCTCACACAAAAAGACAAAAATACTTTGAAGACATGAGTCTAAAATGGAAATCCACAACCATGTCTAGATTTCTAACAGGAAAATGTCAAATTGTCTGAGAAATGTATTGTTTCTGGGTCTATGTCAACACAATTTCCTCATAAAATAGAACGTCTCTGTCTGGGTATGTGCGGTCTTTTTACAGGACAGCGACATTATGTATTCATTCGTCATTCAAACTTTAGGGAATGTGGCTTTTCACAATATAAAGGCGACAACATTCGCACAGGTTAAAGGAATGGTAAGGATGAGGTTAGAAAGGGCCGAGCAGCAGATCAACAGGACACTTCCACATTCACACGGGATATGATTGCTGTAAGAAGGAAACAGACATGGCCAGACGTTACCCTGACGATGATCCTCTCAGACACATGTGCAGCCACAGTGTAGCTCTGACTGTGGGACTGTGCGTGCAGGGCCACCACCAGCATGAAATACCTGCAAAAATCAGTCCGTCGAAAATATGAGACTCCTAAGGGTCATAAACGTGGCCAAACGTTTCGCATGTTTACGCGGCACACTTTTTCCACCTCTGATCGGGGTTTGGTTTGCCCTTCTTCCTCATGTTATTTGCTGTGGTCTCGCTGAAGTGGAGCCGCCCTACTGTCACCTTGGTGACTTGCTCAGCGGGCAACGTGACACTGGCACGTAGAGAAAGAAACCATGAAGGCATGACTGAAAGAGCCGTGTTTGAGCTTCAGCTCGTTTCTAAGTAATTTAAAGAGCACCAACTTACAGCACTGGCTTGAATGGCCTCTTGCTGCGGTCAGACTGTGACTGTTCCACACTGATCGACTGATTCATAGCTTCCACCTAAAAGCAAAGAATAAGAATCGAATACCCAATAAATACATACCTTTACACTGGGTGCCAAATTAGAGGTCAGAGTATTTGTCCGTATCCTAATTTCTTTCTCATAAAAATCGTCCGTGTACAATCTACATAACTTTGACAGTAATAAATATCAAGTTGCCCAACATCCAAGGTTTTAAACAAGCCAAGTTGGTACCATAAAAACATATAAAATCGTACTTTGTGTGTTCCGCATGTTTCCTTCACCTTGACTCCATGGAGTTTGAGATAAAAGCAGTCCAGGGGCTGCAGGCCTTCATTCGTCTTGATATATTTAGCATCTCCAAGCATCCCAATGTAGACAGTGACCTGGAAATGGTTCTTCTTCTGGCACACAAAGGCATCATCAGCCAAGGAGAAGTTGAAGCCTTTGTCAGCGTCAACACGGTAGGTTGGCATTGGACTAAACATGGAGGAGAAAAGTATGGATACACATTAGGGATAACATAAATATTGAAGTATCATGCATGTAGGACAGAGCTGGATAGAGTACTCATTATCTGTGGTCTATGTTAATTTCAATATCCCGTACAACTAAAGGTACATTTATTTGGACAAATTTAACAACAACATTTGAGTTTTTTAACAGCTGCTATTTAGCCATTTTTTATGGTGTTCTTGATAATAATCAAACTCACTTAAGTTCTAACACCAATAGTTATACTGCCAAAAACAGTGCTTTTAGGCATTCCTTTCTGTCCGTTTTAGTCACATGATACACGCACGAGTTAGCAATTGATTGCATAAAGATTGTTTTTGATGACTGAAACCAACAAACAAGGGTGCTCTCATAATTTTTTCCATGACCGTATCTAGAGAAAAACTTCTAGCTTTAGATATACAGCGTGTGCTTTTCTGAAACGCACAACTTTAACTTAAGTTTGTTTCCTGTAGCTTATGGTGTACTTTGAAGGCAACTTCCCAGAACTTTCTGCTCTCTACTTTCTTTCACGGTGTATACTATATTATGAGGTGATGTTTCCAGAGCTTTGAAATATTTTTTCCCAGGATGTATAGTGTACATTCCTGGAATATTTAAAGTATATAACATATGTTACTAGAACTTACAGTTACTTTTCTGAAACTTCCAGGGTAATTCTCTATACCTACAAGTTGTTTTGCAGGAACTTACTGGTTACTTGCCCAGATCTAACAGGTTAATTTACATTAATTTACAACTTATTCTTCACTAGCTTAAGGTGTACTTTCTTGGATGTTACAGGTCACTTTATATGAATTCATAGGTTACTTCTTCCTGACATTTCAGGCTCCTTTACTCAAACTTACAGGTTACTTTCACAGAATGTACTCATTACTGTTCTGGAACTTACTTATTACTTTACTTTAACCTGCAAGTCACAGGAAAGTAACCTACAGGTGATTTTCTCTTTATCTAATTCTTACAGAATTTACATGTTACGTTCTGTGAACTTATATGTTACTTTCTCTGAAATAAAATATATTTTGTAAGAACTTTACCAACTTTGTAGGAACATGTTTTTTTCCCTAGAACTTGCAGGTTGCTTTCTCTTAGCTTCAATGTTAATTTCTAAGGACATAAAGGATACTTTCTAGAAACAAGCAGGTTACTTTCCTGAAATCTAGAAGTTACTGTCCCAAACCTTACAAGTTATTTCCTGGAACAGTACGTCCTGGAAAAGGACAAGCTGTATGATGTGGTGCAATCAAATTTTATAGGATTAAAATATAACATGATTAATATTATTATTCTAATTGGAGGTCTACACAGATTAAATTATTCTTTAAAACTGAGTAATTAAAATAAAGTCACTCCAGTCGAAATATTTGTATTATTGTTATTCAAGCATTGTGTGCTTAGAGCTGCAATGGTCAACCAGGTGGTTTTGATAACATATCTTAAAGGTCTTGGGAGTTCATTTGACCCTCCCTCCCTATCTATTTTGGCACTGCAAAAGCACAAGTAGGTGCACACAAATTATTTTCCCTTTACCCTCTCCTCACGTTGTCTAAGCTGAAACCCTGCTCTCGTTCACTCCCCCATACACCTCACCGCTGAGGAATTTTGTGGAAAGCCATTCCTTTTCCACTCCTGTCGTGCACTTTGTTGAATTATATGTATAACCAATTAAAACATAGTTCATTTTTGACTCTGCGGATAGCATTCATCTCGTTTGCTCCTGAGGGGCATGCAACAGTGTGGCACACATGAGTTCCACGCACAGCTCTTTGCAGTTGGCATCGTATAGTGGTGTCCATTTGTTCTGCTGGTGAGGTTGCCACTTGATGCACTGATAGTTTGGGTCCAAGTAGGCGTTGTCGGCGTCCTGCATTAAACCTGCGACAAACGAGTTTAAAATAGCTGAGTTTAAAGTGCTGAAGCTTGGTGTAAGGCATGTTCTGTTCCGTAAATCTGTGTTAAGTGTTAGTAAGAGCAGGTGAACGTGAGGTAGAGGAGGTGAGGGAGGGAGGGAAGAAAGATGCCTGCCTACCTGGTTCTTGTTTGATGATACCTGTGAGGATTTGGGAATTCAAGGTGCTGTTGGGAGAGTCGGAGTGCTTCCTCTTCTTGGCTTGATGAACAGGGATGCTGCTGTAATAACACCGTCAAAGGGTATTAGCAATCATTGTCTCTCATATTTCAATCCAACCTAGAGAACAGCCGCTCTCTCTCCTGACTCACTCTTGTCCCTGCGGATGCTGCAGCAGCTGATGGAGCATCTGCGTCTGCTGCATGTCCCCGCTTCCACTAGTGGCCGGACCCATAGGATACTGCGAGATCACGGACTCCGGCTTTAGGTACATGTCCCGATGCATGCCGGGATAGTGGCCGTGTGGTGGGAGGGGTGGCGTCGGCGTCATGTGGCACATATTCTCTGGAGTCATGGTTCTGATCATGTGAGGATCTAAAACAAAGATTTGAGAATGCAATCTTGACATTCTAACTTTATGTTACTGCAAACTATATAATAGACCAACAGAGGCATGTGAGCTGCAAAAATATTTTTGCATTTGATTTGCTCTATCTAACTGGAAATATAATACGTTGAAAATAGATCATTGTGCATCATGAATTAATAAAACAAAATATCTGGAAAATACTTATTTGCCAGCAGACTCTGTGTCTAGTTTGAGTAAAAAAAAAAAAAATCCACATTATACGTGATGTTCGGACTCATATTTTCTAAACCAAAAGGATGACCTACTCACCATTTACCTGTTGAGGGGAATAAGCCTCAGAGCTGGAGTCTGGTGGGGACTCAGGAAGAGTCCTAACAGCAAATATTGAAAGAAGGAAAAAAACAAATGGAAATTAATTTTAAACATAAAAAGGATGTTAGTCTTTAAAAAAATCAACATTTTTAAATACCCTGAATCAATTACTTCATCTGTGTTCTGCTTCTTTCGAGCTCTCCCTAGGAAGTGCTGATTGTCCTTTTTGAGGGTATAACAAAACTCTGTGTCTCTGTTACCAGTCCTCCCTATCATCTTGTCAAACACTTTAAATTAACAAATTTACCTTGATCAAATATATAATCCACCCGTAGAAGAGAGGGTTTTTGGTTGTAATGTTAAAGTAAGTAAGTGCCTTATATTATAGACCTAAATAAAGCTCCCAGTTGTTGGCAGCCCTAGTAAAGTCCTGTAAATACACTTTTCTTATTTTTTTTTATTCCAGTGGTGACATAATATGAGAACATTTAAATTGAGTGTATTAATTCAGTGATGGAAAGAAAAATAACCACAGAGGGTGCACAACCCCCTTTCCACCTACATCTTTTATTTAAAAAAAATGTAACAGGAGAACATGCAAACTCCATGCAGGAAGACACCAGGCTGGGATTAGAACCCAGAACTTTTTTGCTGAAAGGCAACACGGTGACTAACTGCACCACTGTGCACCCCTAAGTTAACCAGGATTTAAAGAGTTTAATAAATATTCGATTGTTTCCTTTTTCCCAGAGATGTAAGGTAAAAAAGTGAGAAAAACTGCCAGTATTAACAATGGTAGAGACAAGAGAGCTCGCTCTACCAGAAAGGTAGTCAGGGGATAAATATAATTAAAACCTTACTGAAATCACCAGTATTGACAGTCAGAGGAATAACTAAAACATTCAAGGATCCAAGTTTATCTTGCCGCCACGCAAGAGCAGTTTAAAAAAAATCTCTGAGAAAACTTACTGAGAAATGCAGCAAAGAACCATCTTAAATCATCTGTGCCATCACAAAAACCCTTGAAATATTTGCTGCTGTTTTCTCAGCCGAACGACGACCGTGTTGCTGAGTAAAGTTGATGGAGGCTGCTCGACTGCATGGCCTGCTCAGGTGGAGTGACGCAATGTAGCACGCTCGAGCAACATAGGTTTGCGGGGTCGCACAGAAGTGACTTGGCTGAAATATCAGCACCACACTTTAGACTGTCCACACATGTAGGTGCTTAATATATAATAATAAAGTGTTGTACTGGCCACAAAAGTTTTCATGTCAAGTTGTTTGAAACTCCTAGCTAGCAGCTTTCCACCTCTCTGATAATTTCACCCTCCTTCAAACTCACAGCAATACGACATCTTTCAATAGCAGGTAAAAGAAATGTTGCTTTAATAAATAAATTCACAGCACTTAATTTAAAAAACAGCACAAAAAACAAACGAGTCCTTCACGGTATACTCATCTTAACCAGAAATCCCAATAATTGTGAAAACACCTGCTTTGGCTGGACTACTGTGCTCACCCTGGAGCGTAATGGCCCCTGTGCTCTGGCTTGACGTGAGCCTGCTGCTGCTGGCCCAGGCAGGGGTAACTGTGTCGGAGCCCCAGAGATGGACCCTGGGGGTAGGCGTTCTGACAGCTAGGGGGCCCAGGGGCTCCTTGGCGCAGAGGAATAGGGGGGCTCACACCACACACCAATCCTCCAGAGGAGGACACTCCTGCCTGGGGAGATGAATAATTTGGTCCTGGAGCGCTGTGGACCTCTGAGAAACAGCTGGGAGGGGGGAAAAAAAAGAAGAAAGAAGAGATTAACCTTATCAGAAGAAAACAAATTCCTTTGTAACAACATGGTTTGCTTTGGTTGGTGCATGTTGTTTTGACGTTGCTGGGTTGATCTGGAGTCCCTACTGACATGTCAGTGCTATCGTCCTCCTTGCTGATGTACTCTTCCAGGATACTGGTGTCGATGTTGGCTGGCTCCAGAGAACTGGTAATATCATGACCTGTTGAGAAGGGAGGGTTGGGAACGTGGTGAGGGGAGATGGAGAGCATCAGGGGATTAGCAACAGGAATCTATCAGCGGCTCCACACAGTGCCACAGCGGCTCTTTCCAAGTGTTGCAACAATTCCCTGGAAGATTTATCTCACGGATATTTCTTAAGAACTGTGTTGATTATTAGGGTATTAATGGGTTAATGAGACACTACGACATTATCTTGAACACCTAATGAGGATATTGTGAAAAGGAGAGCTGTGATTGCCTCATTGGAAACGTAGAGATTAAGCTTTTAGAAGTGACAAACAGTCCAAGGGTGAAGACATACTCATCAATCAAACCCTCTAACACTGTTTCACAGCTCTTTTCTGCTTTGTACTGAAGCTGCATTTCTTCCACCTGAACAAAACAATCGATGTTAACTTTGTTGCTAAAATAAACCGTAATAATTCAATCAACCCTTAGCTCTAGACCTTTACATCTTCAATAAAGTTAGTACCTTCCTACCGTTTCCAGTTTCGTATATGCCTTCATCTCTCTGGTGGGGGAGCTTCTGTTGACGCCGCTCTAATTAGCGAGGGAAAGGGCAACATTTTGTGTGGCATGTCACTTTCTTGTTTTGGCCATGATGTGAAGTTCGATGCATTTAAAAAAATGTGATGTTTAAAAAAGGTTTTCGTCAAAGCTTCTTCCAAACAGTTCAGACTGTTGTTTATTGCACGTGGGTTTAAAGTACTAGTTAGTGCTCTATCGATGTTTGTTTCCAATAAATGGATGCAATACCTTTAAATAATAATTTTGAAATGTGCAAAAGTATTTCCAAAATCCCATCCAACTCCTCACCCCCCCTTAGGGTCATTTTCAGCCTTTGATAGGCAAAGCCTCGCAAATCCCAAACACATGACCCCACTTAGTCTAGAAAACACATAGATGTAGAATGAGCACCTGCTTTTGTATATACTGTATCTAGAATGGAGATCATCACCATCAGGTCAAAGCTTGTAATGCAGAGGGAAAGATTGATTAAAACTAAGATGTTTTCCCAAACAACAAACACTGCAAAGAGAACGTGTGTAATGGGGGAGCTGCGAATGGAAGAGAGAGAAAGGACTTACTATAAGAGGGTGGGCGGGACTCACTACTCTTAAAAAACCCCAGCACCACCCCCATAAACATGCACACACACATACACACACTCACTCCTCTGATAGATTAAGAAGGACCTCAGTTGGGAACTTGGGAATGTGAGGAATTTTTGTGTTAGCATTAGAAAACATTTTACCTTTTCCATTTTTCTCCGTCTATTTCTAGATGCCATCAAAACGCAACACAAATGTTGCTGCGTGCTGGCAGTGTCACAGCTCCTATTTAGTTTTATCGCAGAGTTCTACCGTCTGCCCCAAAGGTGACTAATGTTTTATATCATCCTGGAAAAAAAACTGGCCACAGCCGAGCACAACATTCCCCGCGAACAGTCATATCTCAGAGCTTTCAACCAAAAAAAAACACAAACCACAGTACTTGTCTCAGACTAATTATATCAGATTTACTGTTTAGCGTTATAAATCCTGATGCTGCCATTTTATGACAAAAAATCCCCCTATTGTGCTTCTCAGAAAATAAACAGCTGGTAAATGTCTCTTGATGCGTGGTAGTTAAAAAAAAAAAAGAAAGGATAAGGCAGGATGGTTCCTTTTAAATAAGATCCAGATGTGCACCCCACCCAAAGAGGCAGTAAATTTAAGCTGGCAGGACTGATAACAGAAAATAGGGAGATATGGGGAAAGAGGAGGGAAGATGGATGGGGGTTTAGGAAGACTGAGGGCATGAAAAGACAGAGAAAAGGATTGACGTTCAAGGATGGAAAGACATTACATATAAAACAATGACAGAAGAAAATCTGACTTAAACTTGTAGCGTAGAGGACCTTCTTTGTGACCAAAAGATGTCTGCTGTTTCTAAAACAAGAGTGGCGTGAACACAATACTAGAATTTATAAGGTATAGTCTTTGATTGGAATAACTAGTAATGTAAGACATCATTCAATCCATCACCATGATTAATTGTGAAATGCATAAATATAAGCATAATCAAAAGTGTGTCTCATTTTGCCATATTGGTGTCTCTAGATAAACATCAAATGTGGATTTTGCAAAAACATAAGCCTACGTGAAGAATGTGTGTCGCTTTTTATACCCTCTTTACCCAGGACAGAGCAATGTACTGCAATACCTCCCACACCTGTGCACTGCTGGTCAGCTGGCTCAATGAAGGCTACTACACGTTTTCATCATTTACAAGAAAGACAAATTCAGCTGTTTGGAATATTTCCGGTCACCAAAAACACAAACGTGTGTAACAATGTTTTAAAACTACAGCTGGGGTGCAGCAATGGAGGCCACCATGTTCGGTGGCCTCAGTCCTTAACACGGTCGTCCCAAATTCAAGTCCTGGTTAATGGACCGTTGCCACATGTCTTCCCCCTCTCTCCCAATCCCTTCCTGACAGCTAAATAGCAAATAAAGGCCACTGGTGCCATATATATATATATGAGGAGTATGACGGAGGCTACCTCAGCAGTTAGCCCAACAGGTTCTCCAGGTAATGTCGCCTTGTCATAACGGTGTTACTTTAAGTACCGGAATGGCAAAATTACATAATATTTGACGCACATTTATTGAGTTATTGTTCTAGATTTTTGCTCAAGTCTGTGTATTTATTAATGCATAAATGTCACAACATTTTGGATCTGCAATATTTAATATCTAATGTTATATTGCTTAGCAGTGGTGAGAATAACTATTTCTTATATCTTTAAAAAAAACATGGTGTTTTTGATGAAGATTTTCATACACTGGAAATCTCATACATAACTGTGACCAGCAAAGGTGAATAGGGATGAAGAGAGTAAAAAAAAAATAGTCCTAACTCAATAAATTTCTTTTGCCACGGATCGAACTGCATTAACACAGTATCAAATGGACCGTTAAGAAAAACAGACATAAGTGGCGCCTGTAATTGTCAACGCCACTGGTTAGCAGCCAACGTTCAAATATGTGAGACCCAGGGGTCCTTTTCGTACCATTGCCGTTCAGAGGAATTGATAGTTCTGAAAAAACAATCCAAAGCTCGAATCCAGTAATGTTTTCTGTGTCCTGTCTGTGCCTTGACACATCAGTTGATGAGATATGCCACATAAATTATTTACTTAAATCAGTGTACCTTTGCAAATTTAAAATAAAATGCTGATACACATAGTGTGGCCTGAGAATTACTAAAATGGGCTCTATATCAGATTTCGCTAATTAAAACAAATGTGCCATATTGGTTGTGTAAATACATTCAAAAGTTTAAAGCATGGACAAAAAATTAAACAGGTATCTATTGGGCTAAACAACCGAAATAGTGACATATTACCCGTGCAACGTAATAATAATAATACCAACAACAACAACAATGATAATAATAAATATAAGAACATTATGTTGGAAAATGCTTAGACACTAAATTAAATGTGTTGCTATAATTCTGTTCAGCTCACAGATCCTAATTATTGGCACAAAGTCAAGTTAAAGATCTAACTGTTTAGTTTTTACCCATCTGTTGTTTTGTGCTGGACAGGAACAAGTAGTGTTAGACTGAATGTTAGATTAGTATTATTATTAATACTATTAATATTTTCCCTAAAACATCAGGATTAAATTACATGTAGTTCTAAGCCCAAAATTATTCACACCCCTGGCAGATTTAGATGTAAAACTATTTTCATTCAACCAAGAACTGTTCCTCTGACAGGAACTGAGAAAGATGATAAAACAATGTGAAAGGAGCATCAATTTTAAAAAGCACTATTTCACAGCTTTATTTACATTTTTGTTTTATTTTAAAAATTGTTTTTCTGCCTTTTTTACAGCACTAGTTGCTATTTTTTTTACAAAGCAGGCTGACAGGAAAGGGGGGAGGGGGGAAGACATGTGGTAAAGGACCCCAGGCCAGAATCGAACCTGGTTCAGCTGCAACGAGGACTAAGGCCTCCATTTAAGGGTGGTGCTCACTCCCCCTACACCATCAGAGCATGCCCCTTACATTTTTATTAAAAGTGGTATGTCGAAAATTTTTATATCTATCTTTTATTCTCAGTAAGAATGTAAGAAATATTTTTAGGCATTTCATCAAACCCTTCTTATAACTGTTGATTGGCTTTATACACGTTTCTTCTAGTATTTATTTTTTACAATTTCTCTTTGGTGAGTGAGGCTCTTTGCCATCACTAAAACATCAACACTGCTTCAAGTCAAAAGAAACTTGTTGGTCAAATAAAGTCAAACAAAGATTATATTAAATCCAATCTGTCAGGTGCATGAATAACTTTAGGCTAACTGTAATGAGACACAAACCACACAAATCTTAAAGAAATAGTCTCGCTATAGGAAAACAACTCATGTAGGGATTACTGATTTGTTTCTAAACGGCAAAGAATGAGGGGATTAAAAAGTATTAAGATAAAGTCCAATTTTGATTAAGAAATTACCTCAACTTGGGAATTCTGTTCAATTGATAAATTGTGTTGATGCAGGTTTTTTTTGATACAGAAAACAACAGGAAGCTCCTGTTATGGCAAACAAATGTAAAATAAATGTGATTCTTCTTTATGGGTTTATATAATGAGGATTATCAATACTTGTGATTAAAAGAGTCCTCCTCATAGTGTTTGGTCTTTAACTGAACTTCATACTGAACTGCAGTGATTTTGTTAGGTTTAGAGTGAACCATAAATCCATGGACGGAAACATAAATAAAGCATGTGTAACCTCCAAATCACTGAATCATCTGAACTGGCTGTGGACTGAATGTGTAGATTTCCCTGTCCTCGATGTTTTTCTCTGTCCAGCTGTGTCCAGTGGGGAACAGTGAAATGATTGTCAGCCTGACTTCGATAAAGACGTGCCTTTTGGAAAGATTAAGGGTTTTGTGAGCATACGCGTGCCCATGCGAACACGCACTTGTTTGTTTTTGCGCAAGTGTGTGTGTTTGTTATGCCACCCTTTCAATGGCTTGGTTGTCACACAGAGGACAGAGCGTGTGAGTTCCGATTAAAGATGATTTGCCGAATATGAGTCAGGAAAACACAGTTTTTTGATCAACAGGAGCATTCTTGACTACTTTAGAAAAAAAAAGATGTGGATCATGTGTGTTTTGCTTGTGAAGATGATCTTTCTATTTCGCGCATTGCATAGGTTTCATGTTTTCATAATTTATGTGTTCCTTTGCGTTCACATAAGTTGCAATCATGAGTGGCAGAAGCGTTTTTGGAGAACCTTGAACATAGCGATGCTGTTTTGTTATTTACGTGTTCCACCTAGAACCCAATATTATTAAATGGTGCTCTATTCAGTGGTAAACGAATGCTGCAAACTAATGAACGTTTAATAAACATGTCAACTTTTTTCTGTCATTGCATAAAATATATGCAACAATTCCCGTAAAAGTTAAGAGCTTTGTGATATGCTGGTGTGGTCCAGGATTTAACACATACAAATATCTTTTATTTTGAGGACCAGTTATTGAAAATATGTGTGCCTCTTCCCTATTTTTAAATTTTCTGATGGAAATTTTACCATTTAAACAAATAGTTTACACTTATTTATACTGGCTGCAGTACCTTAGTACTGCTCAGAATCTGCTGCAAGTAGGGAATGAGCCCAGCTATGGGATTACATGTATAAAAGAGACAAGCAGTAATGAATCTACACCTTAACACATTTGGTCACTTCTGGCTTTTCTTTCCAACAATCATAGAAGTAAATACAGTAAAAACAACAGACCCAATCAGTTCATTACCATTTTTGCCTTTGATTTGAAAACTGACCTGGTAGTATAAAATCTGCCGACATTTTAAAAATATTTTTTTAATGGGAAGGTTTTATGCAATGATTTTGGATTGATTTAAGTTTTTAACAACTAAACCACAGAATGACAGCAGCTTATTGGGAATTTTGGTATAGTTAAAGTGCAATGAACTAAGAGAAAAGGACAGTTTTAAATATATGTAAATAGGTTTGCAAAGGACAGGGTACAAATGCTACATGATGAAATAATCAATAGGCAAATTAACACATAATTTCACAAGCTATTTACTGTATATTTAGAGACTTTATTGAATACAGAAATGTTAAATGAACAAGAACCAGAAGTTTTTTGTGTCTTGAACGTTTAGTTGATGAACTATGAACATGAACTGATTTAGTTTTAACCTGGGTGAACTTCAGTTAATACCTCTTTTTATCTGGTTTGAACTTGCACAACACTAATGGTATGTGTTTAATTCCTCTAAAGCCAAGATTAATAATGTTCTCAGCTGTTTCTTTTTCCTTAAACACACAGATGAAGTGTTTCATTTGCTACACAGTTACCTGAGAATCTTAAAATACACATCATATAGTATTCTGGGATAAACAAAAGAGACTTAACCTATTGTAATTAAATGTTTTCACTCTAATAGACAGACAACATAAAATTAAATGTCGGAGTTGAACGACATCTCTCTCCTCTTCTTGTAGACAAATTGGCAGATTTTGTAACAGTTGATAAGATCTGAACACAAGGAATACATGATTATCACTGTCAATGTCAGGGAACTAATAAGGAACAAAGTCCATGCTCCAATAATATTGTTCAAACCTTCATAAAATAGATGGAAAGTATTGAAATCTGACATTCACACAGCACATATTAAGCCATTAACAAAAGAGGAGGAAATTTAGGATTATATCAATGTTTTAAAGGTAATAACTCTTAAATAATTCTGTTGATACATATTTAGGCATTTTTAGATTTTACTTTTTAAGATTAACCTGCTAGAATCTACTACAATCAATATCAACAAATAAGACCTCAAACAACCATTCCAGCTGGTCTGGAAAATGCAGCTCATTCTAAAAACATGCAGATTGCGTCTACAGCATCCGGTTAAGCACACACATACTGAAGCGAAAATGACCTAAAACGTGCCGAATCATCAGCAATACTGGCGTTTTCCATATTTTCACATGACGTGGCTACCTTCAGAAGATCGAAGCATATCGCGTTTACGAGCAAGTCAAGTATAGAGCGACTCATCGAGACTAAGAGATCATGTCTACAGAAGCAGAGCAGACAGAGCGGCACAGGATACCTGGACGTAGCCAAAGCATGGTGACGTTCTTGAGATGAGAACACCTGAAACAGAAGATGAGAAGAACAATTCCTGTCTATCTTTCACATGTTTCCCCAGTCGGGACCAAAGACTTTGTTCTGAAGACTTGAGAGTTGCAGAGCAGCGTAAAAAAATGTGTGTGTGTGTGTGTTTTGCGTGCCAAAGACATTGTGTATATGTGTGGAGAGAGAAAAAAAGTGTTTTAATGAGGATTAGTTCCCAGTCATGGGAAAAGGCTGTACCAGGCTACCACACACAGCCCTTGTCGCATACAAGCACTGGCTGCACCGGTGGACCTGGCTCAGGGAGATTACAGCAGAATTTAGGCTAGGACCTGGACGCCGAGAGAAACTCGGCAAAATGTGAGGGCAAACTTCAACGCCAGCACTTCTCAGTGCTGAGAAAAAAGGAGGAGGAACTAAACGAGACATAATCAGACACAGTAGTGCAACATTTAGGAAATTAGGAAGAAAAGATGTTCTGGTGCTGATCAGGGTTGTTCCTTCTTTCTCAACAATGTACAAAGTACTGTGAGGTAAGAGTACTGAATCCCTGCAGTTATTACGGGTAATAAGTTACAACATAAAGAAAATAAGCCTTTAAACTTTTATGGTAGGGCTTTACAGTATTGCACATTAAAATGAAAACAAAAAGTCAATTCATCAGCGGAAGTCAAGTTTACCGTGGACCCAAAGAGCGGGGTGGCCTGCAGTACCTTGGTTAAAATTGCAAGCCTGACTGCTCAGGAACAATGCAACCTTCTAACAGTAACTTTCTGCTGAACCCATAAATCAGACATCCTAGTTAAACCTCGTCAACCTTCCCGAAGGACTTCCATGATGGGTCGCAGCATTTACACCCATTATTCAAAGCTACCGTGGGAGTAGAGCAGCAGGAATTTTCATCTAGTTACTCACATGGCAATTATGCACCAAAAAGATGCACTGCTGTCAACTTGGATTGTACAATCCATACTGTGTGGATTGCCATGGTGTTTTCATGCGTTTGTGGTGGTTAATCAATATGACGTTCCACATTTTTTCATATTGTAAAGTGACAGTAATGGCATCCAGTACACACTCTGAGCAGATTAAAATCTGCTCCTCTAAAGCTGGGCAATGGGTTCTTGGTCAGAACTGTATGGACCTCTCGCTCCGAGGGATCACACCTCACAGCCTCCCTTGGAATGCTAACTCCAAAGTGTCTCAAATCCAAAAGATTTTAGAGCCTTGTGGAGCAGTGTGGCTTTTGTTATGGCTGTCGAACTGTGGACCAGATCTTTACCCTTGTAGACTTGCTGTGGTTGACTTAGGAGTTTGATTGTTCCTTCTGTATGGTCTGGAAAAGGCTTACAACCACATTCCACAAGACATTTTGTGAGGGGATGCTACTGGTGTTTTTTAACACTATCCAGTCCTCTTATAACCACAGTAAAAGCTGCATTTGCCTTCTCGGCAAAATGTTAGTTCATTTTGGAGATAGGACTTTATCAGGACCTCTTTATCAAGGATCCTGTTAGTGGGGTTCATGGACAATCTCAAGGTGCAGTAATGGAGAGGATGGTGTCTGGTTTGGAACATCAGGGTCTCATCTTTACTTTTCGCAGGCGATGAGGTTCTGCTGGCGCCTTTAAGACACGTCATTTAGCGTTTAGCAGAGGGCTTCGCATTTGAGCGGGAAACGGCCGGGATGATAGTATGCTCTGAGGCTTTGCTTCTCAACCAGAAAAAGGTCAATTGCTCCCTCTAGATTGGGACCTAGTCACTGCCTCAGGAATTCATGCAGCTTAAAGGAGCAAAGCGTAAATTCCAGGATTTTTGCAGACGTCTGCCCCCTTTGGCATTAACTTGAAATGACACCAGTGTTGTGCACGCGCATGAGAGAAGAGGAAAAGTAGCTGCCGCTGCGACTGCACAGGCCTTTTGTTTAAAAGTTTGATGTCTTCTGAGGTGAAAAATTCATAAATGTTGAAGTTAGCCCGTGTTCTCTTGCTAATGCATCGGTTGCGGAAAGTAGCCAGAAGAACATCACACCCACGCGCACGCCCAGAGGATTCGGCCCGAATCACTCTATCATGAACGGACTTATCCAGCCTGTAGATGCAACTGTGGTAAATTGAGGATAGCTCATTTTACATGTCGGGCAATTGTAAGGGCATGTAAGGCAAAGAAAATAGATCATATTTAACTTCAAAACTTCCACTATGCACCAATCCCTCTATCCAACGGATTGAGGGATTGTCTTGAGTAATGCAGAGCTGAGGCACAGAAAAGTGCTGAAAGCCTGAATTCTTTTAAATCGAGATTAAAAACACATTTGTTTAGGATTGCCTTCGACTGTTCTAGTTAAACTGTTTTACTGAAACATCATTAGTTCAACTTTGTAGTCCAACTGTGTTTAATATTTGCTTTTAGTTTCTATTCTCCCATGTTTTATTTTGTTTCTACATTTTATTCCAACTTGCTTTTATTTTGTTTTATTTTCCTATATTTTAATCATGTAAAGCACTTTGCATTGTCTTTGTACTGAAATGTACTATATAAATAAATTTGCCTTGCCTTTCATTTACCAGTCTGTCTACACGAGAAATGAATCATAACAACAACAAAAAATGAGCAGCTGGAATGAACTTCCTTAGGAGGACGACTGACCTTAGATGTAAAATGAGGGGAAGCTCAGGGTAGAGCTGCTGCTCTTCTGCATTGAAAGGAGTCAGTTTAGGAGGTTTTGTGATCCGGTAAGGTTTCCTCCAGAGTGTCTCCCTAATTTGGTTGAATCCTAATGAGAGGAGACTATAGGACAGACTCTGAACTCGCTCAGGAGATACGTCCCTTCTGGTCTGGGAAGACATCGGGATCGACCTGAATGAGTTGGTGTTGCTAGGAAGAAAGATGTCTTTCTGTCCCTTCTGAAACTGTTATCCCCACGACCCCATTTTGGATATGCCAAAAAACAACGGATGTAGATACGAATCTTCTTTTGTGTATTTTTATTCAAAACATTTTATTTTCATCTCCGCTATTTGTAAATGCAGCCTCATAAAACCAGTTTTGCATGTTTGAAGTCGAAATTCTTCTCAGCACCAGAGTTAAAAATCTCATTAAGACTTAAAGATATGTCACGAGAAATATATTCTCTCGTTTAATGAAGTCTTCAGTGAAGTTATGATTCCTTGCACACAGCTGTGGCTCCAGTCTCTTTGAGCGCGCACGCCATCTTTGTGTGAGGGACTGGTTGCTATCGAAATGAGTCAGAGAGGAGAAGGTCAAGTTTCGAGGGGGTCTGCGGTTGGCTCCTCTCTCCGCCCTGAGTCTGCACTATCTCACCTCCTCACCCTGTCTGCTCACTGTCACTCTAATGGAGTTGGAGAGAGCCAGAGCGAGAGGCCAAAGACCACGAAGAGTAATACCAGTCTCACCTCATCGTGTTTTAACAGCCACCAGGACTATGCCGGGAATGTACATTAATGTGAACATATACATATTTCACTAAACCCCTTAAAACACACTTTACCAGTCCCCAAATCCATCATATCATGTCTGAGTGTTTTTCTCTCCGGGGAGTGATGAACGGCCACTTTTTGGACTGAACAGCTAGGAAAACTTTTTGTCCCCAATTAAAAGTTGATTCAATGAAACCCTGAGCTCAGGAGTGTGCAACCTCAGGGTGAGTAGAATCAAATGAGGAAAACAAGAACCTTATGTGTACCTCTCCTGGACAAGTTGACATTTTAGTCCAAGCGAAGGTTGGCTGAAATAAAGCCAAAGAAAGAACATCTCTCTAACTCCCAAAGCAAGAATGTAAACACACTAAATTCTTGTCAGAACATGGAGGAACGGTTTGACAGTCATGGATGGCTGTGTATATTTAAGTCAGTGTTTAGTGCATACAATAATAACGAGTTTTCTCACAGAGAAATTTAGAGAATTTCCTCACAGAGGTTATTCTATTGGCATGAGCGTGTTTACGCACACCTGACAGCCGAAATATGTGTGTTATGGATTGCCACTACCTCATAAATGTTTGATAGGAGGTTTGGACCAGGAGTGTAGACAGAAGAAAGTCATAATGGTTTAATTATACTGGAAACATGACTGATTATCAATTTGGAGCAAAATAATGGAGTTTAAATATGACGTTTCACTTGAAATAAAGATATTTGCTTTGTGCCTCAAAGGGACATCCCAGGGCATTAAACAAACGATGCTGCTCAGGGCCCCCAATCCTTCAAGGCAACCCCAAGAGTGTCTGACCTCTCACACAGAGTATGTCTGAGCTTGAAAACTTTTTTTCTTTTTTTTTTTTACATCAGCTTTAAAGTCAAGTTCAGTTGGAGTCCCATTAGGTCATCTACAGTATGATGTGAAGCCTTCATGTTTTACTCACTTATAACTCAGTTTTATTGGATATATTTTTCGATTTGTACTTTATTCCACCTATTTTGCCGATTGATGCATTTCCCTATAGGTTTATAACAACGTTTAAAAGCAGTGTTCAATGTTTTTTTTAACATGCTATAGTAAAGAAATTAACATCTACATTGAAATTTTACTAGAGTAATCTTTCATTTGCATTGTAGCTGCAAACTGAATGAAACTTTTTCCTGACTTTACTGATCTTACATTGAAACACTGCACTCTGTGCTTGACTTCCAGACAAAACAGGTAAAATTAGAGAAATAACTTTTTTCTGCATAATGTAATTACTGTAATTTATCTCATAAATAGTGAGAATTAAAATTGGAGCCTCAAATCGAACTCTGCTCGGGGCCCTAAAAAAATCTTGGGGCGTCTCTGGTGCCACAGAGCACTTGCAAAATGCACCCCTTATCTTAAATTCCTACACCCTTTCAGCCCCACCTTCCCCAATCCCCGCACCCCCCTCCTCCAGGAGTTCTACTTTTTCCCTCAATCTGTTACCCATCAGCAACACTTTTGCTCCCCACACCAGTTAATCTTACTGAATTCCTACAGTTTTGTTTTCAGCAGCGAATAAGGAATCTTTAAAACTGTAAATAAGTGCAAATTGATGACTGCTGAAAACAAATGACACAAAGTATCTGATCATGATTAGCTGGTTTGTCCCAAACACTCTTGTTAAGACTCTTTTCATTTTTCTCCATTAATGTAAAACTCACACTTGAAAGAGTTGACTGCACGAACCACTGGCAGAGCCAGAACATCTTGTACGCTTAAAGTACAATACAAAGAAATGAGAAAAGACTGAGGAATTACACTCAGCACTCTTTGTGTAGATAGCATTGCATTGTGCTACTTGATATGAATTAAAATGCATTATTTGGGAAATGTTGTAATAAAGTTCAAACTCTGACATAAGTCAGCCAAAATGTTTATTTTAAGTCTAAATGGGAAAGTGGTTTTACAAAAGGATCATGTTGATCTGAAAAGGAGGCTTGAAGTGAATCTTTTAGATAAATTCTGAAAGCAGGTGATAAAGCTTAGATTTTATTTTTTTTATTTTTTTAAAATGAGTGTCTAAAAATGTATTGTTTCCCTCCTGAAATGATTGTGACTATATGATGTATTATGAACAGGTAAAGTGTGTTGTTTTCTGTTTATAAAACGAGAAATTTGTCTAAAAACAAAAATTATTACAACCTCATGGGCAACAACTGCGGGTAAAGACTTTATTTATATGTTTTAAGCCCCAGAGCAGCTTTATAAGTAGCAAGCTGTCGTAAAATGGATTTTCTTCATGCAATAACATCACTTAGTCAGGATTTAAGACAGTGACTTTCATGTGTGTAAGGCCCAGCATGATGATAAGAAACATCTTACCTTCGAAAAATCGTTGTAGAGCCTCTGTTTCATCTACCACGTCCATCCTAGCGGGTCCCACATAAAACCTCCATCAAAGTCTCCCCTTGTCCGAACGACACCGATTCGGATTTGGGGGGAACTTTCACATATACATCACGGAATCCCGATGTTGCTCCGCTTCTCTGCTTTGCATAAACGCACCACGTAGCTGCGCTGAAGTTTCTTCTGCTTAAATAAAAAAAACCAGCCTGGCACCAACCTAAAGGGTCAGTTTTTGCAGTTTTAAAACTCCCCCCGAGGCTGTTAAGATAGGCCTATGTGACGGGATAAAATAAAGACTAATGAAATAAAGAGCGCTCCGCATGAGGGGAACGGTAAAGAAAAGAAAAAGTCGGATTAAGAGGGCAACTTCACTTCAACTCTCAGAAACTTCCGAACCCGGGCGCACTTTCTTAAAAAGCGTCTCTTGATAAAACAAGTGATAAAACTCGACTCTGGAAGATGTATAAACAAAAAAAGGCGTGAAAATGAGTTTAAAGTAGATCCCGGGAGTCCGCGAAGCTGGTTCTGTTCCTCCTGCGCCTCTCCCTCCCAGAGAGGATGTGTGCTGCAAGGCAGAGTCGGAGGAGAGCAGCTGAGGCAGGTGAGGGATGTTGGACAGCCTGCTGCTGCTGCTGCTGCTGAACGAAAAAAAAAAGATCAAGAGTAGAGGGAGAGTCGATCTTATTTTGTGCTTAAAATTGAAAAACTTTTTTCGAGTTTACACGTTTTGACACCTTTGGAGAAACTGTTTCTGCGATTTTCCACACTAGTAATGACGACCGGAAGTATTAGAAGTTGACGTGGGGTCTTGGTTTCCAAACTGTAAGCTTCAGCCTCAATCAAACATAAACTGTAATTGGAGCCGGACTTTTTTTTTGTAAGATGTTACACACAGGGGCGAACCCAGAAAGCTTTGAATGGGTGGCCATATGGAGAATGCTGGTGATCTTGTTGTCACATAAATGAGCAGATGCATAAAGTGGCATATTATGAAAAAAAAGCGATTTACATAGGTACAAATTAAGAATATGATTAAAAATATGTAAATACATTTATTTATAATATAATTGTTTTTAACAATCAAATAAAGAAAAAGGCAAAGTTACCTGTAAGCACAATAATTTCAAAGCCAAATCGATCAGGTGACTCATCAGAAAGAGGTGCAAATCAACTAAGTTGGTTGATTTTCCTATAGTAATAGCAATAATAATAAGTTATGAAAATTATTCTTTTTTTATTTCGTTTATTTGTTTATTCGATCTTGAACACAAAAATATAATCAAGCATCAGTCAACAGTTCATCAAAGTTCAGTTACATTAATTAAATTCAATTTTAAATTGTACATGTTACAAAGATCAAAAAGGTATAGGCTGAAGCTTTCGAGCTCATAAGTGTCTCCTTCAAATGAGAATGAAAATGAGAATGAAACTGAACAAGAACTGATGTACCTAAGAGAATAAGATATAAAAGTTGCAGGAGAAGGGCATCAAGATAAATCATAATCCATGCTTTAAGATTGCATTTTGTATCTCTGTTACATCTATGGGGCCTTGTAGTTGTTGTTAAAAGATTTGTTTAATATATTTAATTTAGTCTTTCAGCTGTTCAGCCTCACTCATGTATTTCTTGAACGGCATGCAGGGATCACTACCGCAAACATTCAACATAATATTTTAGTACTGTCTATTACTCCTATATGAGTTGATAATGTTTTCCCATGAATTAAAACACACACACACAACCAAGAGAAGTTAATGCCTTTCAACCCTCAGTCACCCTTGTAAATGATCATTTTTGCAGGACATACGAGTTGTAGGACATACCTCATTATCTGTTATCTGTGACTTTCCTGAATGCTAAAAAAAGAAAAGAAAAAAAATGTAACCCTTGTTCATTGCCTGTTTGTCTGTCAGTTTTTACCTTCATTATGTGTAATTTGAACCGGAGTGGCCAAAGAGAAATTTCACCGTGGTGACAAATAAAATATTCTTGATTCTTGCTCCCATAGATAATAAATTGATCTTAGAGATAATACATTTATCTCCAAATGAGTTTAATTAAATCAATGTGGACACTTCAGTTTTTACTAAAATGTATATTTCACAGTCCATCCACTTTCGAGGGGATTTATCTAAGTTTCTTTAACTTAAACAACCACATAGCAACAGGGGTGTTCTGTGTCAAGGCTTCCCAAAGGGAGGACTGGAGGGAATGATCCATTTCTCTCAACGTTATCAGATACTTCCAACCCCCTATAACAATGCCACTGTGTGCAGCCCCCGCAGCCTGGACACCCACCCCCTCCGTCACCCACATGTGAGATGCTGTTGTGTTGTCTTGTCCCCCCACAGCTGGAGCATCTCGCTGTCCACCCCTCCACCCCTCTGCTTTTCCTCCATTCAACCAAAACAACGCCTTCGTTCTTCCAGCCACACTATGCAGATTGTTTCAGAGGACAAGCGAGAAAGAGAAACAGATAGAGGCTGCAGAGGACAATGAAACAGCTGGATATTGTAAAGCAGTTCATTTTGCTATTCTGTATTTCTTATCTCATAGAGATGAGCAACTGTAAGCATGAGCAGAAGTGAGTTGTGTGTTACTCCTGATGTATTGGGGTTCTAAGCTTGTTTAATTAAGGCATAAGATTCTCCATTTCACAGATCCTTTTATGGCTAAGGTTATGGTATGAAATGTCTTCTTTTTTTTTTTGGTTTGCTGCTACATTCCAAAAAATGTATGTTATGTTTATAATGTTTCTCATTCGTCCTCCGCTTTTACTCGCAGCTGTGCAATAACATTTTTCTCAAATTAGCATTGTAAATGTGTAGCTGATATCTAAATCATAGTCTGATGATAAGACATTGTAATAATGTGCAAACCAAACTGAATACTGTGCGGAAATCCATTGCTTTCAATAGAATAATTTCTAGTCGTGCAGTCCACAAATCTGACAAGAAGAAAGTCATAGGTAACATAACAAGCATATGAAAGAAAGGGCTCATGTCAGATTAGATCAACTGATGGAACTTTATGGTGATCATGTAAAGTGCTGTGTGGAGAAAAATACTGCACCAGCCAAGCCACACCACAGGGGAACCCGTCATGGTGCCAGCATGATGCTGTGGGCATCCCTTTCTTCACGGGGACAGGGAAGCTGGAGTTGAAAGGAAAATTGGCAAATCTGATAAAGACATACCTCCAAAGACGTACTGCTGTAACTGTTGCAAAAGGTGGTTTTACAAAAATAAAATCCATTGAACTGTGTGGCTGTAACATGATAAAATGTGAAAAAGTTGAACAGTTATAAGATGAATTGATTCGAGCTCGGTTTTAACATTCATTCTTAGCCTCTGTCAGATTTAATGTTACTTCACCTTTAGCCTTGAGGAAATATTAAATATTGTATTTGAATAAATTCTTATATTGGATGAAATGGTGGTTATTTCTAAACAGGGTCAGTATGAGTTTGTGTTGTTGATAAAATTATAAAGGTAGATAAGTTGCTAGTTATTATTATTATTATTATTATTATTATTATTATTATTATTATTATTATTATTATTATTATTATTATTATTATTATTATTATTATTATTATCATACAGAAAGGTAAAATGGCTTTGAATGTTTTCAACATCAAGGCTTTCAATCTGTTCAAGCCATATTTATAACCAACAATGTCCATTTTAGATATACAGACAATACATTTGAATATTGAAATGTTCACGTATTTCATTGACTCAATTCATTACGTTATACATTAATTACACACAGACAGATGTTATCAAAACTTTATTTCTGTCAAATCTGATTATTGTGCTCTTACAGCAAATACAAAAACAATATTTAGGATTAGAATGTTACATCTGATCAATAAAAAAACAGCAGATTTAATACATAAAATGTGTGCTTAATAAAAAGCATGTTTGAAACCTGCTTAAATGTTATTTTCAAAAGGTTATTTTAACCTGCCAAAGAGTTTCATCCAAACGCATATTCTAATGTATTGAATATGACTGCATAAATAGATGATGATGTACAGTTTATTTAAACAAAATACATAAATTGATTTAAAAAGCCCTTTAAAAACATCTAAACAAGGAGACGCAAAACACATAAATAAAATCACACTCAAAAAGATTACAGAAAACCAGAAAATAGAATGCACTAAGGAACATTAAAAACAAAACATTTTTGTACTCAAAAACATTAATTTACATGTTTCAGAAACAACCAATTGGACACTTAGGAACACCATGCACACATTATTCGTTGTGTTGTAGTACTTCTTCCAGCCAGCAGGTGGAGGCGTTTCCCGTGTACGGTTCAAAGAAAATCAAAATGGCGATCCCGAGAGCAGGTAGGTGGCCGCGTTGCTATGGTTATAGACCGCTTTCATCTGGAAACGTTTACAGAATAAATATAAAACACCGAAATACGTTAATCCTGTTCTCTACTTTAATCTCTGTCGCTCCAGGAAGGTCTGCGGGTTTGGTATCCTTTGTTTAAAACGCCATTTAAAGAGACACGTGGATTGAAATGAATGAAAACACCGTGCCCAACCTGATCGCCGGAAGACTTAACTTCTGCTCCCAGCTCTCCTCCGTTACCCTGCAGCTGTTGCTGAACCTGACGGGCGTCTACTTCGCCTTCTATTTCCTCTTCACCCTCAGCCTAATCATCAAAAAGAGTCCGTGATGCCATGTGATACTCTCATTTCCTGTGTTTTATAAAAATGCCATGAAATGTTAGTAGTTACATGTGTGCTAGCTGACAGTTACTAATATGTGCGCTGTTAGGCTTGGAGCTGCCTTATCCTTCCGATGCTCTGGCCTGTGATGTGGGTCTACTGCTCCTCCTGGCTGCTCTGGAGTTTCTGCATCTCTACTGTGGTGAGAAAGCACACACTGGACCACTTTGAAAACTTGTTGAATTTCACTGTAAAATCGTTGCACACTACGCCTACTACACGGCATCTGTTAGTATGTTACAAGTAAGACTAATAGTGTTGTTTACCTAATCATATTAATGTATTTAGGCATATGAATAAATACTTTAGCTGTATGCGTCTATGTTGTTAGTCTGATATTTGCTTCCAGTATTTTGTAGTTTAGGGTGAGAGTGGATAAAGTAATATCAGTTTGTAAAATATTTGTTTTTCCAGAGTTTATTTTTTTGTTGCCTTTTTATCCATCCATCTGTCCGCGTCCATCCATCCCTCCATCCATCCATCCATCCCTCCATTCATCCATCCATCCATCCATCCATCCATCCCTCCATTCATCCATCCATCCATCCCACCCTTCCACCCATCCATCCATCCCTCCCACCCTTCCATCCATCCATCCATCCATCCATCCATCCATCCATCCATCCATCCATCCATCCATCCATCCATCCATCCATCCATCCATCCATCCATCCATCCATCCCAGTTCTTTTGTTCAAAGGAAAGTTTTTTGTTTGTTTGTTTCTTTTAAGCCATTAAATACTGAGGCCACAATTCATATATATACTAGAAATGCTTCCCAAAATCAATGGATAAATCAGAGTGATTAGAGTAAGGAAGAGTGATTATAGATATAATCTATAATCTATAATATAAATATAAGGTGCAGCAATAACATCGATTACTAACTATCTGCCAATATCTGCAGGTGTGAAGGGCAATCTGACGGAGAGTGAGAGCTATATTTTTGGGAACCTCCTTGTGACGGCAGCAACTACCTTGTTGACGGTCTACTTCCTGGTGTGGCAGACTTATGTAATGAGAGCAGATGTAATAATCAGCAGTGTGCTAGTCGCTGTCTATGGTGCAGACGGAGTCCTGGCTTTAAGCACCTTGGCCAGATTTGCCAGGTCAGTTCCGGTGTTATTCAATTTTTGCTTGGCAGCCAGTGGTATCACTTTCTTTTGTTATTTTACAGCATTGATTCCTAAACGGAGGGAACGCTATCCTGAGTATGATGAACTAATGAAACTCCCATGCATCCATCTGTTGTAGCAGCATATTCCTTCACAACAACATCTTAATATTTGTGGACTGTAAAAAAAAAAAAGATCTACACATACATATGATGTAACGCAAAGGCCTAGTTCTTTTATCCCCTCTTCAAAATAGGAAAGGCAAGAGAACATGGCAGTACTGCTTCTGTTTCTTTTTTTCTCTGTGTTGTTAAACCCTTGGCTGTTCACACTGAGTCTGGCTCTGTTGGAGGTTTCTTCCTATTAAAGGAGTTTTCCTTTTCACAGTCACCACATGCATGCGCAGTAATGAGGGATTGCTTCAAAATGAACACCTCAATGAATTCGATTGGGTTTCCTCGTGCAGACAACATTTTCCTAATGTGCATAATGAACCGCTTGAAATGATAAAAAGGTGACACGAGTCACTCTTTTGACGTGTGGTTTCAAATCAACGGGGTTTGTTCTGTCAGCAATTTAAAACAGTGTGTAACCTTCAGAAATGATGTCAAATGACAAGTTTTTTTTTCCCTCCCTACAATGTCGTATTTTACCCGGAAAGGATAGACAGTCGTGCGAATTAAAGTATCTGGTGTCAAACATTAGACACAACACTTCTTTATCTGATAAAGAGACCAGGGCTCCATTTATGTTGATCGACATGATATCCTGACGTAATTAGCATCTCATATGTTTGTTTTGAAATGCCTGACAGCATCGAGTTTTCTTTTGTTTCTCAGGCTATTGTTCAAGAATGGCTCCCCTTTAAGACCACGTCTGCATTATTAATATGGAGATCATTTAACCAAAATGACTCGTGGGCCTGATAGAGTGTCAGGACATTCTCAGTTCTTCCTTCTGAAATAAATTTCAATTCATGTTGGGATTGAAGCGAGGGATCCAAACGTCAGTCACAGTGGAAGAAAGTTAAAACAGTGTGCGAGCGGATGGGTCTGTTGTTTCCAAGGTGGATTGTTTAGGAAATGCATTTTGTTTGTAGGTAATGGGTGATTCAGCACTATAACTGGTTTTAATGTCTTCTTTCTTTTCTTATTTTTTAGCGTTTATTCATGAAGAAGACTTCACTTCGTCGTTGTGTGTCCTACAGCGAACTCAGGAGTTTACTACATTTTCACAAATAGAAAACAAGATTTATGTTAGGAAGCTGCTATTTTGATTGTTTGGGTGTTTTTAATATTAAATTTCTTTATTAAAGTTTTATTCCTTCTTTTGTATTTTTTTTCATTCATACAGGCTAAGTATGAATAAAATGTACTAATAACTACAATATAATGCTTATTACAATATCATATCTTAAGTGTATTTATGTGGCTCCTTGAGATTATCTCTACCAATGTGGATCAATAACAAAATGTTTTGTTTAAGGGTTAAAAGTCAAAACCCGTTTATCCATCTGACCATTCATCCATCTTTCTTCTGTCCTTCCTTCCAGTGTCTGGGTTTGCAGGTTCGATGTGTACGCCATGACCCCTGTAGAAATATCTGCCATGAATTCACAGTAATCTTTGGTTGTTACATTAAAATATCTGTAGGAAACCAAGCATTACGAAACATGAGTTTCAGGGTACCCATTTTGTCCAGCAGAGGGTAGAATAGTCTTAGAATGCAAATACTGAAACAGTATTTTTAGTACTTAGCTTCTTAAAAAATAGACTACCTGTTTTTTATGTTTGAATTTAAATGTGAAAACCATGTCCCAG
The DNA here is from genome assembly GCA_037039145.1 of Fundulus diaphanus. NCBI lineage: Eukaryota > Metazoa > Chordata > Actinopteri > Cyprinodontiformes > Fundulidae > Fundulus > Fundulus diaphanus. The sequence continues at coordinate 29,109,084 of CM073134.1, forward strand.
TGGGGGACTGGGCTTGCACACAGTAATGTCATCTTAAAACCAAAACAGTAATGTGAGATTACATAAGATGGTCCCAAAGTATGAAATCACAGAATAATCGAAACGTTTTAACACTGTGTCCTCTTTACAAGGGCTTCCTGGGTGTTATGTCAGTGCTAATCAACCTTCAGTGTTTGTCCATTACGGCTCCACGTTTCTCAAACAGGTGATTTCTCAGCACAGCTAGGTAGGTTAATGATCAAACCCAGTGACACGGTTCCCAAAGAAACCACTTTCTAAACAAATCACATGTCAGAGTGCTTGAGGTTGAGCAATAGAAGAGTACAGATAAACACCGACTGCAGCCCGGCCTTGCTGAAACCCAATGGGTCCCTTTTTCTTCTGGCTTTTAGTTTAAACACTACAACTCTACTTGCTCACATAATTTGCTCTTCCCAAGAACGGCATTGTGTGGATATTTTTTTTTGGAGGGATCGAAGAGAAGTCATTGTTAGTGAGTGATACTGAAACCTGGGCACCGATCCAAGCAGTCACCACGAGGAATCCAGACAATTTGTGCTTACTGCACAACAGAAGACAACAACACATCTTAAACACATTTCTGAGGCGTTTTTGTTTTTTTTGCAAGAGTAGATTTCCATCTTTTCTGTTACCTATTGCTCCAAAGCTTCAGCACCCCATATATATATATATATATATATATATATATATATATATATATATATATATATATATATATATATATATATATATATATATATATATGTCTGTGTGTGTGTGTAATACAGATAGCCTTTGTTGCTTTCGAGATGAAGCTGTGAAAAAGCACCTTAAAATGAAATGTTACTTGGTAAGTTAAAGTAATAACAGGTACATATTTTACATAACAAACTATGTGTTTTTTTCCGTTTTCCATACAAAGGGAAACTCCCTCTTGTGTCAACAAAAGAAGAAATCATTCAAATTGCTTTCTTACAACCACCGTCAATTCAACGGCAGCCCAGTAAGCATGATGGCATAAACTCAGAGCGAGCTTTGGGGCTTAAACGTGCTAAAATGTCTTTAAAGTGCGACTGGAAAGTTTGACGACAAATTAACGACAAACCAACCAACAAAGTGAGAACTGAGCCTAGCCACGCCCCCTTTTTGGGTTGAGTTACCTGCTCAGTCACCATCCCTCACCTGCACCGCCTCTCCTACTTCAGTTGCTGCTTTCTCAGAAGTGACATTTCACCACAGGAGGCTCGTTTACTGCGTCGGACTTGTTTCCTTTTCTAAAATATAAAGGAAAGCTCGTTGGCTTTGACAGTTTTCCCGCGGAGTGATCTTTCTTTCAGCGGTTCTGCACAGAAGGTTTAGGGATGGCCGGCTGACGTCTGAACCCACGTGCGATCAGCTCAAACGTCCAGACGGCAAAACTGCTCTGTGAGTCTAAAGTGGTGGCAAACGTAGGCTACTCTTCTGATTCCCGACGTAAAACTTTGAAGTTGTCGTTTTGTAAACGTCATTCAGTGCGTTTTCAACAACGACCTGTTGCAGCGCTGGTGCTTGGTTTTCTCATATGAATTTGCCTTTTAATTTTAAAAAATTTTATGCAAAGCACGTCATCCTGGTATATTAAGCCCTTTATGGTCAGTGGTATTTTTATTTAATTTTTTTTTTAGAAATCATTATGAGTGTTTAGGGTAAACAGTGTTAAGAAGATTCAAAGATCTGTGCACATCATCAACAATCTAAGGCAGTGGTCCTCAAACTATTTTTTAAAAAGTCCTACCTCAAAGAGCCACCACAATGGGAGACATCTTAACAGCATGACAGGATTTGATTTCTTTCTATTTGTTGCGTTAATAAGAAAATAAAAAGAACAATCTTCCTTCTGTATGTTGGGATAAAGGCCATAGTTTAGCTCACCTTCTTCTAGTGTAAGCTGGAAAACAGAACAGGAAACCCCTGTTGCAAAGATGAAAAACTGTTTCCCACCAACTCAGGCCTCAAAATCCAATATGGTTGCCATTAAAAAAAACAACAACATTGACAGCTAAGGGAAATGGAACAGCCAGTAGTACAATCAACCATTGGAGCACAAACGGCAGGTGCAGACTCACCAACAATAACGCATATTTTTCCGGGTTGGAAAATGAAACAGGAATTCCAGCTCGGAAAGTTGGTTGTTTCTCACCAGCCCTAAATATGCAATGTAGCTGTTTATATGTACTTCTGTCGTATTGTATCTGATTCAGTCACTCCCCATTCGTAGTACTGGCCATCTTCTCTTAATTAACTCGTTACTACAGTTCTTTGGATGCATAAAATGCAGAAAAATGCACTTTCCTTGTATAGCTAATAATCCTGGTCAGTAAAAGTAGTATAATTTCCAGACCCAAGTTTGGATTTTGGGGGTCTATGGAATTTAACATGTCTTGCATTGCAGCCACCTTTGGAGTAGCTTTTGATTAGATTTTGTGCTTATTGGCTTTAGACACAGTCCATCATACAGTGGTTGATTTGCTTCATTACTCGAATTGTTGACACCAAAATGTGACACTAAAGGAAGCACTAAGGTATCATCAGTGGTACTCTCACCTAGCCTGGCCAGCCACGCTTTCCAGTCTGGAACTGCTACCATAAAGCCCTCGTTCCTGATACCAACCAATCACAGGCGTGGGAGGGCTTTATATGTTGAGTGACGTGTAGCGCCTGAGAATCCCTCAGCCAAAACAAACAAGATGGCCACCGCTATGGAGCATACGTTTGCTAGTGCGCTTTCTTCTGTTTTAAAAATAATCATTCACCGTAGTCTCCATTCGACCACGGCTCGCCATGTTGAATTATATTGTGAAATGTTGACAGCGGAAGTCTGTTTGTGCCTTTTTTACGTCATGTCCACAGTTTCCCTTATTGGTTTACTTTCTGCCTGTTAACCGCAAGCTTTATAGACCTTATAGACCTTCCAGACTAACTTCAGCTGTATCAAAGAGAGGCAAAAGTTAGTCTGGCTGGCCAGGCTAACTCTCACCACAGTCTGAGAGCAACTGATGTAAAGATACCCAGGGGCTTTTGGTCTCACCCTTTGTTTAGACAATCTCTGTTTGCAGAAAGCACCAACAGCAAGTACAATAACGCTGAATAAACTCTGGAGCTGTGATTTATGTTGTATCTGATTAGTATGATGGCAAATATACTTAGATCAGTCTCACCAACAGTTTGAATGATTCAGAAATTGCAATTTACAATTTAGCTGGTTTTCTGTTGTTCCTTTTGTTAAAAGGGGGTTACCTTTCAATTGATTACCAAGCACATAGATGTCTTTTTACACATAAAACATTTAATTTACCCCATAAAAGCTTGAGAGATTATTAAAATAACTGGTTATTAATCAGGATATACATCAGGATATATTTGACTTGATTTGAATCCTTTTCGAACTTTGATTGTTCTATGTATTTGGTCATTAGCTATATACTGTATCTTTTAAGGGGGCAACTTTAACTATTTTTTAAATCTGTGATCGATTATAAACAAATCTAAACAAACACAACGTAATTCAACAATTTGTTTTAAACCAAAAAGGCAACTGATGAAAATTGTGCCACAATGCAACAAATAAACTAAATTATTATTGATGTTGATAATAGTTATAGTGAAACTTGAAAAACCCATTTTGATTATCAAAATATATCTTTTTTGAAAATCTTTGGGGGATGTGAAATTCATTGAAAAAAATGAGAGATTATTATGTTTTAAAATTATGTGATGATGATGATGATGATGATTATTATTATTATTATTATTGTTGTTGTTTTTAATCTTTATCTTGTTTCTTACCAATGCCACTATCACATTTCACAGTGCGGCGTGGTGTATTGACAGCATCATGCTTTGGGGATGCTTTTCTTTAGTAGGGACAAGGAAGTTGGTGTGGGGTTAAATGGAAGATGGATGGAGCAAATTACAGGGACTGGGGTCATAAATTCATCTTTCAGTAAAACACTGACATCAAAATAGTAAAAAAAAAGAAAGAAAAAAGGATGTAATTATTTTAGTATTGTTCAGTTATTTCATTGTTGCTGTGCTGCAGGGAAACATGAAAGAGATTAAGCTGTCACGACAGTGTATCAATAAGACTAACATCTGGTTAAGGTGCGCCGGAACTCCTCTTCAGACCAATAATTTTTGACCACAGCATTATTATTCCCGCCCATTGACTCGGACTGATAAAATCATGTCCTGCTGCACGCAGGCAGGCAATAATTAACCTGTAAAAATATATCTGCTTCTTTTTTTACTAATGCCTATGTATCTAATTATATTTTATACCTTTTTGATTATATCTCATGTGTTGGTTTCCAATGTCTCCAATTAATGATAAATTAAATGTACTTATTTAATTATTCGACTGTGTCCCCTTTGAACCTCATTAGAGAATACAACATCTCAATATTACTGATGTCTTTTTTTGTTTCAATCAGAGAACATCAATGATGTGTATTTCTTAAGATGTGTACCGTTTGGTGCTTCAACATTTCATCTGTTTATCTCCCATTTTTCTGAGCATTTCATCACAATATTAAATGTCACATTTGGTCCTAATTTCATCATTTCTGTGGGTCAGAGGAGAGTGGTGTCGTGTGGTTTTACTGGTTGTAAATACGGCTACCAAGTGTGCCACACATTATCTAACACTAATACATGAATCACGGTGCTTTTAATCGAAATATCTCCTGCATAGCTGATTCAGTTAAATGGCCTCAGATCAGATAGGCGTTATCTCTTTCCAGATGGTTTTTTTAGGGTCCCGTAGTTCAAAGTCCAGACTGCTCATGTAAGAGCAAAATCCGATTTTGATAGCTATTGCACAAGTCATCGCTGTCAGTATTTTCTGGTTCTGCTGTATGTTAAACGCCGTTGTTAGCTGGCTGAACAGCCTTTAACAGAAAATACAAGACACTTAAGAGCACATGCTGTAAGTACTGAGTTGTTTTTCATTGCAATGGTTCATGGACCTTCCGCTGTGTTACGAGGTGCATTTCTCAGAACTGAAAAGCATATTATCAGGAAAAGTTTATTGTCTTAGAGCTTTTACCGTGGTTTTAGCAGAAAGCTCAGGCTCTGCAGGTTTGTGCCACAACCTTAAGTTGTAAACCCTTTTAAAAATGTTTGTCTAGACTTTGTGTGAGTAATTATACACTTCAAAGTCTTCTTACTCTTATTTTTACATATAGCCGTACTTATTGGCTACGCCTTTCAGTAAATTCAGATTTCATTGCGGTAACATAATTTTATGCTACAGTTCTCTATTTCTTTTATCTTCCGTACCGTCCTTCTTACTGTATACGCTGAAAAGATCAATATAGCTCTTCGTAAAAACTTGTTTCCGTTTTTTAAGGCTAATTTATTACAGTTCTGCCTGTAGATATGGGCAAGTCTAGACAGGTACCTATTTTCCTTTACAAGTTCACTGATCATTGAAAATCAGCACACATACGTTTTACTTGAACGGCATGTTCACATGTCTTTCTCATTTTGAGGAGTGCCTAAGAAAAAAATAGCCGTCTGTGTCACTTCATAGTTGTAGACCCAGAAAGCATGAGTTATTATTGATAGTTGATAAAAATAAATTAATTAATAAACACTCTGACCACTAAAGTTAATTATTAGTTACAAAAATGCTTCAGATGCATTCTTTTGATCGGAATTAAGCGTGCTAATTAGTCTGACACTTGGCTTTATGTTAAACCCCCCCCAAAGGCTATGTACAGATAATTGTTTTAGGACTGATTATTAAGCCTGTATTTATCTTCAAAAAGCACTAACAGGTGCCTAATATCATACCTTGAGCTGAGCTGATTTGCACACTCAAGATAATTTTTCATTATGAAAAACTGAGGTTATAGCACGTATATAACCGTATTATGTAACAGGGCAAGTTCAACCAATTGATGTCACCACAAGTCGATAAAAAGTGGAAATAAAGATATTGTAAAGTGATTTTATAAGTTATCTAGATAACCAGGTATCTTCTTCAGTTTATGTTGTTGGGATGATTTTGTATGCCCGGTGCCCTCCACACCTGTTGCCACCATGGAAGAAGATGCGTAAACAATTTATGACACTTCCTTTTGTCTGAGCTTCATCACCCATACATTCATAGTTAAAATAGGTATTTTTGCATCTTAAAATGGAGGTAGAAAAACTAAGATCACTGGAAAGTTGAGAAAAGGGGAAAAAAGTTTAGACTTTTACTTGTAAAATGTTTAGGAACCCTGGTAAAATCAGCAGGATTGAATCTGAGGGTATTAACTGTTAGTCTGTTGTTTTTTGTAAGCATGTGCAAGGTTGAATATAACCACATAAGGAATAGCTATAGCAAATTTCAACATAAAGTAAAAAAATGTTTACTAAAAGTAACACTTATAAGGGTCAACGGTGTAGTTAAAATGTTAAATGAGAAATTTACTCCGTAGAGATTTTTCTTCTGCCACCACTTGTTGAATTTGGTCATATTCTTCTGACTACTATTTACAGTTAGAAATTGTGACTATTAACAGTAGTGTTCACATCATTTATGAAATAAATATAACAAAACAAATTCAGTTGTATACTTTACTCTTTTAGTTGATCAGATTTTCTGTAAATTTATAATCGGTAATCCATGTCTCCCTGTTTCCACATGGACTAAATAAATGACACATAGGCCCATTTCTCTAAGACAATCTTTTAAATGGGAAAGACAAGAGAACAAGGCCATTTAATAAGGCATATGGGTTGTGATGTTTATGAATCGGGAAAGGGTTACAAGAAAATAGATAATAACCTTAATATGCCCATATCTACAGCTTAAAACAGCTGGAACTGTGGTGAACAAAGCTGGACAAGAACCAACTTTATATTATCAACACAAAATGAGGAAGATCATTGGGAAGGTAAGCAATAGGCACACTGTGGGGAAAAGTACAGCAAAGCGTGCCATCCGTGGGTCCCCAAGTTTCCATAAAATTAAAAAAACATTTAATTTTAGGCTTTAGTAGCCATTGTTACCAGAGGTGCCAAAAATTGTGAAGGTCAGTGTACCTATTAAGATAAAGCTGTCATTGCTCCGTGGAAAGCCGCCTAACAGTGGGCTAAGTGCAGGTGCACAGATGGCCTTGCGCTGTGAGGTTGACAACACATGAAGCCCAGCCTGTCCTTTTCTGGCCGCAAGCACCTCCTGTGTGCTGGCAGCAAGCCAGATCCACAGACAATAGCATGGAGAGGTGATGACCTGAGAGATAAGATCAGGAAGAGCAGTCCGCCGCAGATTTCACTCACGTAATGTAAATACTCTTTGTCATGGTAGTTTTAAGTCATGATCTCCACTAAGAATACTGCTGTGAACACGGCATCTAGCTGTCAAACTGAGCATTATGTTCTTCCAACACCGACAGTCTGGATGACCAATTTGTGGTCTGGGGCCCATTTGTGGCCCTAGGGATACTTTAGCGTGGCAGTTCAAAAATGGTGTCAATTTGGCCCTCCAGCAAATGGAGCTGATGTAGATGGATACCTTTTGCATTTTTGAAGGATTAGATTTTCAATGACAAATATGTATTGTATTAAACTGAAGATGTTATGTACAAGTATTGCTGTTTTATAAGCCTTTTTTCATTTTAATATGATTGAAGTTAGGGTCAAAAGTCCCACCGTCTTTGTCTACAAAAAAAAAAAAAAAACACAGGCAGACCCATTCATAAAACTCTGCTAAATACAGCAAGGATTTTTGTTTTATTAGCCTTTTTTCAGCTTTCATTTTAATATCGTACTGGGTGGGGCCAAAAATCTAGTGACTTTTTCTCAAAAACAGACTTGAGCACACCCATTACGTAAACTTTGGTCAGTACAGCAAGGAATTTTGTTTTTGTTGCTGGGATAAGACAAAAAACCTTTTCAAACCAGCAAAACGGAAAACGTTCAACTCAAAAAGTTAGGAAACCTCACTTCTTTCTTTTTAGTAATGTAAATGCATAAGCCCCTTTCTCGGATCTATGATAACTTATTCTTGATGTGATTGATTAATTTATAAAGAGCTTTAAAACATTATAATAGGGAGACCAAAGCGCATGACAATAAAATGATAACACTTAAAAAGATCGCAGAAAACAAGTCAGTTAAAAGAGTGTGCTAAAAAAACCCAGTTAAAGCCTTTTTGAACAAATGTGTCTTTTAAAAAGGTTTGGTGATGGCATGAAGGTCCAAAGGAAGCTGGTACCAGAGTGTGGGTACCACCACCAAAAAAGGCCCGGTCACCCTAGTGTTAACACCTTATCCTTGGAAAATGCAGTAAAAGCGGACTGGATGAGCTCAGGGGCCTGCCATGGACACAGACACTTAAAAGTTTAGTTAAATAAGGAGCTCTGAGGCCATTTAGAGACTTAAAACAAATGGTAAAAGTTTAAAATCAATTCTGAACTGAACAGGGAAGTGGAGCACTAGAAGAGGTAAAACTTATTAATCATGACAGAGGTAGGTTTATCTTCCAGATTAGAGGTGAACCACTTCAGCGCCGTGCCACTGATAACGACATAGTGGTTCAATCGGGACAAGAGAACAGAGCGATCCAGTGTGTCAAAGGCTGCTGTGAGGTCCAACAAAAGAAGAACCACAGAGGGCTTTTGATCAACAGGCGTAGCTATAACATTATGTACTAATAAAAAAGCACACTCTGTTCTACATCTTGACCCCAAGCCAGACTAACAGTTTTTTAAAGATGCCATTGCTTTTTGAAGGTTGAAGTTGAGTAAAAACTTTTTTTTTCGAAAACCTTGCAAAGAAAAGACAAATTAGAAATTGGTCTAAGATTAATAAAACCTAGGCATCCAGGTGAGTTTCTTTTGTATAGAAGGGATCTAACAACAGCGTGTTTTAAATCAACTGACATTATTCTTTTCTACTTTGTTTCAATAAAATATTGAAAAAATTCACAATAGTTATTTTGCACTTTATGTTGGGGGGGATAGAAATGGCTCCTGAGTACAGTCATATTTAATAAATTAGAATATGGGTTCCAATGAGGCCAATTTGATTAAAGTACCTTTTGAAATGAACAACCTTTAAGCAAGTATTAAACATACGTTGCATTAAAATCACATTTCTGTACTAAAATGTATTTTTATATTGTTTGATGTAATATTTTAATCTTATATGCTGCTTTTTCATTATTTATAAGCAAAACACCTTCATTATTAACAGAAATAAGGGATTTTAAACATCAGTCTGCGAGTAATTAATGTACAGTATATAATGTGTTTACCATAGTTAATTGTGTTACTGAAACAAATGTACTGATACTATTCAAATTTATTGAATATTACTCTACCTTCAACCTGCTGTGGTGCAAAAAGTACATTCTGAACTGCTCAGTATAGTAAATGTAAGACTTGCCACGCAGTGTGGTTGATTAATGGCACAGAGCCAAACACAAGGCCAGTTTCCAAAAGCTTATACTGCCAGAAATCTTTCAAAGTCTGCTGGTGACACAGGATCTGAACCTGTTGTTGCCTGTTAATAATACTAACAGAGCTGGTACCATGCAGAGGAATGTGGCTCTTTGGTGTTTAAAAGTCACATTCGCTGATTATTCTCTCCATCGTCAACTGTTGGCTGACTTTTCTCATTAACAGCTAAAACATTTATTAGGCTTTCAAGATGTATAAAATTAAAAAGCATTATTTGCCACTCTAGAACCCACTTTTGCTTTATTGACTACTATTGGCTTCAATTGGTTAAAGGTAGTAGTGAATATTGTTCTGTTCGCTTAGATGCCTGTGGACCTGATGTTTATTGCGTAACCCGTCTGTTCAGGCATTCACAGCTAAGCCTGAGGCCTGAGGCGGAAGGGCGTGAGAAGGTTTTGCTTTGTCCTTTTCTGCTCCTCCCAGTCCTTCAGATTTAGAAGCAGGGCTCTTTTATTTACATTGCTTTTTCAACTTGAAAGTCACCCTAATGATGCTAAACAAATAGTGTCTGGGTGTGAAAAATCCATCTGAATGAATGTGCTTTAGTTATGCACGCATGCTTATCAGACGGCTGTATCTAATTACGCACTACGTATCAGCCTGCTGTTCCCCATCAACCCCCACCCACTGTCCTCTACACACACACACACGGACACACACACACACACACACACACACGCACACACACACACACACGCACACGCACACACACACACACACACACACACACACACACACACCCACGACTACAAGCATTGCTGGACCCACACCTGGCTCGGACCAGTGGAAGACTGACTGTACACCTCAAAGTCAGATCTGGCCTACAGTGTCATGCAAAAGTATTTATTCCCCTCTTGGCATTTTTCAAGTTTTGTTGCCTCATAACCTGTATTTTGATCAATTTACAGAACTTGTTGACAAGATACATACCATACCAACTTTGAATATAAAGCTCTTTAAAATAACCACAGCTGATACAAAGAGCTGCACAAACTGCAAACTATAGAATAAATAAATATATAGCATATATACGTATATTTACAGAAAAAAGGTGTACTTTCATTGTGAAGCAAACAGCAAATAAGACAAAATAACCTAAAACTTAAGCATGCATAACTATTCACCCCCCCCCCTCCCCCCCCACCCCCTGTCAGTACTTTGTAGAGCCACTTTTTGGGGCAATTCCAACAGTCTGGATCAATCACTAGGAGCTCGCCAAATCTTGCCACTGGTATTTTTTACCTATTCCTCAAGGCAGAACTGCTCCAGCGACTTCATGTTGGACAGTTTTTTTTCTTGTGAACAGCGATCTTCAAGTCTAACCACAGATTCTCAATTGGATTGAGGTCTGGACTTTGACTAGGCCATTCCAAGACATTTAAATGTTCCCCCTTAAACCACCCGATTGTTGCTTTAGCAGCATGCTTCGTGTCATGGTTGCGCTGAAAGGTGAACCTCCGTCCCAGTCTCAGATCCCAGGCAGCCTAATTCACCTTTTGCTTTGGCCTCTGCTGTGGAGATCTGCAGCTCTTTCAAGGTTACCCTTTGGCCTCTGTGCTGCTTCTCTGATTAATGCCCTCCTTGTGAATTTTGGTAAGTTTGTTATGGTACCATCTGCTTTCCATTTGAAATAGGTAAATTTGATGGTGCTCCAGGGAAACATCAAAGATCAGGAAATGTTTTTTTTCAACCCCACCTTGACTTGTACTTTTAAACAACTTTGCCCCTGACTTGTTTGGAGAGCTGCTTGGTCTTCATGGTGCGATGCCTCTTGCTTACTACTGTTGCACCTGCTGGGGCCTTTCAGAAGATGTGTTTGTACTGATGGATCATGTGAGAGTTAAAGTGTGTCTGAATTGAGGGGCTGTGTCCTTCGAAGGCCTCATTTGTAGGGATTTGTAGCCATCATAGCGCAGCAACAAGGCCTGTCCTCCAGATGTGGCTGACAAATGTGTCCTTCTTTTCCCCAGATGTGAAGGATGGGTCTGGTGTATCCTTTGTGGCCCACCCTATCCCATGATTCATTGCGGGTTGAAGAGAATTGTTCAAACGGAATAAGCAATGGTGGAGAGGAATGAAATGCTGTGAATAAAGTCGGGTATATTACACTTTCTGTGACATAAAAGTAACTTTTAAAAAGTTTGAGAAATTGGCATGTAAATCTGAAATATCGGCTAATAATCGCTTCATTTTAAAAGTGCGTGGACACATCTACTGCCACTGCGCAGACTGACCTTGCCGGCTTTCAGCTTACTTGCCGTTCGAGCCTGTCTCACATTACTTTCAAACTTCCGCTGGATATCCACAATAAGTTAAAACCAGAAATAATTCAGTCTATCTAATGTTAATGTTTGGGTAATTCATTAATATTATTATTCTCTACAAAAAAATATTTAAACTTTGCCAAGAAAGTTAAAGGACTAGTGTTTAAGTTGTTAAAAATGTTACTAATACACTACACAAATAGTATTTGTCATCTGTCAATTGATTTTATGAAATTACTTTAAACATTTCAAATGGCTGATTAATAAATAAGAATAAAATGAAAAGGTAACAAAACAAGAACATTTTAAGCCAAAGATTGTGAACCATCATGCATAAAGGGTAAAATAAATAGTAGTTATTTACAATGGAGACAGTGGGAATAACCTTCGGGTTCCATTTGTTTGGCTTCACAGCTGTGCTTTACACTGTCTCGGATGCTAGGCAACAGATGCTACACTGAGGATAAGAGCACAGACAGCCGGTGAAGGCTACATCGTCCAAATTCACAGTCAATCTCTTCCGGTCTTCTCATTTTTACAGCCGACAAAAGACCCGGCCCACTTAAACCAGATCCTTCGATCCTTGCAGCTCTTGAGTTCAGACACGTTTAGATTGCACTCAGGTGGACTTCAATCTACTGTTTATGTGACTTTTGAAGGTAATTGGTTGCATCAGAACTTTTCACAGGCTTCATAGCAAAGGGAATAGATACATACGCATATATCAATTTTCGTTTTTCTTTTTGTTTTTTTTTATCCAGCACATAAAATAAGATTCAAAAGCATCCAAAATAAAGGTTGGAATCTAACAAAATAGGCAAAAGCCAAGGGTGTGAAAACATTTGCAAGGCACTCAAATGAGACAGAGTTGAGCTCTTTAACATCTCTAATGTTGGAGACTTGTGAAAGGACAGTGGCATGTAAAAGTATTCATCTTTTTCACATTTTCATGAGTTAAATCTGCTGTAGCTATTTTGTAAATCAAAAGTAAATCATTATTGTGAAGTAGAAAGAAGGTGATTCTTGGCTTTAATCGATTTCTCCTAATAAAAATCTCAGAAGTTTGGCATGGATCTGTTTCCAGCTCCCTTTCTTAACTGCCTTTAGAAGTGGCCTGTCTCATAAGGGCTTAGAGGTGTTTTAGAGGACATTAGTGAATGAAAAGCATAATGACAAAAAGCATGAAGACACTGGCTCCAAGCATACAGCCAAAGCTACAGTGGAATGGTTTAGACCAAAGCATATTCATTTGTTTTAATGGCTGAATCCAAATCCAGCCCTAAATCCAATTGAGAATCTGGGACATGACTGAAAAATTTATGTTCATGATTATCAGTTTCCTTTCTGCACTACATTGTGTTAGTCTTTCCCAGTAAAACACATTGAAGTTTGTGGTTGGAAAATGTTCAACAAATAGGAATTGCTCTGCTAATAGGACCTATTTCACATGAGATTTTGTTTTCCTACAGTAGAAATTTTGCATATAGTTTTTGCAAGTTTTCTTGCATCACTGTGGAGGAATTTTGCTTTTCTCTGTGATTCAGTAAAGCCCTGAAGCCTTAGAACTGGATTTGTAACTGTTTCCAGACTGATGGATGTAACTGACTTTATATTCCCTTGAATTTCCCTCGTTCAGCGCATTATGAGTTGCTTTTTGAGATCTGTTAGTCTGCTTTACGTTGTCAAACACATTCAATTATTTCATTCTATATATCGGGCAGCAATTAGCTCTTTTATCACATAGAGCTATGTTGATTTGGAAATTCAATTCAATTCAATTCAATTTTATTTATATAGCGCCAATTCATGAAACATGTCATCTCGAGGCACTTTACAAAGTCAAAATCAATCATATTATACAGATTGGTAAAAAATTTCCTATATAAGGGAACCAGTTCATTGCTTCAAAGTCCCGACAAGCAGCATTCACTTCTGGAGAAGCGTAGAGCCACAGGGAGAGTCATCTGCATTGTTTATGGCTTTGCAGTAATCCTTCATACTGAGCAAGCATAAAGCGACAGTGGAAAGAAAAAACACCCATTAGCGGGAAGGAAAAACCTCTAGCAGAACCAGGCTCAGTATGAACGGTCATCTGCCTCGACCGACTGGGGGTTACAGAAGACAGAGCAGAGACACAACAAGAGAGACAAACAAGCACAGAAGCACACATTGATCCAGTAATCTGTTCTACATTAGATGGTAATAGCAGGTGATCTGTCTTCCCTGGATGATGTCACAGTTAATAGAACGCCAGACCAGATGTACCTACTATGAAGACAAAAAAGAGAGAGAACAAAAAGTTATAAGCAGAATATATGACAAGCAATGCATAATTGAAGAACAGTAGAACTCGACAGAGTGAGAAAAATAGATCCTGATGTCCTCCAGTAGTCTAAGCCCATAGAAGCACATCCCCATAGGTAGGTCAGGGCAACATAAGCCACTCTAGTTATAAGCTTTGTCGAAAAGGAAAGTTTTAAGATTAGTCTTAAAAGTAGACAGGGTGTCTGCCTCACGGACCAAAACTGGGAGTTGGTTCCACCGGAGAGGAGCCTGATAGCTAATTGTTGAGGAAAATATCTTAGTAGTTATATTAATCAGGCAGTTGTATGGAGAATAATAAAAGGAACTCCTCAGGCCTCAAGACTGTGTCTCCCTTTCAGGGCAAAGTAAACACGCAGCTTGTAGGATGTGTTGAGAGTGGGTTTATGGCGTGAGGTCATTTGGCTTGACCCCTGATAAGACAGTTTGAGTAATAAATTAGCCGTACTGCATGGGAACCTCGAGGATAGTTCACGCTTGGGGCAACATGGTCTGGGTCCACCCCCCAGGCTAATCAGAAGGGACAGTCAGTCTTTTAAAAGATGTGTTCAGCTGTAGTGTAGGCAGACCGAATCGTTTGCAGCACCATGAGGTAATATGGTGAAATGGTAATGTAAGTTCTATTTCCTTTTGGAATTCCAAATGAATTAAATATGCATATTTTAAATGTTTGCCTGTGATCATTGTTTCTCCTTTACTGCCAAATCTTAAACCAGCGTAAGACGGGCCTTCAGAGATAAGCAGGAGTAGGCCAGTGTTAATACCAACAAAAGCCTGTGTCTCTTACTAGATGAAATCATAATTTGAAAACTCCATTTTGTATTCACTCGAGTTTAATCTGTTTGATATTGAAATTGGTTTGATTTGAAGCATTTAGGTATGTGAAAAAGGAGAAAGCAAAACAGTTGAGCTTTTTATTAGTATGGTGCCTTCAACGAAACAAAATAAGATCTGTTTATTTGCAGATGACAGAAATTTGTGCTCAGGGGAGGATTTAGAAAATCTTTTGAAGATGATTAACCAAGAAATGCATGAATTAGTGACATGGTTTAATAAATTAATGAAATATCACTTCATGTTAATAAAACTACATTATTTCTATTTGGAAAATGTATTAAAATATGGAAGTAAATGTAAAATTAAACGATGTAGCAACTGAAAGAGTTTATGAATATACATTTCTAGGTGTGACAATAGTTAACATACAATCCAAATTATCCAGAGGTATTCCAGTTTAGGTAAAGCAAGGTACATTTTAGATCACAAATCACTCCATCTACTTTATTCTTACCTTGTCTGGAGTACTGTGTAGAACAGGTGGGTCCAAATTGCATTCCTGGGGGCCAATTGTAGCCCCTGAGTTGATTTTGTGCGTCCCCCCCAACAGCATTTCAAGAAAGATTTGGCCCACCATCACAGATGGTTGATGCAGGTGGAAACTTTTTAACTACAGCAAAATTATTACAGACAAGTAAGAGTCTTAAAATTTAAAATGTTAGATACAACACAAAGCATTCGTCTTTTAGTAACCACACATTTTACATTCTCTTTTTTTTCCCTATAAATCGGGCCATATCTATCCAATGACTTTTACTCAAATGCAGACTTTGGTGCGTTAAAATCCGCTTTGAATTCATTTATTAAATTTCGGTAAAAATTGTGTTTTCAAAGAAATTCTGAACCAATCCCAGTTCTTGTGTGTTTTAAACTGTTTTTAAACTTCAGATCTACAATGGCTTACACATGCTTTTCCTGCTGATAATCCCCAAAAAATTCACAACACAAACTTTTGGTTATTTATTATTATTATTATTATTATTCATTTTTGGCCCTTGAGTACTGTTTAGATTTGACTATTTTGGCCCAAGTGGTGAAGAGTTTGGACACCCCTGGTCAGACCTGGCTGCAGAAACAAATTACAGGGGGGGGGGGGGGGGGGGGGGCATTCCATTTTTTCAGGGGGGCACACTTTTTCAAAAAACATTTTATATGCTTCAGGCTGAACAGTGGCTCTGTGACTACTCCTACAGCACTGAGAAAGAAATTCTCAATAAAATCCCAAAATCTAAAACAAATCGAACAAACAAAAAGCAATAGTGTATTCAGTGTTGCCAAATTAAGCAGGTTTGCACCCAATTAGGATTCTTTTGAACACATTGAGCTGGAACAAAAATAGCTTATGGGCAGGTTTTAAAAATTTGGGAAGCTTTTCACAACAGTTGTTGGGCTTTTAGAAAGTTTTACTTACGAAATATATCACAATAGTTGTCTGTCTGGCAGAAAACTAAAACCATTTTAATAAAATACCATCTCCTTGAACTCATTTTACTGGTCAATTTATTTTTGAAATGAGTCAAATCTGACATCATAAATGAATAATAATTATAATGAATAATATTGATTGTTATAATAAAATAATGATGGTTAATCAAGTGTTTGGTCAATGTAAACGCCCAAGAGGGGTTGAGTTCTACTGATCAACTTAAAAGAATGTCATGGCTGTGAAAGAGAAATGTTTGACTGAGCTATACTCTGTAAGAAAAATTAAGTTTATATTAAGGTAGATTTATTACTCATGTTGGGAAGCTATTGATAAAAGTTTTTTTTTCCTGTTGATATATCATGATTGTTAAAGGGATCTTGTGTGTTATTTGGTTGCCCGATTGTACATTTTGTGTGGAGCCCGTGTGTGAGTTTTTTTTCTTTGCTTCAGCTCAGTTGTGTGCTAATGGCATGTTCTTATGTGTTTAATGGTTCTGTGCTTTTAATATGAGAGTTTGAGATTCGGGCTTGTTTTTTCTTTTAAGTTGGGCAGGTTTTATGCTGGGTTTGGGTTACTGGAAACTAACATTGAGATACAGCAACCTGTAGCACTGTGTCTTGACTCAAGTCGAGCATAAACATACACGCTGATAAACATGAGCGCTGAAGTAAAAATTCATACTAGAAGAGGTTCTGTAATCACAGCAGCTAGGAGAACAAGGACCAGAACAAAGCAGAGTTCCCTTCTGCCTGCAAGTAACCCAAGTTTCTTCAGTTTGGCAGTTTTCCTGCCTGGTTCTGCTCCTGGTGCTCCTAGCTGTCTAGCTTAACCCTCCTAGCATGAATGTTTAATCCAGTGTTGACTTCAATGCTGACGTTTCAAACAGAAATTAATGGCGCTGCTTCCAGCTCGCTCTCGCTTGCTTCGTTGTCTGTTCTTGTAATTGTTTGGTAATCAGACTGAATATCCCGCTCTATCGACACCGACGGTGACCACAGCCGAGCCGTAGCGTCTGTGAAGGTTATGAATAGACCCCTTGCAACCACGTGACTCGTTACCCAGAACCCCTTGCGTGGCGGCCATATTGGTTGGCATGCCATTGTCTACACAACGCGCCAACATGCAAACAAAGTCTTACGTGGATGAGTTACAGCCTTCTGATAAGGCAGCTTACTTCGCTAAATGTGCAAGGATCGGTAATGCGGACCCTTTGGCTCTTCCTGATAAGGTTTTTTCTAGTAATCCCGATGATTGGCCATCAGTTTGCTACGCGGATCTGGTGAACTACCTTGTGTTGTCACCCACCCCAACGTACAGTGGCGATCAGATGAAGGCCTACAAGAGTTTGGAAGCGCACAAACAGTTCACTGCCGGATGGATACGTGAACTGTCTGTTTGTTACCTGAATGATGTAGCAGTTGTCCGTGGAAGGGTGAGTCTAATGTTTTTTATTCTCATAACTTAGCCGGGCGTACACTGTACGCGCTGGCCGTCTTTTTCCGTACGGGGGTGCGGGCCGGGCGGTCTGCCGTGCCGCGCGGCCGGCGGCGCGTCTCGTCTTTCCTCTCTCCCCTCCGTTCCCCCTGACGCCCGGTGCCTCCCGTGGTCTGGGTCCCTGTCACCCACCGGGGCACGAACAGTATGAGCACTCCGGTCGCGCCATACACAGGTCGTGAGCGGTGATCTTTTAAACCCCGCGGTTCCGTAGCTGAATATAAGTACCACGACTGAAAAACTCGTAGAGTGTATGCCCGTGAACGGGCGGGAGGGGAGGTGGCGATCGTTACACCGGCCGGAGAAGCCGCCGCTGTCTGCTGCTTCAGACAGCGGCGGCTGCTGTAGCGCATTAACTCCGCTTCTCCGGCCCGTGTAGCGATCGCCACCTCCCCTCCGCCGCTATTTAAGTAGAACAATGAATAGAGCAGAATTAAGTTGTATTTACCGGAGTATGATGGATCCCCCAGTCCATTTGGAGTGTTTGCCTGCGCTCTTTTCATTGAAAATATCCATTTCTTTCTTCTTTCCTCATCCTTTGGTAAACGACAGAAACGTACATCCAACGATTTGGAATGCCTCTGTGTGCAACCGGGAGCACAACAAGTGGTAGGCATTGCTTAGATTCCAAAAATAAACTAACTAAAAGTACGCTCTAAATCACCCGTTTTGTCATGTAGTAGACGGGCTGTCAGGCTAGCGTGCCCACCAAGATGGAGGCGCGCGCCCCCGATCTCGTGACTGTGACGTCAGATGCAAGGGGTCTACATCTGACCCAGCGACCCGCCCCTCTACAGCTGTGATTGGCTGATATTACCCTCAGTCGTTGATTTAATTGGTTGAATTGTGTGATTGACAAATCAAAGATAGTACTAATAGGACGATGGCCACTCCGAGGTAAAAAATAATAATAAGAAACTTGAAGAAAAAAAAAAACATTTTCCAGTTCGGGGCAGGCACGGCCCCCCAATGCCTGCCCATGCCGCCGGGTCTGCCCCTGGTGTAGACGTTTTGGGCAATTTACATTGCCCAAAACTGCACTTGAACCACGGTGGAAACCACAGAAAAGAGCAATAACAATTTAATACTGCTGGCTATCATCATTTGTTGATCCGGTCAAATACAAAACTGCACAAATTATGCACAAAATAGGAAACGACCTGTATCCTGTAAATATACAGAAGATGTTTTCAGAAAATGTAATCTTAAAATTCTCAGGATCAGAACATTAAAACATTCTGTTTCTATTTGTGGACTGAAACTGCAGAAAAGTCTCAGTGAAGGAATACAAAATTATCAAAACATCATCAGGTTTGAAAAAATAATAATTTAAAGATATTTCACTAAAATGGTATTTAGCTGAGTAGGGCCTGACTTATTCATAGGTCGTGTTTATAGCTGTTGTGCAGTAATTATGTGTGCAATGTTTTGTTTTGTTTTGCTGTGTAAGTATTTAATTCTATTTATGTGTGAAAAATAATATTTCACTCGTAACTGCATAATGAACCTACCTTGTAAAATGTTATAGACAATGCCTAATGTTTAAACACAAGTATAAAGCTCAATGGCAGCCGGCGAATCCATCAAGATGTTGAGACGAGGGCTGTTTTGATTTTGAGGTGCTGGGGAAGGATTTAAAAAGTTTAGACTTCTTCCTGCTCCTTTTTCAACATAACATTAAGCTGCTGTGCTGCGAACAGTGTGGAATATCTTTTGATTATACATATACTTTAATTTTTCAGTTTCTTCTGTTTTGATTGTCCAATCATGCTCGAAATGAACTAACTAACTAAAAGAGGCGGTTAGAGTGGAAAACCAAATTTCGCCATTGTTAAAGTTTGTTCACGGTTGAAGAGATTGGAAAGATCTTCCTGTAACAATTATGTTCAGCAAAATTCTTTTTAAATTAGTGTCACTGACTCATGTCTTTGTCATGCCGTTAATGTTGAAATCAGATAATAGAAAATTGGTATGCTGGGTAATAGGTTCTGCTTGTGTTTTAACTTTTATTATAAGATGTTTGACCCCGTTTCTGAATTATGTGATGAATTTCTAAAAGCATGATGGTTGTTCAGTGAGACTGGACAGCTGTTTTTCTGTAGGTTAAATTACGAAAACCCCCCCAAAAAAACAGGTCATCCATATGTACCACAGCTTCTGCTGTGGTACATATATCCCCTCCTTCTCTTCCAGATGCTTCCGTCTCTCATTGTTACCGCTGGCTTTAATCTGATTGTGCTCTCCTCTGTTTCTTTACCCAGGTAGATGCCTGAAGTCATGAGTGGCCCAGGACCTCTGTCGAGGCAAGCAAAGTGAGTTTCACACACTCCACACATTCCTGCTGGGTATTTACCTTTCTGTGTGCAGGCTGGATTGCGTTGCAGAGAATCACTAACCCAGTTTGTGGAAGGTGGCGTGGGTCAGGGACTTTGGGCACAGAGCCGCTCTGTTCGGAGTTGTTTGCTCTGCCTGGGCTCCCCCTCTGTTCCTCCTCCCTCTATCCTGTTTACACTCTCTCTTTTGCTCTCTTTCACTCCCTGGTCCATATGCTTCGGTTCGAATGCTCCCTGGTCCTATACATGAGCAGAGAATTGTGTTTATCAGAGGTGGCAGCGTTTGAAGCTCTCTGACTCAGATATTTAGGGGTTCAGGGAAAGAAGATGAAGGGCTTCAAGCGTAACTCCATCTCCTCTTGTCGTTGCAGTGGAGTGGCCAGATCGGACAGCAAGCTCAGCGCCAAGGCCCTCTATGGTAAGTTCATAGAGGTGTTTCTTTACTCTTGGCTTTTTTTCAAGAATGTGCCTTCACACACCCTGAGCCTGTATTTACTTCAGGATGTTGAGTCACAACAGGTTGTTGACTGCTAACACTGTATAATTTAGGGGGGTGTACACGCTTACCTCTAAGAGAATAGGTTTTATAGAAACAAACAACTTTTTTAAGGTGTTAAGTCCTTTCCTATCTCTATGCTTAAATAAATATCCAGCCTATTGTCTTAAAATGGTTTGAAAATTGTAAACTTAGCATATTTTAGGTATTACTTAACATTGTCTTTAAGGATAAAACATGATCCTAACCTCAGCTGTTATTGTTGGTGAAGATTCTCAGTCTTCCAGGTCATGATCAGTCCAAAAAAGGTTAAAAAATAAAACATCTGGACTTCTATTCTGAAGCTCCAGAATAGAAGTCCAGTTGTTTTATTTTTTAACCTTTTTTGGACTCAGTAGCAACTAAGGTGTTGTTAATTGTGATCGCCACCAGGGTTTCATTTTAAGTAAGTCCTACATTTAATTTTGTATTTTTTATTACTTATTTTGTGTTAATTTTACCTAATTTAATTAACTCAGTTATTCTGCTTCAGACAGACTTAATACTGACTAGACAATTTATTAGGCTTTTGCAAAAGTGTTCCAACCCCTTGAGGCTTTTCACATTTTGGCACATCACCCCCACCCACTTTACTGTAATTAATTATGATTTCATGTGACGGATCAATACCAAGTAGTGCATAACTGTGAAGTAGTAGGGAAAAGGGTACACAGTTTCCAAAAGTTTAAATATGTAAAGATCTCAAAAAGAGCATTGTGTCCAACTTTATTCTGACATCCCAAAATAAAATCCAGTCCATCCAAGCCAAATTCAAAGGGTATAAGCAATTTGGAAAGCACTGTATCTATAAAAGTGGAGGAAGAATTGTCTTGTTCATTTTAAGTTGTTGATATTCGGCAAGGCTGATGGGAGTGACACAAAAAGGCGTTCATACATAACTCAATTCTCTCACTAAAATGCTGCAGGTGTTGTGATGGAAGCCTATGGGGAGTGACTCTAAACAAATCCAACTAAGGCTTGTGAAAGATAATTTACTAAGGCTAACCAACATTAAAATAAATCACACCCAGCTGCGGTAACAATTCAAATCAACTCTGAAAGATTAGGTTGACTTGATTCTGTTAAGTTTCAAAATCATTGCCTGCTGCCAAATAAATGTCCTATTTGTGTAATTCTATGCACACTTTTGAATCGTCACGCTCCAATCTTTTGTTTTTGTGGATCAGCTCTGTTATAGATAGCAATCACAACAGTATTGCACTTGCCATGCAAATGACTCCCTCTGACAACCCAGAGCACTCCCTGTGTTACGTTTAGCTGCAGTCGTGCGGCCTTAATGGACTATCACAGTCCCTCCCTCCACATGTGCATCACTAATAACAAAAATCTCCCAGCATTGTGCTGAAGGATCTTATTTGTTAGTTTGTTAGTTTGTTAACTTGGTGTCAGTGTGATGACACCAAGTTAGAAAATGAGTCTAATGGGAGAAAGAGATGATTCTTGAAGGGAATAGGACTTTTCGCCCTCCAATGTGGTCCTTGCTAGGATTATTTCTGGGAGCCATTAGCGTCTGTGTGTCTGCACTTAGTCACCTTCTCATGTTTTGAGTGCTTTCTTTAAATACATGGGTGTGAGTGTTTAGGCGACGCATTTATAATCACGCTGCTAGAAAAACATTCTCAGGGCAAGGCCGGTTTATTTGTGTAGTACATTTCAGCAACAGGACGATTCAAAGTGTTTTATATGATGGAAACATAGGAAAAGAAAAAACATAAACAAGTATGTTGCATTGGCATAATAAAGAAAAGTTGGACTACAGACTGATAATAAATATGTTTCTGTTAAATGCAACTCTAAATAAATGGTTTTTAACCTTGATTTAAAAGAACTCAGAGTTTCAACATTTTTTGGCAGTTGTCTGGAAGTTTCTTCCAGATTAGTGCCGCACATAAACTGAATGCTGGTTCTCCACGTTCGGTTCTGGTTCTGGGGATGTGGAGTAGACTTGAACTAGAAGACCTTAGTGGTTCGGAAAGGTGCATATGGCAACACATCTTTAATCAATTTTTTCTGCTAAGCCAGTCAGTGATTTATAAAATAACAGAAGGATTTTAAACTGTTTTCCGTGAGATAAATGGAGCCAGTATAAGAACTTCAGAACTGAAGCAATGTGCTCTACTTTAAGAGTTTTAGTGAGGGCAGAAGACTTTCTTGCATAAAGTCTGCTGGTGCTGCTTACATAAGGTGAGCTTTTTTCGCGATGAATGAATGTGTGTGTCCTTGTGTCTATGAGAGAGAGACAGAGAGAGAGAGAGAGCTAAAGTGCAGGGTGTGTCTGTTTTTAATATGTGGCTGGAACAGGGTGGGGATACCCATGTAATGCAGGTGAATAAAAGACACATTGAGAAGTGGAAAGGAAAAGGCAAGGCTCTGCCTCTCTTTTTGCTTATTCTTTGCTCCAGAGATGAGCTCACCGGTCCGTGCCGGCACCTCCTTCTACACAGAGAAAAATTTTCCAACCCGCCAATCCATCGTCTCAAATAGAAACCAACACAAAGGTGCAACGGGACAAGGCTCGATTGTGGTTGCATTGTTCTAAATTTAGAATCACCTCCAATGGCGGGTGATTGTGCTGAAGGATTGCTAAGTGTTTTCAGATGGTTTCAGAATGCCCCTGAAACATGGCTGAGTTATTTATATTCCAAATATCCACACGGGGCAAGAACCCCACGGATGATCTCTGTGACACACCTCGCCGGACGTGTGAAGAGTTGTTTTTCTCTGCCTCAGCCCGTACGGAGTGACAGATGGTCACCGCTACTGTCTCACCGCAGGACCGCCTGTCCTCTCTTTGCTTAAAGAAAAGAGAGCAGATGACATTGTGGGCTCTCTGCAGCAGAGCTGGATAAAGGGTTGAATAAACATGTAGCAGAATAATCTCACATATGCAAACTTCCCCCATAACTCAAACACTGAAGTAGACAAGTGATGCAAATGCAGACCAGGTTCTCCAGCCTGATCTGTTATCAGCTTCTGGGGGCTGAAACAGAAAGAGAGAACATCAGAATAGTCATTGCTTGGCTTGTACCAAACCACTGAGACAATTTCAGAAGCTTGTATGCTGTTTTGCTTTATAGTTGAGAACCCTGTCTCTGTTCTGGAGTCTCTGACCAAAAGACAAGACTCTTCGAATTCCTGTATTTGCATTTGGTAGACATTTTTTTGTATGTTGATGGAACGAGGAAAGAAAACCAAGAAAATCGACTGGTAACTGTTTTCATCTTGATCTACAGATCAAAATCTGATATTAGGAAAATTGTATTAGTAAAAAAAATCTTGATGTTTTCCTAATCTGTGAATGCACCATCATAAGTGCTACCAGGCTGTCGTGACTACCACATTCTGGTGTGGGTATCGTTACTGAGTTATGAAAATGGAAAAGAAATAATAAAAAAAAAAAACATAGATTCAAAAACTTTATAAAAGAAATTCGGATTTCCTACAACATCTTGAAACAGAAGTATTTCAAAGTGTTTCACCTGTGGAGAACCAAGCAGGAAGGCATATTTTGTTTGTGGTTCCCTGCGGGTGAAAATTAAATCCAGCTATAATCTTGTTCTAAAATTACAGACAGACATGCTTGCCTTTAAAGCATTAAGGAATAAAGTAAACTGAGAAAAGCAAAGTCATCTTATTTTATGCATCTGTTTGCTGAATCTCGGGGCAACAGCTCACTTGTTGGGAAACATATACAAAAGTTAACCAACAGGAATTCCAATCAAAGTAAATCTATATCTAAACTAAACATAAATGGGAATATTAGTTCTGATGATATGGAACTTGCAAACGAATTTAACTCCTTATTTGTTATTTCAGTTGAAGAGTTTGCGGCAAACTTTAACCCTTGCTCTTTGTCGTGTGGGGAGGTGACAGATTCTTCCTCATCCTTTTATTTTACACAAGTGAATCAAGACAAGATTAACACAATAATTAATCATCTTAACAATTCAAAAGCTAAAGATATATTCGGATTAGATATGTTGTTAATCAAAATGTATAAACAACATTGATAGCACCAATAACACATATAGTAAATCTACACTTAAAAGACTATGTATTTCCTCAAAATTTTAAAACAGCGGTTGTGACGCCAATTTTTAAATCTGGAGCACGTGATTCTGCAGGTAATTATAGACCAATTGCAATCATACTAGTAATTTCAAACGTAATTGAAAAGCTAGTGGCAAAGCAATTGATGAGCTATTTGGACAGTAAACACCTTCTAAATCCTAAACAATTTGGATTTCGACCAAAATATTCAACAGAAATTGCCTTGTGCCATTTTACAGAAGTGCTCTTAGATTTTAAAAGACCTTTGAGGCTGTAAATCACAAAATACTTCTAATGAAACTGAAACAATTTTTCACAACAAGCGATAGACTGGTTCAAATTCTATCTTGACTCTAGACAGCAATGTGTTAAAATAAACAATGTTAAATCTGAAATAAAAAAAAATTATTTTGGAGTACCACAAGGCTCTATACGGGGGCCTCTGCTCTTCCGCTTATACATAAACAATCTGCCTAAAATAAGCAAGGATGCAAACTGTCAACTGTAAGTGCCTGTGCAAAATCTATCAGGGTCATCACAACAGTAAACAGGCTTTAATCGGAGGCATCCGGACTTTCGTTCAGTTCTTTCCGAAAAGAGAGAACAGAGAGACGCAAGAACATTGTCATTCAATATGTGTCAGGAGTTTCTGAGTTTTCTCCAAACACAACATACTAGTAAATTTCAAACCTAATAGCACTCAGACAAAAACCGGTTCATCCCAAAGACGGAACACCCAAACCACAGCTGAGCGCATTGTGTATGCGGTCCAATGCAGCGACGACTGCTCAGACTCCTACATTGGAGAAACCAAACAACAGCTACATAAACGCACGGCACAGCACAGGAGGGCCTGCAGCTCATGGCAAGATTTAGCAGTCCTCTTGCACCCGAAGAACAAAGGACACTCTTTTGACGACAATGATGTCCAGATTTTGGAGAGGGAGAACTGATGGTTTGAAAGAGGGGTGAAAGAAGCCATCTTGGTCAAAAGAGAAAAGCCATCACTAAACAGAGGGAGAGGATTACGCTTCCCAATCCCCAGTGTTTACAGCTCGGTCCGCCAACACTTTCCAAAGAGATTACATCAGCAATCCCATCATGATTCAGGTGACCAAGTACTCCACTCACACCAAGCAATAGCCTCTACCACCCAGGTTGCTGCGTTTTGGGGTTTTTGAGCTTGGAATCTCTCTGACATATAACATGCTGGATTTGAAAATCCAGCATGAACATGAAAATTTTAGAGTTAAAGTAAATGCATGCAATCCCCAGGGGATACACACAGAGACTGCAGTTTTAGCAACGCTAGGATAGGGTGACCAGACGTCCTCAATTTCTGGGGACAGTCCCCATTATCTGGCAAGAGCGGATAAGAAGGGGACTGTCCCCGATTTTAGTGGTTCATGAATGAGAACAAAAGTTGCACACAACAACAGCTGTTAAGGTATCTGGTTGTGCTGCTGTCAGTGTTACAGTGTACCGAGCACACCATCCTGTCAGCATTGCCCAAAAATGGACAAATTTTACAGTTGTAAGCCAGAGCATCTTTTGTTAGTGGTTCCCTGCAGGTCAAAATGAAATCCCGCTATAATCTTGTTCCAAATATCTGATAACCATATAGTTTAGCTTTTTTGTTAATTGCCTTTAATTTCCTCTTTGATCTTTTTTTTAAGCGATGGCGTCTTTGAAAATCAAACCGAATAAGCATTTACCACACAGAAATGAATGCCAATTTCTGTAAATAAAGGTGAAATATCAAGCTCCAGGGTGTTTAAGTGGCTTTTACAGTGATTGTCTGATAGATCTGGGTCATGTAAGGGTTTGATAATGTGCCAGGGTGCTGTGTTTTATCACCGGCCATTGACTCTGGAGAGTTCTGCAGATCGCCCCATCTGCCGGCTAAGTGGCTCTTATTGCGCTCGGTCACAGGGCTGTGAATTGATTGGAATTAATGTCGGTCATTAATAAGACATTAGTCAAGGTCAGCTTTCAGAGTGACACCTGACGCTTTTGTTTCACCTGTGGAGAGCCAAGCAAGAAGGAAATGGAAGGAACAGGAAAGACAATGGGTCGCATCATTTGGACGGTATAAAGTCATCCCCCTTTTTAAATCTGTATATAATGATTTGCTTGAGCTCAATGATGAGCTCTTTGTCATGATGATAAAAAAGGATAAATATTGTAATTTATCCACTTAGCTTTGACACACATTTTCCTAAGTGTTCTACAAACAGCAAGGCTTTTGTGTTGCAGTCAGCATAAAGCGCTCAATAGGACATGTATCTGTGAGACGTATGAATGTTGACTCTGTTAGGTGGGACATGGAGATGGAGAGAGAGCTGATAGGAGAACTATTGCTGGAGTTTTATGGGAATATGTCCACATTGAAGCACAATTGTTACCCTCATATTATTCACCTGCGAAATGGGTCGAAGCACTGTGGTGCACTCATCTAGCATCTGCCATTTTAAAGACAATGGCATCACTAAGCAGCTCACGCGACGCTGATATCTAGAGCTTCCATCTGAATATAAATAAATGTTAATATAAAAAACGAGCAAATGTATTCTTCCCCCTTGCTTTGTTCAGGCTTTGAAGAAGTTGTAAAATGTTTTTGCTTCTTAAAAGAAAACTCTTTAGGTCTAAAAATCCGATGAGTCCAATCATAAAAGGAGAAAGGAAGAAAAAAAAGACAAACTAAACAACCATAAAGGGTTGTACAGTAATGGTTAAAAAGAACAGCACACCCTGGTTTGGATCGTTACTTTATGTAAACTGCCTTGCAAAAGTGTGCATAGATTTTTTTATTTGTAGAAATAAAGGTACGAAAGGTGTGCCGTTAATAAGCCACCTTTGCTTGGATAACCCTCAATATAGTCATTCACTCTCTCATTAAGGTTAGGAAACAAAGCAGGGGGTGTTTAAATCAGGTTTAGGGTATAGAATTATATTTCAAGCTTAGAACATCTCAATATGAATATTTTAAGTTTTATAGTCTTTTATTTGTTTGTAACTCCTATAAAAGCCCGTCAAACAGGTTCTGTACTATATTGATTCTTTTCTTTTCTTACTCATTCATTCTCTTGTATGTTTGTGGATAATTTTATTGTTCTTCAGCTGAATATCAATGTCCCAATTTGCTCCAAGCTTTAGCTGCAAGACAAATGGTCTCACAATAAAATAAACATTTGTATGGTAATGTCAATGTCTGCTAGCTCTCAGAGTTCTGTGGCTCCAAAAGAGCTATGGGCAAAGTTGTGGGGTGTTATTGCTAAATATTGTAACAACAAAAAAATAAGCTTTTTTTTCTGACATCATGATGGTGCCAACATTAAGGGAGCGTTGACTTTTGGGAAGTCTGATATTGGATTGAAAATATCATTTCAAATAAATTGCGGCTCTGCAGCAAAATAACCACAAATCATTAGCCCTCTCCCACTGTGGTCATCCACTGGTCTATCAAAATGGAACACACATTATGATTATGGTGTTCATCTCTCCAAAAGGTCATTGTTACACTTTTTTGTATACAACCTCACAAACCTGATCCATGGCAGCCCCTCTTGGTATCATTTCAGGTCTTAACACTGCACTGTTAAAAACTTTATTATTTTACATTCACTCTCTGAAATGAGATCTGCAGAGTTTGAGATTTCACTTTTATGTCCTGTTCTTTGTAGATTACACCGTCTGACCTCAGGCTCCTACTGATTTTATTGGAACTCTCTTCTATGTTTTCCACTTGTGAAGAATATTTCTCATTGTAGAGCGTAAGACTCTTAAATTTATGGTCAAACTTTATTAAATAGTGGGTAAAGTGCCAGAGAGGAGGAAGTGAGCTCGATGCTGTCATTAATCTTTGTACCTGCAATAAATCTGGGCTTATGAGGCCAGCCCTGGTTGTTTACTGCCAATTCGGACGGCATATTATGAAATGTAGGAGGGGAAATGAAGATACACGCACTCCTATCATATACGATTTAAGATTAACTCCTTTAAAGTATTTGGTTCCGTTGCAGTGATTCTCTAGATCAGGGCACTTTTTAGTTTCATTATGCAAAAAAAGTGAATTGTTGTGCAGTTTCGCCTTTTCTTTTTTATATATTAGCACAAAAATATAATCAAATAAGCTATCCTAAGTAATTGCCTTACTAACTGTGTCACCAACCTGAATCATTTGCAGAGTTGTTAACTGTGAGGTCACATGGGGTGGACCTCTCCAGTCCAGTGTCTTGTCACTTCCTTATTTGCTGGCTGTTCCTCTTTGCTCACGCATTACTGTTTCTCATTGTCGGTTCTCACTACTAAAACGTCAACATGTGGACTTATGGTCAGTGCTGTTTTCTTTGTATTGGTGGAGAGTGGCATTTTTTCTTCAGCAGAGAATAATTTTTCTTTTTGTTGCCTACAGAACAACGGAAAAAGTACTCTAACTCCAATTTCATCATGCATGAGACATCGCAGTATCATGTTGAGGTAAAGTCTATGTTGCTTTATGATTTGATTCAATGGTTCAGAATTTAGATTCAATGAAATAGAAAAGGTAGTTGTAGCTCAAGGACTGTTGTTTTTTGCAGATGCTTTAGAGAGAATGAAAAGAGGATTTAAAAAAAACGTTTATATAGATTTGACAACCTGTGTACATATCTGTAGAGCTGCACAACATGTATTGCTTATAACTTCATAATTTGCTTTAAAGGGTACAATTTTATTCTAGTCTTTTAAAATGGCCTGAAGTAGTGGTTTAATAGTACACCCCTATATTGTGTCTCCAGCCTGTGAATAAATACGGTTTGGGTTCACAAGGAGTCTGGATTTTACTTGAATTTTTAGAAAAAAAGTAATAATAAATAATTTTTTGCAGGAAAAGTGCAAATCTTAAACAAATCTAACCATTTCTAATCAGTGTACAATAATTCATTCCAGATTTGATCAAGGAGGCTCTTAAGGCTTTTCTTATGATTTCAAAGATAAAATCAGGTTTCCATAATTCTTGTATTATGTTTTAAAGAATTCCTGTTATGTTTTGAAAAAGTCAAAAGTTTGACCTGTCTAAGTATTGTAGATCTTGAACTAGAAATGATCAAATGCAGTCCCCACCCCTTTAAAAACAGGGGAAAGCCCTTTAGGTTGGCACCAATGGGAGGCTCCAAATCAAATGCCAACTTCATGGTACTTCAGGGTTTTTACAAATTGCTCAGACTTCATATTGCGATGCTTAAGAATCGTTCATAATGTGTCTATCACTCTTGTCAGAGTTAATTTTTTTTCCACCAAGTACTCAAAATGCTGCCACCAAACGGACGTAGAAGCAGCAGGGCAGTATTTAATTCCTAATGTAACCGAGCATTGTTAGCCAGCATGTCGAGCAAGTTTCTTAATAGGTCAAATCCATCAACCAACTGTGCAACGCAGGATCTGCTTCCCTTATTACTTTAAAGTAAATATAGCTACAGACTGTGAAACTCAGAGCACAGACCATATCTGAGGCTCCTAAAAAAACTGTATTAGAGGAGGTTTTACTGACAAATGATGGATACTATTAATACGCGTAACAGACTTCACCTTGTGTTTGGACCGCTGTGTTTTGCACCGTCATGAAAAATCTGGAAAAGTGTACACATCTTTTCCAGGTCTTGATTAGTTTAAAAAAAATAAAAAATAATAAGATGTGTGTAGAAATATTAGAGTTTTGGTTATCTAAAAGATAAAAACTCAGATTCTCTAATTATTCATTGATTCTGAATTTTCCAAATTTAAACTATGATTTTTTTTAACCTACTGATTGCTGAAAAGTTCATTAGAAAAAAAGAGCCATTTAATTGTTGTAAACAATCAGTATTTAGTGTAGTTTAGGATGCTTCAGTCCAGATTTGACAGTCTTCCTTTTGGGTCTCTACTGCTTCTATAAACAGTCCAAGTCTTTTTTAAGTAGAGTTGATTTAACTTAATTTAATTTTGAAATGACAAATGTGTTGAAAGTAAATAAAAATGACAATAAATAAAGATAATGATGTTATGCAACACAAAAGTTTCTATTTTAGTATGAACAAAGTTGTTTCTAAAGTGCTATAAGCTGAAAAACTTTTAAAAATGATTGCTTGTAGCGTGACACTTTTCTCAGGTCAGGTCTCTGCAGGATTATTTACAGTTTTGTTTAAGACATGACTTTGACAAAAAGTTGATCTTATTTTACGTATTGAGGATGTTTTGTTTATTTTGGTCTCCCACTTGTTTAATTAGCCTTCTTTTAAAGCATACCGCCTAAAATGTCAACCTAGTCAGGAACAATAATTGGACCGAAAATTAAAAAATAAAACCTGGCTAAAGAAACCCTGGAAATTTGCTATAGAAACCTGTAGATGTACTGATCCAGACTAATTTGTGGACGGTATGGCTCTTCGGAAGCAAATGACTTGTGTAGTTACAGTTTTTAAATTATCTTCATGAATTTAACGGTTAAATCTTATTTTGACGTGTTAGCTGTTCATTGGTCGCAGAGGAGATAGCTAAAGAGTCCATCACTGAATTATCCTGGCCTGTTCTTTTGACCTGAGATTAAAGCTCACATAATGATGATGCCTGTGATTTACGAGACCTCACGATAAAACAACCAGCCCTCGGAGTGCAGCTGTGTGGGGCTGATATACACAGGTCAGAGACTGGCTGTGGGTGAATGGTTAGTTCTGAACGGTGTCCCAAGCCAGCACTGATAGTTTTCCAAAATGCGTCTTCATCATCACACAGGAGTATGTTGTAAGACGTACCGTCTCAGTCGTTGTGTCCTTGGGCAAGACACTTCACCTGAATTGCCTGCTGGCGGTGGACAGAGGGGCTGGTGGCTGGTGGCAGCCCTGCTTCTGTCAGTCTGCCCCAGGGAAGCTGTGGCTACTAACAGCTCACCACCGTCAGGGTGTGAATGTGTGTGTGAATGACTGATTGTAGAGTAACGTGATTTGGGGTCATGGGACTAGTTAAAGCACAAGCCATTTACCATTTACCATACTCCAAAATTATGCTTGTAGCAATACGTTTGTGTTAAAGCTACATGCCTTAACGCAAATAAAATTAAAATATCAAATCAAATTTGAACTAAATGAACTGCTATCATCTGTATTTCTAACAAAACATGTTTGTCAGTACAGCCATTACAAAAAAAAAAAACATTGATTCATAAATCACAAGAAAGTTTGCAGTCAGGTTTATACATTTATCATGATAGTGGCATTAGGATGTGAAACAGCTTCTTTTGAAAGACGTACAGCTGTCATCTAATGGTTAAACTCTGCTTCTGGATTGTGTTAGAATTCACAAAGGTAATAAAGAATGTGCGTTTTGATATCACAGAGAGAAACGAAACCTTGGTGTCAGTACTGTGCCAACTCTCAAATCTCAGAATGCTTACATGACAATAGAGCTTGTAAAAATGTGTTGAAACAAATTTAAGACAGTCCAATCAGGTAAAATGGAAAAGCCAGCCACTCCAGTAAAGCTGATAACACAATTTTATTTCTTGTTTGCAGCCAATTTAGACGCAGAACCCAACTAACAATGAAAGTTTATGTGCTGTCTGTAAAGTTTTAACAGACAGCACATATTGCTAAAGGATTTGTGTTTTTTGATGTGGTAAGGCCACAAACTTTAATGTATTTTATTGAGATTTTATACAATTGACAAACAGTCATATTTTCTGAACTGTGGGACGAAGTAGGAGCCGGAGTACCTTGAGAGAACCCACACATGCACAGGGAGAACATGCAAAACCCATGCAGTAAGACCCAGGACCTTCTTGTTGCAAGGGACCAGCGCTATCAGCTTCACCACTGTGCCGCACTCCTGTATTTTTGTGACTCATTAAAAAAGCTTAAGTTATATGTACATAGTTCAGTATATATTTTATTTTCTAAATTACAAATTGGCCCAGATGGACACATTTTATAGTTTGGAAAATATATATAAGACAGTCTTAAAGCAATCCAACTTCCTGATTAAAGAAAATCCAACCGGAACTTCAAGTGATGTGGTGCTGAAATACCGACATGTTAGATTTTAAAGCAAATTTTGGGTAATGCAACAAAATATATGCTAGTAACTAAAGGATTTTAATGGTTGAAGGAGTTTTTCGCAGCTGAGCAGAGAAAGTGAGAAACCAGCTGTTGCCCAAACTTTAAATGCCATATCTGAAGCTGAGCTACGCTGATCAATTAATTTTATATGTACAATAACTGGGATATAAAAGTTTTTACAAAACCATAAACTGTATGGCAAACAAGATTGAATCTTTTTCGTACGTTTCTGTGCTTTTCATCAGTTTCAGAAAACTCACTAACAGCTTTTTTTCTTCTTCAGCATCTCTCCACGTTTGTTATGGACAAGACAGAATCTATCGTCACTGTAGATGACGCTATCAAGAAACTGATTCTTCTGGACTCAAAGGATAAAATCTGGACACAGGAGATGCTACTGCAGGTTACAGACAAGGCGGTTAGACTTCTTGATTGTGACACCCAGGTCCGTTTGGATTCACACGTTATGCTGTCTACGTCCTCTGTGCTTTTATTGGATATCAATTATGGTCCCACAAAGAATTTATTCAGTCTAGATTTGTTTCAGAACATGAGATTAAAACAGAGCAGTAGTTCTGTATCGCTCCTTAAGCTACTAGTTAACGATAAAGAAATGTATAGATTTGCAGGTAGTAAATTATGCTTTTGGAGTTTAGTTGTTTAATTTAGTAGTCTGAGTTGATTCTTATCTGGTTTTCAGAAATACCTCAGAAAAGTCTAAAGTGCACCAAATGAATCTACCAGAGTTGTAGAAATTCAACACAAGTTAGTCTCTCATAGTGAAGTTATTTGAAAGCATATTCATAATGGCAGTAAATATTAGCTGATCAGCTGCTGTTCAGACAAGTGTGCCAAACCGTAAATGAAGCTTTGTTCTTTATTTTTGACTTAACGGCCTTGTTTAACCATATTAAGGATATGATCCATATTTTCCTTTAATGCGGCCACCTCTTTCCCTCTGGCATTCTGGTCGTCATGCAGGAAGAACTGGAGAACTTCCCCCTCTCCACAATCCATGTTTGCATGACGGTGCTGAATCAGACACGCTACTCGTCTGTGCTGCTGCTCCTGTGTCAGGACAGGGACCAATACAGACCAGACATCCATTTCTTCCACTGTGACGAGGTGGAGGTGAGTCTGAGACAAACCCGGCGCGTGTTGTTAACTGTTTAGGTGCCCTCCATGTTGTTTGTTGGAATATATTTTACTGTTTCATTGGTGCTTTTTGCCATATTTCTTCTGTGTTTGAGTAAATACTGTTTTTTTTTGGTCATCTATAGAAACTCCAGATAATTTCCAGATCAATCTCAATTATTTTTTTCTTTTTTTTTTGCTTTGCCTAAAGTCCTGCTTCCTGAATAAATAATCACATTTAAAAAGACAGAAAACCACAGAGATAAAATGAACTCATAATTACAGTCACTAGAATAACATTTTTTTACTCATCTTATTTTCCTCTGCCTTCCTATAACAGAGTACAATTTAGATACCACTAAAACGCATTAAAAATTACAATTGAATCTTATAATCCAGTTCTATTCCTGGTAGATGAAAAGTTAAAACGTGACTTAAATCAGTAATTAAAAGTGACACTTTAGAAATCTGAAGTGAGATTCTGTTAAGGGCTTATGAACGATTGATAGTATACTCGCAACAGACAGCAATTTTTTTTATAAATGCAGATTAGGCCTATAAGGCTGAAGCACCCTGCATCACTAGTGGTACAAATACGTCATTGCTGTTGAGACTTTAGCCCCCCCCCCCCCCACTCCCCGATTACTGATTAGTTAGCGTGCCTCACCATCCTCCTCACTGAGCGGTGGCAAGATAGACTTAGTTCCTCATCCAGTCTTTGTCGGGTCTCCAGTTGTTTTCCACACTTTATTTATTGCTTTTGGCTTTGGATATGGGCAGGTCTAGGCAAGTAGCACGTAGCATTTGGATG
This sequence comes from Fundulus diaphanus, assembly GCA_037039145.1. NCBI lineage: Eukaryota > Metazoa > Chordata > Actinopteri > Cyprinodontiformes > Fundulidae > Fundulus > Fundulus diaphanus. Next base: position 29,143,871 of record CM073134.1, read on the forward strand.
TCATCATGTCCTTCATCATACCCATAAATAGATATATTTATTATAAGGCTTTTATCAAGCCTTTACCGGTGGTGCTGATAATGTAAATGAGAGCAGAGCTGAATTAAAGGCACATTTATTCCAACAACTCCAATCTCAACAATGATATGACAGATCTCACTGATATCATTTTATTAACTATTACGGTGCTGTTGTGTTTCAATTAGTTATTGATAGAGATGCACTGATCAGTTGATTGGCTGATACCTAATTCCTCCTCATTTATTTATTTATTTCCAAAGATTTGACAACTCACAAACTTAAATCTGTATAAGCTTTGATTTAATTCAACAATTAAATCTAAAATGGACCTGAAAATGGGAAAAAGGAGCTGCAGGTGAATAGAGGTAGTAGGGTTAAATCACACCAAAACTAAAGGGATTTCATGATTATCACTATTTATGCATCACACCAAAGTGCATCAGAGAACAGGCTGTTGTTGAAACAAGTTCTGCATTTGACCTAACGCTTACTGGCCAGAGCCAATCAAAGTAAAATTGGCCTATTCCAATCAGTGACCAATCGATTGATGCATCACTAGGTATTTTAGCTGTTCACAGTAGACTATTGTAAGTTGCTGTTTGTTGCTAATGAAATTCCATGTGAAAGAGCTTCTGCAACATCCATTCAAAGAAGTTGTCTGATAGAAAATGAAAGAAGTGTGGATATCATTATAGTAGCACTCACTTGGAACTGCTGTGATATATCCAAAAACATTTTTTTAATTTTCATTCTTAACTTTAGCATTGGATCTTTTAACATGTTAAGGGACACAGTGGGAGTATTAAAAGATTTCCTGCCATTGAAAATGACCAACATGATTTTGTTCATCTCTTTCTGCTTTGTCTAGGCTGAAATGGTTCACGCAGACATAGACAGTGCTCTTGGAGACAACAAATATGGAAGAAAAATGAGGCTTCATACCCTTAAGTAAGAACAATGGTGTTGACACACGACCACACACATATTTATGTACACATTCCAAGTTTAATATACTATTGTAGCAGTAATTACTCATAATGATGCATTTTTGCTTCATTCTTCCTCTTCAGAGTAAACCAGGAAAAATTGAAGCATCAGAGAGAAACCATCCTCCCTCCTACGAGCCCCAGGGGCCCGCCGCCTGTTGCCAATCGACGAGTGGCAGCCGCGGCAAATCCTCCGGGTAAGAATGCACAGCTTTACGCTTACATGAAAACACAAACCTTTTAATAACATAATTCATTTTCTGTGGTGATGTTTTGTTTTTTTGTGATTAATGATAGATCCTCGACTTGCTGGACCTTATGATGCAGAGTCGCATGAAAAGCTGGCCCAGCGCATCGAGAAGGACGTGGTGAGTTTGGATATCCGCTGTGGCGGTTATCGTGTCCTTTTTGTGAGATCATAACAACTACAGCTTATGTTTTTACCTCTTTAGCAAATCCTCAACTGTGCCCTGGACGACATAGAGATCTTTGTGTCGCAGCTGCAGAAGGCAGCAGAGGCGTTTTCCCAGCTCAACCAACGCAACAAGAGTAAGAAGAACAAGAAGAAAGGACCAGCAGGTCTGTCACCCTTTCTTCTTCTGCGGTGGTTCAAACGGCATGACAATATGCACGTATTGCTCACTTTGCCATGTGTGATTCTCTTGGTCCTCAGTGTGCTGATGTGATTTATCATATTTATGCATGTTTTGCCAACACTTTAGCTTTATTATATTTGAAGGTATAAAACTTTTCTAGAGGATTCAAAATAAGGCTCTAGTTTGCGATGTGACTCCAAGGCACGGGATCTCACAACATTAAAACCGCACAATGTTTCTCATCAAACTCAAGTGTTTCTTGGAAAGCTCCACCCAGTTTCTGCCCGTGTGAGTTTACTTGGTTGAGTAGGTGTAAGCTGTCATCACGCTGTGTGGTTATGACTAAAACTGCTGGTCAAACTGGCTGAGAGCCCTCAGTTAAGTAAGCATTAAAGATGTTCTTAGCTCTTTAAAAATGTCTATTTGGAGACATTTTGGTGATATGGTAAATAAAAAAACTGTGACAGTTTGGAGGCACTGTAAGAATAGATTAACTGGTTAATTAGGCTGACGTAGCATCTGCTTCGTAGCTTCGGATTCAGGTTTCATTTTATGAAATCTTCAAAGATAAAATGATATTAAAACCGGAAATGTAGGATCAGAATAATAAATAGTTGGAAAGAAAACTCTATGATTACATGTTCAAACAGTAGCAACAGCCCATAATAGCTGCATTAATAATCGGATTTTCAAATATATTGATTTTTATTGCGAACAAGCAAACATGGTTTCTTTGATTTCAGAGCTTGGGTGAACTTGTCAGAAGGAAACAAACATGCAACGTTTCTATATGTTCCTTTTAAATAACTGCATAAAAGAATTACAAAGAATTTGTATGATATCTAAATCTACCTTCATTGAATAATTCCCCATGCATAGAAATTATTGATCTATTAAGGGAAGCTTTACCAGTCACCCATAACATTATGGCCCTCGGTCCTGCAGCTGATCTGAATGCAAGGATGCGCTGAGAGAAAGCATTAAAATGGAGAAACTTTTGAATGTTTTTGAAGACCTATCAAACAACCTGGGACAGCTGTGAACTGGCTCATTAAACATGAAAGGGAGTCAGAGATGTATAGCAGCTTCTAAATTCACTGTCGTTGAGGATTGATTGAAAGCAAGTCGGACCACAAAGATCCAACATCCAACAAGTTTTAGACACCCCTGGGTTTCCTTGTCCACATTCATACTAGTAACAATATTATGGCTAAAATGTTCCTGCTAACTTTGATTTGACTGTGATTTTTTATGCAATGGAAACGTACGTTTCATAGAAGTGACAATTTACCAAAGCAATCAACATTTATCCCAAACTCCCATTTCATATTCATGATCTCATGGGTCATAAACTTTCTATTCAGCCGGTTGAGTCACAGGTTACGAAACTGTGCAGGAGTTTTTCTTACCCTGCAAGGTGAAACGTTTATTACCCTCTATCGTTGTATCGCTCAAGCTATAAATTATTCTAGAAGTGTAGAATCGAAGAACATTTATGAGTTTGCTCCTTGGCTAGAACGTGTAACCCGCGTCTTGTCCGCAGCACGTGTGTGGAACAGCCTTGTAACCGTGGCCTCTGTGTGTGGTCATTGTTGTTGTTCTGGTTTACAGAGGGCATGCTGACCCTGCGGGCCAAGCCCCCCACTGAAGCAGAGTTCATTGACAGCCTGCAGAAACTGAAGCTGGCCCTCAACCTCTTGGTGAGATATCAAAGCTCCTAACCTTCATCAGTGAGTGGCCGCTCTATGGTCATCAACTTACCTATGATTATTTGCCACTCTGCCCCCTGCAGGCCAAGCTGAAGAAACACATACAGAACCCAAGTGCTCCTGAGCTGGTTCATTTCCTATTTGGACCTCTGGAGCTGGTAAGAGCTGCAAACAGTAATCTGTTTGAGTTTGAATTGGATGAGGGAAGCCATCTTTCTCTCGTTGTGGGTCATTGCTGAAATATTTTGTTGCTTTTCTTAAACGGAAACTGAGCTGAGAGGCTAAAGTGACACAGGGGGGTTGTTAAAATCAAACGATGAGAACACTTGCATTTTTTTCAGCAAATATTTGTGGTTTTTTTTGGTTTGTTTTCCTTCTTTTTGCTGCTCTGGCTCCACACCCTCTCGGTGCTATGCTCAAACACTTAACCAACCGGAGCGACACGGCTTTCATCTGAAACACAAGTGCAGCTGTAAAGCAATGTTGCTTTTCCAGCCGGGAGTGTTCAACCACTCCTTCGATACTGCGGGACAGAAAATTATCTCTGAACATAAGATTTGTGTGATGTGTTTGAAGAAAGCTCACCCCTTCTAGCTGTTCTTTAACAACTACCTTAAATACCTAGCAGGCGTGTACGGTGGCAGATGCAGTAATGATGCAAACTCCAAAACACACATTCACAAAAAAACAGATGGAACAGAAAAATGCTGCAATCAAAGAAAATAGAATGATGCAAACTTCAAAACACTGAAAGCAAAAGAAAAATTCTGCAATATCCTAAAACAGAAGTAATGTTAAAAATGCTCCCAGTACTAAAAACAGCTGGGATTATTATAACATTATAACAAGAGAATGAACACTGCTCTTTCAGCCAATTTCAACTATGAACCTTTAAATCATGTCCTCAGGTCCTGCAGAGCTGTGGGAGTCCTGACTTGGTACGTTCAGTCATCTCTCCTCACCTTTCAAAGGACGCTGTTGACTTCCTGCGAGGACACCTCAGCCCCAAAGAGATGACTGTGTTTGAGCTGCTTGGTGACGGGTGGACCAAACCCAGGTTTAATACATGTTTATTGTTTTTAGGTCAATCTTTAGCATCAGTAGCATGCTGCATCTGCTGTTCTTCCTGGGGTCTGTTTGCATAAAAAGAAAGATTACATGTACAGAAAATCATGTTGACGAATGCTTCTGCTGGCTTTGTCTGCTTATCCTATGAATTACACAGGTTCACTTTTAAACAACCTTTTCTCCTCCTATAGGGCAGAGTGGCCTAGAGATCAGTGCGCTCCTCCTTATTACCCCAAGTTTCGAAACGGATGGGAGCCGTCTCCGGAGCTGTTCTTGACAGCTCCATGGGAAACCGAGGGAGCGTCTCGACCACTTGGGACTCCCACAAGCCCCGACTACAGAAAACACTCAACAGAGGATGTGAGAGTTTTGTTTCCCAATTACAGTTCATATGTATTAAACTGTATCTTTAAATATGTATTAACTTTTTTTTATCCGTTCTCTTTTCTTTTTTTTTCTTCTTTTTTTTTAGTATTACGGCAATCACGCCTCAGCAAATGGGATGTCCAGCAACCGCAAATATGCCAAAATCCGTTACCACTTTGTGGCGCGGAATCCTAACGAGCTGTCGGTTCTGCAGGATGAAATCCTTGAGGTTGGCACACCAGGCTTTCATTTTCTGCATGACCAATTTACAGTTTTAACCACAATGTTTTCCATTGCATCATAACTGTGTCGTTTTAATAAGTCACTGCTAAAGAAGCGCGGGAGAACTGTAGCACGTCTACTCCAGCTTCCCTGTTCTGTGGAATGATCTGTCTCGCAGGTGTTAGAGGATAACAAACAGTGGTGGAAACTACGGAATCGCAGCGGCCAGTCCGGCTACGTCCCATTTAACATCCTGGATGTTGTCAGGATAGAAGAGCCAGAAGACCCTTTCAGCCCGGTAACTTACCATCTTTGCATACTCCGCATTTACTGAAATCCCATTTGTTCAGGACGCACTGCAGACTATTGCACAGCCGTCGTAATCCCTCTGGCTCCGATGGCCCTTCAGTTACCCACACCGCTTAGACTTCAAGAGATGTTGCAGGTGCTGCTTCTCTCTTAAGAGCTGTTTGAACTCCTGCATCTTAAGAAAGATTTTACGTTGTCTATAATGATGAGAGAAACTCAGTTTCATTTCACTAAATATTTTTGATACAGTAGATATAAAAAGTGTACATGCCTCTATTAAGTTCATTTTTTGAAAAAAATTGTTCATAAAATTTTCCACCTTAAATACGACCAACATTCCATATAACTTAACTCAAAAACAAGTAAATCTGATTAGAGATTAAAAAGATTTCAAAATCATCAACAACATGGTTGCATGATACTTTGTTGAAGCACCTTTGGCTTTATTTCCAGCATTCATTCCTGGTCCTAGTTGTGGTTTCTTTGTATTCACCCATCCCCTATTTGCTAATTTGTCATTTTGCAATAAAATAACAAATGAAAATGATGAGGAATTTCATCCTTCAGCATCACTGTAAGTCCGAGCATACACACAAATCAACAAAAGAACGATTTGACCTGAAGAAAATGAACATTTCCGAGATGACCAAGCCGGCGTTCAAAACTTAATCTGGCAGAACGTCTGTGGGGACACCCAAAGAGGGCTGCAGAACAGAGATGGATCAGGAGATCATTTGCATGGTAGAGTGGGCAAATATTACTAAGCTAAGTTATGAAAAGTGAATGCTGAAACTGAATCAAAATGTGCTTTAACAAAGTCAGTTTAAAAGTGGGCACGCTTATGGAACCAGTTTCTAGCAGCCCTTTAAAAAAAAAAAAGTTCCTTTCTAATTGTTTTATTGTTGCTTCAGATGGATTATACAAGAATATGTTACATTACATTCATTGCCTGTTTCTTTGTTTGTTTGTCTTTTATGTGCACTCTTAGCCAGACAGGCCAAAAAGAAATTTCACCACGGTAACACGCGGTGACAATAAAGAATCTTTGAATCATTAAAGGTAGAAGATATTTTTCATGTCGCAAAAAACCTGGCATTTTACTGAAGGGGTGTAGAATTTCCTTATCTATGTTATATAAAAAAACAGCAAATTAATTTTTACTTGTTTAAAAGAGAAAAGTATCTGTATGTCAAAGCATTAGCTCAACTTAATCATGTTTTTTATATATGGTTTTTTGAAATATTTCTTTGTAGTTAAACAGTCAAACACTGAGTCCCACTCGTCAACACAAAAAAACAGAAGAAAAAATTCTGATTTTCAGAAGAGTTAGATGGAAACTGATCTGTTCAGCTTGTGGACATCTTGTTAGCACCTCTTACACAACTATATTCCATTTCCCACTTCCTACAGATAGTCAGCATGCATGAAGCACCCCATCTCTGATGCGTGCAGCTCCTTTTCCTCCTTTAAAACACACATCCACATATTTTGCCTCTGGCTTTCCTTCAAACATGAATCGCATAGAAAAAGGTGAAGCCAAACCTGTTTTTGTGATAATACTTGTGTTTCTGTGTCACGAATGGAGTTTGTGCGTGTTTGTGTGACTGCAGAACGACTACATGACTTCACCCATTGGATCCCTGCACAAGAGCGACAGCTTCAACAAGGGCGTGCACAAAGACAAAAGTTAGTCAGCACAGACAGCAACAAAATAAACAAAGCAAAAAAAACAAACAAGCTATCAATGTTTGAACAAAACTCTTGCTCTTCCGTTTTCATCACATTCTTGCTCTGCAGAGATGGACGAGGTTAACAGTGAGCTGCTGATGGCTATCACTGCAAACAAAAAGCCAGTGGCCAGTAAGATCCGAATAGAGCGCCCGGCTGGCCCTCGGGTGCCATTAACCTTTGACTCGAATCAAGAGCAGGTGACAACGTGGCTCAATGCTAAAGCGTTCTCAAAACCGTAAGTCTGTTTTATTGTGCATAAATCAAGCACCTGTCTTTTATTTGTTCACTTAAAGGGGACATATCATGCAAAATCCACTTTTTTTGGCCCTTATATACATTTTGTTGTGCACTTGGAGTCTTTAGGAATGCAGAAAATTTGGATGTAGTTTGTCCCTGTGCTGCATAGATATCGATGTATTCTGTTTGTGTCATATTTTTCAAGCCGTTCAGTTTTCTCTATTCTCTGTTATGTGTTTTGAACAATTACGTCACAGTATTTGCTGAAAAGCTGTTAAACAAGGTCACTGACTTCCGGCTAACCAATTTCGTGAATGCGCGATTTTCATCTATTTTTTGCCACGGTTTTTTTGTAGTCCAAGCGGAAGGATGCTGAAACTACAAGAGGGTAAGTGAAAATGTATGGCTGTTGAGTGTATTAACCCATACAATTCAATACACCGTCCCCTAGAATACTACAAAAATGGCTGAAAGGGGCGAAGTGGGCCGCTCTGCGACCTGGAGGGGCACAGGGAGTGAAGTGCCTCATTTGCATTTAACGAGACGGCACCAAAACGAGTCGCTCTCAGACGCAGCTTAAAACAGGGGTAAATGAGGGCTGTGGGGCAATAATGATGAGGAATTGAGATCAAAGTGTTTCAGTTCCACTTTATATTGACCACAGCTGAATGATTTCAATTAGAAAAAGAAGAAGTCAAAAGCATGATATGTCCCCTTTAAAGACCCAATGACAGTGCAACTTTTTTAAAATTAACGTATTTGAAGTTGTTTTTCTAACCATTTCCCATGTTCTGCACACACATAATAATATATATTTTTTTATTAGCAGTGTTAATAGTTCTAAAAAATAGCTATATTTTTTCCATCACAATCTTGATCTGATCGGTGCAAAATGTATGCATTTTCAATTTGGGATTAAATGGGAGCTGTAAAAGTAAAGCTTTTTCTGGGCAAACTTTGCCTTTTTAGTTAAGTTGCTGGAATTTGCATTTGAGGAAATTATCTGTTTATCCACTGTGTGCATGCACTGCAGTTAGGTTTTTACATAGGTTTAGGTTATTTCCTGACTCAGTTTGATTTTTTTTAAATTTACTTCAGGGTGTACTCACTTTTGTTGGTTTAGGGATTAATTGCTGTTATTTTGAGGGGACAGCAAATTTAAAGCTTGTTATACAAGCTGTACCCTGACTTCACATTGTTTCAAACTTTCATATATTCGGTGTTGTCCCATGAAAAGATGTTGTAAGATATGAGGAAAAATGTGAGCGGTGTGCTCATTTTGGAGAGATCCTGTTAGTGACGTCTCACCTACATAGACTGCAAATGTGGTACATTTGCATGATGCTAATCATTCAGAAGGCGTCTTTGTCCAAGGTGGCTAACAAGCACGTTACCAGATGCAAGGCAGTAACAGTCAGTCCCTGATATCCACTTTAGGTGAGGCATGTGGCAATGTTGGAGGAGTTAGAAAAACTGGTCTTAAGGTCTTTTTCCAAGAGACCTGTGAAGAAGGACCAGGTCCTGTGTTTTTGATGCTGATCGCAAACCGAATGGAGCGTTAGGTTGACTGGCTTTGGACAACTGCACAGTCACTTTAGGAAAACCAGTGCAACTAAATGAATCACGGAATGACATGTTTTCTTGGTTTATCAAATACCAGCCATGCCGTCATGTTCCGGACCATCTGCAACTGTTTTCTTTTCCCCCTGCTGGGAGATCTTTTAGAAGAGCTATGCTGTTCTGGTGGAGGTGAGAAACCACAGCATGTCCCTAGAAATGAGTGGCGCATTGAGATGGATATTGGCAGGTTCAAATATGCTTTGTGCAAAAATGACAGAATCATCAAGCTTATGCAGCCCAGTTTGTGTTTAAAAAATTAGACCCAAGTATTTAAAACATTTCATGGGGAGATTGTACATGGCTGCTGTTTTTTTGCTGTTTTGAAGAGATGACTAACAGATCAGGTGTAACCGAAGCTGTAATTCCTTTTTAAATCTGGGTTTATTGGAAAGGCATCCCCCAGGGGCTGGAACAGACTCACTTCAGAGGAATCCACTAATGCCACCTCTGACACCAAGGCCTTTCCTGCTGCAACATGCCACAGTGCCTTAAGAAGACTTTATCTGGTTCTTACGTGTTTAACAACAGCGTGTTCTCCGTTAGAAGCAACATTGCACTGTTTGAAATGCTGTCAGAATAAATTGCCTTGCTGTGGTTTTTCTGCAGGACCGTTGAATGTTTGGGGATCCTGACCGGAGCTCAGCTGTTTTCCCTGAACAAAGAAGAGCTGAAGGCTGTGTGTGGGGAAGAAGGCGGCCGTGTCTTCAACCAGGTCTCTTTGCAGAAAGGACAACTAGAGGTTGGTCACACTCGTCTGTATGCAAGCTGCTTGAAAACCTGTTTTCTGGGAGTCTTTTTGTGGCTGTTGTGCAAAGCATAGGATTGCAACTTTCATAATATACCTCGACAAGTTGGGGCGACGTGTGACATCAGAAATGATTGCAGCAAATATACTCTTGTATTATTGCAGGTTTAGTACGAAAAATGACTGTTAGGTGATGGAATGGAGTATTTGACTGGGCTAAACAATATAAAAGTCATGTTTTTTTTTATGAGCCAAATTTATCCTCTTCAGCTGCTAACCTGAAAACGGCTAAAATAAATAGCTAAATAATAGGAAAATGCGGACTGGAAGACATTTTACACTGTGCAAGTTTTTTTAGAGACATCTTTTTAGGTGACTGTATGGTGGAGCGGTGGTCAGAACTGTCTCCTTGCATCAAAAAGGTTCATATCCAGGCCTGGACAAAGAAAGACTCCATGCTCTTTCTGCGTGGCGTTTGCATGTTCTCCTCATTTATGTGTGGGTTCTCTCTAGGCACAGTCTCTGCATTGCCCTGTGTTGGACTGGCAGCTTGTCCGCGTCATGCCCGGCCTCTCGCCTGATGTCAAATAGGCACATGATTCAAAACCCAAATACAAACCGAAGAACCATTTTTTTTATAGTCACACCCTTATACCATATTATATGTTGTTTTGTTGCTGGGACCACTTAGGGTCTTCTTTGAATACCCTGAAGGTCCTGAGGGCTTGCCCCTCCTTTCAAGTGAGGGGCCAGGAGCTTTTTATGCACATAGACTGTAAATAAAATAAACACCTAACCCAGTCTGATATGGAACCCACTGACGCTGATTGGCAGGCGAAGTCATTCTGCTGAAAAGTATCATTATGAAATAAAAAGGCCATTGGGAAAGACACCATTATGAAATAAAAGATGACTTAAAAAAATTACATATTGAAATAAAAACGGATGGAATGAAACAAAAATATCTAAACAATCATTTATATTATTGTGAAAAAGCTTAATGTGAAATAAATGGTTTATTATTATACACATGTTTAAAGAAGAATGAAAAGCATTTATAAGCATTCAGTTATTTCACAATTTCGTTGTCACCTTACATATTTATATCTTATTTATTCAAGTAGATAATTATTTCATAATGTTTTATTTATTTATATAATTTTTAGAACCCATTGTAATGCCATTGTTGGTCAGTTTTCATTCAATTTTATTCCTGCATTGTCTAACATAAATTTGAATAAGGTGCTGTGTAGCGTTGCACAAATTTCAGTTTTTTGTGTCTGTATGTAAGCTAAATTATTTTTTGAAAGAAACCAAATGCGACAGTATTTGAACAAAATGATGAACATATATTACATCTCAACAACAGTTGATAGTGGTGGGATGTTCTTTAATCAATATTGTTTTAATTATTTATATTTATTTTGGCCATCCAAATGTATGCCAGTTTTGTCATGCAGGTCATTTGAAAAGTCACATCCTGCAAAATCCAACATAATTTTTTTCAACTCGTTTATTGTGGCCATAAAGTAAACTTCCAAAAAATTTACTGTGATATGTTTTCCTCTTTGTAAGGATGAATTCTCTGGGCAGGTTTTTCTGAAACATTGGTTATTATAAATCTGTTTCCAAACATCTTATTGGTTCCAACACCAGAGATGTTGCAAAGCAAAAATGCAGTTACATTTGTTACAGTTTAACAGTTTTAACTTTAATAGTATGATCGTTTCCCAAAAATGCCCTCTGCTGCCATCTTCAGGACATTTACTGCAATAGCAGTTCAGCGATCCACAATCAATGTCCGCTATAACGGCATACCACGACTCTTAATGCTTTGTTGTTAAAACTTCCAGTGTCCTTCATACAGTATAGGTATACACTCACCGGCCACTTTATTAGGTACCCCATGCTAGTAACGGGTTGGACCCCCTTTTGCCTTCAGAACTGCCTCAATTCTTCGTGGCATAGATTCAACAAGGTGCTGGAAGCATTCCTCAGGGAGTTTGGTCCATATTGACATGATGGCATCACACAGTTGCCGCAGATTTGTCGGCTGCACATCCATGATGCGAATCTCCCGTTCCACCACATCCCAAAGATGCTCTATTGGATTGAGATCTGGTGACTGTGGAGGCCATTTGAGTACAGCGAACTCATTGTCATGTTCAAGAAACCAGTCTGAGATGATTCCAGCTTTATGACATGGCGCATTATCCTGCTGAAAGTAGCCATCATGGGTTGGGTACATTGTGGTCATAAAGGGATGGACATGGTCAGCAACAATACTCAGGTAGGCTGTGGCGTTGCAACGATGCTCAATTGGTACCAAGGGGCCCAAAGAGTGCCAAGAAAATATTCCCCACACCATGACACCACCACCACCAGCCTGAACCGTTGATACAAGGCAGGATGGATCCATGCTTTCATGTTGTAGACGCCAAATTCTGACCCTACCATCCGACTGTCGCAGCAGAAATCGAGACTCATCAGACCAGGCAACGTTTTTCCAATCTTCTATTGTCCAATTTCGATGAGCTTGTGCAAATTGTAGCCTCAGTTTCCTGTTCTTAGCTGAAAGGAGTGGCACCCGATGTGGTCTTCTGCTGCTGTAGCCCATCTGCCTCAAAGTTCGACGTACTGTGCGTTCAGAGATGCTCTTCTGCCCACCTTGGTTGTAACGGGTGGTTATTTGAGTCACTGTTGCCCTTCTATCAGCTCGAACCAGTCTGGCCATTCTCCTCTGACCTCTGGCATCAACAAGGCATTTCCGCCCACAGAACTGCCGCTCACTGGATGTTTTTTCTTTTTCGGACCATTCTCTGTAAACCCTAGAGATGGTTGTGCGTGAAAATCCCAGTAGATTAGCAGTTTCTGAAATACTCAGACCAGCCCTTCTGGCACCAACAATCATGCCACGTTCAAAGTCACTCAAATCACCTTTCTTCCCCATACTGATGCTCGGTTTGAACTCTTGACCATGTCTACATGCCTAAATGCACTGAGTTGCCGCCATGTGATTGGCTGCTTAGAAATTAAGTGTTAACGAGCAGTTGGACAGGTGTACCTAATAGAGTGGCCGGTGAGTGTAGATCAGTCACATGTAAAATAAAAAAGATAATAGAAAATGCATCTAAATTAAAATGCACTGCCTGACAATTCATATGACTTTTTTTCAAGGCTGTAAACAGTCTGCAAAGCAAAGATCTGTGTCGGATTAGTAAAACGCCATCCGTTTTACGCACTTTTATTGAATACCGACTCATTTTAAAGTTTCTGTCTGTAAAATAAAAATCATGCAAATCATTATTAATTATATTTATATTATATTTATTATATTTATAATTACACATGTATTATGTATGTACATGTATTATGCAAGCATGTTATGCTGTGGTGGTGCCTATAAAGCACAAGCTCCTTATTATAACCCTTCTGTCTCTCCATTAGTCAGCCCAGTGCATGAAAATCAAACTAGGATGTGGTGAGAAATATGTATCTAGAACTGTGAGAGAAAATCATCGTCTTTGCTCAAGTTCTGAAGTTTTATAGTGAAACTACAACGTTTTGTTCTCCCGTGTTGCTGCTGCATGTGTTCTGAGACCAGGTCAGAGAACAGAACGATCTAAAGGAACAACTGTGCTTTCTCTCCAGAGGTCCCAGGGTGACTCCGAGCTGCAGGAAATCATGAGGAAGAGGCAGGAAAAGATTGACTCCACAAGCAGCGCCGACTGAACATGTGGAGCAAAATGACCCCCCCCCCCCCCCCCCCGCCCATTGCAACTCTCAAAGTGCATCAGTTTGCTAAATCCATGAACTTATTCTTACAATCCTCAGTTAGAAAAATTAATACATTCATTTTAATTGCATATTTATTTTGTAAAATGTCAGATGTTTGCTATTCAAGTGTTTTTTTTTTTCAAATCATGTTGCATTATTTTCAATTGATGAAATTATTGAAGACATTACCTGCTGAGAAGAGGAACCTGGTCTGGTGTCTTTGCATGACATGCATGTAACGTACATGTGTACAAGCAGGGTGGGGTTAGTGTTTGTTCTTAATAATACAGTTGTTTACAAAATTTGTCTGTACAAAACATCAAAGCTTTGTTGTTGCTCTTTAAAATCAGTGCCAGGATGTTTGACATATTTTCTATTGCATAGCCAATAATTGTCATATTAATGCTAACAGGAAAAATAGGAAAAATAAAGCATACTTTGTGTTGTTCATGGCATGTCGATCAGCAGCAAGTACATATTAGATTAAATATTCTTGCTTTTCTTGATCCAGTTTGACATTTTGGCGATTCTTCTGCATGCACGAGGCCTCTCTCAATAATAGTGGAATTTTTAATGTGGCACCCTCTGAATTTATATGACGCATCCAAAATGGGTAAAAACCTTTATAATAAACGGATCTTTTATTAGTAGGATGTCCTCACACTGTCCTGCAGGTCTCTAACAATGACACATTTTCCATGTAGCCGTGTACAAAGGCTAAGTCAAAGCTTTAGTGCACGATATTGCATTGTACACATTGTATTTCACGGCCTTTTCTTTTTGTCATTTATCTCTAGTTATGCATGTCCATATTTGATTACTTGTTGCAAAACCAGTTGCCCGTTGGGGGTCAATAAAGGTTGAATTAATTAGCACTCTGACTACAGATATGGGGATGTGTAAGCAAGGAGCTGTTTTCTTGTTGCCATATTGGGACTTATTAAAAGCAAAACACATTCTGTTCCTGAATGACATGCATTCTCGTCTTTCCCATTTTGAGTGGAGGCTAATAGAATTGGGCCTTTGTGCCACTGCATGTACCACAGGGAAACATAAAGGCCTGAATTACTAGTTGAAAGTTCCTAGATAACAAATGATGTGTTTAAAAAAAAGGCGGAGTATGATACGGGCCTGAGCCGGCACATCCATACATCAATAACTTGAGTACCCACATATATATATTTTTTTTATACATTGGTCTAATGTTATAATCTCTATAACACATTCTATCTAAGATCTTATTTTCTTGCTCCAGGCAAGGTAAAGCCCTGTGATTACCGGCAGACTTCTCGTCCCAGTCACAATGAAGTAAAATGCTGATTACCTCATTATTGTTTCGCAAAATCATCGCTCACGACACCTCAGCAATCTGATCCACTTAAAAAAAACAAAACAAAGGTATAAATTTGAAAAATAAGCTTGCTTTGATCTTGCTTTCACTAAATGAATAAGGATGTTTTAATAAAGTTTTCCATATGAAATTATGCTACAGCAATAACATGTCGATTTTAAGTCTTTACACACCCTTACTGGGGTGTTAATAATTATGTATAGAGCTGTTTATTGTTGGCCTGTCTTTTTTTTTTTTGGGGGGGGGGGGGTTGCAGTGTAAACTACATGAGCTAACAAGTTAAGAAGTAGAGTCTAAATTGTTTTACTGGTATATATATATAGATTCAAATATATTGGTGATGTAAATATTTTTGAATGATATAATTAAAGAAATTACCTTTGTTGATATTTTTGGCAGCTTTTTGTGTGCAGTTCTTTTTTTCACTTTGTGAATAACACCATATTTGATACAGTTACTTTATTTTGTGCCCAAAGTGCAGCTCAAACAAAGTTACAGGTTTGACAGGAAAAAGGTCAAATGCATTGGCCAGTGATGGCTTTCAAGGTATACCCAGGTTTTAAAAGGTTGTGATTTTTCTGTCCTACAGTTTAAAGCCCCTTTTAGTGAGGTGCCAGAAAAACTGTTGGAGTGACCCGACCCCTGTCTTCCAGCAGAATGGAGCTTAGACTCAGCCAGTGCTGCCCCTCACTTCTCTCTTTCTGCACACTGACGGCCAGCTGGTTGAAAGAACGCCCTAATAACTTTCCCTCACAATAATGACCTATGTTTTCTTTCACATGTAAGCAGTTAGATTTAGTTATACTTTTGCTTTAAATTTCTTCTAAATACCTTTACAAAGTGATATTTCTTTATATTGTGCGAGTTTCAAAGTTAACTCCAGTCACACATAACATTTTTTCTGTATTACTTTTTGTAATTTTCTTATGTTTGGAGCTATTCTGATCGAGGAAAAAAAAGATTCATCTTTCATTGTCGACAGTCTTTAATGAGTCAAGCGACATTTCACAATTTCACCTAAAATGTTATAGTTGGCACTCAAATATCCAGTGCTCCCTAAAGATTAGGACAGTCTTAAACATTGAAAAGAAATACATCATTCCAGAATCGTCTATTAGATTTTCATATTAGATGACAGATGTGAACATCCCAGCTCATCATTTATGGAGATATGCATCAAGCCAAAGTTCCCCTGAAGTTTTCAGCGACCTGAAAAAAAAAAAGAAAAACACAAAAAACATCAGTTAAGAGCCTGTTTTGTATAACTGTTGTGAATAAAGACCCATAGCCTTACGGGATTGTAGTTAATTAAGGAAGGTAATGAACGAGAGCAGCAAATTTCGGTTTTATGATCATATTGTTTACTAGGTCATTACAGCTGTTCTGTCCAACCTGGCCAGAAAGACATTCGTTTTGTTATTACCTGACTACGTCAACCATGCCTCGCCACAAGGATTTGGTCTCATAAGGAATCCCGTGTTTCTCACACAGCTTACGGACCTGCGGGGCCACCAGCTGGTAGTTGTGGCGCGGCATCCTGGGAAACAGACTTGAGAAAGAGAGGAAGAGTAAATACTGACCAGACTGAAAAATGGATGGACATTTGTTTCACAGCTAATCTGAATATATATTTATATAAAAAATAAAGAAATCTGCCATTCAGGTAACAACAGATGAAGGTAATTTTAAAATACTAATTTTACATCAACTTCGCCACTAAGTATGCCTTAATCAAAAGTCTGACTGGTGCCTACGTGATACTACAAAGGCAGGTGATTCAAGTCCAAGTTAAAGATCCTTTCACTTACTGGTGTTCGATTTGAAAGTTGAGGTGTCCACTGAACCAGTCGTTGAAGAAGGACTGCTCGATATTACAGGTGGCTTGTAACTGAAGTAGAGAAAAAGAACAGATAAAGATGTCCTCAACGTAGACCTTTTTTTTTTTTTTTCATTTTGTCCCATTGCAACCACAACTATTTCATTGGCATTTTATGTACAGTAATAGACCAATGGAAAATAGTGGAGCATTTTTAAGCGGAAGTGGAATTGTAGTTTTCAAGATCTTTCATAAATAAAAATCTGAAAGGTGTGGTGTGCATTTGCTTTCAACCCTGAGCAGTTCCCCCGTCCCTGCTGAAGATAAGCATCCCCAGAGCACTATGCTGCTACCGCCATGTTTAAACTCTCCCATAAAGGCCTGATTCACGGCGTGCCCAACTAACAGCAGGCCTGTTACTAGATTCTCTCATGTGATCTGTAGTTGTCTGCAGCTCCTCCAGAGTTACCATGGAACTCGTGGCTGCATCTCTGAATGAAACTCTTTTTGTCTCAATTGCAGTGATGCCATACTCTTTCCATCCTTTCCAGGTGATGTATTGAGCAGTCCTCATGTGAGCTGTGCAAAGCTTGAGATATTGTTTTAAAACCTAACCCTGATTGAAATGTCTCCACAACATCCTCTCTGCAGCCTTCCTTGGTCTTCACTGTGATGTTTGTTCAGCAATGTTCTCTAACAAACCTCTGAGGCACTCACAGAGCTGCTGGATTTGTATGGAGATTAATTTGCCAATGGGTGGCCTCTGAAAGGATCACACAGTTTTCTGATTTTTCATTGTAACAAAAATTTGATAACCACATCCTTCCACTTAACAAATATGCACTGTGTTTGTCTTCCCAGTGAAATATGTTGGAGCTTAAAATACTTTGCAAGGTCTTTATTCTTCACATCATACAGCACTGTACTGTAAGGTATGGATTTATCAGACTAAGTGCACTAAATACAAAACTCTGCCACAGATATGTATGACACTGCAGAAATAGGAAGCCACAACATGACTTACAAAAGAATCAAATTACATTAGAACGCATTCAACCTTTAAAACATGTTGACTTGGTGAGTTTTTTGTTGCTGTTGTTGTTGCATTTTTAATTCATTCATTTTTTTGGATTAGGATAAGCTGTTGGCTCCAATTTTTTACTTTTGATAAGCAGCGAACACAACGGGAATCTCATTTATCACTTCACCGTAAAGCAGGTACCTGCATGGTCAGCCAGTCCTGGCGCCTCTCGTGATCGATCTCCTTTGGCAAGTGGCTCATCTGAGTCACCCACACGAACCAGTGACTTTCCAAAAACCTGCAGGTTTGAACAGCGAAGCATTAAGAATCACGGTGTTTGGTTTGAAAGCGGAGCATAAAAAGCACATGTGATAAGAAATGCAGGCAGTTTCAACAATAAAATCAACATGGCGACGTGTGTCTCCTATAACAAACCCAAACGCGTTTGCAGCCTGAATTGTACACATACGTAACTAAGAGAAGATATCAGAGAGTGCACAGTTCGAATCCCCCGCAGTGCGTTTACCTGACGAACATCATGAGTGCCACTGAGCCAAACACACCATACAGCGGTACATAACAGTAGAAGTAACGGATGTAGTATGTGGAAGCCCAGGCCAGATCCTTGACGAGAACAAATGGGTATCATTTTATTTTTTTATTTACAAAGAAAATCAACCATTCTTTACTTTTTACATAAAATACTATTATTTTAAGGAGTATGCATTTCAACTATAAAGCACTAAGCTGTGTTGTGTGACGGAAAGGCTGGCGTCTTACCACCCAGTCCCGTCGAGTTATCATGGTCTTCATTATATTGTAGTTGTAGAAAACGGGAATGAGCAATGGTGGTGCCACTGAAACCGAGACACAGAGATATAAGTTATTTTGGAATAATGTTATATTTTTTTCTATTCTTTCTAAACGTCTTAAAGCAAGCATACCAAGAAAGAAGTACTGGTGCTGGTAGTTATAGGGGTAGTGTTTGATCTTTTTAATGCCGTACTGTAACAGAGAGAGGCACAGAGTTCAGTGAGCTGTTAAGCTGCGTTAGGGCTTAAAAGGATTTAGAAATGCATTCTTTTATTGAGCTACTTGCCTCCACTGGCTGATTGTTACCAAGTACGAAAATATCCATCATGTTGATATCAGGATCCTTCTTGAAAATGTTCGGCTTGGCGTGATGCTGGAAATGTCGATGGTTCCACCAGTTGGCGGAAGCTCCCTAAAAAAAAAGAAAAAAAAAAGAAAAAAAAAAGATCTGTTATTGTCAGAGAACCCCGTTTGCAGGAGGGTAAACACAACAAATCCTGTAATGTCACCTTTAAATGACCAATGACAAACTTGTGGACCAGGTGATTCCACTTGGACTTCTTGAAGACAGAAAGATGACCAAAGTCATGCTGCAGCCATCCAGCCTGCGACTAGTGACGAACAGAAGGAAGCGCCGTGGGATCAGTTTATTCGACAACAATTAGGGACAGCATTTAGTGTTGTTCAACTCACCTGAGCGGTCGCAAGCAGTACTGAGCACAGTGACGTCATCATCCAGCCCGTGCCCCAGTACGAGAGCATCAGCCAGGCCAGGGCCTCCAGCAGCACGATGTGAGCAAGATGGAGGCAGAAGAATAAAGGCTGTGCTTGGAAAAGACCTCCTTTCTCTACCTGTTCTCGTAAGTGATCGAAATCCTGAATGATTTCTGCCTGCAAGCAGAGAAGAAACCCACTGTTACTTAAAGTTTTTCTTTTTTAATTACAAACTTGATGTGACATTTTTGAAATCTCTAACATTATACAAAGGAAAAGAAACTGAAAGGAAGTAGGCCAGTGGTAGACAAATCCGGCCCTCAAGAGCTGTTGTCCTACATGTTTCAGATGTGCCTCTTCTCCAGCACATCAGAATAAAAGGCTCAATTACCTCCTTAGTATGTCTTCAAACTATGCACAGACCTGGTAATGGACCATTATTTGGATTCGGTTAAAAATATTGTTTAAAAGTTCATTTATTTCAACAACTGTATTCAAAAGGATAAACAATTAAGATCCATTACACACAAGTTAAATATTTCAGGTGTATATTTCTAGTAATTTTGATAATCGTGGCTTTTAATTAATTAAAATCTAAATTTCTGTTTTCTAGAACATATTATATAACATAACACCAGTGAAAAAGGGGACAGAAGTCCAGTGGATTATTATGAACAAAGGAAGGCGAGCCACAAAATGTACTTGCGACAGAAGCCGGCTGTAGATCGGAGTGCTGTGTGCAAGCACATTTAGGGAAAGTTGAGTGGAAGGTAAAAATAGCTGTGGAAGACGCTGCACAGGAAACAGGGATATCCACTGCCCTGAGAGAACTTTGAGGAGCTTAAATATAAGGTCTTACACTTTTGTTCCCATCTTGGTTTGGCTCTGTTGTCACCAACTCTCCAATCAGCAGAGGCTTCAGAAACTTCTGCACAAACTTTTGATCAGGATGAAAGGCTGCAAAAACTTCCTGCAAAACAAAAAGGAGAAGTGTTGCAAAGCTGAAAATAACTTAGGCAAGGTAAGCTTCTATATTGAGTACTTTTCAGTAACGAGAAGTATCACTGAATAACATCTAGCAAGAACTTATAAATTGTTACCTTTCTAAAACCCTGTTTTCTTATTTGTATTTTTTAATCCTACTCAGCAACAGTCATTAAGTGAATACAATTTTCACATTAGAAAAATATAAGGCTGGTTTTAAGAAACTTTTATTTGAGATTTTTGGAGATATTAAAAAACAATATTTCTTTAACAATAACAGCCTACAGCAGGGGTCTGCACCCTGCAGCTCCCGAGGGGCAAAGTGCTTCTTTGCCTTAATGACTTTGACTAAAAATTCCAAGGAACCATCTAATATTCTTGAATATAGATATGATAACAAATGTAGGTTTGAGAAGTTTTTCAGTTTTTATGGAATAATTGCATTGAAATTCTACAACAGTGACATTGAAAGCAGCAGTAATATACTTTAAATCTACTGTATGTTTTTTTGTTGTTAGGTTTAAAACTGTGATTTTCTGTTTTTGTATCACTTTCCACAAATATCAATTCCCATAAAAGAAAATGTATCCTTCCTCTTCGTGCAAAAAGAAAAAAAGGCTTTATTTTAAACAATGAAAATAGAAATATAATTGTGGTTAATTAAAAATGAAAACAAAATTCCTATGATAGATGTTTATCTAAAATACGTTGTCTTTTTTCAATGAGTTTTATTCAGCTGGACTAGGGGCAAAAATAGCTATTTGGGTTGAAAATGTTACAGACCTAATCTATATTTTTCATGATCTAGTTTTATCTCATTTTGGTCCACAGAGTTATATTCCACTGTTTCTCATTAAAGCTGATTAAAGTACATTTCAAGGTCAAATAAAAATATTTAAATACACTTGGTTAATTTCTTTTTCATTCCTTTGAGTGCTTCCATTGCTCTTTTTTAGAGTATTCAAAAGAAAACCTTTAGCTCCTGCATTAAAGAAAAGTTAAAGAAAAACCTTTGAATAAAAAGATTCCCAACAAAACTTCTAAATTAAAATAATTTTCCATGATAAGATAAACTTTTATAAGTTCATGGTTAGTAATTAAGCCGATCAAACAATTGAATGATATTAAATTGATAAAGAAATGTGAATATCCTCTTCCAGACACATCTGGTATTGACCCAACATAAAACAGGGTCATTAGGTAAACCGGTCAACCCCAGCTCAAATCCAGTTTTTCCAATGTCAAGTTTTATCTTTTAAGAATTAGGTGATAATTCTGTCTATATATTTCGTTTTTCATAACATTTATAATAATATAAAAACATTAAAACATTACACTCAGACTGGTCAGGTGGACATCTGGAAACAGAGAGGTGCATAGCAGCATTAAGTAATGTGTTTATCACAGCTCATGCTCAGTTACACGTAGTGACTTTGTTCAAAGGTCACAGTAAGGTTCATTCTGCAATTTCAAATATTAACAACCAGCTTCTTAATTAAATAACAAAATAATCTACTGGCACAGTTGTTTGTGAAAACGTCCACATTTAGAAACTGTTCAAAATGGAGGCTGATATAAAATGCAGCCTAATTCGGTTTTCAAAAAACAGAAGAAAAAAGTGTAATGATAATAAAAGAAACCCAGTATGGACATCTGAAATGCCAGACAGGAGATGATATACAGATATATAAATAAGATATTTTAAGATAATGTGGTTTGCCATACACTTTGAAGGAAAGTTCAAAGTAACTTATAAGTGCAAAGAAACTTTGCACTTATAAGTTATTTATACCTTACACATAATTAACTAAAACTCATAAGAACTGCAAACACAGCTTTAGTATGAATAAAATGATTTCACAAAATGTTTCAGTTGTTACAACGATGGACTAAATTGTATGAAAACAAAAACTTTTAAGTATGACAGGGGTTATGAAACACAAAAACAAAAAATCATTTTAAAATAACGACTTTTTAAATCGAAACCTATGGCTTGTTATCATCTATTGGACCTACCTGAAGAGGCACCCAACATAGTTTTATGACTATCATAATGTGTCATGGAAAAAATGCATAGAGAAAAGCTAATTTCCTCAAAGCGATGCATCTGCAACCGACATAGATAACGGCTTTTGTATTTCATCAATACTGTCAACATCATAAATCCTATCCAATCCAACAGATGGAAATTACTGCTATTTTCCAGCACGGAAAGAGCATTTACCGTTGCATCCTCTCCAGCATAATGCCCGATCACTCGGGACCCTCCAGGATGCCTTTTGACCCACTGGCTGATGTTATAAACCTGCCGGTTGACCACCAGCCACTGGTCGTGCCTGCTGCGGTGCTTCTGCACCTCTTCCCAGGTATAAACACCTGCAGCCTTCCCGCTGCCCGGCTCTGCAGGCTCGGTCTGCTGTCCTCCACCCCCCATCCTCTCTGCCGCTGCTGCTGCTGCTGTTGCCCCTGGCTGGATTCACCTGCTCACAATAGGACCAGCCTGGTGTCACACATGGATGAGGAAAAATACAGAAACACAGAATGGAATTCGGTGTGTACATTTAGCTGCAACAAAGCATGCATTTGTCTGCGGGAGCAAAAAAAAGAAAAATCCGGCACAATCTCTTTCACTATTGTCTCACAATAGGCTGCGATCGGGAGTATTTTAACAAATATTTGTAACTCACAGCATCCAGATCCGGACTGCTCTCCTGGTCCTTCAGTCACACGGAGCCCCTTGACCCCCCGGCTCCGTCCCGCTCCTCTATAAAAGCAAGAAGGCGATCATAAAAAGGCGAACAAGTTGGCAGTCCTTCCTGATATGCCCTGCTCCCTCTCTCGCCCCCTCCCGTCCCTCGTGCCTCCCGAACTTCGAGCGGATCTTTCGAGGCTTTCTGGCCAATCGGAGAAGAGCAGCTCTGGGTTGTTGGAGTGCTGCCTCTGCACCCGTGGGACAAGATGCTCACAGAGGCTATGCGAATATCAAGGAGCGGATTCAGATCAGACCGGCTGCAGAGACCCCCCCTAAAGGCCGGAAGCTGGAAGTGCTGCCCGTTTAACCTACGGGGAGATTATATGGGCCATAGGTTACTACAGGCCATTCAACCGGTGTGTTTCAGATCCAGCTGCTCCTGCCACACTTTATGGCTGACACGGATTATGTAGAGACACTGGAAAATGGGTGAGGGATTAATTGACGCGACAGCCGAATTAGTGGGGGTGAAATGACAATAAAGTGATTTAAAATATTACTGAAAGACAGCATCAATGAACGTTTTGCTTTTTACTGATCAAATTCAGAAGGGACGAGGAGGGGTCAGTTTCCCACAGACTGCTGCACATTACTTACACAACAGGTTACACAATGTGCATACTACAAGTCTCCTTGTTTCCTAGCACCAGACCCCCCCCCCCCCCCCCCCCAAATACAGTAATCTTGGCGAGGTTTCTCTGGGTGGTCATTTTATGTCTCTCTCTCTCTCAATAGGTCTGCCTTTGTGCAGCTGGTGGTGAATATGCAATGTTTTCTTATGACAGTTTGGCTTGTAAAAGTGTTCATGCCCTTTGAATTTTTCCACATTTGTTTGTGTTACAGTTATAAACCTTGTGTGATATGTCATAAGTACCAGAAAAATCAATATTTAATTGTTAAGTGAAATTATCACATACTTTGTTAGAACTTTTATGAATGAATATTTGAAAAGTGTTGGCTGCATTTATACTGCTGAAATTTGAGGTAACTGTACAACTTTTGAGAGTCGTGCAGCCCTTGTGTCCGGATTCTCGGCACAAAGTCGGGTCTGTTCCCAGTGTGTGCTGGACTCCGCCAGGACTGCCCCTTGTTGTGTTCATAGACAGGATCTCAACGCGTGGTCATGGAGAGGATCAGGATCGCATCTTTGCTATTCGCAGACAGTGGTGCCTCCAGAAATGTTTCATAGGGATGGCCAGATGAGGCCACTCAAACTCTTAATTACGCCATCATTTCAGGATTTTATTCTACTGTTGTAGTAAAGATGCCTGTAGAAAACTATCTTAAAGACTTAAGTAAACGCCTACTCCTATATTGCTTTGAGCGATTTTGTGTCTAATTGTGAAAACTTCTGTTTCTGGACATTTTTTCATGTCCTTAAATCTGTAATTATGTGCGTCTTTGCAGTCTTTTCGTTTCTCTGTGTGCTTGTCAAACTTTTCTGTCATATGTTTGCGTTAATTGTGTCTCCAAGGTGTCATTCAGTATTTTTTAGTGTGTGTTTAAATGCATTGAATAGTCTTTGAAGACAAGTTCTCTTTGAAGATCTTTTAAAAGCAAATCGCATGAAATAATCCCTTTATTCAGTTAGTTTGTAATCTGTAATTACAGCATTGAAGTGTGTCTATTGTCTTCCTCTTAATGTTTTATCTAGTAAAACATAATTAAATGTTATAGTAATTAAAATCTAGCAGCATCTGCAGGATTAATACAAAAATAATTAGTTTTTTCAGTTTTTTATACAATCAAAACTATAACTAAAATTATAGTTATATATAACTATAATTAATATATATATTATATATGGGCTGCACAGTGGCACAGTGGGTAGCGCTGTTGCCTTGCAGCAAGAAGGTCCTGGGTTCAAGTACACCCCTGGGTCTTTCTGCATGGAGTTTGCATGTTCTCCCTGTGCATGCGTGGGTTCTCTCCGGGTACTCCGGCTTCCTCCCACAGTCCAAAAACATGACTGTTAGGTTAATTGGCTTCTCCAAATTGTCCTTAGGTGTGAGTCTGTGTGTGAATGGTTGTTTGTCCTGTTTGTCTCTCTGTGTTGCCCTGCGACAGACTGGCGACCTGTCCAGGGTGTACCCTGCCTCCCGCCCAGTGAACGCTGGATATAGGCACCAGCAACCCCCGCGACCCCATGAGGGATAAAGCGGTTTGGAAAATGGATGGATGGATGGTATATATATATATATATATATATATATATATATATATATATATATACATACACACACACACATTATCTACTAAAGATAGATAATGATTAAACACTACATTCAGTAAGGTATAAAATAGATTGTTACTTTTTTCTTTCAGCTCTATCTCTGCTTTTTATGAAAAAGAATATCACTTTCCTACATATTTGGACCCAATGAACAGTCAGTACTGCAGTACTGTAAGGAAATGTGATCTGCTGATAGAGAAACAGTAACTGGAGATGGTGCTTTCATCAGGAGGTCTAGAGTCAGCTGCAGCATGACCCACATTGCCGAAGTGAACAATCAGCCGTTCATGTCCCTTTCATTTGGCTGAAGAGACGTGAAAAAAGCATGTAGATGCTGCACTGGAGGATGTTTCTGTTGTTGAAGCATGGGTTCATCCTTTATTCATAACTATGTGGAAAACAGTGAGGAAGAAAGTGTGCCTTCATATTAAAAGAGACATGACTTTACAAAATAGTTTTTCAAAGTGCTTTCATTTTGTCCAGAAAAACACTATCGTGATCAAAAATCCCTCAAATAGAAATATGTTGTATATGTGAAACAAATGTTGTGGCATCAGTTGCTTACAAAGGAAGTGGACGAGAGCTATCTGCTCCATCCTGTCTTTAGAGCTCTTCTTTTGCTGTCAGCTTCAGCTGCCGGCATTGCACCTTTGACCTGCGCTCCTTCTCCTCCATGTGGTAGATGTTTTATGCTGTATTCGAGCTGTAAATTAAATTTAATAAACCCTGATGCACATTACCCCTCAATGAGAAGCTCACAACAACAACAACAACAACAAACTAAGCTTGGACTTGAATTCAGTAAAGTTTCCCAAGTAGTTTTTTTTTAGGTCATGTCAAACCAATCCTAGAGTTCTTCCTTCTCAGGTCCATAAAATCTCAGCTTCAGTTTTTGTAAATTCTTGGTGATTTTCTTTTTCTTTACACATTCAGAACCTAATATTAAGAACTGTATCTTCATATTTTGGATGTGTTAAATGTATAATCTCACTGGATAGTCTGAAATAAATAATTCATTAATTTATTCATTCATCCAAATATAAAAATGGTTCTTCAAAGTCTTGAAGTGCTCCTTTTTCAACTATACATCCTTTTTATGAACCACCAATCAGGTCAGAGAGCTTTTATGCTTTAATACCTCGAACCTCACCTCTGGTGACTCCTCTGATAACTGCTTCCTTTGTGACAATCGACATTTTCCAGATGACCAGCCTAACCTTTTAACAAATCCTTACCAAATGGTATTTTTGCAGGGCATCTTTCATGTTATATCTTGCAGGGAAACCCTGAAACATTTCCTCTCTTAAAAGTCATGCAAATAATTTAAAATGTGCTTTTGTTGTCAATGAAACATATCTGAAAAGTTTCACAGAATTTGGTTTTGTGCTTTGTGAATAAAAATATTGACAGACAGGGAAACAGAAATTTTTAATTTAAGAAAATAAAATTGACTTTATTTCAACCTGAAGGCAAAATGTTTTATTTGCATTTTCTGCTATTCGGGCCTCACTCCATTGGTTCATTTTAAAATTCTTATTTTCATTTTTAAGTGTTTGAATGATCTTGCCCCGGCGTACCTTTCTGATCTTTTTCATCCCTACATGCCTTCTCAGCTCCTCCGGTCAGCTGAACTGCATCTCCTGGAGGTACCGAAGGTCTAAGAGGAAGCTCAGAGGGAGCAGGGCCTTTTCTATTGTTGATCCTCAATTGTGGAATGACCTGCCCATGCACATAAGAGAGGCTCCTTCACTGCCCACCTTTAAACCTTGCCTTAAAACTTACTATTATTCCTTGGCTTTTACTACAAGCATGACTTAGTTTTCGTTTTAAATTGGTTTTATTGTTTATTTTAAGTGTTTTTATACATTATTTTTTATCTTAGTTTTTTAATGGATGCATTTTAGCTTGTAGCGATGCACAGCACTTTGTTTCAGCTGTTGGCTGTTTTTAATAAAAAAAATATTTATTTATAAATAAAGATGGTATAGTATGGCATGGTATTTCTAATATATTGTGTAGCCTCTTCAAACAGGGAGGCGCATAGATCCTCTCACTATAGTTTTGGGATAAAACTACATTAACCTTTCTGGTGCCTCAGCTTGTCTTGGTCATTATAGTTAAAGAAAACCAAACAATCCCTGTAAAATTAGGTATATCATGTTGCAATGCAACTGGAAAAAAAGTGAAAGCTTTCCTCACATTACCACAGATTTTTCTATAACTTAACAATTATCACGTTCTTTAAGATGTGAAATTACTCAAAAGTTAAAAAGGATGCGATAATTAATAATGGCACTAAATATCCAGTTTTAGTAGACCACAGTTTCTTTAATTTGTAATAAATGGGAAAACTATTAAAAAGGTTTCAGGTTTCAAGCAGAACAAAACAAAATGAGGATTGTGACATTTGATTACATTTTACTTTTCTATGCCAGAGTAATTACAGTAAGAGCACAATTGTTTATTAGGTAAAAAAGTAATAATTTTACCTGAATTATTTTTTGAAAATTATTTATTTCACCTAAAATACAACATTTGTTTCAATAAAGATAAATGTTAAAGTAGATTTAAATACTTTTCCAGTCCATTAACCACAGCATCTACAATCAGGGAACATCAGTCTTATGCTTTCAGCTGTTTTTTTAATTCCCGACACATGATAGGCCGCTCGGTTTGTAAACAGCTCATCATTTATGAAGATACGCATCAAGCCAGAGGTCCCCAGAAGTTTTCAGTGAACTGAAAAAAGCAAGAAGGGGAAAACAAAATGGGAAAACGTCAAGTTTGGAACAAGGCTGGTGAAGAGGCAGGTTGTTGTGTGCAGGAAGAAGACAGATTATTTCTGCTGCCATTTTAAATCAACTGAAGAATTATTTTCAGTTTAGTTAGACTAAGTGTGATTATCCTGCTTAGACTGCTTCTCCTGTCAGTGAGCCATTACCTGACAACATCAGTAATGCCTCGCCATAAAGTTTTCATTTGGTAAGGGACCCCATATTTGTCGCACAGTGCACGGACCCTCGGGGCAACCAGGTGGTAGTTGTGCCTTGGCATTGTTGGAAACAAACTTAAAAAAGAAAATTAGAAAATGATTAGAAGAGTCAGAGTCTGAAATAAAACCAGTTAACCTGTCAAATTAGAGCTTCGAATTTGATATTTTTTATATCCAAATCTATTATACTGCATGCTGAGGAAGGAACTTATTAAGTCGGTAATAACGGGAAATTAAAAAAAAAATTAACATGACAAAAAACATCCGAAAAACACAGCAATAAGTGTTTATGGAGATTGTACCAATTTTCTGCCATCTACAATGTCTGGCAGATTCTTTGGTCTGAGAGTTAAGAGGTCAACAGGAAAAAAGGCAATTTTATTAGTACCTCTAGGTAGATTTGTCTGGCAAACAAGAGAGACGAGCATCCGTTTAACATGTAAATAAAATCCATTATATACAGAAAAAGTACTGTAAACTACTACAAACAATGCAAATATGAAAAATGTTGGTGCAAACATCAAAGCTCAGTTAACGTGTGTTTCAGTGGCGACTCTATGGGAAGCCCTGGGGACAATGCCCTACAGCCCCCAATAAATATTCATCTGTACCCAGGTTTGATGAGTTTATTAACATTTATTTATTAAAAACATTTAGTTAGGCTGACAGTAGAAACCACAGATTTACCACCACTACATTCTCACTATTTGACAGTAAATCAAACAAGACATTTTCTTTTAGGTCAGCAAGGATTACCAAAATTATTTCTGTTTGCGAAATGCCAGAAGAGTGACATCATTTTTCAAAGACATGTTGAGCTTTCTTCAAATCAACAAGTTTTAGTACCTTATGATAACTATGCCTTTTCACAATTTAGAAAAGTCCTAATGATGTCATGGCTTTGCAAGCTTCTGATAGTTTAATTCATAACAACAGAGTTAAATGGAGGCCCACTTGTGGGTGTATTTAAATGTAACACCTAAAACATACTTCCTTCCTGTGTTAAATCACGGAAACATCCAAATAAATTAACCAAGATATCTGGATGAGAACTGTGGAGCTCTCTACGTTTGGTTCTTCATTAGGTCCAATTTCCAGATATCTGAAGGTGTCATGTTCATCAGTATAAACAACTGCATGGAAGTCTGATAGGAGTGTCCAACCATCACACGGTTTAGGAAAGAGATGGGGTTTTGTGTCCCAGAGATAAGCAGGTTTTAGTGCAAAACATCTGCATAAACCTCAGAACAAACACGATGCTGCCTGAAGAACCTGCCTCAAGCTGGTCAGAGAGTGTCATTATTCACAATGAAATGAGTCCTGTCCCAACAGAAGCTGAAAGGCCACTCAAAAAAGAAGAAGTCATCACTCCGGAAGTAACAGAACATCAAATCAAAGTTTGTAAATGAACACTGGGGTAACAACTTTAATGCAGACATGTCCTGTGGTTTGAAGAAATTAAAGTTGAAGGGTTTGATGATGGTGATCCCTGTTAAATTCTGAGGCAAAAGTGGAAAGCTTGCAAGTCTGAGACCCCCCTCCCAACTGGGGTGGAATGGAGTGGCAGCAATAAGTTCTGTGGGTGTTTGCTGCAGACCGGATTGCCGAACTTTAAATCTGCATTTAAAATATTTTCACGGATGAAGATTGCAAACATTGCCTTCATATTTTCTAATTTTGCAGCATACAAACTGCCAATCAGCTGCTTTTACCGGGTCAGACAAGCCAGGGTTAAAATGTTTTGAATTGTATCCTGTAGATCATACAGGATTTAGAAGTTGCCAGTTGCCCACCACACAATGACATCTCAGCATAGCATACTTATCCTTCTTCGATTAGAGCGCTCCAAAAACACCTTTTATTTATAAATCAAATAAAAGTCCAAATTTTAAAAAAAGATTTTTCTATCCACAGAGCCTATCTATGTAAAACAATTTCTTTATTTGTACTGAAAACCCAAAGTTATCAAAGTTTTTGGTGTTTAACATTTTAGTCAGTCATTTGGACTTACTGGTGTTCAATTTGAAAGTTGAGGTGTCCGCTGAACCAGTCGTTGAAGAAGGACGGCTCTATGTTACACGTAGCTTGTAACTGAAAAGGAAAATGACACAAAAGCATCAGTTTGTTAAACCTGCGCTTCGTTTAGATGTGGGGTTAAAGAAATGAGGCGATACACATTATTAAACCCACCCTCCACATAAAATCATTCATTTCAACACATAGCTGACATGTTTAACCTGTGTCCTTTATATCCATCTAAACATTTCTGAGGACCACAGTGGAGCATTTCCATAACTATCGTGTAGCAAAAGGAAATTCTGATTAATAATCTGAAATGCCCTTTTACGGTTCTTGTGCAAGATAATTCACCTGCAATGTCTGTTGGTCAGAGGGCCCGGTGGTGCAACCAGCAATGTATGCAAGGCTGCCATACATCACCAGTGAGGCTACTTGGATGGAGAATGTATGAAAATATAAATTTTCATATCTTGCCAAAGTCTTAAATGGATCCACGTTTGGATCCTAGCACAGGAATATGCTTTGATCAAAGCCACTGTAGCACTGGTTGTATGTTTAGTGTGGATAGACTGCTGAAAGAGGAACCTCCACCCCAGTTTGAAGTAGCAACTGCTAGCTTTTCCTCCTAGATTTGACTGTATTTAGCACCATTCACTGTTCCATCAACTTTGATCGCCTTCTCTGTCCCTGCTGGAGAAATGTTTCCCCACAGTAGTATGCAGAACAAACAGTTTCCCTGTTGACAGATTCTCCCGGGTGAGCTGCAGCTCCTCCAGAGTCACCATGGATCTCTTGGCTGCTTCTTGGATTATTGCTCTCCTTTCCCAGTCTGTTAGTTAAGATAGGCAGCCAAGTTTCAGTAAATTTGCCGCAGGGCCATAGTCTTTCTCCATTCTTGGATGATGGATTGAACGGTGGTCTGCGAGATGTTAAAGCATGGGGTATTGTTTTGTGAACTTTGAATTTACCTCTGACCCTGTTTGTGTTACAACATCAATGCTGACAGCAACATCAAATCAAACATACTTCTTCTCTGTTTGAGGTTTGGAAACAGTTGGTTTTAGACAATGCAGACTGTTTTGCTCTGTTCCTGCCAGAGTTATTATGTTTTTGTGTACATTCACATAGACAACAGTGCAGGTTACTGGTAACAATCTATCTAATGATGGTATAAATTTGAGTTGGAAAAACAAAAAAACAAAACAGATACCTGCATGGTAAGCCAGTCTCGGTGCTTTTCATGATCTATATTCATTGGAAGATGGTTCATCTGAGTCACCCACACAAACCAGTGACTCTCCAAAAACCTGCAAAATAAACAATTCTGAAAATTTTATGACATCTAAAGGTTGATGGTCATTTAATACATTTGCAGCTTTTGTTATTTTAGACTGAGACTTGTTGTCTACACAATGCCTTTTTTTGCACTTGCCTTCTAGTAATAATGTACACACATTGGTAGCAGATGACCTGAAGTAATTTTTTAATGCCCATTCATAGTGTCCTGATTGGAAATGGGGTTTTACAAATCCAATAAATACCAACAAGATGTATCTTGTTGTCATAGTTCACTTGGTTTTTATCAGGGGTCAAAATTCCTTATTCGGCGAGAACTGGTCTGTTCATTCAGGGATGAGAGCCACAATCAAAAGATAGGGTGTATAACATAAAATCTTTCAAAACTTGACATCACTAACATAACTTGTTATATTAAATCATTACTGAAAGCTGGGCATCATCATTATCATGGTAACAGTTTACAATGAGGTACCCCTTATAGATGGCTAATAGTTTATATGTATGTTAGTAATTAAACCACAAACACTTTATAACTCATTCACAAGTGTTTATTAAGAATGAATTAAGGGTTAGGAAGAGATGAAACAAAAGTTTCTTACCGAACAAAGATGTTGAGAGCCACAGAGCCAAAAAAGCCATACAGGGGCACGTAACAGAAGAAGTATCGGGCGTAGAAGGACAAATACCAAGCCAGATCCTTTAAATGACAAAAAATAAATAAATTAATTAAACAATTTGTTTTAAAGAAAAGTTTTTTTTACAACACATTTAAATTCATTCCCAATTTCACATCCCCAACCCCAATGGATGTTTGGAGAATGGCAATTGGAATGGACCCCTATTACCGATGCGGCTTCAAGGAGCTGTAGCATGAAGGTTATCAGTGCCTGTTGCTGTTTATTTGTTTAAAATGTACAAAGTGTACATTGCAAAAAGTGTAAATATGCCATCTTAGCCAAATAGGCTAATTTTCAGCTGTAGTTTCTGGGGAAGGTTGCTGTGGCAACAGGAGGACCCATTAGTGGACATCAGAGGTGATGTAAGATGAAGACAGAGGCCTTTAAGGTTTGGTTGTCTTTGGGGAACCAAACCAGTGGCATAGAAGGAATTCGGAGATACTATTGAGACTTTCGGTTGTTCTCAAGGAAGTTCTGGAAAATTGTTCGGCAACCATATTAAGCTGTGTATTTGGGAGGGGATCTGTGGACCCGCGCAAAGGACATCGTCGGGCGGAGTACGGAGCACTTTGAGCCTTATGACTCAAGCTTATTTTATATTATTTAATACTTATCAAAATTACGGAATGTTTTATCTGATTCATTCTATTTGCAAATGTGCATATGCAAATTTCAAATATATTGCTTGTCTTAAAATAGCTAATGGGTTTCAGATGAAGCACAGATATCAGATATAGAACAATATTGATTCAAATTATTTTGTTTGCAGAATTTGTACTTTTTTCGAGGGTTCTTTAGAAACACTTATTTGCACATATACAACTTTTGACAAAAGAATG
Source organism: Fundulus diaphanus (assembly GCA_037039145.1). Taxonomy (NCBI): domain Eukaryota; kingdom Metazoa; phylum Chordata; class Actinopteri; order Cyprinodontiformes; family Fundulidae; genus Fundulus; species Fundulus diaphanus. Next base: position 29,176,768 of record CM073134.1, read on the forward strand.
AAATTATTTCTGTTTTCTATGAAGAATTCATGAAGCCATCACTTTTCTTTCCAATTCACCATAATGCGTATGCATTTTATCTGTCTCGATAAAATACATTGAGGTTTGTGGCTGTAATGTGACACAAAGCGTACCTAAACTTTTACTGTATGCTCACTCCAAAAAAGGAACAGTAAATATTTTCATGCACTGAATTTCAAATCATGACGCCCAACATCTTACCACCCAGTTTCGGCGAGAAATCATGACGTGCAATACTTGCAGGTTGAAGACAACTGGGACGAGCAGAGGCGGCCCCACTGAAACAGAGGTAAAAGATTTTTCTTTCATGGAAAAAAGTCATTGTTGTTCTTCTCCTTTCTCAACCTCAATGACCTCTAACAAACATACACAGAAAAAAGTATTGGTGCTGCCGATTGTAGGGCATGTGTTTGATCTTCTTAATGCCGTACTGTGAGAAAAAAAGAACACAGGAGTGTGAGCAGTTAGCCTTTATGGGTTTCTTGATTGGTTTGAAACAAAACTTCCTCTAACTGCTTGCCTCCACAGGTTGAACAGATCCGAGAACAAAGATTCCCGACATGTTGACGTCAGGATCCTTGCTCAGGATGTTTGGTTTGGCGTGATGATTGTAATGGAGGTGATTCCACCAGCTGGCAGCAGCTCCCTGTGAAAACCAGACTTTTAAAAACTGATACAGTTGATTACAATATTCTGCAAAGACTTGAGCATACTGTAGGGATTAAGGGGAAAGCATTAGGCTGGTTTAAATCTTATCTATCAGACAGATTCCAGTTCATGTTAATAATAAATCTTCTTCAAACTCTAGAGTCACTTGTGGTGTACCACAGGGTTCAGTCCTTGGACCAATTCTCTTTACTATATATATGCTTCCGATCGGCAAAATTATCAGACAGCATGGAATTAATTTCCACTGTTATGCTGATGACACTCAGCTATATTTATCCATAAATCCTGATGAATCCAATCAACTACTTCGACTACAGTCATGTCTTGATGACATCAAAAGCTGGATGACTTTTAAATTCCGACAAGACAGAAGTTGTAATCTTTGGACCAGAGTCCTCAAGAAATAAACTTCTTAATCAGTTGATTAATCTGGATGGCATTAACTTGGCCTCTGGTAATAAAGTAAAAAAAACTAGGTGTTATTTTTGACCAAGTCATTTAATTTAAATCCCATATTAAACAGGTTTCCAGAGTTTCCTTTTTTCACCTCCGGAGTATCGCCAAAATTAGAAACATTCTGTCCAGGAGTGATGCTGAAAAACTAGTCCATGCATTTGTTACTTCAAGGCTGGACTATTGTAATTCTTTACTATCAGGAAGTCCACAAAATGCAGGTCAAAGTCTTCAGCTCATCCAAAATGCTGCAGCAAGAGTTCTGATGAAAATCAACAGGAGGGATCATATTTCTCCAATTTTAGCTTCCCTTCAATGGCTTCCTGTTAAATCAAGAATAGAATTTATTCTTCTTCTAACGTATAAAGCCCTTAATAATCAAGCTCCATCATATATCAGAGCTCTGATTACCCCGTATGTTCCTAACAGAGCACTTCGCTCTCAGACTGCAGGTCTGCTGGTGGTTCCTAGAGTCTCTAAAAGTAGAATGGGAGGCAGATCCTTTAGCTATCAGGCTCCTCTCCTGTGGAACCAACTCCCAGTTTTGGTCCGTGAGGCAGACACCGTGTCTACTTTTAAGACTAATCTTAAAACTTTCCTTTTTGACAAAGCTTATAGTTAGAGTGGTTTATGTTACACTGAGCTACCTCTATAGTTATGCTGCTATAGGCTTAGGCTACTGGAGGACATCAGGGCCTATTTTTCTCACTCTAATGATTTCTACTGTTTTCCAATTTTGTATTGTTTGTTGTTATTTCAGCTTTTAACTTTTTGTTCTCTCTCTCTTTTTTTTCTTCATAGTAGGTACACCTGGTCTGACGTTCTGTTAGCTGTGACATCATCCAGGGAAGACAGATCACCTGCTATTACCATCTAATGTAGAACAGATTACTGGATCAATGTTTGCTTCTGTGCTTGTTTGTCTCTCTTGTTGTGTCTCAGCTCTGTCTTCTCTAACCTCAGTCAGTCGAGGCAGATGACCGTTCATACTGAGCCTGGTTCTGCTGGAGGTTTTTCCTTCCCGTTAATGGGGAGTTTTTCTTCCCACTGTCGCTTCATGCTTGCTCAGTATGAGGGATTGCTGCAAAGCCATGGACAATGCAGACGACTCTCCCTGTAGCTCTACGCTTCTCCAGGAGTGAATGCTGCTTGTCGGGACTTTGATGCAATCAACTGGTTCCCTTATATAGGACATTTTTTGACCAATCTGTATAAACTGACCCAATCTGTATAATCTGATTTAATTTGACTTTGTAAAGTGCCTTGAGATGACATGTTTCATGAATCGGCGCTATATAAGTAAAATTTAATTGAATTGAAAAAACAATTTACCCAAAAAACATTAAGACATCAAATATATAAAGGTAACAAAGGTAACATTTTAAGGGTTACCTTTAAATGTCCAATGACAAACTTGTGGGCTAGGTGGTTCCACTTGGACTTCTTGAAGACAGAAAGGTGGCCAAAGTCATGCTGCAGCCATCCAGCCTGTGCCTGGAAAATAAAAATGTTTAAGAGTCATTTTTTCTCTTATCTAATGCATTACTGCTGTGACGGGCAATTTAAGATGCCATAAATAATGTTGAACTTACTTGAGATGTCGCCAACATGACAGCGCACAGTAAGGTCAGAGTCCAGCTCGTCCCCCAATACCAGACAGTCAGCCAGGCGAGGGCCTCCAGTAACAGAATGTGACCCAGATGGAGGCAGAAGAATAAAGGTTTGGCTCTAAAAAGACCTTCCTTCTCCACCTGGGTGCGAAAAGTTTCTAAATCCTGAATGATGGCTGCCTAGGAGCAAAGAAAAAGGAAGCTGTCACGATGTTACATTGATGTGAGGTTCGTGAAATGAAAGAAAAAAAGTGGCATCAGAGGAGTAATCTGAAATCCATGTGGGACGTGAACTCTCCTTACATTTTTGTTTCCGTCCTGACTCGGCTCTGTCGCTGCCAACTCTCCAATCAGCAGAGGCTTCAGAAACTTCTTCACAGACTTTTGATCAGGATGAAAAGCTGTGAAAGCTTCCTGGAAAATAAAAAATAAAAATTAATATTGTGAGTAAACCTTAGAGTAGAAAAAGCATCTGCAACACAAACTAAATAAAAAAAAGTTTAGACATTATTAAGCCATGTGAGTTTGCATAATGCAAATTAGTTTATATGACTTTCCAAAGAGGATAAAAGAGTCAGTGTCATCATAATCACAAGATTGAGGCATTGAGGCATTGTGTAAGTTGGGAAAACATTGTTTGCTGCCTTCATTATTTCTTTATTTGTTCCTGTTTAGTTTATTAAAAATAAGAACATTTATTTTTATTGGACACACTTGCTTCCTTTTATCCACCATCAAACAAAATAGTACATTTGCAACGAATTTATGAATTATTTGCAAACATTTAAATACATTTAGAAGCAGTTCTGAATAAAATAGTAAAAAAAATGTTTTCCAAAAATACAGATTTGACCTTAAATTTTGAATATCCTGATTATCTAAAGGTTTACATTAAGAAATTGTTTTATTTTTGTTATCATAAACACTTTGCTTATGCAGAGCATGCAGCCTATGTATGATTGTTTTACCCTGAAATTATTTGAGTGGCAAAAAATGATAAAGACCACTGAGCAAAAATATTTACCTTTACTATGTTGTGTTGACAAACTGTAACAAGAATATTACATGAGGCTTTTATGTAAATTTCAGATTCATGTGAGATAAACGTTACATGACAACCATTTATAGGATTTGACATCACCTGTTGTGTTTGGAGTAGCTTCATGAGACACAAAAGCGTCCCTCTGGGGGACCTTATTGAAAGAGAAGGATGTCTCTGGCTGATCTGTGCTTGCTTTCTTCATAAGGGTCGCGAGCTAAAACACTTTAGCCTCATAAAGTTGTCCCATATGCTATAACTCTAGCTGCAGTTTTGGCCTTGTCAGAATCTATGCAAATTGGGCCATTTTTAGGTTCCGTTTTAGCCTCTTTGCATAAACAAATGTCGACAAAAATAAAACCTGATGACTTGTCTTCACCACAGTCTGTGATGTTTTCACCCAGGAGGTCACCGTGTTGCCTCTCATACAGCATCTGAATGTTTCCGGCGCTAATCAGTTCTTCGCCCTTCATTGATCCTTTATTACGACGCCTTCAATGATTATCACTGGGACCAATGCATCAAGTGATTTGAATATTAGTCTCAATGTTCTTGTTGGTGTCCTTGCTGCCAAAGTCTGATACTAAAAAGTTTCCTCACGACGTAACCTTCTGGAAAAAAAAAAGTTTTCCCAACACAGATTTCTTCTGTTTTAACTTTTTGTAACAGTAAAATGTTTCACTTCACTATCACCAAAAGAGCGGTCTGCAAATTAGTTATTTAAAAAACTGTTAATTTTCATTTTAAAGAGGCGGAATATTTACTGTAGCATCCTCTCCTGCATAGTGCCCGATGACATGAGACCCTCCCGGGTGCCTTTTGGACCACTGAGTGATGTTGTAAACCTTTCGATTGATGACCAACCACCGATCATTCCTGCTGCGGTGCTTCTGCACCTCTTCCCAGGTGTAAACACCTGCGCCATCCCCTCTGTCTGGCTCCGCAGACTCAGTATGTCGCCCTCCACCTCCCATCCCCCGCTGCTGCTGCTGCTGTCTGTAGATACAGGAACCTGAAGCCAGCTGCACGCTAAAGGACCAGCTCGCCAAACCTGAAGTTAGACAAAAAAGAAAAAAGGCGCAACATGAACATTAATTCCCCACAAATTAAAAGCGAGTTACAAACGACTGGGGCATCTTAAAAAGAGTAATTTGCGCAAAGGAAATAGTCAGTTGCTGATGCCTCTCAGATATGCATAATACAATACTATATATTACTACTATTGCGAAAACAGCCTGGATATTGAGATAAAAAAAATCAAACTTACACAGCTCAAAATTCTGTTTCTTTCCCGGGGCTTCAGTCACATCCGCAGACCTGTTCACGCGTGTTATTTGCTCGCTCGACAAAAACTAACTTTAAATTTAAAAAAAGCCCAAATAAGCAACCGGTTTGGTCCCTCTGTTTATTCACCCTCTGTCCATACAACACGAACTTCGGGCAGATCATTCGAGCTTTTCGGACCAATCAGCGCGCAGCTTTCACACATTTCGGATGGCTCGGTCGCGGCAAAGGAGGCGCGATAAACTTTACAGGGTCGTCTAATGGAGCAAAGGGAATCAGTCAGCAGGGGGTGGGGACGTGGTGCGTTACATGGGTCTGAGCAGATGCTGGAGATTTCACAGAGATAAACTAAAACATGCTCCGTAGGGCAGAGTGAAGTGCCTGTGCATTGTTCTAACATCTTCAGCCCCTCCGTTTTATGCTGTGTTCGCTGAAATGCAGATAGTTTGCCTTTCAATCTAATGTTTTATGGGACTTCTTATTCATTCGTTCTGTTCCTAAAGGTTTGATGATCATGCGCGCAGAAGAAAAATGTATAAAACCTGATTACACTGTCTTAGTGAAGGATCTGTCAAGTCTTGGCTGAAAGAACTGCAAACCTGGGAATTTGTAGATAAATGGATAAAGATAAACAGAATAACTTGCAGTAAACTGCTCTGCAGATTTATGATCCTTTTCTCATAACGCTAAAGCCAGATGCATCTATCATCCTGCATTGCTTGTTACTCTAATACGGTCAAAGAGTTTAATACAATCCTGTGGGTCTGTTTATGTGTTAGATGGGGCTTTTACGTGAGTGCGTTGGATGTTGTTTTACATCAAGGTGGACAGAACTCTGACCTCTTAAAACAACTCAAACGCAGCATAATCCAGGAAGAAAACCTTTTGAAGGCTACATAGCACTTGGGAATGGCACAGATGTTCACCTTCCAACAACAAAACAACTAGCCAGAAAAACCCTAAACATATAGCCAGTGCTACAAAGGGGTAGGACGTTTATGTGTTTCAATGGCCTAGTCAAAGTAGAGCTCTAAATCATTCAGCATGTGTTGCAAAACTGGTGATCACAGATGCCCTGTATTCAGTTGGTCTTAGCGTGAGCAAATTAGCTAAAGAAATAGGTAGAAATTTCTGTCTATAGAGGTGCAAGGCTACTTGAGACACACCCCATAACACTTGCTGCTGTAATTTCAGGGAAAGGTGGTTCCAAAAAGTATTGACTCAGCATAGATGAGTACATTAGATAGATAAATAAATCACATATCCTCTTCCTTTGTCTTCAAACTATGCCCTACTTTTTTGCTGGCAGGAACAAGACATAAAGTGAGTTCTTGGGGCAAGAATACTTTTGCAAAAGTTAAAAGGTATATCGGTTGTGAACATATTCTTATGAAGGGATCAAAGGTTTCTTTATTTTTTAGGGGGCAATCATGTTTCACTGGTAACAGAAGTCTGAAAAAGTTAAAAACTTTAATTTACTATTTTTTAAATGTTTCAACTTAGTACTGACATTTCTTGCTAATAATTATGTATTTTTGATATTTCCCAAATACATGTTTTCTTTTTTCAATTATCCACTCTAAATGTGTAAAGAATCACATTTCCCAGGACCATTTATTACAATTTTTGGAAAGATCTTAGTTGAGCGGTGAAATCATCAAGTATGCTCCTCTATTCCAACTGTAGAACTGTTGTACAGTGCCCTTCTTTTCTTGGCAAGGACGTACTTTCAAGTATACCTGCCAAGTACAAACTTCCCAACACACAAGAACATACTTGGGTTTGGGAAAAGCCCTTGAAGTAGTTCAATTGGATAGGACTTAAGTCCGAATGCACAGGATGGTGTTCGATCAATGTTTCTTGTGTACCCTACATGATGTCTGTGACCTCATCATGTAATTTTGACAGTTTGTTCACTTGTTTATTCATTCTTTGTCTTTGAATTTGTATTTAAAGCATCAAATCCACATCCATAAATTTGCAATTTGTATTTATATTCGTTTCTATTTGTATTTTCACAGATCAAATGTAAATTTCACCACTCATGTTGGATTTGGCTGTAAAAGAAAAAATGAAATCTTATGTTTTTCCACATCTAAAGAGTAACATTTACAAAATAACTTTTATTTATTCTGTATAGGTCTACGGTTTTCATTGACAGAAACCTGACCCAATATGTAAGTATCATTTATGCTTCGAAGATGTTTTGCACGCAGTGCTGGCAACAAAGTCCAGGACAAATTAAACAAGGAAGAAAATTACCTCATCCTGCCATGTCACACTGGACCTTAAGAAACTTCTTTAACAGATCAGAACTTTGTCATGCAATACGACCATGAACTCAAGCACGCCTTTATTCTGTGGAAAACTTTCCTGGAGAAAAAGGAGATAAGGGTGTTGTACAATCAGTCATGCCATGGCCACCAAAGTCTCCTGATATTAAGTGGACTCTTTGCTGTCTGAGCAGGCTGTCCACTCCTAGTCTACATATTTCCAATAAAAACATTAATAATCCATTTCATATTGTTTCTGCCGGCTGAATAAATATCTGATGAGAAAAAAACTGCAAAAAGGGATCTAAAAGTAATTAACATTTTCTTTAAATGAGTGTATTTATCCTTGATTTAAGCAGGTGAGTTTAAATGATCTGCCAACAGATTTTTGCACTTAAAATAAGAACAACTCATCTCCATCATCTTATTTCAAATGCAGTATATCTAATAACCTTATTTTAGGATTAAAAAGACTCATTCCATTGGCAGATAATCTTCTTTACCTGGTCAAATCAAGGACAAATACACTTACTTTGAGAAAAATTTATTTACATTTAATTCCCTTTTTGCAGTGAACATATTAGCTTTGGAACAGGTTTGTGTTTTGAGTTCATGTCTTTTGTATATGCAAGTGCAAGTACAAGCAGTGCGACCAACATGTCTGAGTTTGAGTGTATTTAGACAATTCTTCCTCAGTTTACTTTTCTGAAACAAAATTAAGCAGTTTATAATATATTTGAACAAATTACAGTATCATGCAATTTAATCTTTTTGTTAAGTTTCAAAGGCTCCTTAACCAATATCTACTTCAGGACCAAACTCTGACTCATTCCAAACCATTTCAAGCTAATTAAAGGTCAAAGTTGATTCCAGTTTGTTGACTTATTTTCATCCAGCTTCAACAAGAAAAATGACCAAACGTTTTAAACAAGGTTAAGATTTGGGGAGGGTTTATTGACCACAAGCCTAAAAATTGTAGCACAGTCTTAAAGTCACAAAGTTTTCACATTTGCCTTTTGAGGCATTGGTAGAAATAGTCAGAATATGTGCTGGGCTAGATAGAAGACAGGTTTCTGGGAGGATGTTAGGATCAAGGTCCTTGTTCATTGAAGCATTCTTCTGCTTTCCTTGATGAGAAATAATCTCACAAAAAGACAGATTCAGTGCTGACAACACACAGGACTCATTACAGTGCTTATCTTCTCTTCACTGAAGACATTTCTATTTTGAAATATTCAAAAGCATCATTAGGAGACAATACATCAGCACCAGTTTTCTGCCAGACTTTTTTTCTTTCTTTGATGTTTTTGTTCCTAGATAGATAGATAGATGGATAGATTGAGCATGGCTGGAGGGATGGATGGATGGATGGAGAGATGGATGGATGGATGTGAAATGTCATAACTAAACCTAAAGTCTTTCACTGCCAAAATATTTGAAAATAAATCAGCATGCTCAGTCGCCAAGAAGTGATTTTCTAGGTCATCATCAGTAAGACTGCACTGCTGTCAACAATGTGCTCCTATCAGCTTGGAGTCTTGCAGCATTAGCAACACAGACACCATTTTTTTTTAATAAGTAAACAGAACAAAACGAGAAAATATTCATTGTAGCATAAGTACTGCCCAATGCATCATTTAGTATGACAGTTGAAAGGAAAGAGAAGATACTGTACATGATTGGTCAGCATTTTACTGTTTATTTGAAGATCAAATAAAGTCACAGATGAAAGTCTGACAGAAGAAAATTAAAATAACATTGTATGTTTGATAAAATATTTTTTATGTTATTCAGGTTAAAAAAATCAACTTTTCTTACATTGCTCTTTCACAATAAAATACAATAATTTACATTAAGGTTCACCTAGAACATCTCACTACTGTTAATCAAAAAAAATAATAATAATCAATGCCCTATAAATGTAGCATCCCTGTTGGGAAAAAAAACAAACAAACTAAAGTTATGATTTTAACACCAATAAACCAGAGGTTTAATTGGATTCTCAGCAACACCGATACAATCAGATTGTGATGCAAGATGGAGAAAAATCTCCGTCCATTTATATACATGTCATCATTTATGGAGGTATGCATCAAGCCACAGTTCCCCCGAAGTTTTCAATGAACTAGGAAGAAAGAAGAAAAAAAGTGGACAAAAGATCACTGGGTTGCAAAACATTTTGGGTCTGACAAGCAGCCCGTCACTGTTTTACTGCTATCTTCACAACCTTTGCTCATTCTGCCAGTGAATTCTTACCTGACAACATCAGCCATTCCTCGGCACAAAGACTTTGTTACGTAAGGCACCCCGTGCTTCTCACACAGCGCACGAACCCGCTGGGCCACCAGGTGATAGTTGTGGCGAGGCATCATGGGAAAGAGACTATAGAAAATGAAATGCATAAGAGGTCTGTTAATTATGTCATCATTAACCATGTCTCAGCATTTTTCACATTTGTTTTAAGTGGATTTTTATTTATTTATTTACCTAACTGATGCCCCATTCCCTCTTTTTATCCTTTACAAAAAGCATCTTTATCTATGAGCACATTAACCACTTAAAGCATTGTCTTGTAACTTAATGTAATCTAATACATTGGATTTTTGTTTTAATTTATCCTGAAAACAAAATATGCAGAATTCAAATAAAAAACAAATAACAAAAATATTTCTTCATGGGAATTATATTGTGTTAGTCTGTAGCTTTTGGTAACTAATTTTACAATAGTTGCCCCCTCTTTCCTCTGAACCTTTTGGACCTCCCCCTTTTAAAGCTTTTTGGTTTCATTTCTGGTCTCTGTGAGAAATGTGGCATGGGTCTGCACGAGCAGTGTGTTTGAAAGATACTTTGGTCACTTCTCCGACAAAACCCATTAACTTACTGGTGTTCGATTTGGAAGTTGAGGTGTCCGCTGAACCAGTCGTTGAAAAGGGACTGCTCAATGTTACATGTGGCTTGTAACTGAAAAAGATCAAATGGGAAAAGAATCTGGATAAAGGAAAACATCCTTTGTTTTGTTTCATCTGCTGAGTAGCTGGAAACTGCATGCTGCATTAAAGCCAACGATAACAGAAAGCACATTAAACACATCAACCTGAACTAAGACAATATTTAGAATCTACAGTTTTTGTTTGGATTACTTCTCAATGACCATGTTTTGCTGTTATTTTATTTTTCTTATCTTGAATCTATAGTGTACAATAGACAGAATAATGAGCACAGCACACCTCTGGGTGGATCTTGTTAGAAGTTTACAATCCTATGTAGTTTCCTTTCTTAATCTGGTGGGATTAGATTTATTACCTGCTTCCAAAACGGCACAGAATATAAGGCACATGTTTTGTTACTTAAAGTATTGGTTCAAACATCCATATCATTGAATTCATAGCTGCTGGTGCATAAAATGCAGCACCTAGCTACGCAGACTGCACTGCTAAGTCAATTCCCATGTGCAACAAGTCCAATTGTGAAATATTTTCGGTGCTAAATATTCCACAGTTAGTGAGAGGCATTAGCTACTTATCTGCAAACTTCACGTGGCCTTGGGATGCAGTGGTGTAAAGCATGCAGCCACTGGTCTCTAAGGAAAAAGTTACCTATGAAGGGAATAATCTTTTTCCGTTTAGAAAATTACGCTATTAATGACATCACTAACGATGCTCGCAAAGCAAATTTACTGAAGCTTTTTGAAACCTATGCTTTATTTATATATAGAGAGTAAAGTAATTAGAATATTTAAATTAGTAATCCATGCCTTCGTGTTTCCCAGGGGTATTATGGTGAAATATACATCGGATGTTGCTCTTGGCTCCTAGCTACTCATCTGAACCTGCTGGTATCTACAGCCAGAGCGTTGTTTTAACAATTTAAAACACAGAAACTGTATCATGATCTGTTATTGTCGTACAGCACGGGGCTGAATAATGTAATATTATATTTCACATAATACATTTCATTCATGTTATTCAAATCTTTTTAAAGCTTCTTCATGACTTTTTCTAATTGTTTATAAATGAACAATAAATACAGCTTTCAATTCTTTGGTAAATTAGTCCTCAGAGCCCCATCTTTCGAGTTATTAAAAAGATGATCTGTCCTGTGAAGCCGCTCAGAAGATTACAAGCACAAAATTGTTGAGGGGAAGTTGAGTCCTGCAGACAAGCAACGTCAGCAGGATAAAATCCTTTTTCATGACAGCTTTATGTTTTTCCTTTTTTTTATAAACCAGGTTACCTGCATGGTCAGCCAGTCTTGATTCTTCTCATATTGAATATCCATCGGTATGTGGTTCATCTGAGTTACCCACACAAACCAGTGACTCTCTAAAAACCTGCAACAAAAGCAACAGCAACCAAATATGGTGTTAGATCATTTGGTTAAAAAGAACAAAATTAATCATTCTTTTAAAACGGCAAATTCTTAGTAGTAATAATCAAATTTAAGAATGAAATAAGATCAGTTATGGAACCAACATATTTGTGACAAACAATGGGTTGTCATATCCTGCCAATGTTTTAGCTCTCTTACGATCAACTGAAAACAAACATGAAAGCAAATTTCACGCAACCCTTTTTTCCCCTTTTTCTTTAGAATATTTACCTGACAAATGTCATGAGTGCCAACGAGCCAAGAAAGCCATACAGAGGGGTATAACAGTAGAAGTAGCGGAAGTAGTACGAGAAGGACCAAGCCAAATCCTTGAAAAAGCAAAAGAGTCATATTATTTCAAATCCTTTCTGCTGTAAAGATTAATTTCTCATTCATCTGGCGTGCTGGCTAAATATGCAATTTTATGTAGGTTTAAATCTAAATCCGATATCCACTCATGAGACAACTCTACACCACATGGCGTCTGGCATCTTACCACCCAGTCGCGGCGAGTAATCATGGTGTTCATTATCTGCATGTGAAAGTAAATGGGGATGAGCAGCGGAGGTCCCACTGCAAAACAAATATGAATTATTTCCGGAAAGCTATTATAATTTTCTAATTAGGTTTTAATGACTCCCAACAAGCGTACCGAGAAAAAAGTATTTGTGCTGGTGATTGTAGGGCATGTGTTTGATCTTCTTAATGCCGTACTGTAACAGAGGGAAAGACAGAGATGGGTGAGCAGCTTTATGACCATTTGCATGGTTCAGAAACTTTTTTTTACTTTAAGCTACTTGCCTCCACTGGTTGAGTGTTTCCAAGTACAAAGACGTCCAACATGTTGACATCAGGATCTTTCTTGAAGATGTTTGGTTTGGCATGATGCTGGAAATGTCGGTGGTTCCACCAGTTGGCTGAAGCTCCCTATGGAAACACTCTGTGAACACCTGTACAGAGTTTATTGAAATAAAGAGCTGAAGCCGAGGAAGGTTACCTTTAAATGTCCAATGACAAATTTGTGAGCTAGGTGGTTCCACTTGGACTTCTTGAAGACAGAAAGGTGACCAAAGTCATGCTGCAGCCATCCAGCCTGTGCCTACAAAGAACAAAGTAAATGAGCAGTATAGGATGAAATATCTCAACAACAGAAATGCAAAAAAATTGCTCATGTTTAAAGTACTTGAGATGTTGCCAGTATCACTGCACACAGTAATGTCATCGTCCAGCTCGTGCCACAGGACGTGACCATCAGCCAGGCGAGGGCCTCCAGCAGCAGGATGTGACCCAGATGGAGGCAGAAGAATAAAGGCTTAGTGTGAAAAAGGCCTTCATTCTCCACCTCTGCTCGTAAAGACTCAAAATCCTTTACGATCGCAGCCTGGAAACAGAGAATGACATTTTAAAAATACTTTTTTTTTTTATATATATGTTTTCTCGAACGAGGTTGTGATGCAGCGAAACATACACAAGAACTGTAGGCTCCTTCTCAGATCAGATGTTAGCATAAAGACTTACGTTTTTTACCCCGTCCTGACTCGGCTCTGTCGCTGCCAGGTCTCCAACCAGTAGAGGCTTCAGAAACTTCTGCACATGCTTCAGATCTGGATGAAATGCAGTGAAAGCCTCCTGTAAAGCAAGCGGAACATATGTACTCAACCCACAGCTAAAGAGAAACAGAAAAAAACAGATATTTTTACACCATTATACTCCAAATAGGACCAAAATAAGCTCACTTTCTAAGCACTGACGCCACAGACAATTGGGTGTGTTAATATTTAGGTTGTGCGATAAGATAAGATTTTGATTGGTTTCCTGCTAGCCACAACATTAGTTTATTTTTTTTATTTCAGAAGCCTAAAGGTATCATTTGGACAGACAAAAATAAATTGGACAATTATTGGAGTTCTTCAGTTATTGTCTAAGAATATCCAACATGTACCATATCATACTAAATCATTGTTGCACTTAAAAAAACAAGTTGTTGACACAACAGGTAGTTTAGTCATTAGTCTGAGGTCATGGTGTTGAAAAGTCTATAGTCCAAAGTTGTTCTTTAATAGTTTTTAATGTATTGCATTAATAAAAAAAATCTTGAGATTTCCAAAGCATTTTTTTTTTTTTTACAAAAAACATGACTTTTGTTCACTGTGCATTTTTTAGAAACAGATGCATGCATGCAGAAATAAGAAAGAAACAGATGCATGTTAAATATTTTTGATCAAAGGTAAAGGTTTGAAACTCTCTCAGATAGTAAGCCATTAATTATTTTTCACAGAACCGCGTGTATTTGTAGTTCAGATTTTAACCGACAAAGTAAGAAGTTGGACTCTGCTTTGTGTGTATTCGCATCAATGATATCACAAGAGGTGCAATAACAGAGGGAATCAGTGGTCACTGGCGAGCTCTCTAGAAAGAATACAAGGAAATCCCTCTAAATCAGGAATTTGTCAAAACATGTGAATAAAATGGAAAGAGAAAAATATAGACATACCCAAAAGAATGCGTATTAGTTGCTTTATGCTTTCTATTTATAGAGATATGTGAGAATTGGGAGTATAGATTCTATTACTCAATTATAACAAAAAAGGGAAGTAAATATAATTAATTGCCATAACATCTTGTTCTGAAGGTGACAAACTATATTTAAGTTGAGTTAAACGCATCAGTTGGCATTCTTTGATGAGCTCTTTTATTTTAGTTGTCCATCCCTGTATTTCCCCATGTCATCATTGAAATCTGATTAGCCAGAATGGCAATAAAGAATAGCATAAACAAACCGTGATATCTGCCGTGATGGTGTGGGGTGATGGGTTTATTACAGTTCACACTAATGCTCACGTGAAAACAACGGACAAAGATCAAACTCGATTCTTTCAGGAAGACATCTTGGGAGTGAACTACAATAACCTCCGAAAAGTGAAAGAGATATGGAATTACAACATCAGGGTGGCGTGGCATGGAGGCAATCAGCATGTAATGTTACTAAGGCCTGAATGTGACCTAGATTGCTTTAAAAGTAGGCCTTAGCTTGGTCTATCTCTTGACAAGACCCTTGGATACTCAATGGGGTGTAGAAGGGTTTGCCGGCCAATCAGGCCATGGTGCTTCACAATCCTCTCCAGGCTGGAGTTCCACTTTTACTGGTAACCTTTTTTTTCCCCACACTTTTCCTTCCACTTGGCTTTCCACGAATGAGGTTTCATGCAGCATTCTGAGAAGAGTTAGCTTCTTCAGCAATGAATGATCTATTGAGGGGAGGTTGAGCTAATGACAGTCTGCTGGACAACTGCTTAGTCAGCAGTCTACCCTATGATCGTGTGGGCCATAACATCGACAAAACAAGACATTTCTGCACTAGAAATATTTATATTGGTTCTATGTGATTTCTATTTTTGTTACAAACTGATTTTTGGGTTGTCATGAACCGTGATCATTTAAATTTGACAAATAAATGCGTAATATAATACCACTCTGTATGTAATAAATTTATATCATGAGATTATGAGTTTCCCTTTTTGAACTGAAATAATTGTTGAGAGGGACCTGTATCTAAGATGTTTGGCAACTGGATGTAAACACCTTAAATAGCAATTGCAATCGGTGTTTAGGATGAAAGTTGCAATGACTTAAAGAGTATATGGTGAAACATTTTTATGTTGCTATTTTTAATACAAACCTTGTTGTTTTTGTCTGGATTCTATGTTGCATGTGTCTAAGTGCATTGTTACTTGCTGTCTTGACTGCAAACTCTGTAAAGAACCTATTTAATGTTAAATAAAGGTCTGAATACATAATTTCATCTTGCGGGGTGTAACCGGTTCACTGCCAGTTAGATAAAAGATAGGCATGTCTGCAATTCAGTGTCGCATAAAGGTCAGTGCACCCTTCATGTTTCTGTAAATATTTTATTAGATATTTTCTTGGGACAACACTCAAGATATGACACTTGGATAAAATGTGAAGTAGTCAGCATACAGCTTGCATAACAATGTAAATTTGCATGACACTCTCTCCACCATGCTTGACTGCAGGCAAGGCACTCTTGTGTTTGTACCCCTTAATTGGTTGCTGACACACATGCTTGGCACCATCTGAACCAAATAAGTTTATCTTGGTCTCATCAGCCACCAGGACATGGTTCCAGTAATCTATGTCCTTAGCCTGCTTGTCTTCAGCAAACTGTTAGCAGGCTTTCTTTTGCATAATCTTTAGTAGAGTCGTCTTTCTGGGACGATAGCCATCCAGACCAATGTGAGGCAGTGTGTGGTGTATGGTCTGGGCACACTGCCTCAAATTGGTCTGCAGCACCCCTTTGACCTCTGCAGCAATGCTGATAGCACTTAAACGTCTATTTTCAAAAGACAGACTCAGTTTGGTTGTGACGCTGAACACGTTCACTCAGCCTCTTAGATCGACCATGACGAGGCCTGTCCTGAGTGGAGCCTGTCCAGTTAAATCGCTCTATGGTTTTGGCCACGGTGCCGCAGCTCAGTTTCAGGGTGTTGTATATCTTCTTTTAGCCTAGGCCCTCTTTTTGTAGGGCAACTATTCTTTTTTTTAGATCCTCAGAGAGTTTGTTGCCACGAGATGCCGCGTTGAACTTCCAGGGACCGGTATGATGGAGTTTGATAACACCAAATTGACACTCGAGACCTTGTAACACTACAAGTCACATAACACCAGGGAGTGAAAATGGCTAATTTGGCAGAATTTGGACATTTTCACTTAGGGGTATAGTTACTTTTGTTGCCAGAGGTTTTGACATTAATGGCTATATGGGACAGCAGATATACACCGTTAAACAAGCTGTAAACTGACTACTTTACATCGTATCAAACTGTCATATTTTCAGTGTTCTCCCATGAAAAGATATAATAAAATATTTACAAAAATATGAGGGGTGTACATACTTTTGTGATATACTGTATCGCCCGTTCTTTGTGAAAATGTAGCAAATGTTCAAATATAGATCTGATTTAGTAAATGAACATTAAGCCAGAGCAGGTTTTACATATAGGCACGATAAATAGTTTGAATGAGGTCAGCCCGGCCTCAGATAAACAAGACATGACCTTTTACACCTTCTCATTATTTATTTAACAGAAAACAAAGCCAAGCTGCCGAAGCTGTGTATGGGATAATAAAGACACCCCTTGCTGCATTCAAAGGAATGAGAAAATGGGCAGCGACAAGCTGGGTCGTTATCTGATCAGTAACTCAGGGCAGGTATGAGCTCATTCATGAAAGCAGAGGTCTCGGCAGCACAGTGCTTTCAGATGAGCATTTAGATATGTGTGGTAATGCCATGCATGGGTGAGAAAACATCAGTAATTCAATAATTTCTTTCCAAACAGAGTAAAAAAAATACAGTAACAGGGATCCGTCAAAATGGAAAACAGGTTTGTAAAGCTCAGGGGGAAAAACTAACAGGTGTCTGTTAACATCAAAAACGTTAATGCTCTTGACAGAACAATTAAGAATCGACCATGACTCTTTTTTTTGTTTTATCAGGAAAACAAGTCTTCCCTGCATGAAAACTAAATTTCGTTTGGAAGGATCAGGCCAGAAATTAAGATATATATGTAATCTATCTCTGGAAACGGGAACATTCCCAGCTCAAATGAAGATTGCAAAAGTTGTGCCTATATTCAAAAGTGGGGATAGGCAGGAAATATCAAATTATAGGCCCATATCCATTTTACCTCAGTTTTCAAAGATTCTAGAAAAGGTTTTCTCAGCTCGTCTCGATAGGTTTATAGAGAAGCATAAATTACTTAATGAAAATCAATATGGTTTTCGAAACAAACGAAGTACTGCCTTAGCCTTAACGGATGTTGTTGAGGAGATAATTGATAATATAGATAATAAATTAATCCCTGTAGGAGTTTTTATAGATCTGAAAAAAGTATTCGATACAATGGATCACCAAATATTAATACAAAAACTTGAGAAAAATGGAATTCGAGGAGTTCCACTGAACTGGGTCAAATCCTACTTGTCTAATAGGGAACAATATGTACAGCTAGGTGAATTCTCATCTAGAAGACGGTACATCACTTGTGGTGTGCCCCAAGGATCTATTTTGGGCCCTAAACTGTTTTTATTATATATAAACGACCTTTGTCATATCTCAGCAAAATTTAAGTTTACATTATTTGCAGACGACACTACCATAGTCTGCTCAGGGAAAGATCTACAGCTCCTAATGACTGAAATCTCAACAGAATTAAACAAGTTAAAACAATGGTTTGACAATAATAAATTATCAATGAACATTTCTAAAACTAAAATGATAATTTTTGGCAAACGACCGAAAGACATTCAAGTAAATGTTCAAATAAACAATATTAATATTGAGAGAGTTAATGAACATGCATTTCTGGGTGTGATTTTAAGTCATGATGTAAGTTGGAAACCCCAAATAGCAAACGTTCAATCAAAAATGGCAAGAAGTATATCAATACTTTATAGAGTAAGACACCTGCTTGACTATAGAGCACAACATATCCTCCACAATTCATTAGTTCTTCCATACATTAGTTATTGCATAGAGGTTTGGGGTAATACGTACAAAAGTAATCTAGATTCACTTATCAAACTTCAGAAAAAAGCCTTACGAATCATTCATAATGTTGGATTCAGAGATCATACTAATGCACTTTTCTTAAAATCTCACATAATGAAAATCGAAGACTTAATCAAATTTAAAACTCTTGCTGTGGTGTACAAAGCAAGCCGTGATCTACTTCCTGTCAATATGCAAAAAATGTTCAACAGTAGAGAAGAAAATTACAATTTGAGAGGAGAATTTGTGTTGAGAAGATGTGGCGTTCACACCACACTTAAAAGTCTGGGGCTCAGCCAAGCAGGAGTTGTGTTGTGGCATGGCTTAGATATAGAAATAAAAAGGAGTACCACGCTAAGACAATTTAAAAGCAGGTATAAATATGTAATCTTTAAAAAATATGCATGTAACCCAAAAATTAAAATGTGATAATTTGTAACATTTTCAATAAGTACTGCTAGATATCTTCTTCTGTACAATTGCTTTAAAATAAGACACCGTATTCATGTAAGTGTGCTTTGATTTGTAATGCCATTTATCAAAAGACTGCATATGTTACATGACATGAATATTGTAATTGGGGCAGGTTCTTATAAGTTCTCAGAACTTCTACCTACTCCTTTTGAGCACTACTAAAATGTCTTAACATTTCAATGTAAATCTTACTTGTATTTTTGCTCAAAGAAACTGAAATAAATAAAAAATTAAAAAATATTGATGCATGGTCAATAGGAGTATATTTGGTGAGAACCAAATGAAGCACATCTGCACGAACACCTCATAACAATGCTCAAGCACAGCAGTAGAGGGGTGATGATTTGGGCTTGCTTTGCAACCACAGGACCTGGGGTACCTTGCAGGTATTGAGTTGACTGCAAACTCTCCTTCACATCACAGCAGTTTAAAGTCAGATGTGAAAACTTAACATTTCTTAAAGGGGTTAACATTGTTACCGTTGCATCCTCTCCAGCATAGTGGCTGATGATCCGAATCCCTCCAGGATGCCTTTTGACCCACTGGCTGATGTTATAAACCTTCCGGTTGACCACCAGCCACTGGTCGTTCCTGCTGCGGTGCTTCTGCACGTCCTCCCAGGTGTAAACACCTGCAGCCTTCCCGCTGCCCGGCTCTGCAGGCTCGGTCTGTTGACCTCCACCCCCCATCCTCCCTGCTGCTGGTCGGACTCACCTGAAGCTTCGGAAGAACCAGTCTACCACAGAGTTTCACACCCGGGTGCAGAACGCCGTCCTGGATAAAGTTAATTAAGACAGTAAAACAGTAACATCCACGTGATTAATTTAGGATTTAACCCTCAAACAAACTTCTACAGCAAACGGTCAAGATCTATCATAAAATAAATAAAAAATAAACTTAAAATTAAACTCCCCCCCCCCCAAAAAAAAAAAACGAAAAAACTTTTGAAGATCGTTTTTCCTCCCTCAGATTTTTCAGCTGTCATGCAACAACATAAACAGGACAAATGTCTAAAACTTACAGACTCCGGATCTAGCTATTAATCGGATTTGGATTAGATATTTCTGTCGCTGGGCTTTGGTCTCATCACCAGAGCGGTTTTGCTCCCGCTCGGCACGAATCCATTCCTAACATCAATCATCATAAAACCCATCCTCCAGCTGTCTCTCCTCATAGGCTGCGTCCATCGTCTCATTCGCCCCCTCCTGCTGCACGAACTTCGAGCGGATCATTCGAGCCTTTCTGGCCAATCGGCGCGAAGCCATCAGGAACCGGACCGCCGGTCCCTGCGCGATAGGCTCAACGAACTGCTTCTCTGGATATTAGCGGGTCTGTGTGATCGCGGAAAAAGTTCAGTATAGGGGGACGTGGGTCTCACCCATGCACCGGCTCGGGAGATGCGGGCGAATTCTCAGAAAGCAATAAACAAATGCTTAGAATCTGCAGATCCTTCAAGCCTGATACTCTTGTCCCCAGTTAATATTGGAGACAGATGATTCCCCAAAATAGCTAAGTGAACTGACAGATGATAAAACGTTTAAAATTAAAGTCCACCATATATTTTGAAAAAAAAAAGAAAAAAACAATTATCTGTTTGTCCTTTTTGTGTGTTTTTATACCATTTTCTTTCATTGTCAGCATCATCTTTTGAATTTGTATGTCCCTCATTTCTAACCTTCTTTTAAATAAAGGTCATATATCGTGTTTTTCTTTTTCTATTTTATGCCAAATTGTATTCAGGGTGCCCTGCGATAGACTGGCGACCTGTCCAGGGTGTACCCCGCCTCTCGCCCATTGACAGCTGGAGATAGGCACCAGCACCCCTCGCGACCCCACAAGGGATAGATGTGTTAGAAAATGGATGGATGGATGTATTCAGGGTTGCAACCCCCAACAACTATATTATGTTACATTTCTGTGATTGCTAACTATTTAAAAAATCATATTGGGACGACACACAGAAATGTTGTCTGAGAGCAGCTTGGAGACCCACCAAACTGGTACCCCTATAAAGGTACTTAAAAGAGTTCTGTTATGAGTTATCTCCCTGTAATTCACCACAGAGGCAGACAGGCTTTTAGGTAGCAATGTGTACAGGCGTACATCATACGCCCTGTACTAAAAATATTAAGAACGTGTACGCCCTGTTTTTGGGATTTAAGCCTTCCGTACGCCCTAACTTTTCCCTGGAAACTTCGCTCATTGTTCACAAATTGCCAATCGGGCATTTTCTTTTCTTTTTTTTAGCTTCTTTGGGACAATACTGTCGGTGGAATGGGGGTAGGAGAGTGGGGAGGGGGAACAACAATTTTTCATGGTTCTTTGAGATATAAGAGTCTTTATTTCGAAATGATCGAAAGAGGAGTACAAGCTGATGACGTGCTGTCGGATTGTGCTCATCAGCAATGCAGAGGCTGAGAGGGTCTTCTCCTGCCAGAATAGAATAAAAACAAAGTCCAGCACCCTCCTCTCCATTGATCAGCTTGACAGGTTGATCAGGCTGAGCTGGGGGAATACCCTTGGACCCCCCAACAATGCTTGCACCCATGGCTGTAATACATCACACTGGGTTATTGTAATCCCTCTCAGAAATTCCTAGCTAAATGCCTGGAGGCTGATGATTGCTTGTGACAAAATCTTTAATTGGAAATAATGGCATTTGAGCAGAAATCAGACTCACATTATAATTTCTGCTTCAATTCTGAAAAGCATTGGTACTCTGATGTGACACAGGCATTCTTAAATGCATTGTCCCAACAAATGTGTCACCACTAGGCCCTACTTTTCTCACTTTTCCAACATACAACTAGTCACTGTTTTACTCTAGAGCAGGGGTCTTCAACTCCAGTCTTCAAGGTCCGGTGTCCTACAACTTTTATATGTACTTCAACACACCTGAGTTAAATAATCAAATAATAAACATGACTGGATAACTTGGCTGCATACTGTGGAGGTAATTCAGCCCACTGATTCAGACGTGTTGGACAAGGGACACATCTAAAGTTGTAGGACACCAGACGTCAAGGACTGTAGTTGAAGACCCCTGCTCTTGAAGGTTGAACTACATACGAGAAATGTAGTTGTTGAAACCTTATTCTAAGGTCACTGTCTGTCATCCCTCTCAAACAGGGTGTTGTTTGGCCTTAAAAAGTGTCTTCAAGCTCATGCTTGACACATGCTGGTGGGTAAGTGTTGGTATGCCATCAGACTGCCTCTGCGATTAAACACTCTCCTTCATTTGGCTCACACAGCTGAAGCTAAATATTGTATGTAGCTAAACATGCAAAAGGATCGATTGGAGAGAACACCTCTTGAGTTAGAACAATCCACAGACATCAGCAGATGATTTGTGCTGACAGACAAAACATGAAAAACTCTCTGTAAAAAAAAAAGAGCTTTTTCTTACGTGATAATATTTATGCCCACAAACATCAGATCTGATCGCCTCCGTGGTCTGGCTGTTGAGGTCCAGCCCTTCTGGATTGTGTGTTTTTCCTTCAGCCTGAGTTTGTTCTTGCCCTTAAACCCATTATTTCAATTGTTTCATGATCCTGGGGCAAAAAGTGTTTCCAAGAAAGAACCATTTTTACAGTGTATGATGAGAAATTCTGCTTCTTGACTTGTTACATCAAAAAGACTTTACCCATGCTTGCAGTATAGACGAAAGTGCTTGCTACATTCTTCTCTGCTGCTATCAAACCTCTACACCTCCATCCAACACATTCCTGGTAGAAATTGTCTTTTTTTTGTAAAAAGAACTAGTCCATGTCCCTAATATGCCAAAAGTTCATCAGACACTCCAAATGACTTGTCCTCATCCATATATGGTATTCACTTCCTATTTATCAAAAAGAGAGTGGCGACTAAAAATGATTGGTGATTTTAAAAAAGTTTATAATCCAGTTTAAAAAATTTTTGTTATGAAAGGTTATATTTTGTTAATACGTTATGTATTCAATGATTAAAAGTTCCAAATCTCTAAACTCTGATATTTGTCCTTCGATATTCCAGGTTCACATCAATCCCTTTTTATTATTTAATTATTTTGTTTGAACAGATAAAATTAATACTGTACACACACACACACACACACACACACACACACACACACACACACACACACACACACACACACACACACACACACACACACACACACACACACACACACACCTTTGGCCACCAGACCTGATAAATGTAGTAGATGAGTTTATAAAAATCTTTCCATGAACACTAATGAACGGTTACTGTACGCTTTGAGAAATTGAGTAACACTACTAATCTTTTAACAGTGAACCGTCCTTGATATTGACGTAGGTGTTACTTTGACACCTATGTGTTTGTTGGAAGGGCAAGGCAAGTTTATTTGTTTAGCACATTTCAGCAATAAGACAATTCAAGGTTCTTTGCATGATGAAAACTCAGGTAAATTGATGTGGCATAATAAAGGAAAGTAACAAAAAGTTGAACTACTGAGTGAAATTATTGATGTTTCAATTAATAGTTTATATAGAACAGTAAAAGGCAACCCTATACAAATGGGATTTTAAGCTTGATTTAAAAGCACTCAGGGTTTTAGTACTTTTGCAGTTTTGTGGATTCGTGTCCCAGATTAGTGGGACACGTTTCCACTAAACTTTTCCCACTTGATATTTTCTGTGGATGTGGAGAAGACTTGAACCAGAAGACATGTGTGGTCTGGAAGGGTGTTAAGACAACAAATCTTTAATGTATTTTGGTGCTAAGCCATTCAGAACCACAATTATGTGCCAGGTATGTGTACATTTATGAGGAATTTGACTGAATTGTACAATGCTCACAATGTGCTTACTTATACAATAATTGAATAACACAATCATGCAGTAATACAAATCAAACAGACAGTGATTTATAAACTAACAGACGTTTTTAAAGTATATCCTTCTCCTCACCTTGGACACCCAGACCACATACCTCTGTTTCTGACACATGCTTAAAAGCCTCTCATCTGCAGATTAAAGCCACAAGATAGTGCACTGCTGAACTAAGGAGGCCACATTATCTCTACAGGACAATTTTGAGGACACCATAAGGGAGCTTTTTGAAGATTCAGATATTGAGCTTCATACATCCTCTCTCCTGTCATATATTAACTTCTACACAGACAATATAATGACAGAGAAACACATTTAATATTCTCCTAAACAAAATCCCTGGTTTAATGACACTGTCAGGTCACTCAAGGTCAGACATACAGCACTGAGGTCTGGAGACAAGTAGGTCTACAGAAAAGTGAAAGCATACCTAAATGAAGTCATTAAAGTAGCTAAAAACAAATATAAAGTACAAATAGAGGTCAACTTCTGGGAAAATAACCTCTGCTCCATGTGGCACAGCACACAGAATATAGTAGACTATAAACAAATATATAACACCCCCTCTTCCGCAAACATCTCTCTTCTGGATCAAGTTAACACCTTCCTCTCTAGCTTTGATAGGGACTCCAGACAGGCAGAGGACATACTGCTGACAACATCAGAAGGTGCTCAGCCACCCATCCTCCAATAGTGTCAGATACCACTGGCAAAGCACCAAGCTCCAATGGAGTACCAGGGAAAGCACTGTAATCATGTGCTCATCAGCTTACTGCAATTTACAACCTTCTTCAACCATTTGCTTCAACAAGCGGTAGTTCCCACTTACCTGAAAACTGCCATCGTAATTCCAGTGCCCAAAACCTCTGCAATCACAGATCCAAATGATCACTGGCGTGTGGTACTGATGCCAGTAATTATGAAATGCATGTAGGTACTTGTGCTGCAGCATATAAAGACCACCATATCACCTGGTTTTGACCAACATCCATTTGCTTATAGGTCTAGTAGATCCACAGACAATACTATTGCCCTGGCCCTTCGGATTGGTCCCAGACCCTTGGATCACCCAAACACATAAGTCAGGGTGTTGTTTGTTGGCTTCAGGTCTGCATTAAATTCCATCAGCCCCAGGAAACTGATCAACAAACTGCAGAACCTGCACCTGAAATGCTTTCTCACAAACAGACTTCAGCATTTGAAGATGGGCACTTCTACACTATCCAACAATGTTCTCAACACTGGTGTGCCTCAGAGCTGTGTCCTTAGTCCAGTTCTGTTCACATTGTACCACTCACTGCTCCAACACTATGATTACATTAGCTGATGATACAACCGTTGCGGGACCAATCTGCCACAATATCGAGGCACCGTACAGGGAAGAGGCCCAAACGCTGGCAGCCTGGTGCAGTTGCAACCTTAATATTAGGAAAACCAAATAAATAGTTTTTGATTTCCAGAAATCAAGGTCCACACTGCACATAGAACTGAACTTCAACAGAGAGGAGGTGAAGTGTGTTTCAGACTTCAAGTTCCTAGGACATTTTTTGGAAGACCTGAGTTGGACGACGAACTCCACCCACATCATCAAGAAAGCCCAGCATTGCTTGTTCTCCCTGAGAATGATGAGGAGGAGCAAACTGCCTTCAACTCTGTTGAAGAACTTCTAGGGGTACCCAGCCCTCAGACATGGGAGGTGAAACGCATCATCAGGATTGGACTTCTCTCTTCTTTGTATTGTGTCAATTTGATACTCTGTTTTTTTTACGTTTTATGTCCTTTATTAAAAATCACTTTGTTATTTCATTTGCAAAAAGTTGTACATAACTAACTTATTTACTTTTGAAGTCTGACAACGATTTAGATTGTTCTGACATACAGATGCCCAGTGTGGTATGGAAGCTTCTATTCCTGCATAATTAAGTGTGGTATGACAGCTGCTCCACAGCAAAAAAGAAAGAGCTGCAGGGGGTCATTAAGTGGGGTCAGTGGATCATCGCCGACTTCAGCGCCTGGATGAAATCTTCTCAAGCTGTCTTTGGGCCAAAAAGATCCACGATTACCCAAGTCATCCAGGACACTCTATTCACAACCCTACCCTCTGATACATTGAGATTAATACTTGAAATAGCAACAGACTTGTATACACCTTCTTTCCCAGAGCAGTGAAGAGGTTGCAGCAGGAACCACAGGCTAGTCACCCCAACCCTTCTTCATCTTCTCCACACGCATACCCTTTAACAGGAATGACACACAAAAGCAAATAGAACACACGGAACACAAAAAACATGCATACACACCCTGCCATTTTTATTATTATTATTATTATCATTATTATTATTAATCTTCACTCAGTTCAATTTCAATGAAGCTTCTCCTTGTCACTAGTGCCAGTGGGTATTTTTTACATTTTCTTTTCTTAAGGTTGATTTTTGTTTCTCCATTGATAAACATACTCAAATTAAAGTTGTGAATATTTATGTTTTACTTTTCTTTAATAAAAATTTAAATCCAATTTATTTATAAATCAAACTCAAAATTGCACATTTCCCCAAAGTGCTGAATGTGTTTAATTCAAACATTCAGAATGTATCTTAATGCAGTAAAAGGGGGAATTTATTTCAAGGAATTTCATGGGTGCCAATAGTGTGCAGGGTTTTGTGAATGCTGTTTTGATGTCTGTAGTTCCTTTAGCTACCAGCAAATGCTGATAAGCTACTTATCACGCCTATTATCTTCATTTAACCCAAGGCTGCACAGCAGCAAGGATTTTTTTCCAGCCTTTGTCAGCTTTTTTCATTATCTATTTTATATGCTGAGAATAGCAATCAAATGGCAATGTGTTTCTTTTAAGAAATTCATGCGTAATAAAACCAAGATAATTTTGTATTTCCTTTCTTTTCTCCCATATGCTTCCATTTTTTGCCTGGGCCACGCAGTGCTTCCAAAACACATTAACCTCGGCAGCTGCGTCCTTTCGACACCCAAGGTCTCTGTCTGTCTGTCTGCCTGCCTGCCTGCCTGCCTACTGCTTCCAGTCCATTGTGTCATTTCAGGGTCACTTGAATGCAATGCCAAAATCTGCAAATCAGCTGTTTTGGTCCTCAGCATATCAGACAGAATCATCCTCAAGCAGAACGCTGGCCCATGCCCCTGTTTGTCCGCTTCTTCTGCCACGGCTCATCAGGCTGACAGAAGTCCAGAAAAATCTGACCCCAGCAGCTTTCTTTAGGCTTTTTATCCCATCTCAGCCAATGAAAAAGACTGTCACCTAGAAAAATTTGTAGTCCTTTAGCTGAGGGGTCCAGTAGAAGATTGACTTACAGTAAAATAAGTCCCATTTTACTTTAGTACTTATACAAACTTTTGTCTTTTACTCAACCGCATCTAAAATGAAAATAAAAGGGAACATCTACTCTGGTGGTTCCAATGGGTGAGATTTGCCTTTTCTGGAAGAAACTCAATTACGATTGCTATTTTAGATTAAATTATCAGCAGTTTTAGAAATTTTAGTCAAGGCACAATTCGAATAATATTTAACCTTAGGTTATTGATTTTCAGCAACTTTTACACAAAAATAGATGCGTTTTTCTCAAAGTATGTAGACTTTGAGGTTTGAAATAACACCAGTTCCTTAATCACTCTAATATTTGTACATCACTGTTAATTTGTTTAGTTTTAACTGTACGGCTCAATGGTTTGTAAGATTTGTGAAAATTAATGTTTTGTAAGATTAGTTTTCCTTTTAACATGCACAGAAATAATTATATATATACAATGAATTAATCTCAGCCTAGTCTTACAAAATGTTGTATTCCTGTGCTGTATTTCAATCTTCAAAGTAACAAAGTAATTCAGATAAAGAGCTTGTAGGGGAGTTTAAATGTAATTGTTCGTCCACCAGAGGGTACTGTCGGGATCTAGAGCAGATTGGATTATGGGTGCATTTTGTATGAATCTCCAGTAGTAAAATCTGGGGAGAGAAATACCCTCATGGTTAAGAAGAAAACAATTGATGGCTAAAACACTACAAGTAAGCATCCAGTTAAAAAAGTGTTGGAACCCTATTAGGAGAGGAATAGGCAGGGGAAATTAGAACTGGCAGTGTTACTGGAGCACATCAGATAAGGGCGGGAATTCATCTAGAATTCAAGAAGAGGTGGGTGTGGGTAAGACAGAACAGGTGGGTTTTAACACGTTCAGAATTGGGCACAAACGGCTGAAAAAATGTCTACAT
Source organism: Fundulus diaphanus (assembly GCA_037039145.1). NCBI lineage: Eukaryota > Metazoa > Chordata > Actinopteri > Cyprinodontiformes > Fundulidae > Fundulus > Fundulus diaphanus. The sequence goes on from CM073134.1 coordinate 29,204,617, forward strand.
TTAATTGGGAAGCATCAACCTGGTTATTGTAGGTTTTGACAAAAGGATGAAGCTGTGGGTGATGTGTGAGTGTGGGAGGCATGAGAGGAATATGTGTAAAAGACTGAACAAGCAGGGAAATCCAACAACAACAGAGATCCTCCTCAGATGTGGTGAAGAGGAATGATAGACATTTCTTTTTTTTACGTATCCTGTCTGGCAGTGTAGCATTAAGAATTGTTGTCTTAATGCCAAAGAGAGACCAACTGGTTTTACTTTCACAACTGGAGCATTACTGCTTTCGCCATAGTGCTCAGCTTGATTTATATATGCAAAAACCTTTATTAGATTTTATTTTCGGAATATTTCATGGTCAATGGACACAGAAACGGGAAGGTAGAAGAGAAAAAAAGAAGAGAAAAAGATGAGACAAAATGCTAAAAGGGAGAAAATGTGAAGAAATAGAGGAGAGGAAAAGGAGAGAACAAGATAACATCCTCAGAATCTGCTTCTACACCTGCACAGAGAGATATAAAAAGAACAGCAAAACCAGCCAACCATAAAGTAAAGGTACAAACAACCAACGCCTCGATGCCATCACTGAAAAATAAAGATAATAATAGGGGTTTTCTGTATAGAAGTGAATCTGTAAGCACCTGAATCCAAGCACCTGTGGGTGTTTGTGAGAGTGCACTTGTGTATATAAGGTTTAGCCATAAGAAAAATGCTCAGTAGTGGTTGTGGGGAGCCAACAACCAGCCCCCCAGAGCACAGAGGCAGACGCAGGGAAAACCACAACCCCAGATGCTTGAAGGCACTCCCAGAGCAAAGGTGCCCAAGAGGGACCAACGCAGGGATAGCTGCCTCCGCCATCCCAGGGAGAGCCAAAGGAAACCCCCCTAACAGCCACAGTGCCAAAGCCCCCAGAAGTTGCGGAGACGAGCCCATGGGCTCCGCTGGCAGTCAGCTACGCCGAAGCGGATCCAGCCATAGGCCCAGAGACCTGAGGCCCAGGGGTGCCCTGCCCCCCAGTGGGGCCCCGACGGAGCCACAGGGCCCAGGGCCCGCGAAGCAGCCACCAGGAGTGAGCTGGCGCACACCCGAGCACCCAGCCCATGGGATCCACACTTGGTGGAGACCTGAGATGTCCCAGGAGAGCGGGCAGTTCAAACCCAACCTGACAAAAAGGCAAACAGAAAAGCAGGTACACAGTCACATTCACATATTAAAAATTCATATTAAAAATCACTTTGTGATTTTATTTGCAAAAAGTTGTATATAACTTACTTATTTACTTTTGAAGTCTGACAGCGATTTAGATTTTTTTTACAGCGATATCTCTCTGTCAAACTTAAACTAGGCCTTCACTGTACCTTTTGGCTGTGTTTTCTGATCAATGTTAATCGAACAAATACTCATGAATAATTGAGTCCTAATTCTAAGGTTTTGTCTGAACCAGTAAAAATAATTATTTTAACACAGTGCTATTTTGGTGCTAAATTGATCAATGATTTATAAACAGAAGTATCTTAAAATCTTTTCTCTGAAATATAGAGAATCAGTGTCAAGGACTCCAGATCTGGGGGGATGCGCTATACTTTCTTAGTTTTAGTAAGGATGAGACCAGCAGAATTCTGGATCAGCTGCAGCTGTCTGATTGACAGAGATGCAAAGACGATGTTGCAGTATTCAATTAGCCTGGAGATAAAGACATGGATGAGCTGTTAAAATACTGCTGGGATAATAGTCCTGGAAATTTTCTTCAGGTGATTTCAATTTTTCTTCACGTGCATCTGAAGGTTCAGGTCTGAGTCCATCATTACACCCAGATCTCAGGCCTGATTAGTATTTTCCACCCCTAATAACTGAAGCTATGACCTGGTTAAAAATTAATTACTTCGGTTTTGTTTTCATTCATCTGAAGAAACTGTTGGCAAATCCACACAATGAATTGCCCTACGAGTAAATTGTGTCATTAGTTGAATGGCAGTAAAACACTCCAACAACCTGACTTCTTCCTCCCTGAGTTACCTTTCAGCCCATGTTTGTACAAGACTCATTTTACTGTGAAAAATGACATTCTCTTACTAGCTTCAGTCTGCATCTTCACAAGGCCTTTTACTTTTGCTTTGGGGTTGATATGCACATTTCACAACAAAACAGTTGAGGACACCAAACCTTTCTCCTTCCTGAATGGTATTATGGCTGGATTTTGATGTGGCCCTTACCTGCATATGATTGTTTAACCAAATGAATATAACACTTTCAGACCCCTGGAAATTTTATCCTTGGACCACAGTTCTGGAAGTTCACAGTCCTGTTCATGAGATCTGGGTAGAGCTCATGTGAGTTTTCCAAGATGGTACACAAGGAAGCAGCATGTTTGAGGTGTTTCCTGTCAGTCAGTTAAGGGTTTACTCAATTTAATACAAATGTTTTCAATTGACCTATCAAATATTTAGCTTGATTCAATGTCAGACAGTGAGAAAAAAAAAATTGGTGTGTTTTTAGACAGTAAATATCTTCAGCTGTAAATTTAAGTACAGCCAAGCCTAACACTTTTTATATCTTTATGCGTACACTTTTACTATTTCTTTAATTTCAATAAAGATTTTTCCATTCATCAATGAAAAAGACATTTATAATTTCAAAAGATTCTCAATAAAAACAAATAACTCATCTTTCTTTTCAATGTTGATACACCTCTTATATAATTCTATTATTTTTTGAGAGATGGGTCTCTCATTTCCTCATTGGTTTATGACCAATAAGTCATAAACAGACTTATTGGTCCAACAAAAATAATGTTAAATCAAAAGTGTTTTTTTTATTTTCCTTATTTATGTGAATGAAAACATGATCTGCATTAAAAGTAATAATTTTGTTAAATGCAACCAGATAAACATTACACTAATTTATTTATGAGAAAAATCATAATAATAATAATAATAATAATAATAATAACAATAATAATAATAATAATAATAATAATAATAATAATAATAATAATAATAATAATAATAATAATAATACATTTTGAAAGTGCTTTGAAAAGTTTTTAAAGTCAGCTCAAAGTACCTGAGTGTCCTTTTTACTCAAGCTTCCCTCACACACGCACAAACTGACCATGTGATGTGGATGCCCCCTGTTCGGGTTACAGAGAGAGGGAGGCTTCTGCTGAATACAAACCTTCACACTAATGGAGAGAAGCAGCCAACATCGGGAGCAGTCCCTCAGTCACTCGGTGAGCGTGCTGTAATTTTCCAACATGCAATTTCTTTCCCAGCGCGGATAATAGCTACCACCGGGAGACCCCGGCCTGTAATAGGGAGCAGCTGCATTAACTCTTACATGGAATTCTCTTTGACTTTTTTTCTTTGCTGCCGGCCAGGTCACTGAGCGGCGCACCAACTCTGCGTTTATCCAAAGACAGCTGCAGGCAAGATAACAGGCACAGAAGAACGACTCCTTCATCTCCTAAGGGGGGGGGGGGGGGTATCTTTCTTCTCCTGATCACATGACCTCAAATATGCCGGATTCTTTTTTCTTACCAGTCCAGAGGATGTGAAAAAGAGAATGGTAAGACCACGAACATAAAATTAAGTCAAACCTCATGCAACCCTATCATCAATAATTCTACTGCTACCTTATTGTTTTCATTCTCTTTGCCAGAATGCACCACCTGATCATTTTCTGATAAAGCAGTGGAGACAGGGATACTTAAGAGCTGCTGTTGCATGGCTGTAGAAGTGTCGATTGGCCCGGACCATGAGGCTGTTTGCAGCCTTTGGTTTCACATGCGAAACAACAGTAGCTTCCAAACTGACAGTTCACTTGTCACAGACACTGCCTCATCGAATGACTCTGCTCTGACTCACGTCAGAGTCAGGGTCTGCTTGGCACAGCATGGGCAACTCTTCCAGGAAGGGCGAGGGGGAAGAGGAAGAAGAGGGGACAAAAGATGGTGAGGAGGAAGAGGACACAAAAAAGGAGAAGGAAGTTGAGGAGGTAGAAGAAGCGCTTCCACTGGGGGTGGAGGAGCTGTTGGAGAGTGGCGATCCTGTGTTGGACCTGAGCTACCGTAAATTCAAGCGACTACCTTCTCGCGTTTGGGAGCTGACGCACTTGGAGAAGCTGTATGTTTGTGGGAACAGACTGCGCACGGTGCCTGATAGCATCTCCCAACTGCAAGGTCTGCGGTTGCTCGCCCTTGACTTCAACAAGTTGGAAGACGTCCCCTTAGCAGTGTGTGAGCTCACCAATCTCACTCATCTATACCTGGGCAGCAACCGATTGATGATCCTCCCACCTGAGTTCACGAACCTGAAGAATCTGAGATGCTTCTGGATGGAGAGCAACTACTTCCAGACATTTCCACGGGAGCTCTACGACCTGCCAAACCTCAAGTCCCTACAGATGGGGGACAACCGGCTGAAAACACTGCCCCATGACTTTTGCCGCATGGAATCTCTAAAAGGATTGTGGCTGTACGGAAACCGCTTCGAAACTTTCCCCAAAGTCCTGCTGGGCATGGAGTCTTTGGAGATCCTAGACTTGGACCGTAACAAAATAACAGCGTTTCCCAGCCTAAAGCGTATCCGGCCACTCCACCTGTTTTCCTACGACCATAACCCTGTCAAGGAACCTCCTAAGGTAGGCAAGGAGGTAATTCTGGTTGGGGAGGGGGCGGCTGAGTTCATGGAGGTGCGTGAGGCCAGGAAGGAGAGACGACGGAAGGCCGCTGAGCAAGAAGCTGAGGAGTTGGCTCAGGCTGAAGAGGAACCAGTGATCCATGGAATCCTAAAGAACAGCAGCTCCAACTCAAAACCAGCAACAGACGAAGCTGCGCTGGACATTGAAGACTCAGATGTTAAAGACGAAGAAACATTGGTTAAGGAGGAGGAGCAGCAAGACGGCATGGAGCTGCCAGGGACAGAGTACGATGGTGCCGATCTTGAATATGATGAAGAGATGCTTGAATATGAGACAGAAGAGATCATATGTGAGGGAGAGGGGTTTGAATACGAAGGAGAGGGACTGGAGTACGAAAACATTCCAGTGGACTATGAGTATGAAGACGGGGAGGAGCTGGAAGACACAGGGGGACAAGACGAGGGGGCATGAAACGCCCCTCAAACAGCAGGATGTTTTGGTTTCAGGTGGAAACATATGACGGACAGTACAGCAGATATGTAAACACAACATATTCTCAGACGTGCTGCTAATTAATCATCGGTAATCAACTGTGAAAATGGACTACCTTGATATTCTATTTCTGTAAAGCAACAACACCAGTGACATCTCTCTCGACTGCACATTATCAGGTTGGCTGTAACTTATTGTTGGTTCCTTCCTATTAAACATTCAGCTGAATAAAGCCGATGCCAGTCCTTTGTCACAGAAGACACAGTGTGTTTACTCAAGAGTCGTTCCTGCTCATCACAGTCAGTACCTGTGTTATGTGCTTGTCAGGGCTATTTCTGTAAGGCAAGGCCATCTGTGCATTTAAATGAGCGTGTTGGTCAAAGATTTAAACAAATATTTACGACATGGGTGTCAGTTCCAAGAAAGAGTGTTGGAGGGGTGAATAGTTGAGGTGCCTGACCATAAAAGGTAAGTCCTTAAGGAGGCTTTAAACATAAAGTGCACATGGAAAATGAAGAAGCACAATATTTTTTTCTTCTCCAACAAACCCGAAGAACCCTGCCGGGCGGATATTCTGCTCTGTCATGAATGCCGTACACTCCTTTTTGTCCCCGACAATGACGTTACTCTTTTTACAAACGTTAAGCAGGCCAGGCCCTGTTCTCCTCTCATCTATGAACAAATTATTCATGTGGGGCTCATGCGTAGTCCAGCCCTTTGTGTCTGCACAGATCTTTTTCCTCGTATCTCATTAAAACAGTGAAATTCTGATCTCAGTGTTAGAATATTAATGCTTGTACTCATGTGGCAGTATCTTGTTACTCATACACTGGGAACAATGCAGAACATACACAATTATATGTAACTATTCGAATGTGCTGATAGTTTCTTCCTCCATGTCTAATAATAATGGTAGTATTAATAGATGAGACACAAGAATGTGAGAAATGAGGGCCAAAAAACTCCTAATTGTCTCCAAATTTCCCCTTGTAGGAATCTGATTGCATCTGTGGGAAGTTACCCAACCTCACAGCCCACAGGACCCAAAGGATCTGTTGATAACAATCTGCTACCATTTCTTCAGATGTTTGTCGCCTCTGTTCCGACTGGTTAGATGTTTCTCAGTGTCATGAGAAGATCAATGTTCTTCTAAAGTGCTCCTGCTAAAATATTCTGAACCCTTGATGATTTTTTTTACATTTTTGCATTACAACAAGAAACAAAATGAATGTATTTTATTGCAATTTGATGTGATATGGAGATGGATTTGTTCAAATATTATTTTCTAAGCAAACAATACATTTCACAATCAAAGAATGAGTTTCAAACGTGGAACTTTGAAAATCGTTCAAAGTAATTTACGGTTTGTATGCAAAAGTTGAATTGACACTTGTGGTTGTCTGTTTTTTTCGGTTTTTACTTGTTTATTTTTTTGGTGTTTTTGGATACTATCTTCTACAAATGGCCTTCTTGTCAAAACGTTTTTTATATATTGCATTCTCTGGGTTTCTTGTCTCCATACTTCCGGGGGCGGGGCTTCATCTGGAGGGTGGAGTGAAAACATATGGTCAGTGTGGATGTTAGCGATTGTATTTCTATTGGGCCATGTGTCCCAAGCGTGTGTGCGTGTTTCTATTCAGCAGCATGGACACAAACTGGAAAACATTTTTCTCAATATCCCAGTACGCAAAAACGTTCTTGTGTGTTTGCCGTAAATACAGTTTAAATAACGTTTCTTGTTATTACAGTTGTTGACCTCATTTGGTATGCTTGATTGGTCATCTCTTTTTACCCCTCTGTGTGCTCAGTGCCTTTTACCAATAATAATGGCACTGTTTCTTGAGTTTAAACAGTTTTTGCTTTGTTCTTCTTTTTCTTGTGTTTGATGTTGTTCTTTGCTGTACTTGGAAAAAAGGAAAGTAAAACCCCAGACATCAATCATATTTTTTAAAAAGGAAGCAGTATGATAGTTCTGCAGTTGGAACAGGGCGTATTTGATGGTGTCACTGCTCAGCTAAGATCTTTCCGGGAGTTTTAATAAATGGTCCTTCACATTTATAATGGATAGTAAAATAAGAACCAATCTTGAGTTGGCAAATACGTATCAAATACTTATAACCGTTAGGAAGAAGCATCAGTAAAAACCTTTTAAAATAACAGTAATAGTAGTAAAATTTTTCTTTTTTGACTATAAAATAGCATCAGTAGGTAAATAATGATGGCTTACAATGATGTGGTGAATTCCGCTGATCTATCACAGACAAACCCTAAAAAAATACATTTAAAAAATTGCAGTTTGTGGTTGCAGTGTTGCAAAATGGAAATAGTCCAATGTCTTGATGTCAGCAGTGGTATATAGTTGTATTATGTACAGTTTGCCATGCCTGGATGCTGTCACATTATTCAGTCCAGACTTGTTGGTCTTGTCCTGCAGCCGTGGGTGGCACAGCAGCTTGATACTCTGCAGAGGTTCATGCAAATCAGCTTGGTTCAGTCTGAGTGGAATCATTTTTCACGTTAGTATACAGTCTTCTCATTCTCTGTAGGTCAGTGGGAACGAGGGGCCTTTAAAGACTATGCGTCAACCTCTTCAGGCCTGCAGCTTTACAAGTAAGCAACAACCAAATGCAGTTTTACATATTTTCTCTTTGTACATGTAGTGTTTATATTCTGCCAAAAACATAAACAAATAAGTACCAAATAATTTGGTTACATAAGGAATTTTATTTTTTGAGATGAGAAGACGTGGTGAGGACAGCTAACCTCTTAAAATGAACCTGTGGAATAAAAAAAAGGATGTGTGAGTTTTAGAAATGAACCTAATGTGGTATTATCCGTGTATGAATGTGAGGATACCGTACATGTCTGTGTCTCGATGGTTGTAGCTGCTGTCCATTGTCTGGGTTTTGCTGATTATTCCTGTGGCAGAAACAGAGTTCCTGTCCTTCTGATAGCCATGACAGAACCTTGAAAATGACATAAATCTCATCAAGTTAAAGTGCTCTGCTTTGTATAACAGAAAGACATTTTTTCAGCTGAGATAGCAAAATATGCCGCCTTTTACGGGATTGAACAACACATGGACCAACACAAAGTGGTGTATATTTATGATGTTGTTGGGCAAAAACATGCTTTTGAAAATTCTTTGAAAATAAAAGTCTAAAAAGAGCATTTGCATTCAGTCTCACTGATTCGACAGTTCTCTAGTTTAGGCAGCAAAACATTTTAACTTTGTCTCTATCAGATTTGCAGGTTTTCCTTCAGGATTGCCCTGCATTTAGCTTCACAAATCTTTCAATCAACTCTGATGGGTTTTCCTGTCACTTTCAAAGGAGAAGATCCACCCATTATGATGCTGCCACCACAATGTTTTATGCTAGCGGTGGAATGTTTAGTGATGTAAGGGGTCAGTTTTCTGACACATACTGTATGTTGTTTTGCATTTAGCCTCTGCCAAATGTTCAGTTTACACCTGCTTTCCCATGTTTGCTGTATTCCTTACATGATTTGTGGCAAACTACAATTCCTAAAATGATTTGTGGCAAACTACAAATGAGCCTTCTTATAGCTCACGTTAAAAAAAAAAACATTGAACTAAGGGCCAAGAGGGGAATGAGCAATTTTTCAGTTCAATTCAATTCAATTCAAAAATACTTTATTAATCCCAACCAGAGATTACATGCTAATGTAACTCATAGGGGTTTCTTTAACGGGTTGTTGTAGATGGTGATGGCTGCAGGCAGGAAGGATCTCCTTTACCGTTCTGTTTGCAAGACGCTATACTCAGTCGAACAATAAATGATTAAAAGGACGACGAACAAATGATTTCTTGCTAATTCAAAGTTTACCCAGACAAGATTTCAAACACTGCTTAAAAAGCCTTAGCCACAACTGACAGTAAAAAAAAGACACACTTACTCACTCTGATAATGTGTGGTGAAGTGTGAGGTAAAATTTGGTCCTTTAGGGAAAATTTCATTTGGAGTATTTCGTATAAACCCTGTGAGCTCCTAAAGGCAAAAGCAGGAACAGATGGGCATAAGACAAAAGCTCTAATCAAAGAGAGACAATCCATTACACTAAGAAGATTTCAAGGTGCAAAAGTTTGACCTTTTTTCCAATAGTCTTCACAACTGATATGTTGCTTCCAGTTTCTGGTGATGGCAGGAGAGAGCTCTGAGATATAATAAAACAATATGTTATATAAGTTTGTACATTCAACATCAGTTTATAAGGAAATATGGGCTGCCGATGATAGAGACTAACCGGGATGGCTAAGGGAGCGATGGCACCTCTTGTATATCCTGACTCCTGGCTGTGTACACCTTGTATGCTATCAGAAACCTGAAATAAAAGGGAGAAGAGACTTAAAGTTTGATATGAAAAATTATTTGTGTTACTTGTTTAACATAAAAGGATTTAAAGTGAATGTGGCTCAACCTGCAGAAAAGACGGAGGCAGAAAGTCGTTCTTCATCACTGAGCTGAAGGTCTGACGAGGTTCCACCTGGAAATGGGCCACAGGTTGAAAGGGAAACGCTCCATAATTAGATAAGGCCACATTTGGTCTTGCAGTTTGTTGCCAAATCATTGCAGCTAGAAAAAAAACATGGTAGCTCATACAGGTACAAATCATTCTCAATATCAGTCAGCTCTCTTAGGTTTGAAAGGACCAGAAGGAAAACAGAGAGGAGCTGAAAGATGCTTCTTTAGACAGAAGGTGACATCAAACTTCGGGTGAGGGAAAAAAGATGAAAGCGTCTCCTTGTTAACGAATAAATATAAACAAGCATATACATTTTATGATCTTATTTTTTGGCACAGAATAAAGAGGTAAAAGTAAACGTAATGTAATGTAAACAGGGTGCCTTGCAGACATATTCACACGCTTTTATTTTATTTATTTGTTTTTAGATGTTGTCTCATTACATCTGCAAACAGCAAAGTATTTCGAGGAGATTATATGTAACAGACCCGCAGACATTTGTTTAAACTGTGAAGTGGAAGAGAATTGTTCATCTTGCATATACTTCCAGCTACCTGTCACTATGAAACATTGAAGCAGGTATCTGCAATCAATTCAACAGTCATGTAATTATTACATACGGCCTTACTAGACAAATTGGAGTAAGTATTCCAAGAGACCTGTTTGTCAGATTAAAAGTGCCTTTTGAAAGTAACAATATATATAGCATATATCAAACATACTTTTCATTCTGTATTAAAATATCCATTTAAATTGGTTTGATGTAATAGTGTATACGCCCCATATGTTGTGTTTTTATTAGCTGTAAGCAGAAAATCATAAAGGCTTGAAAACATCTGTTTGAGTCTAGGTTTTTAACTCAGTGAACTGAGCTACTTAAACAACAGGAACTTTTAAATAATTTATTGAATCTATGTTAAAATAAAAATATATAAAATGTAATACTTTCTCAGTATAAATGCAGCTATTCTCTGAAGGCCACAGAGGTTTGTTAGAGAACATTGGTGAGCACACAGCTCACATATCAAATATGTAAAAAAAAAACATCCTTTTTCTTCCACTTCAGAGCCATGCATGACTTGGTGCGGCTCTATCACATAAAACCCCAGTGAAATACTTGGAAGTTTGTCATTGTAAGAAATTTGGAAAAGTTTACAGGGTGTGAATAGTTTCACTGTGTTAATATGCGATGAATTTGTGTTAAGCAATACTCACTGTGCAACTGTTTTTGTCCTGAAAAGTGTTCAACTGCAGGTTTGCCCCTTGAGTGAATCCTGTCTCCTCCTTTTGACCCATTTGTATGTAGTGAGAAACTGCAGCAAGGATAAGGGTTACTATTTCAATCATGTCTCATTTTATCATCTGTCTGCAACCTCAGCGTAAGTTTTTACCTGAGTGAGTGAGACGATGAGGAACAAACAATCTTTGGTACTCTGACTAAAGAAAGAAAGAAGATAGAAAGCTTGTGTTTGTTTCATGTCCGTTGAATTGTAAGGATAAAGGAAAATTTGCAGTACCTTTTTGTCCACAGGCTCTGTTTTGGAGAGACTCACATGGTGGAAGCCATTGACACTGGGTTTGTTAAGGACGCTCGGCAAATATCCAGAGCCATCGGAGAGGATGGGAGGCTGGTATTGCTGCTTAGTTTCAGACGTGAAACTGTCAGATAATAAGAGTGTGGTAACAGAAAAAAAGAAAAAAAAACACAACTGTATTTTAGGAAACACATGAGAAAAAACGGCTATTTATTTAGATTATTTAGGGAAACTGAGTTAGAATAAAGCAACAATTTCACCAAGAACATTATCTCATGTGGATTTCTTTGACAGAGATTATGCAGAGCTGGGTGATGTTTCATCTAGGGCTTTTTTTTGTAATAATAACCAGAGACGTCTACGTTACGATTGGGCATTTATTTGGTCTAAAGCTGAAAGGTGGGGGGTTTTTCTGACGTGCATTTACACGCCTATCATGAGATTAACTGTCAGGTTTATTTAACTTAGATTGTAAAAATATGAGAAAAGGAGCACAATGAACTGGATTTGAACTCAAAGCCCATCAGTTTAATCAGATGAGCTACATAACCATACAGATAACAGCATACTAATGAGTACATAACGAAATACATTCAGAACAATTCACATGTACCACTCATGGTGTTATGTTTCAGCGACTTAATGTTGTTGTTTTTTTCATTTTTTAGCAAATATGTTTAAAACTCTTTTGCTCATCTACTTATGAAATATTCTCCTAGCATTGCACCAGCTATGTTACAAGGGAACTCGATGAGTTAACTTCATGGACACAGGAGTGCTGCCTCAGTGCGACACTGAAGCAGTTCTGGCTGGAAATTATAGCTGAGACTGAAAAATTGACATTTTACTCTTAAAAGTTGAGAGTGCAACATCTGTTGTGTCATTGGTGAGTTAAAAGGGACACAGTCACACCAATGTTGCCCGTCTAATAATAATTAAATGCTGTTGATTTAACAGAAGTATAAGACTGTTTGGTAGAAGTGTAGGACTGGGCCAAATCTCTATTCCTAAATGCTGTGGGACTGGTATTGGGTTTCTATTTACGGACGTTTTTTCAGGGAAAAGTTCTGAAGAGAACCATTGTATCACTTGGTTAGAGTAAAAGTGAGGAATAGCTTGCTTTCCCCCCATGTCTGACTCACATCTCTGCCTGAGTGTTTCACAGTGGACAGTGATGACATCGGACAGTGAAAGCTGACACTGTGGTGGACAGTTCTTACCTGCCCTGACACTTACCCAAGCTGAGGGTTGTAAAATATAGCGGGTCTTTGGTTTGACATAAAGCCGGACTCGTTGGTACGTCCCAGGTGGGATCTGAATCTCATCCTGTCCAAAGCTGCAACAGGAGATTGTTTGTTTTAACCCAAAAATAAATCTAAAACAGTAAGATTCAAAGAGGTTTGTCCTGCCCTTCTCCTACTTAGCCTACTTTTACTCCCTCCAAAGGCCACTGTGTGAGATTTACCGGAGGGTCTGAGAGTGGCTTCGCTCAGTCCTCCCTGCCTGTCAGTTGCTCCAACAGGCTACGTGACAATCCTTGCCTGCCCATCCATCTGTGTCTGCTGTAACTGAAACCTCCAGTGACAACAGTGATGGATGGAAAAAAATCCTGCAGGCACGTGCACACTGCAGTAATCGGAAATAAAAGCAGAGAGTGCATTTCTTTTTTTTTTTTTAGCTTTCACAGTCAATTAGAACAAACAGAATAACTAACAGTAAGAAAGAACTGAAATCTCCCCCCAGGTATTTACAAAAGCAGCATGAGTGAGCAGAAGTGACAGTAATAGCACTCTAACCTTATTTCCCCTGAATATAAATCAGCTACAAACAGAATATATGGAGAGAGAAAGTGAGCAAAAAAAAAAGCTTGGCACAGGACCTACCTGCAATGCTAAGTTGTTTGTTCACCTCTCTGTCCTGAACCGGTTTGTAGGTAAACACGTTTCTGTTGCTAGGAGATTCAACACAACAGTTGAACATTACGGCTGAAGAGCATAGAAATGATTTCAGGCGTGAGCGTAACGTTATTCCACAAAGATGCATTGTTAAGAGTCTCTTTCTTCCTTCCTGCGATTTGTTCAGTTTGGCTCCTTTTCTGCAGTTTGTAGTGTAATAAAGCAAAATACTGCAGACGGTTCTCTGCTGCATTGGACCATGAAAGGCTTCTTGGAAGACCTCAGATAGGAAAATGAGCATCATTAGAGAGTGTAAAAAAGGGAAAAAAAGGGACACGTGTAATTATTGGAATCTGTAAATATCAAAGGTGAAATTAAAAGAAAAGAGCAAAGTCACTCATACGTTGCGTATTACCTGTGAATTCGGCCTCAATCACCCAACATGATGAAAATACAGCCTTGCTGACTAAGACTGACATAGTAAAAAAAAATACATATATTATTGTGGACATAAATAAACATAAAGTAATAATAAAATAGCACTTCACCTATTCATTTATTACTTATGTATACATATTTACAGTTCAGGTTCCTGTATGAAACAATATTACAGTAATTTGAGCTGTTTTAAATTCCTTTTATCCAAGTTACATTTCAACACCAATCAAAGTGATTGAGGTATATAATTTATGCCATTTCTCCACAATATTTGGTCTGTAATTTAAATTATTCCTCTAACACATAAAGCAAATCATATTTTTGCTTAAAAAAGTAATAGCGAGGAACTTATTCAAGAGGTAAAATCAATTTCTAGTTCTGTTTATGTGTTTTATTTAATTTGAAAGAGTTAATACATATATTTAGGTGGCTTTAGTACATTTGTGAATATTGTTACTTGACATTGTCTTTAGGAGCTTTCTGTCTGGTTAAACTGAAAAAAAAAATCATTAATCTGTGGCAGGACTTGAAAACTAATATTGTCTGACAGCTATTTTCGGACAAATAGTTATAATTTCAGTTCTTACACTTGCAAAGCATACTCGGAAAGGCATGTAGCTGTAACAGTGGGAAAATGTGCCTCTACACAGTGTTGTCTCAAAAAGGAAAATACAAATGAATGCCACACTTCTGAGATTTCTATGTCAAAAGAAAAAAAATATCTTGTACCCTTTCTTTCTACTTCACAATTATGAGCTAGTTTATGTTGAATTATTACACAAAATTGATATTGGTGATTGTAACAATGGCAAAATTAGCAAAAAAAAAGTCAAAGGAGGAGGAATACTTTCAAAAATTACTGCACAAGCGTGGACAAATGGTCTTCAAAACAAAATGCTTTCAATTGATCAGTCAACAACATGCTTCTGCAGAATGCCAAACCCATTTGTTTAGGTTTATTCATTCCTTTGAATGTGTTGCAGCAAGGATGAACTAAAACAAGCCAGACAAAGAGCTCCAGGATGTAGAAAAGCTTGCATACAGAGCTGGTCTGGGCTGTTCCTCCTCGCGTCCACTGGATGGCATTGTGATTCCACCTTGGCTCTGACTTCACTCTAGGCTTATATAAAAATGATGGATGGTTTGAAATCTGCATGACATCTTGATAAAAATGTCCATCCAGCAAAGGGTACGATCATTCATCGCTGATAGCAGCAGAGGAAGGTCTAAAGATCATCCACACAATTAAAAACATACATTGATGTGAGCTTTTTAATTAAAATCAGAATTTTATACAATTTATTTAAACCTGGTGAGATAGAAGCCAAAGAAACACGTCTTTTAATTAACAACAAATAAAAACGACTATTGCTCTGTTCAAACTTTTGTGTTTTTAGTAAATCTTGCACAAATCCTATATCCCAGTGCATGACTTCAAACACCATGGTGCTTTATTCAGCTTTTCATCAGATTGCGCTTGAGCATCAAAAAACAATCTTTTAATGACAGTCTGCTCCCAATCACACCACTTCCACACTTTTCCCTTTAATTCTCACCTCCCGTTTCTTTTCGTGCCGTCTAATTTCCCCGGCCTCACACAGCTTTTTTTTCCCACCTCTCTGCTACATCACTTCTTCCTTTCCTTTCCCTTCCTTCCCTCCATCTGCTGAACACCAGCAGTACATGGATAGAGCCTGTCTTTACCAAGCTGTTGCTCGCATTTGCTGTTCTGCAGTCTTTCCTGCTTGACATCCTGTCATGCCAAGCTTGGAACTGTTTATTATCTCCTCCAAAAAATAACTACGGGTAAACGCTTGCATCATTGAAACTGACATCTCATTTCCTGCTTCTTTTCTTCTAAACACAATGCGCACATTATTGGCATCTATAATTATAAATTCAACGGGGGATCCACACAGCAGGGTCAGACCGGATGCCTATTTTCATTCCAGTCAAAGATTACACCAGATGATTTGACTTGTTTGAGCAACTTCAATCTGACAGTCAAGAGTGGGGGAGCGGATGAACACACCTGCTGTCCTGTATTTGAATGAGAATCCAGAGACTCTCAGCTTTCCTTTGATTGTTCATCCTGAGAACGCGGCAGCCGGTGTTTGTTCTTCATCTGCATAATTCACACATAACGCGACTGCTCCAACGAAACATTCAGTCGCAATGCAAGCTTTCGATCCAAAAATATTAAAGACGAACAGGATACCCTCTTACATTTTGATGCACTTTGCACCTGAGGTAACAGGCTGAGGACAGAAAGGTGCAAAGACAAAAGGGGGATCATGCAGTTGTACTAAAAATAGGCTGAGGTGATGCAAGCAAGGGTCTCCCGTTGTGATGATGCACTCGGCTTGCCTGCGGCTGTCTGTTGAGTTTCAGACCCTCAGTCCTGTCTGCAGGGGCTCACCTGTTCCTCCTGCTGCTGATAGTCTGCAGCCCTGGGAGGCGGCTCTCCAAGGTTTCTCTGTCAGTTCAATAACCCGCTCCCTTTGTCTGCCATAAAAAGCATGGAATTAATGTTTAAGGATATAAAGAGCCTGCTCAGGCGCTCAGTCCTGTCTTTGTGTTGCCGGGGCCTTGGAGGCGCTCCCTCTGCTTCACTTTGCGAGGCTTATCTCCTTACAGCCTCCTTTTTTTTAACTTCTGTACTTAATGGACAAATCTTCCATGCATGGTTTGGAGCAAATTGCACTGTCATCTCTTTATGTTCTACGTTTCACTCAGCTTTTGGTGAATGCGCGGAGGGTGACCAGAATGGGGTGTGGAAAATTAAGGCATGAAATAAGACATTTCAAGTGAAAACAACAGCGTTTCTAACATCTACAAGACAAATGGTTAGACACACATCTGTGGAACCTGAAGTGCACAGATAGCTGAGATGCTCCTGAAGCACAAAACGTAAAGAGTGAGAAAACCTGCAACATAATTCTCCACCGAATTACAAAAATAATTTATCATCATTGCAGAAAAAGGGGGGAAAGTTCTTCCAGACTGCAGCATGAAACTGTGATTCATTTTCTTTCGTGCTGACTAATGTGTTGCTCAGAGCCAAAGCTGTCCACCACACACTTTTAATTGGTCTTGAAGGCTAAAGCAACCTTTGCGAATTCACGTTTCCTTCAGCAAATGATGTTAAAACTTTTTGCAGCAGTCCCCATTAAATCAAACAGATTTTCCTCCAAACATGAGCTTCAGTGACAGAATTGTTTGCAGGAATACAGAGGTTTGCAAAAGTATTCATAAACCTAGACCTTGTTTTTTTGGCATTTTATCACATTAAAATCAAAGCCTTTAATGTAATTTTGAGGGTTTTCTGTCACAAACCAACACAAAGACGTACGCAATTAGGAGTCCTAATAAAATAAAGTGTGGTTTGATATAAAAAAAACTACTACTTTATTGAATTTTCTTTTCCAAAATGGGTACTGAATTGCCTACTACTTACTGGTTTTGCCATTATTAAGGAAATGAAAACATCATCATCGTCTTTTATTTTCTGCTTTTCATTAGGAAGAACACGCACTCGTACTCGTCTTCTGCTTATCCAGGACCGGGTTGCGGGGGCAGCAGACTCAGTAGAGACGACCAAACTTCCTTCTCCCCAAAAACCACCTCCAGCTCTTCTGGGTGAATCCCGAGACGTTCCCAGGGTAATTGAGAAACAGTCTCTCCAGCATCTCCTGGGCCACCTCCCAGTGGGACATGCCAAGACCACTTCCCAAGGGAGGCGTCCAGGGGGCATTCAGAACAAATGCCCGAGCCACCTCAACTGACTCCTCTTGATGAGCAGCAGGAGCAGCGGCTCTACTCTGAGCCCTTCCCGAATGGTCAGGCTCCTCATCGTATATCTAAGGGAGCGCAGAGGGAGGAAGCTCATGTCAGCTGCTTGTATCCGAGATATTATTCTTTTAGTCATGACTAAAATGTCATGACCATAGGTGAGGGTAGAAACGTAGAACGATTTATCGAACGGTCTACGTTGTGCTGCAGACTTTTGGCTCAGCTCAGAAAGGACCGGTGCAGCATACGCATTGCTGAGCCGGTGGCCCTGATCCCTCCGTTGATCTACCGCTCATTTCTCCTATCACTCATGAACAAGACCCCGACATACTTAAACTCCTCCTCTTGAAGCAGGAACCCACCTCCCACCCAACAAAAAGGAAAAGACTGGAGAGAACCTGTCGAGATCCCTCTGCATTCCATTCCAAAAAAGGTTTCCAGGTATACTGAACAAGGTATAAAGTGTTTGTCTTTTTATGGGCATTGTGTTTTTGTATTGTGACAACCCTATTGCCATGCTTGTAAAGACGAACCTCTAACGGACTTGCAGCTGTAATCACAGCAATGCGGGTTCTAGAAAGCATTGCCTGAGGGATAAAAATGTTCGCTACACTTTTCAAGATTTTGAAAACCGTGTATATTTTGGATACACTACATAATTACTTTGTCCTGTTCAATCACACAAAACCCCCCAAAAAAATTCAAAGAAGTTTGTAACTTTACAAAATCTTTGCAAAGCACTGTAGGCTTTGAAGCAATGAAATTTGCAGCCAACAGCAGATTTATATTCAGTGAGTCACACTTTATTGGCCTTTAATAGTTATTTAAACGTTAATGACAGTGTGTAGTTGTTGGGATGTATCAGTAATTAAATGCCTAATGAACAATCAAAACCCTTGCAGATTGAACGATCAGATAATCAGCCGCTTTCAGGTGCCGAAGCAGCATAATTGCTGGTTACAGAACAAGATGGTAAGCGGGTATAATGTTCTGGATGCCGTATGCTGAAATAACGCATAAGACAGATCAATGAGGCTCTGAACACATGTGTAGCAAAAAATGATTCTTTAATATGGAACAACATCAGAGCTCAGCTCCAAGGCTCCGTCCACCCAGCACACTGTGTAACACTGATGAGTGGAGGAGAGCGAGAACAGAAAAACAAAAATTAACCAGTAAGATCACAGTCTGCTCGGCCCAAAAAACAGGAGAGGCTGAAAAAAATAAACATGGAACGCAAAACCAAAGTGCTACTGGGCTCTGCTCTGAGACGTCCTCCCTCCCTTTGCTGGGTGCGACCGTAAGGACACGCCTCTCCGCTGCCTCCCAGGGCTCTCCCAACCCCTTCCCACTGTCTCACCCTTCTGGTCCAAACCAGGGGAGTTCAGAGAGGAAGTGGGTCAGAAGGCACAGAGAGTCAGGTGTGGAGGTGTGGCGGCCCTTAAGAGGGACATGACCAAGACATCTCGGTTATTATCATGGCTCCAGTGAAGACATCTGTGGTTCGGTCCTTCTCTTTAGCTCCCAGTGAAATCCAATGATCTTTTAGTGGCCGTTTGCTCCAGGTTCAAATGGAATGTTTGAAGTTTTCTTTTAAGGACAATGAGACGAGAACAGGAGGGGGGAGGGCGTCTGCTGAGGCCGCCCAGTAAGAACCCTTTACTATACCAGTACGGGAACGTTAACAGAAGTACTACACAGATATGTACAGAGCAACCAAGCAGCACGCTGGAATACCAATTAATAAAGGTGGTGCAGGAAAGGGGAGGGTTACTACAAATGTACACATCCCACTACGTTTTTTTATGTGTGTGGTTGGTCCGATCTTTAAGGCATTTTTTTTTCCTCTCGCTTTTGCTACAAACAGGCAGTCGTGAAGCCACCACAACATAAACTAGACTCTCACGTCTGTGCTTGACTTTAAATATGGCTGTTTTGTGTTGCTGCACGCTGAGCCGATACCTTTCCCAATCCTTTGAGGTTGCAGAGACGGTCTGACCTGGGTTGAGGAATATGGATCTCCTTTCTTTTTTTTTTTTTGCTTTTTAGATCATTCTCTGGTCCACAGAGCTGTGTAGAAAAAGTATTGTGAAGGGTGACGGATGGGAGATGCAAATGGACAAAGAATCTAAGATAGATGATGGGGGTGTTGGATGGATTACCAGGAAATTGGACTCTGGTGGTGTGTGCATTATCATCTGAATGGGATAGTAAATGAACAATCGAGCAGAGGAAGTGAAAATCTATACCTAGTGGAGGATTAAAACTAAGCGGCGTAATGAAGAAACAGAATAGATGTGAGGAAAAGAGAGAAGGAAGGAGGGCATCGGCTAGACTCAGCACACACAATTGTCCCGCATCTTAATGAGCGATCTGCGTAAGAGAAAAAGAGGAAGGAGGGAGGCACTGCACAAAGAGCACTAAGCACTACGATGGACGCACACCTAAAAACACGCACAAATGCACAGGGTTCCAGTCTGCGTTCCACTGCACTCTCCTGGCTGCCAGAACCTCGCTGTGTCTTGTCAAAGAAAATTTAAAAAAAGCAAACAAACTAAACAAATGGACAGAAAATGTCCCACTGGCTACAATAAAAAAAAGAAAGCAGGAACTTAGAATATAAAAAAGAGCCAGTGGCATCGGGTCTTACAGAAAACAAATGTTTTTTTTTTTCCTCAGTAACTGGCTTTTGAACAGCTCTACGCTTTTTCTTTTAGTCTACCAAGTATATACTAGTAACCTTACCAGGCAGCTAAAATCTATACAGTACTGTCATGGTTTGTATATTTATAGATATTTATACACTGTACAAAGTTGGCAAAAAAATACATAAATACATGGAATCAGATTGTACACATCACAATTGTGTGTTTAAAGTTGGAGCACTCTTTGTTGAAGAGGTGGGCCAAGGCAAGTGGAGAAAGGAGTTGGAAAAAAAACCCAACTAAAAAGGAGGAGTGTTACCCTTGACATCCCTCAATGCAAAAATAAAATCCCTCTCAGCTTAGATATACTTCAGTAAATCAGCTAAGAGTAATGCTTATTACCTCCCTGATTAAAAATCTCTGTAGAAATGGCAGGATTCTGATGCCGCTCTGCTTGCATCTCATTTAAAACCAGCAACAGATTGAGTTCAGAGGGGAAAGTAACTGGACTTTATTTTTGGTTAGCCTGTGGACCGTCACAGACCTCATGGGACTCCCTCTGAGGGATGGTGTTACAGGTGAAGGCAGAACTGTATCCACTGTCCTTTCTGGAGACAGCTGCCGACACTATCTGCTAAACCGTGTCACGTCAGTGGTAGAGACGCTCCTGAAAGAAACCCAAAACCGATAAGCCGATACATGAGAGTGTGTCATGTGAGAAACCAGGGGAAGTGAGATTTATACTTGACAAAAGTCCTGGTTTTACCAATGTTTTATAGCTTGCTATGAACATTAGGCAAAGTGATTTTATTTCTTCATTATATTAAAAGTAAATAAAGAGATGCATGCATGATCTACGATACACAGCAAAAAAACATCAGGTGTCCAAACTTGGACTATTTCACAATTGTTCCAGCCTCAAACTGTGATTGGTTGATCAAAAGATCCAGTCTTTCTTTGGCTCAGAAAACACATCATACAGAAAAACCATGCCTCAAGTGCCAACAGGTCACACTGACAGAAAACTCTCTTTGGTTTGGAAGTCGTTACTGAGCAAAGATAGCCATTTTCAATATAAGCGAGGCATCTAGAAATGAAGACAAAGGAGGCACAAAAGTTGTAAAAAAAGAAAAAAGGGAGCTATTATGTATAGAGACATCAACAAGAGAAACACTTAATGTATTGCAGTAAAGTAAATCAAATTCTGTCTATCAGGGAACATGCTGGATTTGACAATATTTGCTGTCTCCACAGCTAAGGTTGGTTTTTACCCACTCTACAGGGAGTACACAGGATAACTATTGTATATATTTTGTAAAGCTAAGCGAACTAATCATGCTAATTGTGCTACGTTCCAAACGCAATTACAAAGGTGCTTTGAGATGTCCCCTCAATATTTAAGGCGCAATTCTTTTTACATAATTGTACAATTTTATTAAACTGCAGAGCTGCGCAACATTGACTGCTCTATCTCACACACACCATGTGATGTTGACTTGTCTCCTAATATAACTGAGTAACGGTCAAGTAGCACAGACAGGTTCCTTAAGCATCATCTAAAGTAAGAAATAAATACACAAATTAACAACCGAACACATCTAACACTATGTTGTAGACGAGTCTTGTAGACTTGTAGGAAACAAAGGTATATCTTGTCATATGGCACAGCTATAATCTGTCTTGCAGGAGAGCTGGTGAAGGTGTTTTTATTTGAGTTCAGCACATATACCAATAACCTGGAAGTTTTTAATGTATTAGCAGATTTGCAGTGATCTCTATAATATTGGGTTACCATGGAAAACATTAACTTTACTATAAACTTTTTTTTATTTAGACAGCTACATTTTCAATTAAACTAGAAGATACAAAAATAAATATTTTTTTAAAGTTATTATTTATATTCCTTAAAGAGAACTCAGAATTGACTAAACGCTGCATCGGCAGGTCAAAGCTTTACAAAATCAGAAAGCGGAAGTCGGCAAGAAACATCTCTGATCGGTGCATCTCCATTAAGGTCTTTTATATAATAATATGGCAGTTTAAAGTTCAGGCTGTCTCTCTAATTCTGGACTGTCCTTGCTGGAGTTTGAGAGCTTTCGCAAATAGGTTATCAAGCAAAAGACAAGTTATTTGGCAAGTTCACGTCAGTCCACTTGGGAACAAAAAGAGGCTAAATAACATGCATGCAAATTGCCCGCATCGATCCGCAGGATGATGGAACCCATTTACTCCTCCGTACACACCAGTCCTCATGTATGGCTCCATGCACATCAATAATGACTCCAAATTCAATGAGGAAGGCATCACGGGTGTCAGGACAGGGTCAATCCTGTCTAACATAATGGCATTTCAGTAAATCCCAGAGCCTGTAAGCTGACAGGGGGGATGTGATGCCAAGCGACTGGGTTGGAGTGACTCAACAAGGAGGCGTGTGCTGTTTTTCACACACTGCAAAGCAGGCTATGCAAATGCAATGATGCTTCATGGCTACAATTTGTGTCGCTGCGAGTTACCTGGAAGTATACGGGGACTTATGGCAGTGTTGCTACAGAGAACCTGGAATGTGTCGGGTACCACTCCTTCCCCGCCGCTTGTCTTGCCTTGACCTCACAGCACCCCCAACAAAAATACAGCAGACATCAAAAGCCCTTATTCAAGAAGGGCATGGTATAATCAGCTTCATTTTCATCAACATCACCATTGTTAATCATGTGTATCGTTGTTTTCATCATCGCCTTGAGTGACAAGCGAAAACTCGAAGAAGTACAATAAATGTTCATTTTCACCAACAATATTTACATAAAGTTTTTCTTTAAAAAAACAAACAAACAAAAAAAAAAGGATTCTTCTTCACAATGCTCTGTAAAGAAATAAAACACGAGAACACCAAGCACACACATATATGTATACACTAACCAACAGTCAAATATGAACAGAAAGGAAATTATTACTCGTTATTGTTTTTCGTATTCGTGTAGTAACTATTGACACAACCCTGATTGGGAGGAGTCACACTGGTTTTCACCAGATGCTTAAAACAATTGAAAGGGTGAGTCGGGGAGGGAGGAGAGGTCTGTCGGTGCAGGGCGGGTCCCTCGCACAGACTCACCCGACAAACAACAAAGGTGAGCCAGATGATTCTTTAGCTTAGTCAGCCATCACAACATCATTCAGCAGAATGAAGCACGAGCAGGGAAGGTTTTCCTCCAGGACGGGATTACTACAGCCTCACTTTAATCCACACACACACACACACACACACACACACACACACACACACACACACACACACACACACACACACACACACACACACAACACACACACACACACACACAAACACACACACACACACACACACACACACACACACACACACACACACACACAGCCATTAAGGTCTCCCAGAGAAAGAACACCCCTAATTTAATTTTGCAATGACTACGGCAGAGCAGGCACCTTTCCAATAGAGTGAGTCACCGATGCCTAACTTAAGAAATCCATCAGGGAAAACTCCTACAGAATAATAAGGGAAGGAGGAAAGAGACAAGGACAAACACCATCATAAACCTCATGAGAATATCAGGAACAGGTGAGACCCCTTCACCCGTGATAGATGGAAGTTATTTACGCAACTTAAGTAAACATGAGTACATTAAAAAAAGGGTCTGTCAATGAAAGTGATGAATTAGTGGCTTCACGCCCATGGAAAAAAAAAAAAAATTAGTCAAAAGATGAAACTTTAAGGGTGAATTTTATACTCTAGGACACACAGTTAAGTCTTAAGAAAAATAACTAAAAATCAACTCAGCAAAGACAGTTTTACTTAATCTCGAGAAAAAAAATAATTGGCTCTGTTGCAATCTCTTCCAAAACTGCGCATCTTTGGGGAACCATGATTGTCTGTGCCAATTTATCACTCAATATTTTATAGTAAAAAAACTCTGAATGCTGCTTTCACCAAGACAAACAACAATAACTCTTTTGAATTTAAGAAATAAAAACAACTGAAGCCCTTTTTTAAGTTAAATCTAACTTTGAGGTTGATTAGAGTATCTATTAACTTTTAAGAAGTAATTTGTGACAATTTCTCCCCACTTAACAAATGTGCTTTAATTGAACTTTAGACTTTTATATATTTTTCAGATGCGACAATAAAAGGTACATTTATTTTAAAGATTTTAGACAATGTGACTGGGGTGAAAATGTGTCTGGAGGGAGTTTATATTCAAGAAGTCTTAATTTATTATTGGAAAAAAAAGGTAAGGTAAGAACATTTACAGCTGCAATGCAGCAAAATTGAGGGCAGAATTAAATGTTTTCCTAATTTTTATTTTTCACTGAGACTCATCTGCTCATTGGCTCTGCCAGGACCTGAATATAATGATGAGGGACAGCACTGAGGCTGAACGAACACACTGTGTCTGGGGGAGAAATGTCTTGACTGGGAACATCTGTAATGCTGTCCTGGTGTATTCATGAGCCCCGGCTTGGTGAAGGTCACTCCTGACATTGTTGGTGCCAAGAAAGCACAACACATTTAGAGGTGTGTGGCAGGTGGCATTGCAATAAAAAAAAACGGTATTTGGGAGCTGATTTCTTTATAATGTTTGGCTTTGAGCTTGCCATCTGTTTTATTATTGTGTCTGTTTAGCAGTGAAAACATAATGTTAGGGGCTCCTGCTGATTTCATAGAGAAAAACTCTCTAGGGGATTTGTACACTGTTTTCATAGTAAATACAATGTGAGGGCACAGGCCTTATTGCAAACAACTGAAAACAGCAGTTCTTATTCTATTTTAAAGGGTATTAAAGGAAATTCAGCTGAATCTGGTTTTGTACATGCACTACTTATAAATTTCCAGGTATAAGATTACTGCTATGCTTCCTACAGAAAAATGTGCCCCGTTTTGTTTGTCCCATTGATGCCTTATTCCTAAGTGCAAAAGTAAAGTTTTTGGTCAAAAGAAAAGTTCTGCGTTTTCCAGGCAGCACTTTTTAGCTCTGTAACTTGGCAACACTGACCAGTGTGAAGTAGAAAATATATCAGTGGATTTTCATTTAGGAGTTCATCTAGATTAAAAAGCAGTCGGTTCAGACTTCTGAAAGTCTTCGCTGCTTTCTACCTTCAGTGGCTTCACACTCGTGTTACTAAAAATAAGGCTGCATCTCCAAGTTTACAGGGTAAATGATGACTGCGCTTTATAAAGCCTGGTAGCCAAGCCACCTGAAGAATATGTAACTCAGTTAAAGGGAGACAGTTGAGAAACTGTGTCAACATAATAGGTGCACACTTTGTTTTCACACCTTCAGGAGTGATTGCACTAATTAGTTTCTGTCTTTGCCTGACAAGCCAGGCGGAGCAGTGGTTTGCACTGACAGATAACTGGAAAAGGAGACTGCTGGTCACCTGGGGGCCTCTCTGTGTGCCGTCCACAAACATCCATTGTTAGGCGTTGACTGTCTTTGTGTTAGCCATGTGATGGACTTGGCAACTGATCAGGGTGTACCCGCCCCCTTGCCTAATTTTAACCTGGGAAAAGCTCCAATATTCTCAAATATAAAGCAGGCCAAGCAAATGGATGGATGAAAAGGCATTTACCTCCGAACATGTTACTTATAAAAGCACTCTATGTCACGTTTTATTCTTAGCCAGAGTTAGTTCTGCAAATAGTAAGCGCCCCTCTTCAGGTCCAAGGAAGCAGATATTGCTCCTTTCTGACCACCTAATGGGAGTGTAATGTGCTGTGACACTGCAGGCACTGGCTGTCAAAACAGTGAGCCCTGTTCCATGGATGGCCAATTGTTCTGAAGGGCACTGGACTGGATCAGTGCATCACAGCGGCCAGCACTGAGGCTCACATGAAAGACGCTGCCCAGAACATACTCGGCACACCGCATGCTGCCCAGAAAAGCTTACCGACACTCATGAGGAGGAGTTATGCGGTGCTGGCCAGTTTACAACTGCACAGTTGTATGCTGACACCATTTTTAGCATGAACCAAGGGAGCTAAAGAAGCTGTGTTAACAGACGCTGTGCTATGTATGGACCTGCTTAGTCAATCCAACCTCAAAGGTATTTCTGATTTTACACCAGTATAAGCCAATAGCAGTCAGAGCGATTTCAGTGCGGAGAATCAGGGAGAAAGTTTCATGGAGGAGTCCAGTTAACAACTTTTCAGACTGGAGGTGCATCTCAGAATGGATTTCAATTATTGCCCCAGGAGATGGGGGTGCTGCAAGGGGCACATATGAGACTGTGTTTTTATTTTTGCCTGTCTCCATAGAAATGCCAATTTTTCCCATTGCTCCGGTTAGACTGCTTTGGAGACAGTCACAAACCCTGAAAATGTCAATATTTCAATAGAAAATCGATATGGAGATGTTGCTATCAGTGCAACTAATTTCCTTCCCTGCAGGCAACAAAGAAGTGGGTCTGCTGCAAAAAAAAAAAAAAAACTCTAAAATTGTGGCGCATATCTGGGCTACAGTTTGAAATAAGTAGAATTCAAGGATACTACCGCCAGCCACCATCCAGTACACCACTTGATAATCATGAAAAGAGGGTGGTGAGCAGACATTGCTAACCAAGCAATCATATGGATTTTTTTAATATGATGGCCACCTCATTGTTACAATTTGATCTCCAAACCTCTAAAGGAAAACAAAACTCCATGAATATTCTCTAGAAAGGATAATCACATTTTTTTTACATTATATAGTTACATTATTACATTGTAGTCCTAGAATAAACGACATGAAAAACTAATTAGTTGTTAATTGGAACTTTCAGTGTAATTGACAGAAATAATTTAATTCAATTCAATTTTATTTATATAGCACCAATTCATGAAACATGTCATCTCAAGGCACTTTCCAAAGTCAAAAATTCCTATCTAAGGAAACCCAGTTGATTGCATCAAGTCTTGACAAGCAGCATTCACTCCTCCTGAAGGAGTGTAGAGTCAGAGGGACAGTCATCTGCATTGTCCATGGCTTTGCAGCAATCCCTCATACTGAGCATGCATGAAGCGACAGTGGAAAGGAAAACTCCCCTTTAACGGGAAGGTTCCAGCAGAACCAGGCTCAGTGTGAACGGTCATCTTCCTCGACCGGATTATATGGTAACAGCTTTTGTATTTTTACAAAACTGAATTGACTCCTCACTATGTGTACCTTCTTACACGCAAGCAATTATTAGCATGGCAGCACAGCTGGCAGATTCAGGAAGTTAGAAAAGTAACTGCATAAACATGCCATGAGACATGGCTTTAAAAGTTGCGTGATTATTCAAAATCAAACCGTTCTAATGTGTGATGTTAGTTTCTTTAATAATTTATGAGCAAAAATAATTCCTCCACAAATGCAGACATCCAGAGTTTGTGGCACAGAAAGGTTTTAGTATAAAGCATTAGCACTATTCTTTCTGTAGTGCTATGCAAATAGAAAGTAAAATATGTGTAGAATATCAGTTTGAAATTGCTCACAGGCCTAAAGTTGTCTTGCTGTACACTGAATTTCAGGAATCTAAAAAACATCAACAAGACATCTAGAAAACTTTAAAGTAATTCAAGAGACCACCACGTTATGGGTTTTTCTAACACATGGCTTTACCATTTTCAAGGTATTTTATTATGCATTAGGATCCAGTCTGAGTAGCAGTATCTTGACTTCATGAGAGTTTCTCCCTGATCGTCCAAACTAAGAATGATCTTACTGTTGTTTGCTGATAGTAATATATGGTAATGAACATGGTCGTGAAACAAAATATTCCAAATATCACTTTAAAGAAACCTTCATTTAAAAACGAAAATAAGCAATAAGAATAAAGTAAAGTGCTTATTAGCAAACCAAATAAAGCTAACATTTGACCCCGAGCCCCTCACTATTAGCCTACATTTAAGAGGTGTAAGGTGTCCTAGTTATTTACGTTGAGTAGTTAAAGAGACATAAACTTGAAAACAAAGAGAGTAAGAGCTGTGCTTTCAAATCCTCTGAAAAGTGTAAATGTTTTTTTCTGTTAACATTTTTTCAACCATCAAATAACCACTATAGTTCTTAACTTGTCCGAGATATTATTTTGGTTTCACAGTTTATTATTGTTATCATTACAAAAATAGCAATATTAAATGTTTCCTAATGCAACTAAAAGCATAAATAAGGATAATATTTCTATTTAAAAGATTGTCACAAGATAATTGTGTTGGGTTTTGGTTTCTGCATTGTACAATGCTGTGTGATTTATTGGGTTACCCTTTTTTCAAGCACTTTGTGACATATGTTTGTGAAAACACGCTAGGTAAATACATTTTAACTCACTTAAGATTAAAACAGGAAATGCACTGATATATATATATATATATATATATATATATATATATATATATATATATATATATATATATATATATGAAATACTTACAGCTATAGTTGCCATTTCTGTCCAGATTCAGAAACAGTTTTTGTTATACTGGGTGAAATGGTCTTTCCATCCTGACAGTAGTCAATACACTATGTATTCAGAAAAAGGAGGTTAAAATTTGATCTCTGGGAGCTGCAAGCCTGTAAAAACTCTGACCAATCACTGTCCTTTGAGCAGTGATTGGTCAGAGTTTTGGTCCTGCTCTCACCTCCCTCAGGTTCTGGGGGTATCGTCTTATCTACTGGTTGCCCTACATGCCAATCATTCTGACGCGCTCACATAGCGCCAGTGTGTGTGCTCATTCCTTGTTAGTCTCTGCTTGCTGGCTGCGAATGCGCACTTCTAGTGTTTATGTATCCGGTTAGCTTAGCGGTTAGCTTCTTTGTTCATTGTAGCTCCACTGCTCTCACCGTATATTTGAACATGGCTGAACGTCGCAAGAAGCGAACCACGTACAAGTTTAAGAGAAAATGAGGAAAGCCTCAGTAGAAAGAAATAAGACCAGAGTGGATTTGGACATTTCTTTCATGCGATCCCCCTGAGGAGTGAAAGAGCAAGGTAAGACGGTTTTGCAATGCACAGTTATTCTAAAAGGAATTTAATATTTTGAAAACGCTTCAGCACATACAGTCAGACAAGAAATAAATATACTCCAAGTGTATTTAAATATACTTAGGTGTATAGTTGTTCCAAAATAGCATGTGTCATGAAGTTTTTATGACTTCACTGTGCTATATACAAGTACATATCAAAGACTGTATATAATTTTTGTATAGAAAGTTGTTGTTATATGGTTGTAAGTTATTGCAATTTTTATGTTCAAATATTCATTTGTCATTACAGTTTATTCGGTATTAATTTTAGTGCATCCTTGATAATCATAAATCAAACGTGTGCTGCAGGATTGCATGTTGTCATTTTAAGCCACGCCAATTTGTGTTACAGAATTTAGTGAAAATTGAGTGACTGGTCTTGCTGCTTGAAGGAGTGTCTCATTCCTCCACAAAATATTTTAGCCACCCCCTGAATAAAGTGCTAAGGTATAGGAAGACTGGAGGGCCCTAGTGTTAGGGAAAACTCTGAGAAATGTAATTTAGCCTAATGCTTCATGGGGTTTATTACAGGTCAACTGCAGACTGCTGGAATTGAGGGCAAACCAGAGTTGAGGTCTCTAGAAGCCTCTGATTAAAGACAGTTTTAAGGTTGCGGCTTTATGACAGCTTTATTTGCAGTGATATTGAGCTCAGCTGAATGTGTCTGACAAACTGGGCAGCTACTACTGCATTAGAGGAGATAACATCTATCCACTCTACAGTATCTCACAGTGGCAGATAAGTCAATCATCTAATATCCCACCTGTCGTCCGTGATTTATAATTCCCATGAACAGCAGCTGAAACTCAGAACGTGGCTAGGAGCGGACTTTTTCTGTCAGTACATGTATCTCTATACATATATACTGTTCTTTCTTGGACTCATACAGAATAACAATGTGCAGGCTGCGGCTTAGAGCTCTGACAAGCTTGATGTTAATCGACAGATTGTGTAATAGCACAGTTGTGCTGGCCAGTCTCCATGTGACAAGCAGACGTGCCTTGAATCTCCATCCCGGCCTGACATTTCAAACATCAGTAGTCTCCCACCAGGAGTCCTTACAAATACACACACATGCACACATAAGTACTCTGAGATTAAAAAAGAAATACATAAAAAGGGCCAAGAAGAGGAGGATGAGAGCCCTACATCTTCTTTGTTCTCCGCTTCAACTCCAAGCCCTGAAATCACTGAGCAGACGTCACCTCTCCCCCCGACTGACGCCGACCCTTTCAGATTCTCCTCCCTTGATTTTCACCACAGCTATAATCATCATCATCATCATCATCATCAAAAACTATAATCATTATTATTATTATTATTACATTTTCAAAAAAGTGCAAAATGAACTTCCCCGTGCCCTCGTTCAGAAGGCAGGGCAGTAGAGGATGGGGAAAAAATGGCAGTAAGAAGAGCAAGAAGAGCGCGAGAGGAGAAAGAGAAAAGAGAAGAAGATTTCTGTGGAGTCTGAAGTGTGTCGCTCCTGTAAATGCACACTCATCTGGCAGCAGGCGTATATTAACACAGCAGTCTAACTGTACAGTCCAACCTGGTGAAGGTGGACACCCACCAGCATGACAGAAGAGCACAGGGCGAAGAGAAGTGTGCGCACAGAGGCGAATGCATGTGCACAAACTTTGCTTTCAGCCTCTATTTTCCTGTTAACATTGGAAGATTTCAATTAGTTCCTCAGTTGGCGATGCAATGAAAAGTTACATCATGGGATCTCATCTTCTTTTTTCTCTCACTGTGTCTTTTTTTTTTCTTTCTGGAAAAATTGGGACGAATCCATGTCACAAGTTTGTGTCCCCTCGTTTCCCAGCTTTGGAAAGTTTAGTTGCTTTTTTTTTTTTTTTAATCTCTATTTTTGTTGGAGCTACAGCACAGCACCCACAGCACACAGACGACAAGGAAGGCTCCAGAAGAAGGGTTGTGGCGAGGGGGATGGTGGGGCAAAGTAAGTCACTAATATTGTGCCAGATGGAAGAGGAAAAAAGAGACTACTGAGAGGAAAACAGAAGGAAGAGAAGAGACAATAAAGTGAACCAATTGATCCTGAGTTCAGCTTGTTTCATCACAAACCTATTATCGATCGCTTTAAGTGACTTCAGCTGAACAGTAAACCATTCTAGATTAAAGCAGAAAAGGGCTGCTATGAGAGAAAAATGTTATACACTTGAGACAAATAACAATAATATGAGGACCTATGAAAAGACAGATGAAACAGGGAAACAGGTGACACACCATGGCTAAGAAACTGTTAGGTGGTCGTGTTTATAGGTGACGCCCTGCCAATCTATAAAACTACAATATAAGATGTATACAGGTGCATCTCAGTGTCAGAGAAAAGTTAACTCATTTCATTAAGTCAATTCAAAAAAGGAAATTATAAAGATTCATTATAAACATGATATATTTGGAGCATTTGTTTCTCTTAATTTTGATAATTATGGGTTACAGCCAAACGAAAACCAAAATTTCTGCTTCCGACGCAGATAGCTATAACCAATGACAGTGGACGTTTGTCATATGTCATAATTTTTGACAGTGACTGACATCCTGTACAAGGTTGGTAACACACATGGGGGTGTGGTTTTGCATATAAAGGAAATGTTGAGTAGCAGGAAAAAAGGTGGCAGCCTTGAGAGGGTTCTGTAGCAAAGCTCATTCAAGATTTTTGGGGTGGAGTCGGAGCTTGAAGAGCCACCACACACAGTCGTATTCAGGACATGTTCAAAAACTGAACAGAAGACAATGTCAGACTCGTCTTGTCTGGGGTAGTAAGCAACAAAAGGACATGTCTTCTTTTCTTTAGAAAAGAGGATTATACGTTTAATTGGGATATCAAGGTCCCAGAATCTAGAGAAAGAGTCCAGATATTTGCCAAAACGTGCTAGAGCTTCACTCTGCTGACAAACTTTATGGAGATACAGATTGGATTTTCCAGCAAAACTTGGTACGTGCCCTCATTGCTGTAAGTACCAAAATCTGCTTTAATGACAATGGCAAAACTGTTCCTGATTGATTAGCAAACTCTCCTGATATAAACCTCAAGTATTGTCAAGAAGATGAGAGACACCAGAATCAGCGATGGAGAGGGGCTGAAGGGTGCTATTAATGCAACCAGGGCTTCCTGGACCACACGCCAAGTATTGAGTACATACACTATATAGTACATAGTATAGTAGCACCACATTTCTGCATTAAAAATATTTTTCATTGTTTTTTTTTTAATGACAATTCTATGAGAAACCAAATTTGGTGGTTTTTAGCTGTAAGCCAAAGTCATAAAAATTAATAGACGTAAACACTGGAAATAAATTACTTTGGATCTAATGACTATATATAATCGCTAAAATAAATTAGCATCACAATGGTATTGTAACATATTTTTAGATCCACCTGCATTTTGTGTAAGTGTACTGTTTATATAATTGGATTAAATACGTTCAAATCATCATGATTCTCTGAGACACCAACTTGTTTAACTGGTCAGGGGCTGCAGGGACGTTCATAACAAAGGGATTGGCAAAGAAACAGATTATTAGACCTCCATGGGCCAATAGCATAAGGACAGAAAGACAGACATACAGACAGTCAGAAACAGGGGAACTATTGGCAAAGTGGTGGCGCAGAACAAAACACACAACAACATGAGAGGAGAGAAATTCAGAGAGAAGTGGAAGAGGAAATGGAGATTCTAAAACAAAAAAGAGAAGAGTTTAAAGGTTTAAGAGAGCAGATGGCTAATTGTACCCGTGTTTCGCAGCCTGGCAGCAAGTCAGTCTTGTGCATAAGGATGGGAGCGGGAAGAGGGGAGAGAAGGGGGACGGGAAACAGGAGACGGGAAGTGGCCATGGAAGAAGCTGGGTGGTGCGATCAGGCCTTAAGAGCGTGCCACTGCGCGACGTTAGTACGCGGCCGAGCGAGCATGTCCTTCCAGTGCTTTACTTCTGCTGGTCCGCTCTTCCATGATAGGTAGATCTGAGCGGGGAAAGAGATGACAGACTGATCATGTTCACTTCAGAAAATAATCTGGAAACTGTTTAATACCAAAGAGTCATGGTATGGTTCATTTTCTTGCATTTTACATGCTATTGCAACATTTAGCCAGCTGTACAGAGCCTCATAGCAGCAGATGCTCGCACTGGAAAGAAACTACATTCCCCAAAGTACTAAAAGTCACAAAGTGTGAGAAGCACAGGTGAGAAAGAGAGTACAGAAGAAAACTTGCATATATCACAACTAATACAGTCATTGCAATATATATGTATTTGTCATCACAAAATGTTCTTATATTGTGCAGCCCTACTATCTGGGCATATGCCTTTGGAGGTTTTCTGGGAATGTCCCATTGGGAGGTGACCCCAATGAGCACCCAGAACTCCCTGGATGGACTCTATTTCCCTACTGGCCTAGCAATCCATATACTGTAGGTCCATCAGAATGAGCTGGAGAGTTGCTGGGAAGAACGATGGTAGAAGATTCACCTGAATCGACAGCCCAAACTCAAAACAGCGATAGAGAACATATGAATGGACATTCCTCATGTGTTACATTTCGTTAATTTCTGCTGTGTGTAATGGCATTCTTATCTATACAAAAAAATAGTAAAAAAAATGCAAACGTGGAATAAAAGTATGCAAGTATATCACAAGCTTCTCCAAGAATATACTACTATATATGTACTAACTGCCGCTAAGTAATGTATGTGTGTATACTTTGCTCGCTGATTCCTATACAGTCTTTGTAGGTAGTGAGAACCTTAAGGGCAAGTCCAGATGCACACATATAGGTATTTTTTCACACGTGATACACAGAAACCTGTCAATACTTGGATCATTGCATTCACATGGCACTTGAGCTAACCCATGACACCAATCTAAAAATCTCAGCAGGCTCCCCCCCTCACATGACAATGACATAAATTACCTTGCCGATAACATCGTTGCGACTAAGCCTGTCCTTGTCCATGACGGTGATGATGATGGTAGTCTCCCTTAGCACATGGGCAGGGACATCAAAGGGGAATGACTCGTTGAAAACTGGATTCAGACAGCGCTTTATCACCGGCGTCTTCTTCTTCTCTACACGCTTGTCCTTGTGCATGAGCCACACCTTTACGTAAGGGTCTGCAGAAGGGATGCAAAGAGCAGGAGTTTACAGAGGGGCAACCAAGAAGATGACCATTAAAGTATTTTTTATTTTATTTTTTTTGCTTTCAGGGTCAGCTTTGCAATTACCCTCTTAATTGTTAAAGTCAGGAAAGGCAGCAGGAAAGCTGAGACCTCGATTGAGCTCAAGGTCAATCTATTCCCTGTGCTAGCAAACATACAAATGAGGAAGTATTTATGGAAACGGGGCTTGGGATTTGTACTGCAAATTCTGGAGCAATTTTATATCTGGCAATAGTAACTGCAGGGAACTCTAATTTTACACAAAGAAAAAGATTGTACAGAAAGCATGTCACAGCAGGGCTGGATATTTTTGTTAAACCAGAAGAGACCAGAGTGTGCGTTGATGCACGTTTAGCTGGGAGGTTCAAGATCTTCAAAAATATACAGGCAGATAGAGGTCAACAGATATGCTTGAAATAATGTCACCTTGCAGCTACGAACAGTGGTGCAAAAGTCTCCTTTAACGTTTCCACCTTTTGTCACATTACAACCACAAACATCAGTGTATTGTACTAGGATTTTATGCGATAAACACAAGCAATTCATGACTTTGCAGAGGAAATAAATTAAAGATTTTTTGCCAATTAAAAATCTGTAAACTACCAAAGGCAGATGGGGGTAAATCTCACTAATCAGATTTCTGATCTACTGTGAAAACTTCATGGAGACAGAAACACTTCAACACAATCCGTGTCTTCATCAGTCACTCAATCTGAAAACATCATTGTGAACGGATTGCATTTTGAATATACTTCAAAGTGTTCAGAGTTGTTCTCCTGCAAGAAGGTGAACATTGACTCCAGTGTCTAGTCTTTCATTGCCTCCACAAGGTCTTCTTCCAGTGTTGCTTAGCATGCAACTCCATCCATCTCCCCCTCAATCTGACCAGGTTCCCTATCACTGCTAAAAGCCACACATAGCCACGTTGAAAAGTTTCCCTCTTGGACTCATCTGAACACCGTCTTCTACATGCTTGGTGCATCCCCTACACAGCTTGCATTAAACTTTAAATGAGACTTCTAACAGCTTAATCTCAACTATGGCTTACTTTTTATGACCCCTTCATATCAGCCAGATTTGTAGAGCGCATGAATAATAGTTGTCCTTTTAACAGATTCTCCCACCAGGGTTGAGGGTTCAGAGCAACCATGGACCCTAAGGCTGATTCACGGATCAATTCCCCGTTCTGTCGGTTTAGGTGGATGGTCATGTCATGGTAGCACTGCAGTTTGACCATTTTCAGATGATGGATTGAGCACTGGTCTGTGAAATGTTCAGAGCTTGGGCTATTGTTTTCTATAATTTTAATCTTTGCCTCGACATTTTCCTTGACCTGTCTGGTTTGTTTACCGGCCATATGATGCTGTTTGTTCATTAATGCTCTCTTGGCAACCCTCTTAGGCCTTCACTGCACAGCTAGAAACTAGGGTTTATTTAGATGTCACAGAGCAAAGGGGTATTACCACATACACACATTTTTTTTAAGAGTTTTCACATATTTCAGAAGCAATGTATAATTTTCTTTCCACCTCACAACTACATACTATTTTATGTTGGTCTAAACACATAAAATACATTGAAGCTTGGTGCTGTAATGTGAAGCAATTGCCAAAACGTTCACGAGAAACTCATATGTAGGTACTCTATCTTCTGGGCAGACAGGTAAGTGGCTGTAAACACACTAAAATGAGAAGCCGCGAGGCTTTGAAAGTCATGACAAGGGCACCAGGCTGATAAACAACGATTTAAAAGAGCTGAGACTAAACAAACACAGCAAAGTCTCTACCTGAAGTGCCCCCGATATCCATGGCTTTAAGGTGGCGCGCTTTGATGATGTTCACAGTGATGGTGTTGGCAGTGGGATTATAGCAGAGAGACACCAGCAGGTCCCCTCGTCTCCCCTGGAAGAAAAAAAATACCCACACAAAAACAATGGTGTGTGTGAATCATCCGGTCTAGGATCAGATTTCATCAGGCGATATCAAACTCCAGATTACTCACTGCCTGGTTGTGCAATGTTACATCACTGCCCTTTCTGCTCTAACTCCATGTACCAAATACAGATGGTCCAGTGACCGGGCTGGCTTAGCTATGATCATTGCTCACCCAAAAATCACATCAAAGACGCTGAAAGCTGTGACCAAATGTGTCACACTTGCTTTAACAAATTACACTGGGATTAAAAGCGAGCATCGGTCGTGGTCCTGTCTAATGGCCCTCTTACACTGCCATCACTGCAGGGCTTGAGCTCCTTCCAGAAGGTCTTCAGCTGGCCCAGTTCCACCTTATTCAGGGGGATGGACACCTCTCCGATGGGGTCGTTCCTGCTGAAGCGGTCGTAGTCCAACACCTGGAGGTAGAGAGTGCGTTCTCTTACCTTCTCGTAAGGGAAGCCTAAAGCAGACAGAGGAAACAGATAACACTGTGGGCGGAGAAGCACAGCTAAGTGGCAGATTGCAAAAAGCATGTTCCTGACAGTACAGAAGGAACAGTAATGTGCAACATGCTTCCAGCGAAGAATCTGAGAAAACTGCCAAAGTGCAAAGCAAATGCTGTGCTCCTGTCACATAACTAATCCCATAAAAGCTTTAAGGGGTGATAAATACTGTGTGGAAAAGGTTGGAGAATATTCCACCCTGTTTTTGCTATTTTATCATTTCACACTCAGCCAATCGCAATAATCATAAAAAAACGTGTTCCTTAGAAGAAAAAAAATCACTTTTAGTCAATGCCAAAAAGCCTCTGGATTTTACAAGATGATGATGATGATTATTATTGCAAGACAAAATAATGGTCTCTGGGCTTGAGGTTTAATCAATAAAAAACTTGTTCTAATTTCACACTTTGGTATTGAGTTTTCACACAAATCACACAAAGCTCCTTTTCAGTGGCGAAACAAGTCTTTTTGAAATCTGCCCAGCTTTTTGCAAATGAGCTTTATTTCTGTATTACCTGATGAAAAGAAAAAGGAAAAAAGGCCGTTTTATGGTCTGCAATTTGCAGTTTCTTATTTAGTTGAAGATTAGTAGCATAATATTTACATTTCTGTTAACGGTGCCTCATAAAGCAGCAACTTCAGACTCTTTATGCTGTAAATTTCTAAAATTGTCCACGGGCAACTTTCCAACAATTATACACAATATGCTCCTCTCAAGCAAAAACTAGCCCTACATCTGTTTACTTTACCTGGTTAAAGTAAATATTTTGACTAAACATGTGGAAAAGTTTCCATACCATTAATAAAAGTGTTTTTCATGTTTTTCATGACTGGAAAGCCCAAAATTCTCTCTCTTTTTTTGTAAGAGAGGGAAAGGTGTAGTAGTCTTTTTTCAGCCAGCTGACTGGCAGTGCTAAGCAACCTATGTGGAAGAGACAGTTCTGCACTGATGTATGTCCCATACAGTCATAGATAAGGCTGGTCACTCTGGGACTGTCCCCGGCATCTCATTAAAGCAAAACCTTGTGAACGGTGAGAAAATGTTAGCAGTTTGAAAATAGAGTAACTTTCTTAAATCTTGGGATACTTTGATATGGAAAACCAGCCCAAGCCCATTCCTGATATTGATTGCTGGTATATAGTGCATGAATTCACCTTAGTCGTAACCATACAGTATTTTTTTTAATATACAATGGAACTGTACTGCATGCCACGAACATTTTTTGTTGATCTTTAAAAATCTGTGTTTAACAATCTATTCATATTTTACTACAATTATTTTCACAGTAATAGAGAGACTTTATTGGCTGCTGCAGTTTCACTTATTCCCTACAGCTGCCCAGATCGAAAACTGAAACTGGACTGAAACTTAAACTGAAAAACTACGTTTGAGCAGGCGGAGGCAGGTTTGGGGTCTTTTTAGACCCTTGTTCTCCGTCTGCCACCAGGGCTTTGAGGCTAGGAGGTGGAGCGAGCCATCTAGCCAGGGTCTGTGCTGGGGTTAAGTGTTGGGGGGTCAGTCAGGGTTGGCTCGGTGCGGTCTTCATGGCAGGGGTGTGCGGCCCGTGCATGTGTGTGTGGGTGGGGTGGGGGGTGTTGAATTGGGTTTGCCCATGTTTGGGTTGCTGGTCTTTGGCAGTCTGCTCTCCTCCATCCTGGTGAAGGGGATCGCCTCCCAGGTCTCGGGGCTGGTCGCCCCTCTGGGGCATCGGTTCCTGGACCTGGGAGTATAGGGTGTGTGTGATGAGTACAACTGTTTGTACAGAATCCATTCTTGTGTTGTATTAGATTTAATGGATGGTTGTAAGTGTGGGTGTTAAGGTGGAAACGTGTGATTGTGACTGCCTGACTGTGTGCTTGTTTCTTTGTCATGTTGGGTTTTGGGCTTGCCCCTCTCCAGGAACATCTCAGTTTTCCACTAATTGTGGGGCCCATCTCCCCCGTCAGGCTGCCTGGCGGTGGTTGGCTTCTTGGCCCGCTGGTACGTTGGTGGTTCCGGGTCTGGATGCTCGGGTGTCTGCTGGCTCACTCCTGGCGAATGCTTCGTGGGGCCTGGATCCCCTGGCTAAATACATCTTGTATTAAACAATACTGCGTGTTTTTCAGTGATGTTATCATAAACATTGGTTGTTTGTTCTTGTGATACTTCTTCTGTTTGTTTTGTTCTTTCCATCTCTATTTCTACAGGTGTAGAAGCAGACTCCGAGGATGATATTTTGTATCCTCTTTTTCCTCCATTATGGTCCCCTTTTTTTGCCTCACCTCTCTCTTATCCTACCTTTCTTTCTCTTTTACCTTTCCATTTCTGTGTCCATTGAATTTCCCAGAGAAGTGTCCATTAAAGTTTTTGCATATGTATCAAATGAAGCAATAAAAAAATGTTTGTGAAACTGCCAGACAGGACACAAAAAAGAAAACAAACTGAAACACCACCTATTAAACTATATGACACCCAATGCTAAGTGTAAATTTCTGAAGGTTGAAAACAACCTTTTTGGCTTGTTTTGTCACATGATCAACTGGAACTGCACTGAAATAAGTTACAAACCAAATCATTAACAAAGTCTTATCAAGCAGAGAGAAAACTCTTGGTGGGTCAAAATGTCTGTAACTGTGAAGAAAAACAGACTGCAATGTCTTTAACAACACTGATGAATTAAGTTGGGTATAGTCACAATGCCATGGTTGACTATGAAATACTGATAAAGTTTGCTGTGTTATTTTAATGCACTTTTAGGATACTGACAAATAAATCCCACTGATTTACTTTAACGCTAATGTAGTTTCAGACTGGGACTTGGTATGTACAAATTTCCTTTTTTTAATTACTCCAATCACTATGGAGACAAACATCCTTATAAGGTCATATAAAAAAAGCTTATCTTTTGTAGAGGGTTGGTAAAAATAGAGTTTGCATACTTTACTTGACCAATAGGAACAATAAAATTCCTAACCTGAATCTTTTTGGCTTTTCTGAGTCAGATTAACCAAACACTTTGTATTTTTAGGTTAAAATGTAACAACGTTCCAAATTACAGCAAAAAACTTCTGTGCCTGTTCAGAGCCTCTTATATTGGGAAGAAATCTGTACATCAACACGTACAGATGGGTTTTTTTTCTGTATTCACAGCAAAAGATGATAAATTATGCTAAAAACTGTTCTGCCTTAAAAAAGAAAACAACACTCTGTCAACAACACTTTTTATCTTTGTAATTTTGCGGCCATTGATGGTTTGATCAGGCAAAAAACTGGCACCAAAATAAAAATGTTGCATGTTTTAAAAGATAAGAAATACCTGAGATAAGGCACAGAAAATAAAGGAAAATTTGATAATAGGGCTCAGTGAAGGGTATTAATACCAGAGGAATTAAGAAGAATGTATTTTCTGTTCAAGCAAACAGACTAATGACTTTTTAACAGTGACTCACCGAGAGCATTGCCTGAAAACAAAAGTGTGGTCTGATGTGGTTGTGTTTTTTTATAAGACAGTAAAAATCTAAATCATGTGTATTTGTCTCTGTTCCAAATTACTAGTAAATCTATAATTATTGGACAAACTTGCATTGCTAATTAATTGAAAACTAAAACTCAGACTAAACCTTAATTAGAAATGGTTATGTTTTTCATTAATCAAGGTTTTTAATAAAACAAATTCACTTTTAAAAACTCCCATGGCTAATTTTCAATACCTATGAAATGGAATCATAAAAAAACTAGGTTCAATGAATCAAAAACACAGTGTTAATAAACATTCACATCCTTAAAAGTGAGTAATTAAAATGCAGATTTAATTAAATTCAAATGCAGATGTGTGTCAAGTGGTTGTTGGACAAAAATATCTGTGTCTGTGGGGTCCAGTTTAGTTGATCTGTATTCCTGCTACAAGAAGATTTCCAACTCACTCTACACCCTACAAGAAACAGACTGGTTAGAGAAGCCTTATCTGAAGGAGTTAAAGGCTTCAGTGGCTCAGATAGATGAGACTGTGCATTAAACGGCGGTTTCCTGGGTTTCTTACAAATTGAAGCTGTATGGCAGAATGTCAAAGAGGAAGCTACTGTTATAAAAAAAACTCCTAGATCTTGTCTGGAATTCAGCCCGAGGCGCATGGAATAATCTAAGAATTATCATAACGCGGTTCTTTGGACCGATAAGACAAACACTGCTCTTTTTGGTCATCAGACTAGACGCCAAGTCCAAGCCCAGATCTCAAGTCCAGTCAATAATTTGTGGCTGAACTTCAAAAGCTGTTAATGCATGATTTATTTTTTAAAGCTATAATAAAGTAAAACATGAAAAATCTTTTATTGGCATCCTGACCCTTAAGATTTTTTTTTCACCTGGGTAAAATTACTGAATAAAATGGTAACGTGGGAAGAGGTTTTTATGGTATAGAAATAAGACAAACCCTCAAAGAGGAAGGTTTCATTCCAGTGAGGGTTGAGGTTCTTCCTCTTGACCTTGGTCTCCAGCTTGTGCTTCTTATCAGGCAGCAGGTAGATTTTGACGAAAGGGTCTGAGGTGCCGGAGAAGTCCTTGGCTGGCAGGTCCTGGCCCTTGAGAACTTTGACAGTGAGGGTCGTGTTCTGGAAGCTGTAGCCAATGCTGAACTGGATCCGACCGAGCTTTTCGCTGACGGGCCCTTCGCCGTCATCGTCCTCTGAACCTGGGGACAACTGCAGGGCCACAAAGGGCAGATCGATGAATGTAAAACAGTCACGTACCCAGTAAGAGTCATACACGGTAAAAGTTAGACCAAGGGCACGGACTGTCTGTATCACCCAGACCTCGACAGTGAATAGCCATGATTTCAGAGCCTTGTTTTGATCAAGGCACGCTCAAGCAGCTGCTCAGAGACAGAAATTGGTTCAACGTTAAGAAGACTGTGAGAGCTTAATTTCCTTACTAATGTTCTTAAGAGGCAGGAGATGCTCAGATTAAAGATACGGAGCTTTAGGCCACCTGCTCTGTCTCCCAGCCTCTCTGACTGCTTTATCATTGCCCTGCAC
Organism: Fundulus diaphanus; assembly: GCA_037039145.1. NCBI lineage: Eukaryota > Metazoa > Chordata > Actinopteri > Cyprinodontiformes > Fundulidae > Fundulus > Fundulus diaphanus. Next base: position 29,246,169 of record CM073134.1, read on the forward strand.
TAAAAGGCAGCTATCTGATAAAAGCAGCAGAAAGAGAGGGAATGAGAGAGAGCAAGAGACAAACGGAAAGAGGAGGAGAAAGACTGGTGTGAGAGGCACGGGAACAGTCGGGAAAGCACAGCCCAATGTCAGCTTTCTGCATCTGAAGCTTTCCCCACTGTTGCCTATCAGTTCTACACGGTCTGTCCCTTCTCGTTATTTTTTTCTTCCCACATAATAAAAACAATCGGGGAACTAATTTAAATACATTGCGTGGAGCTAACCAGCCAGCACAACGTTAAATCCCTTTGTGCAAGAAGTTGAAGAGTGTTTGGTATGCAAACGGTTGCTCTGAGAATTACCTGAAAATGCTTTCATCCAAAACTAAAATGACAAAGGCTCACTCCGGATTCGTCAATAAGGGTTTTAGAGGGAGGGGGAATTCTAACTCTAATTTGTCAAACAGTGTGAGTCACCTTGGTAGGCTTGGCTTGCTTGATTGCCACTGTAGGAACTGCTGGTGTGTTATTTTTTCCTATTATGACTCACTCATCACCATCCCCAGCTTTAGATCAACCTGCATTCTGAACTTACAATGACTTTGCAACACAACTCCTGCTGTTGACAAGAATTACCTCGGAGCGGTGGGATTTTTCCATTGTTCAGGTTTACATTATTGGCACAGATAGTCATTTTAAGTACGTTTTTCAGGACTCTGACCAGAGTTGGTAATCCTTCTCATCTTGAGAAATAAAACTTGGTCTGTGTGCTTTCCAAGTCTTAGAAAAAGAACAAATGGGATGGTATCGGGATTTTCAAAGCTTTGGCCTGTAGATTCCAACTTTTAAATACAAACGTTTGCTTTTAAACTAGCATTTAGAAGAGACAACAGTTTAAGGCAACTGAGGTGACCTGGAAAGTAAAATAATTCTGTTAACTGTTGATTGTTCCTTTGGCTAAATTACAGCTTATAAGCCCCAAAATCTTTAGGCCTCTGAAGTGAGTTTTGTCCAGTAGTAAATACAAAACCAACAATAAAATAAATGTATATGTTGTGTATATATGATAAATATCTTGCACTTTAACCCTATAATCATAATCAAAACTGTCCCCTATGAATCTCAATGGATCTCAATGCTTAGCATGTCAAAAAAATCTGCATTTTATTTAGAGGAAAGGCCATTCCGGTCTTTATTTCTCCACTTTAAGTCAATTTTAAAGCCAACAGGGAATCAAACAGGGAGCCAGTGTAACAAGTCAACCATTGGGAACCGGATATGGTTTTGTTTTCTCTCTGTAATGAGTCTAGCTAGAGCATTTTAAAACAACTGAAGGTGGTGGGAGTGCTCAACTGTACACCATATAGAGTCCTGCAGATTTTACCTCAGAGGCTGCTAACGCTTGAGACAACTAGACTTAAATTGCACAAAATGTAAAAACAATAAAAACATTGTACAATTTGTAATAATTCAGTTTGAGAAATTTGTGTGAATTCCAGTCAGAAGGAAAACCTGGGAGATTTACAAGAAAACTCAGTTGAGTGCCATCTCAATGACAGGGTCGTCTTACCATCACCATGTCTCCGGTGAGTGAGTTGGCCAGGTCGGTTACAGACGAGTGGCCGTCAGCATCAGGTGGGTGGCCCTTGGGGCTGTTTGCTGGCTTGTTGCCCCTGCAGGCAAAAAATTCAGGTTGACAAACAGAAAACAGCTCAAACATTAATGAGCAGTCTACTCATCTACAGAAAGCGTCTGAGCCCACAGGGAGTCCAGCCTCCACCTGTTTAGCAGCAAACCGCCTCTCTAAAACGATCAGTTCAGTTCCAGTTTTATGTTGGATTGAAGTCACTTCAAAGCAAAAAAAGTTTTTTTTTTTTTTTTTCAAGCTATTACTAACAAATCCAAATAAGATCTGCCAGGTATTCCAAAGATTAATGACGGGCACAAGACCTGAGAGGTGTGATTGATGAGAAACTGAGCCTGAGACAATTTTAGGTACATCTTCAAAGACAAAGTTACCGCCACTAACAAAGAAAATAAACACATTTTCAGACAGAAAACACAAAACAAAGCCAATAAACTTAAAATGACAGGAACCAAATTATTTTCCCCAATCCTTGGAGAATGTTTTGATACACATTTATTTCCTCTGAGGACAAAATACACATGTATAATCACATAGATATAACTACAAGAAACACCAGACAAACATGTATAGCAACATATAGAGGACAGACATTGCATGTTTAAATCTCTCTGACAAACAGCTGATTTTACAGAAACAAAACAGGAGAGACACGAGATCTTCACTGGCATGGCCGGCACTGAGGTACAAATGTTAACCCTCTATGGCATGGTGTTGCCCTCAGGCAACAAACCACTATTGTTGCCCTCACACTGCCCCTTTAATTTTTTTAAAATAAAACATTACTTTAAAAGTCTGGTGATAAGTCTGTGACCAATGAAATTTGAGGTGGGCGTGACTTTGACCTTTCCTCTGGGGGTGAAACAGTCCTTTTTGGAACCATAGCCGGCTTGGACATACTGCTAGCAGAAGTTAAGATAAATTTCCCCTTTTATCATTTTTAAATTTATATAACTTTGTATAAATAATATCTGTGATGTGCATTAATGTGTGAAGAAGCATATTTGATTGAGTAAAGACACTTTTTGTCTTTATTTATTTACTAAAATGGTAGTTTTTCATTCGTTGCCTCAGGGCAACATTGCGCAGTTAGACCACTTTTGTTTGAACAATAACATTCTCATGGATGGAGAACTGCAGAGATGCATAGCCATCACCATAATTAATTTTTTTGCAGTACTATCTACTATTACTCACAGAAAATAGACTCAAACAATACCTGCCAGCAAAACCAAAGAAATAGGGCTACAAGATGCTTGTATTGGCTAGTTCTGACGGTGTACCACACAATTTTGAGATCTACACAGAGTTGTGCAACCCCCTGAACTGCCAGATGTAGGAGCAAGTGGCAACGTTGTCCTCCGCTTGGCTCAGCCAATGCCCAAGCAGCAGAACTACAAGGTGTTCTTTGACGACTGGTTTACGAGTGTCCTTCTCGTACTCACACTTGCTCAGCAGGGAATTCACTCTACTGGTACTGTTCGTAGCAACAGATTACCAGGTGTCAACTTGATGTGTGATGCTTAGCTGAAGAGAGCTGGACGTGGATCTTTTGAACTGAAGACTGCCATAGTTGGAGAAACATCCTTGCATGCGTTCAGTCAGTCTTCTCAGTAATTTCAATGGAGCATACCCAGTCACCGAGGTTGATAGGTGGGATGGCAAGTAAAAGAAAACAATCAAAGCCCCCTGTCCTGCTGTGGTCAGAGAATATGGGTGGAATGGACCTGCTGGACTCTCTCCTTGCACTGTACCACAATAAAATAAGGTCGAAGAAGTGGTATCACCGGCTGATGTTCCACTTTATTGACATGATGATGGTGACTGCCTGGCTGCTCGACAAGAGAGACTGCAGCACCAATGGGATGACAAAAAAGGAACAGATGAAGCTTTATACGTCTATATAAAGATAGACTTTATAAGTCTATCGTATATCGCAGAAAGCTTGTGCAGAAGTGGCAAGAATCTGGAGCGTAAGAGAGGTTGTACCAGTTCCACAATTCCTGGGGAGTATGAAGAAAAGAAGAGAAGAGGACCCATTACACCCATTCCGGTCCCCGATTGCTTGTTGAAATAAAACTTCTAATGCATTTATGGCTTGTTTGTTCTTCATTTCACTTATATAAAAATATAGAAAACCTTGGCGTTTTAGTACTCTTATAGCATGTTGTTGCCCTGAGGCAACAAAGCAAAATCTGGTAGGGGGGGCAGAGGGGGACACATGTTATGACTGATATGTTATAAGGGATGCCCAAGCTCCCAAAAAACTAGGGTGAAATATTTTTTTTCTCCCAAAATAAAAAATCATGCCATAGAGGGTTAATAGATGTTACATTGAATTCCCTTCCACACACGCTTGGAGAAAAAACTCTAGGTACATACATCATGAAAATAAGAATCACAAAGAGAAAAGCAAATCACAAAAACAATAGGAAAAAACTATAAGAGAAGACAGAATGAGAAGAGTAGAATAGAAAGGTACTTGTTGATGTACACCTAAGACGGCACTCCATTTAAATGACAAGTCAGGACACATGAAGAGGTTGAAAACTGGAACACAGTTAAGAGACAAACAAGCAAGAGCAGAGACATAGAGAGTGAGAAACGATGGGCAGACAGATAGAAGATTCACAGGTTACAAACACAGAAATCATTTAGACGGTAGAGAGAAAAGACCAAAAAATTAAAATTAAAATGAATGAGAGAAATAGATAAGCAAGCTGATTTTAAGAAATCTGTTTTAGAAGAGATAGCAAGTATTAACAGCATGAACAGTATGACAACAGAAACCATAGAGGAGAGTGAGATTGTAACACATAGCAACACGTTAGAGAGAAAAACAGAGCTGCAAGAAAATATAGGGAATGAAGGAAGGAAAGCCTGCAAACACAAGATAGGCTTAGTTTGGTCAGTCTGATAAGAATCAAAGAATAACAGACAAAAAAATTAAAAACAAAAACATAGAGCTGTGCACACATAATATCTTTAAGAGGAGACAAAGGAGCAAACATGCTAAAAGGAGAAAGAGAGAGCACAAAGAAAAAAGAAAAACACAATAAATACAATTGATCATCAGGATAAAGAGTACAAGAAACATATTTTTAGAGAGTTTAAAGTAAGTGATAAATGAGATATAGAAAGAGAAATAAGATGATATACCATTCAAAAGTATAACTTGTGTGAAACCATGAAAAGGGACAAATAATAACAACATAGGAAGAGCACATTTAGAGTGTTACAAAAGAGGACGTCTCAAAATTCAGCAACTACAGATGATACAAGTTGTTTTTAAACTAGCCTGATTTTCCAGCATTTTAGCAACACTCTAAAAGTGTGGAGTGGGAACACAGGGCCAAAGCACAAACTGGCATTGGCTACATGTGCATATTTCACATATGCAAGTAGTTGTCACTCGGAAAGAGTGAAGGCAATGCCCTGGGCAGGCAATAAAACAAGGAGCCCATAAAACGTCTGTCTGTCTGGCCAGCATTCTCTATCGAGCTTTTCGCTGGGAGGATGTGTGCACTCTTAGTTGGGTGCGCCAAAAAAAAAAAAAAAAAGAACGTCCGAATTTGGATGAGAATCGATGTTGAATGCAATAATGTGTGCATTTTTGCAAAGGACAAGGACATAACTGACTGAAGGAAAGCATACTGACAAATAGACAGACAGAAAAGGCAAGCAAACAAGACAAGCAAACACTTCAACCGGCCAAAAAAAAAAGGGGAAAAAAAAGTTGGGCTTGAGAATTGGGGGGGTAGGGGTGGATAGGGGTGAACATTTCAAGAAGCACAGGGATTGCTCATCAGGGATTGTTTTTATTAGCAGTGGCTTTGAAAAGCGTTCACACCTCGGTTGAAATTGCAGGTGTTAATAACTTAATAAAACTTTTTTTCCCTCCACATATAATGTGACATTTATCTTCTACAATTCAAAAAGGATGCAAAAGCTAGAAAGACAATGATCAAATAAGCATGCACATCCTTTCGCTCAATCAAGCCCCATTTGATTTAATCTTAACAGTGAGTCTTCTTTGGTGGGAGGCGATCATCAGCATGCTGTTTCCTGACTAGTTAATATTTGCCCACTCTGTCTAGAAAAGGTTCTCCAAAGTTATCAGATTGGGGCGTGGGGGGTGCATCTCTTGTCTAAAACCATCTCCGGATGATTCCACAGATCTAGTTGTCAAGTCAAGCTAGGGCTTTCCTTAACTTAAACTTCTCCCCCATTAAGTCATTCTTATTTATGTATGCTTGGACTCACTGTGACATTTAAAAAAATAAATTCTGTTTTTTCCTCAACATTGTAGCAGGCGACTAAAAGTTGTGGCTCATAGTTATTTGAAACAAATCTTAATATCTTTCACCTATTATAGAAAAAACATTTACATCTGAAGACAGTCAACGGCAGAGCATCATGCAGCCACTGCCGTGGTTTACTTTGCGTGCAGTGTTTTTATCGCTTTTTGGTTTGTTTTTTTGTGATTCAAACATTTTTTTTTTTTTAGAATTGCTTTAAAGTTTGACCTTAGTTTGATTGGACCGTTTTGGAAGATATTGGTCATTTCTTTTGAAGAGAAAGGCTCCTCTCTCTCTCACAGCTCCAGTTCTTTTCTCAGGCATATGGAGAATACGGGAGATTGTTTTTACATGTAAAACATGACCAGCATGGTTGGACAATCCTGGAGCTTCTTCAGTGGCACGTCCGCCTCCTGTGAGACTCCCTGACCTGTTTCTATGTAACCTAGGGGTGTAACCAAGATATAACATTATTCTCCTTTCAGGGCATGAAAAGTATTACGCTGTAGTTTATTGTGCTTTTGCAGCAGAGTATATTTAGTTCCTCTACAGACAAAAACCATGAAGAAATAGAGCATGGTTCCCCCCCTAGCCGACACATTAAGAATGCGTAATCATTACTTTTGTGAAAAATTATAGCCTTAACTAACCCTATAATTACTTTTAAATTAGACTTGACGTGTTTTGCATTTCAATGTGGGGATATTTTGCCAAAACATCCTCCTCGTTTGCTGAAATCCCCATCAGACCAAGCCTGAAGCCATGAAAAGACTGTGGTCGGCCCTCTGTGAAACTAAAGGGTGGTGAGATACTGGGGATACTGGGGCAAGCATGGACAAAAGAGAGACTAAAGTCTTGTGCCACAAAGGTGAGATTGTTTATTTTACTGACCAGGGGAAGATTCAAGAGCAAGGAACCTACTGGGATGGACCGCACCCTTCGTTCCTTTCTTTTCTCTAGTCTTCAACCTCGAGAGTTAGATAATTAGAGAAGACAGTGAGACTTTGCCACACAATGTTGAGCAAGATTCCTGTAAGCTATAAGGCCTTGCAGCTTTTATGACCTGAACTTTTTAATTACAAAATTGCTGAAAGGGCATCTATCATTCTAGCTAAAGCCATTTAAATTGTGATGTGTAGAATTAGATGTGTTTTCATTATTCTAGTTTGTAATAATTCTGGTCAGTAAACACCTAAAACATAAATTGGTTTCACTAATAAAGTTAAACCTTTTTACTAGTAATAGCTCATGTTTACTATTCTATCAGGCCTTAGGACACATGCCCTTATCTCTGATAGAGACAATTCAGAAAACTAAAAATTGATTTGCTCTGGGTCTTTTTGAACGTATATTAGTTGACATTAATTCACATGAGATTGGTAATCACATCTTTTTATTGTGGTTAAATATAGAGTATGAGACTGAATTGCCTAGTAAATGGCATACAGTAGGACTGTGATTTGAAATAGTGCTAGTCTATGCCAGTTGCTCTATGTAGTACAAATGTTTTTTTTTTAAATACAGCTGTCCCACATTTTTTCTAATTATTACAGTTTTCACTTTCCCATAGTATATAAATAATCCTTTTGAACTTTTTTTTCTTGGCCGATACGTTTGTACCATTAAATTGTTTGTAACCTCTCTGTAAACGATGACTTTAGATAAAGGATGCAAACATCAAAAGGTGAGAAAAGTTTAACTATGACGGATGAACTTTATGTCAGGTTGATCAGACTCACTATAAGCAGCGGTACATATGAACCAGGGGCCATCTGGTTCAAAAATGTCCTATAGAAAGAACTCAAAAACTAAAAATTAGCTTTCATCAAAATTGCAACACTTTCTTTTCAGCTGTACCTGTTCAACAAACACAATATTTTAATGAAACAAACAGATTAGTCTGAAATCTGCAGAAAAGGGATTTGTAAATCATCATAAATTTCAGACATGGTGTGTTTGAAATCACACAGCAACTGATATCCAAAAATGTTTGGGGTTGATCATCTTTCTCTGTAGTTTGTTTCTGTTTGTGTTTCTTTTCAGCAACAAGAACAGGATTTTGGCTCGCTCTTGCTTTATTTTGCCAAGTTAAATAACGGGGCGCATTACGGCGGCTTTTTGGAAAAATGTTTGTGATCCTTATTTATTATTCCTTTAAATTAAAAAAATAAAAGATAATTTGCGCTTCACCTTACGTTTTCTTTTTCAAGAGGATGTTAATTTGTCTTTTTGGAAAGGTCTTGTATCGGTGAAAATTTCACATTTTTAAAAACATTTCATCGGCATCAACTTCCTGAACTGACAAATCAAAATTTAGACCCTTGTTGAATTGTGATTGAGGGCCACCCAAAGTTGTTCAGAGGGCCACAAAGGGCCCCAAGGCCATACTTTGGACACCCCTTGGTATAAACTCAAGAAGACTGAATGCTGAAATTGCATCAAAAGGGGCTTCAACACAGTATTAGTTTAAGCATGTGCAAACTTATGCAAGCCAGTTGTTGAACCTTTTTAATTTCATACATATCTCCTAAACATATTTGTTTGTTTTTTCATTTGAACTGTACATGGTAGATGTCAAATAAAAGGAGAGAAAAGTTTGGTCTAACTTTTTTACATCACAAAACTCTGACATTTTAACGAGGGTGTACACATTCTTGAAATCCACTGCATTGTATATATTTGCTGCTAATGGGTGTTTTTTTGTGTGTTTTTGCTACTATTTCTTGCACTAATTCTTAACTGGAGTGTGAGAGAAGAGGGAAACACTGGGTGAAGATGTGAGGTGCGATGTACTTCTCGGAGAGGAGTGAACGGTAGGGATTGAAGTAAAGCAATGCACCTCTCTCTTCCTCCACCTCCCGAGTATCGATGGGAGAGTGAACGTCTTCAATTATTCATTCTCCCTAGTGCTTCATTCAAGGGTTCAGTGCATTCTCAGGCAAGAGCTTGTGCAGCCAAAGTTGGTCCTCGGCTCCCTGCCTCCAGGCTGTTGAAACAAAGTGGCTGGGGCTGCAGCGCTGCTGGAGGAGCTAAGTTTTCTTCTCCAGATTGCACTCTACGTCAAAAATGAAAACTCATTCCAATTTTCTTTTAATTTCTAAGAAAGCAATATTAATTTTGGCAGATGGCAGAACAACAACTGATGCAATTTCGGTGCCAATGCTGAATTCATCGCCCAACCCTTCAGGGGCTATGTTAGATGTGATTTGGTAAAGCCTGCAGTAGCCTACAGTGGCCAGTGGGAGGCAGAGTGAGTTCAGATCAGATTCTCTTACAGCTAAGACACAGAAACTGGGCTGTTGGCATAGCAACAACTCTTGAAATATAGACCATATATATGGGGAGGGGGGTCTGACAAGGGGCTGTTGGGAGTGAACTCAGGGGTGTGTTTGAAAAAGGGGGTGATGGGCATGGGGGGGGGGGGGGGGGGTTGCGACACACAAGCAAACACACTGAGAACAAAGAAGATAAGGTTTAGGATATATGACAGGTACGGGTGAGAGCCTCGCAGACACATATTCACGTGAACGGACATATGGAGGCAGGCAGGCATACTTTGGGTTTCACCGTCCTGTGATACTATCCTGTTTCGTTACCTGACTGGGGGCCAGCAGCTCGAAGAGAGGGGGTAGGGGGGCAAAGACACTCCACTTCTAGGCTGGAGAGAGACGCGAGAAAGAGAGCCAACCCAGACCCTGCACCCCCCCCTCCCCACTTTTTCTTTTCTTTTTTCAAACATTCAGACCTTCCGCTCTTCTGCAAACACTCAAACAAACATGCTGAGACCATGGAGTGATGTATTTCAACATCTATGCTCAATTTCATTGCCACCCACTTTATCTATCATGCTTTAGGAGTGCAGCTCACTTCCAAATATCACAGTGAGAACTGCTGCACGTTGTTGCTTACATAAGTTTTCGTCCATTTGAATCACATTAGCATTCACATTAGAGTCGGACATGCTGTCTCATTTTAAAAGCTGAAGCTAATTCTTGGTACGACTTGATAAATAAGGTTACTTCCAGTGTCAGCTAAGTACTTCCAGCATGCTGGAGCTGTAATTTAGACTAAAATAGCTTTATTTGCTCAACTCCCACTTCAGTAATAAACATCAAATACTTCTGACTCTTTCATTGAAGACAAACCAAAAACAGAAACCATGAAAATTCAAACACTTCTGCAGTGCCTTGCAGAAAAAGATAGCATTATTTAGACAAGCAGAAGAGAAACCCATGGTAACTCTGCACAGATCCACAGCTCAGGTGGGAGAAACTGTTGACATTGATAAGAAATAATCATGGACTCTGCTTTTCTGAGCGAACAAGTGGCTTGAGTTCGGTGTAGCGGTTCACCTTCTATGGAGCTGCTTTCAGCATAGAATGCTTCTAAGAAGTATTGATTCATATGAATGGGTCTAAAATTCAATCTTTAGATGTGCTAAGCTGAGAAAGACATCCTCTAAAAAACCGTGATTGCAGCAAAATGCAGTTCTGGAAACTATTGACTAAATACAAAAACAAGCCACACTTTTGGATTTGATAAAAAAAAATTAAAGAAACGTACAATGTTTCTTCCACTTCACCCTTTGTGCCACTTTGTGTTGGTTTATCACAGAAAATACCAACAACATACACTGAAATTTGTTGTTTTTATTTTACTTTGACAAAACAATGAAACGTTAAAGCAGTATGCATTCTTTTGTAAGACACGGTAAATGTAGATTTTTAAAGCTGTTTTAAGACATTTTAACAAACCTGTTAAGTAAAGTTATTCACTGAGCGCCAAGAATTGCTAGCGATGAACGGTAAGCATAATTACTCTCAGCTAGCTGTTCTGCTTCCTTTTATGGCCTCCCAATACTCCCTGCAATTTCACATTCATGCCTCAGAGCTCAATCACAGGCAACTACCTCATCATCCCAGGCAATATCAGCAACACAAAGTCATGAAAAAAACATTTTCAAAGGTCCAATAAAACACCAACCCCAAATAGAGTTGGCTGTAAATGTTTTGAATCTTGATTTATTTCAGAGATTGCCTCTGAGGATGAAGCGGCTGCATTTATGAAAAATGTTCTTAGGCAGGATATAAGACTTCTGGGTTAATGCTCCTAATAGCTCCTCTCCAACCATCTATCCATCTGGAAGAACCATTTAAGAACCTCTCCCTGCTAGGTAGAGAGTCACCAGTCTGTGTGTATATATATATATATATATATATATACACATATATCTTTACGAAGAATGGATTTGTACTTTTGACTTTTAACCACACTGACCTGCAGCTGTATGCACTGGTGTATGAACACACCAGCCCCTCTTGATTTCCCTTTTGTAACTCCTTTAGCTGTGGCTAAGTGCAATCTTTCTACCGCTGTCTTGCAACGCAGCTGAATGCATTTCGACATTCCTCCAGTGATGTGCGGATTAATGCGGTGGCCACAGGGAGCGACTGCCTAGGGGACAGTCTTAGGCAGAGCCCCTAAAGACCCTGTTGATTAGTCAGGCTTAAAAAGCCCTTGTCACAGGAGGTAGGCTGTGTCAGACTGGCAAGGCATGGAATAATCAATTTACATCTGTATGTACAAATTCTGATAGAGAATACAAGCGTGAACTTTTTTTTCTGCAAAAAATAATAAGGCCTGTAGACTCAAGCTGTTTTGTAAAGATCCACATAACATACAGTGGCCTACAGCTATATATATATATATATATATATATATATATATATATATATATATATATATATATATATATATATATATATATATATATATATATATATAAATCACAGTCCATACCAAAGTAAAAAAAATATACTAAGTAGATAACTGTTTTTCAGGTGAAAACCAAGGACACAAAAAGAAGTACATCTTACAAAGCATAAAATAAAAATGTTGCAGAAACAAAAATTAAAACAAGAGCAAAACACATAAAATAGGAGCAGATATTTCATAAAGAATTATGAAAAATATGTATGAAATACACAATTTTTAACAATAAAATAATACAAAAATAAAATAAAAAACAATCACAAAGGGCAAATAGCTTGTATCACAAAATTAAAGAAAAGTAGTGGAAAACTACTGTTAGCCAGCCCCCCCCCCCCAACTACTGTTAGGATGACCAACAGCTATATCAATGTGCACACAGAGTTCTGCGGAAGAAAAAAAGATTCAACTCTTTATGAGATGAATGAAATTAACTAACCATTCTGAACTTAAATAAACCCACATTAATATTGATTTAGCTCATAACTCCCGTCCACTGTCTTTCAGATCAATTAAAGCAATCGTAATACGCTCATTAATAATAAAAAAAATTACACAGCCTACATTGCAATAAACACGATGAATTTCTCTGAGTGCATCGTGTCTTTAAGGCACACAAATATATATCCATGTCTATTAATATCTATGAGGGGAGAGAAAAAAAAGCCTTCACTGGCTTACACTGAATTACGTAACGTGCATGGATGAATAATTAAAGGACCACAGGCAAGTGGATTGAATGTTAATGTAGCACAAAGATATGTATCCCTTCTCCTCTATTCTGGGGCCCTGCTCTCATTGGACCGCTCAATCACTGCTCCGAGGGGATCTGGACTGAAAGCTCTCTTTACGGCCATGAGAGGCCGAAAAGAACCTGCAGAATATGTTCACTGAATTGTAACTGAATTGTTTGAGCAAAGACCAATGAGGCATTAAGCATCCACTCTAGCATACTAATTGGGCATTCTTAGAAAACACAACTTATGGGATGCCTGGTAGATTAACATCTCACCATACAACCTTTCCCCCCTGTCACTGGTCAGAAAGTCTTCATCAGAACGGTCACAGACTGCAGCTCAAAGTGTCAGTCTGCTCTGATGCACTTCATAAATGCGCCACCACTGAGAGTGTTTTCACCAAGCTACTGCACACACAAGGTTGTGGCATAATGAATATTGCACACTGCAACGCCTTCCGCATCTGGATTGCCTTTAACCAAAGACACAAGGCAGTGAAATATTAACTGAATTGTTCATTTTGTTTGGGCCTCCAGTACTTTAGATACATTTCACCATGACCAGGATTAGATAATATTAGTAAATGGCCAGGGGAAATGTATTTACTAGTGGAGGAATAATCCCCAAGCTCATTTACTTAAATTACTGTTCCAATGCAACAGTGAAAAAATACTTCCCTGTTAGTAAAAGCCTCTAATCTACGATCTAATTACAGTTCATACTGATAAGCTCAGTCTTTCATGTAATAAAATCATATTGACAGTTACTACTGATTATACAAATATATGTTAGTAGAAAGTGTCCACACTAAGTTTATATTTTCCATATACATCAAAGGAAAAATTTAAAAAAAAATTTTAATAGTGTTCAATGGAGCTTTTCCTGCATGCAGTATCTTAACTGATCTGTTATTCAGAATTAATTTTAACTTAACTGGCTTACCATTGGTAGCTGATTAAAGTTTGTGTGGCATTTGTTGGAATTGGAGAATCATTTAGATTGTCTGTATGCAGGTAATTGTGTTTGTGTGGGGTACAGCTAACACCAGAGGTACCTGGGATGCATGTAGTTTTACTTGCAAATTTTGACATGAAATATTTACAATGTAAATATAAACTAGTTACCTGTGACGTCTAGCCAATAAACATAAGGCAGAAAGAGGAGATGTTTCAACACATTTTTTATAAACATCTTTAAGAAGTGGAGAAAATCTGGAGGAATCCCAGTACAAACTGGACAGACTATGAACATAGAAAAGTTGCTGGTCTCTGCTTATGATGTGTTGTATTAAACCCTGAAGTCAGGGATTGAGTTAAATCCCAATGCAACCATGCTACAGTTCTCAGTTTAAAAGCCAGTGAGCATGAAAATTAGCATTAGCACTACAAGCTAGTAATGAGGGATTTATTTACTTTTTTTGTACTTTTCAAATGCATTGTATGAAAAATGTACTGATATACAAATCATCAGACATTAAATCAAACTTTTTTACTGCAGCTGCCTTGCATATAAACATTGTTTATATGCAAGGCAGCCATTTTGGATTAAGAGGTCAGGGTTCGTGGGAATAAATAACTTTCCCACTTGGAATTTCGACTACGGACGAACCACGCTGTTAATAGTTGAAACTTTTTTTAAGCTTGAACCACTATGGACGACCAATTTTGGAACACATGATTAAACTGCATCCTTCAACTACAAACCAGGGCTGAAGATGATAAAGTTTGAGAACCACTGATGAAATATAATAACTTGTGCTGTCTGTGGGCTACTCTTTGGTAAAGACTGTTAACCAGTAGGGTCCTTAGTGTAAATAATCATTAATTTCCATCTCAGTCACTTTCTCATGTAAAAGAAACAGTGGTGCTAAGGTTTCTAAAATCTTGCTTGTCCACAAGGGAAATATTGAAATTTGTGTTGGTCTGACCAGTCCAGGCACATAACGCGACTCACCAGTGAGACTATTTTTCACTGAGGGCTCTTTGAGTGCTGCATTATGCAGGTAAATAACTGACTGCCGATGACAACTCCACAGAACCCCACTTTTAAAAAAAACAACTGTCCATTTAAGGTATGTATCCTTGAGGTGCAAACAAAACACAATAGAGAAATACAAACATTAGAGTTCAATAAAATATTTTTGGTTTTCTGTCCTTTTTGAAACAGAAAGCAGTGTTGTAAATTCTATGTTGTTGTTTTTAAAAGGTATTACTTTTTGTGTGTGGTGGGGGTTATGAATGTACTTATCTTTTATTTTGCAAAACTGTTATCCTGTTTAATTCTGTTATCCTTTTTTAGGGTTTAGGAAGTTTGGTGTTTTGTCTCAATGTTTCAGTTGCCTGCACCTCAAGGATGCTGCACTAAGTGACAAGCCTTAAATAATAGAAGATATTGCATACATTTTTGTGCTACTGTATGCTGAACGTTGCCTAAAACAGGAGCAGATGTCAGGAACCAACGTATGTGTTTGAATAAACCATCAGTTGCTACTGGCTGCTTGACCAACCGGTTTTAGCTGAGCACCTTGGCTCTTAACGAGTAGAGAACATAAACTTTGAGCCTGGAACTTAACATGTTTTAGCTGCATTATGCAATCACAAAAACCACATAGATTTAGTTCCTGGCTTTGCCAGTGACATGTTTAAACCAAAACCAATGAATTTGTGAAGTGTAACATGAACGATGCAGGTGGAGATGACTAATGAGAAAGAATCCATGTTTGAAAGCTGTAAACAGGGTGTTCATGGAGGGGGAAAGATGAATGAAAGCGTGGCTCTGTCCCCTGCTTAAGTGTCTCCTTAGAATCAAAGATATGCTGAGAGTGTGATTGATTACGTCATTCTTAGACATCTATGAAAGCAGTGCTGACTCCAAGAGGGATGATATTCTCTCTTTAATACTCTCTTTAATTGGGCAGCCACTTAAAGGGTATAAAAACGCTAATTTTACACACAAATTAGCTTTTTCTAAATGTAACAGACAAAAATGTTAAAAACTAAATATTTGCAAACGCAAATAGTTACCTACTAAGGATGGACAAGTCAGTCCATTCAAAGTTTTCACTGAAGTCAGATTTTTAGGAGTCCTTTGTTTTGTAGAAACTGTAGGCTGCAAATCATTCAATTTTTAAGTCAAAGAAATTAAATGAATCACAGGTTAATCCTAAAAAT